>CM046838.1:15711128-16911128 GCA_025618425.1 Heliocidaris tuberculata
AAAAACAACAACAACAAAAAACACACAAAAAAACAAAAAACCCAGAAAGGCAAACTGACTTGCGAAACAATACCTCAGTAAAAAGGCAGATTCACTGACTCCATAAAAACAGAAATACAATGAATATGAAGTATGCTCTAACATATACGAATAAATACATTTCCTTGAACAAAATTTAGACGGATAAAAACTGCATCATAAGAGAGTTAAAAATAAAGATTCTCAATATGTACCCTTTGGATATAGGTTGCAGATTGACCAAATGATGTTGCTGATAAAAATTGTTTTTATTACGCTCGTGCTTACATAGAGATAGGCCATAATCATGATAATAAAAAAAAATCTGTTTGATAAATGCTACATGATTTTATTTTCTCTGTGCTAGGTTTTCACGCTTTTAATACATCCATTCAGTGGCGTAAAATGCCCCTAAAATGATTATGTATGTGTGTGCGTGTGTGTGTGTGTGTGGAGGGGGGGGGGGGGAGGTGTGAGTGTGTGATGTGCGCCACTTCCTAGCACAATCCCGTCGCCCGTGTGTCCCCTCATCTGAACAAAAACTGATTTTCTCACTCAAAATAATAGGCCTACTTATTACACGGATCACCCTCATCTGGCTACTTCACCCAAACCCCCTCTTGAATTATTTAGTCCCAGATACGCCACTGGTATGTAAGCCTTTGTATTTGCAAATGCTCTTCCAAATTACAATTAGGTCTATCCCTTGCCCTCCCCCAAATAAACACACTTCCCGTGACCACCCCTCCCCACCCACCCACCCATCCCTTTTATTGGTGATGTGTTGCAACTGGCCCGCATCATAACCTACACACGTACTGGAAGGACGAAAGCGCTTGTAAATGAAATGAATTATAAGTGAATAGTTTGCTTGACTTCTAAAGATATTATGACACGACCCGGATCCCATCGAAATCTCGATCTACCCCCCTTCGGCACCTGTTTGCTGCAGGTTGTTTGGTGCGCGTACTGAACCCTCGCATCCACGACACTCAACGTCGCTCTCTATTTCCACTGATTGGCTGTCAAATTACGGTCGCGATTTTCGCGCCGAAGCTAAAGCAGACGTTTGGCGCTGAGGTACTGTTTTATTAAGCTTGCGGCATTGGAAAAGAGAGAGAGTCTAGCATATTGCCGAACTGACTTGTGTGATCAATTCCATAAATCCAGACGAGCAGAGAGCGAATCATCGTCATACATCCTCAACGTTGCTGCTCTCCGTGATTTTGCCGAACAAATTTTGATTGATCGGTTATTCATTGGAGAGACGGCGATCAATATCCCTGTTTGGATTAATTCAAGCTTCATCAGATTAGCCTCTTGGATTTGGATTTGGATTCTAGGACAGTGTCACACTTTGGGATTACCTTCAGCCTTTACTTGGATCTTTATAACCTGGAATTTTACATTCGTAGATTCTTCTCTGGGATTTATACTTGCTGCAATGTCGGTCGTACCTCAGCGACGAGAGAGGCGTCATGGCACAGCCCAGACCCCGATTCCATCGGGGAAGGAGGACGGCGGATTCGGATTGGACGTCTGGCAGCCCCGTGAGAAGGTAGGACACTAATTATTCCTTTCCAACCTCATGCTGCGCACTTGTCTATCACGCTAATTGCTTTTATATTCCTTGATGCACCCGTTTTCTCAACAGATGTTACATTATTGATATTAATGTATTCATACTAATGATTCATGCTCAGATGATGTGATGTTCCAGTGAAGCAGAACCGAAGTTTTTTCCAAATTAGATTATGACGAAAAACAAAATATTCCGATGCATGTGGAAATTAGGTCAAATGTTTTGCAGTGATGGATAATAAAGTTGATGTTAGTCTCAAAACTAAGCGACATTTTATTGATTCGTGAAAGTATTGTGCAAGTCATCACGGAATTAGTTTAGTCTCTTTTATTATAATAGGCCATTTCCGATAATCATGATGCATTGCATTCTAAATCTACAGTAGGCATCCATGGTTCTGTGGTCACCTGGTGACGAGACATTTCATTCAGCTGTTTCAAACAATTGATTTCCTTTTGTCATCCCAATTTTGAGTTCCTTAGTTTGTTGTTTGCTAGGTCAGATAAACATCTGACAAGCTCTTAGAGTTGCTAAGAACAACGTGTACATGTATTCGGAATGCATGCATTGAATGTCAACAAATAATTATTGAAAGTGGCCTCAACCGCATGTTTGTGCTGTTTAGTGATCTTACCTAGATATGAAGTCACTGCAGCCTTGATCTAAATTTAGAATTAAACGGCATATAATCTGAATACTTGTTCTTGGATTCGTCAAACCCATCTTCTGATAATATGTCAAAGGAGCATAATATTTTATGACGTGTATGACCTTTCTTACTCTGCCTTTATTAAAAAGGCCTGCACTTCTGTATCTTCTAGATTTAGACATCTACATGTCTATGAGCAACCTCATCGGTGAAACAGAATAGACCTTATAGTTCTAACATGGCCGATTTATCTTTTCAATTTTCAACGGATTTGAGTGAAATTATATAACATCAAAATGGTTTTTATAGTCTACCGTGGGGTCTAATTCATGTCATGAACGTCTTGAATATTTGTCTAGTTTTGTACACCAAGTGTAATAAATTTCGAATAAGATAGGCATAAGATCTTCGATAATAGTGAATACTTTCGATTAGAATGCAGACGGCAATTCCCATAAATTCACACGGATCTCTTTCTTGCCAAAAATCAGTGCCTTCACGAACCATCGATATCCAAATGGGGGATTCATAGAGAAGTTAACTGAGTGATGAGTCATGCGAAATGTGAGTGCAATCCTGATGTAAAGGGACCATTAACATGATTGAAGGTAACTTCTCTAATAGTTAATGGGAACACATCAAACAAACGCATGCATAATGTCGTTATTTCCCGTTGAGGAGAAATAAAAGTGTACACCGTCTATATAGAAGTCATATTTATTATTCTTGGCTATATACATCATGTACAATACATGGGTGCAGGGATCTCCTCCAAAATGAAGTGATTTCATATACTTAGATTTTTCCTCATTAAACGTCATATTGTAAATTGTAGTGAACAGTAGACTATTAAACGAAAATAATAAAGAGTTGTAAGAAACAGTTAAGCCCATACGTTTGTTAGTCCTTTGATCGCGGATACAAGATTATTTGCCAATGCAAAATAGCTTGGGTGGTAACTATTTGATTGCTTTACGTAATTTATTACCGTAGTTCAATGTAATTATACTTTTTTTCAGATAAACATATGTTTATCAAAGTACATTATCTCATTTATGTTGTCATGTAGGATGCTTTAACAGTATACACTTTGCCGACATACTTTAGAAACGTCTATCCCCGACAGCTAATCCTAAGAACTTCATCTTTTCTCACATTGTATGAAAAGTTATCGTAGGCGCTCTTTGGAACACCAGTACTCCTTGCCCCGACAGTTTGGTATACACAAGTCTGAAAACGTAACCCCCTCTGCCGCCAGTGAGCGCATGAGATTTTTACTACCTGCGATAAAATAGTATGTTACCAATGCATGCTAAAGTTACATAAGGTACAGTTTCACGCTACATCTGTGATCACACGATTGAGAAATAGTTTACTACCAATATGAATGTATATGTTAGGCGAATATTTCATTCATCCATTCATCCTTCCTAATTGATTCCGTGATTTCTATTTATACAGGGGCATAGAGAGAAACTGAACATTTTGGTCCGAAAGTTGTTCATAAATTTTATGAGCTCAGAGCTTTTCTATCAGTTGTGAAAAACACAGACAATATGCATTCCGTCTGTATTTTGTTGTTCACAAAAAGAAAACTTTTCAAAAGATGATGACAAACGACTGATGATATAAAGTTCAGTTGTATATCATTAACTATATTATGTTCACGTGGCAATTTAGTTGCAGATTTCAAATTGAGATAATGTTCATTTGTCTCTTGCAGTATGATAATTATGTTTTATTACGTGATCTTACAATCTTACCCTTCCAATCCTAAGCTACCTTTACACTTGTCATAAAAGCCATAACCTTGTATAGTAAAGAAGCAGAACAATTGTAGTCTGCATTTTTGGCCTTTGCTCAACTTCTTCTGGTATCATCTCATTTAAAGATGGAAGACGTTAATCGAAACTCGGTTACCCACTTACTACTGCAATTTCAGTCCTAACGAACTGAAATTCTTACCTCCGATATAATCATGATAATGGCTCTTTGTATTATTAAAGACGACCACATAAATTTAACAGTATAATGTAAGCGAGGCTCACAAATAATTAATGATCATCTGATCATAACCACATGTGACTTTTATATTCTTTTACTGTAAAGAAGAAAAAAGAGACTGCTTGGTGAGAGTAAGGCAAATGATAGAAAGAGAAAATTATTGCGTAGCATAATGAAAGAAGGAAAACTGGAGAAAGAAAGAGAGAGAGAGGGAGAGAGAGAGAGAGAGAGAGAGATATGTAGACAATGTAGTGTTAGCAGATTATGAGTACACTTAGGATTTCGAGAGGCAATCTTGAAAAAAAAGAGAGAAGCTAGGTGCCTTCAACCCCTAATGATCGTCAAGAGCAACAAAGTACACTGTCCCTTGTTCTTGGAAAAGTAACTTTTGTGATTGAAAGCGAGGATAACTAGTTATCATGTGACGTATCAGCGGTAAGGGATACTTGTGTCACGGCAGGCAACTCTTCAACTCGTTCGATCTCACTTGATCGTGATGTACTCCTTTAAGAGGTTTGTCTTAAGTATTACTGTCATGCATGGGCGGTGATCTTCGGGGAGGGGGGCGTTCCCGGGAAATTTTGAAGATTGTACAGCAACCATTTAGTTGTAGAGGCTATTCGCGTCTACCCCCGTCCACGGAAATGCTGTCATGTGCTTTTACACAGAACATTATTATTGCATTAACTGACGAGAAATGTAATGAAAGAATAATATCAGTCACGAGAAAATCGAAATGCAGACAAAGTAATGATAATAATAATATGGAAACAATCAACAGTGTACGAATAGCCAACAGGTGTTTGGTTCATATTGCGGATTATAGGTCTACATCTCAGTATCCCACACTGATCTATATTGCTCCTTTTCCAGCTGCTGCACCCCAAGTTCCTCATTCCTCCCGGGACTCCCTGGCGAGACTACCCCTCACGGCACCTCGCACGCTCTTGTCAGTTTTCATAACAGCGAGGCCGCATTTTTCAATATCCACTTCGTGGTTGATAGGGCATACATTTACGCGGATGAGAGCGAAAAGGAGGAAGACTTAGCGTGTAAAGAGACACGTAAATGCTTCGCCGTCTTCCCAGGGTTTTTTTTTTCTTTCAACCGCGTAAGATATGCAGTGGTATCCTATTCGTACGTCACATTAATTCAAGTCAGTGTTAACATATTCGAATGTGAGAGAAATGTTGAGAGATCATTAAAGGTCTGAAAGAGCATAATGTCATAAATGTTTCGTGAGGTGTTCAAGTATACAGCAGAAAACCCCCAGGGCATGATAAACAGCGTGTAATAGGTTTGCTGCATAATTTTGGCCATTCCAAATTGTAGATCTGTATTAATAAGCCTATCATTTACAATAATTATAGACATATAATTCAGTGCTATTAATCAGTATGCATAAATCAAAGAGCAAAAATAAGCGATGCTATACCCATCTAGGTAGTAAGAAATGCCTAATTGACTATGTCATAAACTTTGTGTAACTCAATGGATGAGGATAGTAAATTCCTTATTCTTTGAGTGAAGGACTTGTTTAGATCTGCTACAAGGAGCATAATTCATCTTATTTTGCTTTCCATTTCAAATAAGCCTATCAAGCCAATGACTGCATTTAGACCTATGATTTAAACGCTATCTGCACTTTTTATTCATGTTTCATGATGCAAAGGGTAAGAGTCAGGGGTGAGGTCTATAAATAGTGGGATTGCCATTTTATAGAACCTCACACTATAAACACGAATTCAGGATAAATCAAATAATAATTTGCGCATGTAACACTATCGTTTGGTAAAGTAGACTTTTTGTAGAATTGTGAGATGTCTAAACACACCTATTTGACACACTATTCAACAGCAAGTATCTGACAATCCATTGGAATAGTGGGCTCTCTTTAAATTTGCTCTGCATGCTATATCGTCCACGTGCTAAAAAGAAGAGGCGAAGTAAATTGAATCTGTAGCATCAAACTCAACATGCTTGTTCACTCTCTCGTTACCGTCTTATTTTTCGTCGACGTGTCAGACGTTTGTCTTAATTAGTTCGAACCATGCCCACACATACCATCTCCTCTATCAGTGCCTGTTTACCCCTTCAGTCTTTCTGATACTTCCTCACCAAATAACATGAACCTGATATGTATGAAATCGGGCGTTGATCAAGGAGGTGGGGTGGATGGAACAATGTCACACCCCTCCAGTATATGTTTCGAACCCACTGACGTTTCGAACCCACTGACGGTTAAGTTTCTGCCAGTCGAACTAAAGGTCGTTGGTATAGTGGAATCCATCCCAGGTGGATGACCGAAGCCTGGGTTGTGTGTTATACGTGCCCCTCCCCTGTTTCATAGACGCAGACTATATTACAGTGGAAAACACTCCGTCCCTCGGATAGGACGTTAAAAAGGAGGTTAAGAACCCACTGCAAAATTCGACGAAGAGTAGTGGGAAGCCCCGGTGTAGTGGTACATCTGTATATCCCAATCAGTAATATAGGGAGGAGAGACCCGAGGGTTACAGTGATTTAGTTCGCTTTCCCCCTTCCCACTGTCCCAAGCACAGGTGACGCCAAATATTTAATAGTAATAATAACAGTTTACCATGCTTTTACTTCAGGGGGCCTGTTGCACAAAGAGTTGCGTTTAAACGCAACTCTTAAAATCAAACGCAAGTCCTGAATGCGCACTTCTGATTGGCTGAAAATAAAGTTGCGTTTGATTTTCTTGAGTTGCGTTCAAACGCAAGTTTTGTGCAACGGGCCCAGAACTGTTTGGGTACGGTCAAAGTTTGGGGAACATTTTTATCCCCCCATTTTATCTGTTTAGACGAATGTTGATAGCATGAACATGTGTAGGATACTTTGGCCACAAACGCTTTAATCGATTTGCAGATATTGTGTGCCTCTGTTTGCTGTAATCAAGTTCCCTACATTGTAAAATCTACACACTCTCTGTATAGACTCTCCCTCTTAAATACATGAAATATATGGAGAAGTTACAATATTTGGAGCAATATCACTTGATGATGGCAGTTGAGGTCAAATTTCTCTTGAAATGATTATCTTAAAGATGGTATGATGAATACATCGCTATGCTAGTCTGTGAATTCATTTGACAAATTTCGAGAGAAAGTTATCCTTATACGCCAAAGATAACCGTTTGCTTGCATGGCTGTTCGTTTTTGAATGGCGATATTTTCACGCTTGAATTAAGTCCATCCGAAATTATAATCGTTATTTCAGTACACACTTTCGTCATGCATAACTTCGGAATTAAATGACGAAAGCGGAAAGCTGTTCCAGATTGTAGGGTATACTATGTCGTATCCCTTTTCTGTGTTGCAGAATATCAAAAGAGTTATAAATCCAAGAGGTATCCCAGAGATATGAATAAATCCTTCACTTTAAAAAGTGGCTTTTACAAACAGAATACAGGAAATAGTTTTTTGTCTCGCCTGCGAAGCGGAGCGATACTATAGGCGTCACTATATTACAATCATGCTGTAATCACAATAACTTTCTATGGATTTGAGGTAGAATCACCAAATTCATATCAAAGATACATCTTTTAAAGGCACAGGTAAAGTACGAAAATGAGTCGAATCTGACCAAGGTCAAAGGTAAAAAAAGTAAATGAACTTTCTACAAAAAGCCCTGTAATCACAATAACTTCCTATGCATTTGAGTTAGAATCACAAAATTTATACCACAGGTGCATCTCTTAAAGGCGCAGGTCAAGTTCGAAAATGAGTCGAATGTGACGAAGAACAAAGGTCAAGAGGCTAACGAACTTTCAGTGAAAATCACCTCACATGCAATAACTTTTTCTACTTTTGAGGTAGGATCACCAAATTCTAATCACAAGTATATATCTTGAAGGTGTATGTCATGTTTGTAAATGGGTCAGTGTAAAATGTCAAAAGGTCGTTGAACTTTCAGTGAAAATCACTTTACACCTTTGAGGTATGATCACCAGATTCATTCCACAGTTACATCCCTTGAAGGCACAGCTGAAGTTCGAAAAATAGGTCAAATCTGACCTAGGTCAAAGGACAGAAGGTTTCATTTTCCAGGGATAACATGTATGTAACATCATTATTACTGCTTAGAGTGATAAACCTCACATTCTCATTCGCATAGCGAGATGTAGGCGAGACAACGCTTGGCGTTTGCCTCGTTTTAAATCATAAGTATGCTATAGAACATCAGACAAGCTTAATAACATGCTAACAGTAATCTTCGATTTACAGATAAAAATCCAAATAAACTGTTTTGAAAACCTACCTTTAAATTGAGTTACTGGACAGACGACAGCGATTTTGTATTTTTTAAAAAGTACATGCGGACTCCGTTTGAATAGATCATCACTGCCTGATTTCTTATTGACAACATTTGGACTTTGAATTTTCGAAATGAGGTTGAGTGACAAAAATGATTCTTGAATAACAGAGAAGAGTGACCCCAGAAGATAACAAAGTAATGAAAGTGAGGGGGGGGGGGGGAAGAAAGTAAGAAAGAATAATCGGAATTATTGATCGACTGACGCATGTTCCTTAGTGGAATGTAAATAGGATGACATATCATGGTAATGAGTCTAGACGATGGATTATGCGACCGAGTTTTAAAACGTTTAATGCAGTCCAGAGTGATTGCGTGAGAGCAACAAGTGGGAATAAGTCTCTTCCAAAATAGAATGTAAATATTCAAAAATGTATATGAGCCTTGCCTAGAAATGGTGGATTCGTCCTTAATATTTACTTCAGTCGATACCGCCCAGAGAATATAATTCGAGAACAAGATCTTGATTTTAGCCTTACTCATAGGGAGGGGGGGGGGGGGGGGGGGGGTCGGCTGCGGGGTTATGTTTTCCTGAAGTGAAGTACGTGGGCGCATAATCAAGACATGGAAATTGTGCCAACTGCTTCAGTTTTCAGTATTCGTTCTCGTAGACGTTACTTCTTTCGTTACTTCTTTCATTTAAAAGTAGAAGATGCTATATCCTTTATTTTCTTCAACCGTTAACCTGTAGAATGCCGTTAGGGTAATTGTATACATTCTAGCTGTATACAAATTATTTTTTGGGCCTCAGAGACTCTTTAATTTGAAAACATATTTTAATGTAGAGAATGTTAATTTCATGGGTCGCATGCCTTCAGCCAAGTCGCCGAGTTCCCCACTTGACGCCACTTCAGTCACCGACATAGAAAAACAACCAGATGTTTAATAAAAGCTTACACGTGATCGGATGAAAGAGGGCACTATTTCTTTTCGGTTGAGTGTCATTTTTAAGGTGAACTAGATTAAGTTCGAGAGGCTCCTTAATCACATTTGGGATAAAGTTTGTCGAAAACTTCAGTTAATTATCTTTCGACGATTCATCACCTCTTTCTGCACTTAAACACAACCTGTCTCTGCACGTATAAGTCGAAATCTAGCCTGAAGCTATTCGATAATTTGAGTGGGGGAGAGACCCTGGAACCTTAAAAGGCGCCCATGGCATGGCGGGAAAATTTCTCCGTAGAAATCCGATATGATGTTCCTCCATGAAGAACAGCAAGGGCGAGAAAAACATATTGTACTTGAGGACATGCGGTAGCTAAGTGCTTTCTACATTATAACATTGTTAAAGGGAACGTGTTATGTTTAGCCTTTTTGATATTGTGGTCATTAATTATTGTGGTGATCAATTTCTTATCATTATTCTGTCCCAATTTTGAAATGTGCAAAGTTAGTTCTGATATGAATACAAAGTCATTAATCATATTCACTAATTAAGTTAATTTAGTCGGTATCATTGGATATGAATGTGCTTACATATAAAGAAAATTCCCATGGACTGCTGCCCGTCTGATAAACCAAGATGACGTTTTTGGATGAGCATAAATTACTGAGTTGAAATGTGTTGAAGGATTGCCACCTGTTTATAACATGAGGCCAAATAGTGCCATCTGTTTAAGTAAGCTCATATGTTAAGATTATTTTGTGCAAAAATTTTGTTATTTCTGTTATAAGCAGTATGTAACTCTTATGATACTTCCAGCGTAATGAAATAGATCAATACTGGAAAAAGTCATAGAAGTGACTGGCTGATTGAATGCTAAAAAAATGATATGATAATAGGTGTTTCATAAGACCCATCTCGGAGTGAGGTACAAAGGGTAAAAAGTAGGAGAACATGGAGGAGGACAAAGACTCTTTAATCAGTGTTGAGGCTGTTTATATAGTATCAAAAGTATTCCCGAAAGTGATTCGATAATCAAATTCGTTGTTCTTCAGAGCTTTTAACTGTCTTTTTACGTTATATGATTTGATAGTCTGTTCGTGGGAGGATGAACAGTCGCTCTCGAGGCTAAATGCACATAGTCATCTGAATGTAAATGCGGAGAACGAGTTAAATGCATGGGTTTCATTGCTTTTATTGCAGTAGATGATTCTAATGTGGGGGAATCTCAATCATGTATTTGCTGTCAAAAAGCAAAAAGGCACTCGGGTTGTTTGTTAGTTGTTTACGACACGAGTAACGCGAGCCGAGGTCAGCAGAGTTTACGCAAGAAGGAGAGACGAGGAGTGATTCTAGAGTAGGCTGAAGCCGTTTGGACGACTCCAAGTGATGTCCCACGTGGCGCCAAAATTACGTGACACAAATTCGTGCTTTCCACCTCCTGTGCTCGCCCCCATCCACACCTTCGGCTAAACACCGAGGGCAGTTGCAGATTGCCCGTCCCCCAGAGAATCTACATGAACAGCAATCCGTTTACTTTCTTAATAGAGGTCAACTAACGGGTCTCCCTCCCTCAGGTTTCCGTCGTGATTCCTTTTGTGAAATGATGGAATGATCAATGAGAAACTGAACAGCACATTACCACCTTAGAATCAATATCCAATCTCATAGCCAAACAGGGAAAACGAAAGTTAAGACAATACATATATTATGTTGCAATTTATAACCCAAAATACCAGGCGAAAACCTCCAATTATTCTTTCAAGTCTAAATAGAGTTATTTCCTCGTACGCTCTTCCTAATCACTGTATGACTGTAATAAAGAGGGACATTCGTTATGTGGAGAGGGTGAATAACCTGCGCTTGTGGTTTATGGTACAATAATATCATTAAGGCAAATGCGCCTGAAAATTGCCTATGCTTGCATTTCCTTACTAGACTTATACATGGGTCTACGTACATGTAATTTGTTCTTTCATCTGGGTATCAAATATTCCGTGACGAAACATGTTAAAAAAAAATCCTTTTGCAATGTACATGATTTCTCCCTAGCAAATTTATCGATCATTCCCAACACGTCTTTACTATACGGATAGCAAGTTATTAACCGAAATATACACTTTTCACAATATTTTATGCATCTTTTGAACCGAATGTGGATACTAGTATTTTGGGTTTTTAAGACCTGGGGAGCGTTTCATCAAGTGTCTTGTCAGTAATTTTTACTGACAAATTTGCTCTCAGCCAATCAGATGCAAGGATTTCAGTAGCTTATAACAGTCGTCGGTAGAAATCATTGACATAATGCTTGATGAAACGCTCCCCTGAATGAAATAGAGCTTGCAGGATAAATGAGAAGCATATGACCAACGATGAGGTGAAATGATGTTTCTCTGCAGTAGCACTTATCTTGTGAGAGTGATTCTGCGCTTTCTATCTTATCATCAAGTCACATGATGCCAAGCGAATGTATTTCAAACCTTAATGACATCTCCCCATGGGCCTCAGGTGCTCCTATCTCGATAATCGCTCCATTGACCTTCAGTAGTCGACTGCTTATTTAAAACTCATCTTTTTATCTCTGCCGCGATGGGCATACCTATCTGTCTCCTGCAGTTGGTTCTTAAGCTTTTTGGCCCTACATCTTTGACATTTCAAGTCACTTCCGTTAGCCATAAATTCAATTTTTGATCTCTGCCGTTACTCACTTGCAATTCAAGTCGATGTACATAGAAGTTGCCCCCTTTTTTTACCTCCTTAAACGCATGATCAAAGATGAAGTTTGAGTTCCGGTCATCCATATAGTTACTGAGAGAAATAAGAATTGGTGTATACTTTGAGGTTTTGGAATCGCCAGAATGAGAAGAAAATGGACTCTTTCTGAAAATAACATGCACTGCACTCAGAAACTGGTATATGGGACCCCACACCCACACAGGAATATGTGGCATGAATGTTTGGTCCAAAATTTTGAGCTGTTTCTCGTCATATTTCGAATTTGAAGGGCATTTGAAGAGCTTGATGCTGCCAATATCATTCCAAAATTTTCTTAGCATTATTCTTTACGGCCCCTTTGTCAACTCAGTATAATCATGATAATATTCTTTGAATTTCGACAACGGATTTTAAAGTAATAATACGCCATTCTCATATTCTCATATAACCCTCTTTTTTATATCCAAAACTCTTCACCCGTGGGTTAGGGCAACTATCATCGATATGGTAATGAAACATCAAGGTAACTTTCTGTTAACAATTAGTAATCATATTTCTAATTTCTTCCCATTGTTATCCTCGTCTGGTTTGTTTCCAAGTTTGCTCATCAATACTAATTGCAGCACTCTCAAATTATGCAGTATATATCGGAATTATCAGGAATCTGTTGTGACACATTTCTTTTTCGACCGATGTTTCCGTCCCTCGTCATAATCGCCATCAGCTGGCCATGATTATGAATTGTCTCTTCCCTTATCTCTCTTCAACCCCCGTCTGATCCACAGCATTTCGCCTACTCATTCCCAGTCAATGTCTTGCCACCCCTCTCACTACCTCGCAACCCCCCCCCCCTCAGCCTGTTATCTTATTCTTTCTCCCTCTGCCTGTCTCTTTTTCTCTCTCTAATTTTCTCCTCATTCGTATCCGCATTAGCCTTCTCTTCTGTCTTTGTCTCCGTCTCTCTGTCTCTCTCTCTCTCTCTCTATTTCTCACCCTCTTTTGCTATCTCGCTCCTTCGCTTTTCATTTCTTTCCCAATGTCTTTCTCGGCAATCATTTTAGGGGTTTCTTTTCAATTTCGCTGTATATGTTGATTAATGTGCATCTCTGTCTGTTATGCACCATTGATGTCCGCCATCGAGCAAAACGCCACAATCCACGGGATCCGACTTCCAGATGTGGGCGAACCCAAACTGACGAATGATTAGCAGTGCCCATGAAGCAGCCGAGCCTTGTCTAAACAGCATGGCCAAACCATACATGTTTCTATCTAGAAAGGTATAGACAAAATGACATCAAAATGATGTACCAGTCATGTTCAGTCAAGTCAAATAAAGAATATCTTAAAAGATGTTGAGTTTCACTTATAAACCGTTCACGTGATGAACCGTTTTATATTTAACAAGATATTAAGACAGCAATATACAAATTAATGATAGAGCTTATTTCTAAAGTGAGTCGGATTGCAGTCGTTTTTGAAGTGTGACTGATATTGTACCTACACTGTTTTAATGTGTCGGATGACAAGTCCACAGATCAGTGAAGAGTTGCAAAATTCGTTTGCGAAGTTAATAGCATATGAAATATCAAACAACTGTCCAGCGTATATTGAAAATCGATTTCACGGTCATGACTTTTTTCGTAATATATACCATATTACTCAGAGGAAAAATTTGTATACTGTGATAATCTTACTTTGTTTTTTTTCTTGTTGTATTTATAGTCTGCGTGAAACAAGTTATTTTAAAACTTATTCTAAGCGTCTTCGACAGCATTAATGTACATTTAATGTGAAATTTGATGTACTTCATGAGTGATGCCATCGATTATAATTAATTGCGCGAGTAAATGGGCTGATGGATACTGGTATATGTGATGTGGCAGGGTCACAGGCAGTGTTATGTTATTGTGTGGTGGAAAAAGGATGATGCATCAATGCTGACTTCCAGGAACAGACAGTGAATTAATCAAATTAAACCAGAAGTTGAATATACATGATAATTAGTCTAGACTATTATCAGGGAGAAAGCATGGATTATTCAAATCACGACAAAAAAGTTGAACATTCGATGATGTGAATATCTTGAGCCTGAAACCCATAGAATTACAAAGAAATTATTAGAAATTAGACTTCATGATATTTCTGGCATATTTCTAATGATTCTTGTTTCGTTACACAAAAAATTTCAAATCTATGGACGTCATAAATATCATAAATAGATAATGTTCGAATAAGAGACCCGACATACGATAAGCCTGAAAAGGAATTATATGAATGTTCACGACTAACTTATGGTAGTGTATTTTGATTTTGTTTCATCGTAAATGTTTTTCCACTACAATGAATATGTTTTTATGCAACCAGTAAGGTTCTCCGACATAATTATGCCCCGGGCTGTATATATTTCGTCAAAGGTGTAGGGTTAGGATTAGCATAGTTAAGGTTGCAATTAGGTTTTACGCCAGTTTACGGTGAGGGTTAGGGTTAGGTAAAGTGTTTGGTCAAGGGTAAAATGTTTAGAATTATGTTAGTGTACGAAATTTATTTTTGGCCGGAGCATGTCGTACAACCTGCAGTAATCACCAACTGGAAAAAAATACACGTTTGTGAATTCGAAGTAAATACATCATTTCAAACCTGACCAATCCCCGGGAAAGCATACAGCGAAATGATCTATGGACGTCGAATACGATGAGACAGGCTGTCAGAAAACCATTAAATCATCAATTTGGGGCAGGGTATCATCTCATCCTGCCGTGGGAGCAATCCTGTAGGAGTCCGCATAAGAAGAGATTTGTAACTATGTTCCCATTAAGGTAACATATTGGAAGGTTTAAAAACACAATTTCAACGATTATTTCATAACATTCTCCATTTATATGCATTTCTTGAATATATTGGAATTAATTCTCTTTGATTCTCTAATGCCTTTCCCTCCTTCTTCTTTCGGTCATTTCCTTTGCATCATTCATGATTTTGATTGGTTAAAGTGCAATACGGGAACAGGTCATGGTAGCTTATTCATATATTCCAGTGTTTCTCTCTTACATGTGAAACACATATTGCATAATTATTTTGACCATACTTTAGATAAACTATAGCTTGAACACGATCGCAAAGACTCTCAAGAAATTAACCTAAGGGTAATTTCAATTTCTATAGAAATCATGTGCGGATGACGTATTTTGTCATTGTTAAGTTTATAAACTACAGAAGGTGGTGGAAAAGGCTATTGCAATTGCCTAAAGTAGATTTCTCGAAAATCTTTGCGATCGTGTTCACGCATTCCTTGAAATGATCACGTAAAATCGAAGTAAACAAGGTAAGTATGTTCATATCTTCCTAAGACAAGACTTACCATGCTTACGATAAAAGCCTCCTGGAATGTACGTAGGTATTATAATTATCTGGTCAAAATACACTTTGCATTCAACAGATACTTTCACCATTTCCTCTGATCATGACACTAACAATTTTCAAGACACTGATCGGTTATGAAATCTGTTATCTGTATACGATAATACCCAGTGAAATTCGAATGGAGGCGCATTTTTGAAAATGTGCCGTTATCCTTTGTTTAGAAACAATGCAAAGGTAAAAAGCAGTTCATTTTAATCTTCTTTCATAATTATAGTATATGTTTGATTGAAATTTATGTTCCATTTAATGTATTCTATTTGCACCAATGAGAAAACAAAATTACTGTCATTTACCCACATCAATGATAATTACAAACTGACAGTAATACCTGGAACGAAAAACAACTGGAAGCAATGATTCAAAGTATTTAAAGCTAACGTATACTTAAAACGAACAAATTATGAAAAAGCCACAAAGCGAGAGAGAAATAATTGGGTGTTTTGAGTTTAAACCGTGAAAGAAGGGAAATACAGCCGTCATTAATACCACAACACGCATATGTTTACATCAGCAGCCACTTTCTGTGTTAATGCGTGGTGTTTGTGGTTTTCTATCAGTAAGTGCATTTCCGTCAAAGTGGTTTTTACAATCTACAGAGCTTGGGGGAGTAAAATGTTTTATAAACGGGAATTTCCCATCTGCTATGATGCTTGTACAAAAGAAACCTTAAGTCAGACCATTATTCTTTAATCAAAAGGTAACAAAAGATACATTTTATCTAACATCTAAATAAGGACGGTTCATTACATTAAAAAAGGTGAAATTACGACGGCTGTGTCTTTCGACAAAAAATATGTTCAAGTCCGTATTACATTAAAGGATGGAAGGAACGAGAACACGATTATATAAAGATTTTTAAAGAAAATTAAGTTTGACTTTCAGCGACACAAAATCGAAGGTCTTATCTGTTACGTGGATGTCATGATTACGTAAAAATTGAAGTACATCTTCAGCAGCCAGTGAATTACAAGTACATATTACACCTACCTAACGGCCCTTCACAACGAATCTGAACTTTATAGGAAACTAATATACATGTACTGGTTTTCCATCTTCATCCATCGCATACACATTCACCATGTTCATGCACCTTCCTGCTCATCACGAGTCTGCCTCTAAAAACAGGGGAAAAGTCTAAACTTGTCCTTAGGGCAATCTTAAAGGAGATGGTCGTATATCACGATCACCAGCTCTTCTAAGAAACCCCGAGGCGAGGTACAAATCTTATTGTAGGGTATGATGATAACTGCAATGATTAGATATGTAACCCACAATCACGTCAGGATTGTCTTTTGAACCAAAGCAGTACTCCCGGGATTTTTGGAAGGAAGTATTTGCATGTATTCAAGAATTAATTTGAAACCTCTTTTTTTTTTCTCCCAAAGCAATGAAAATTACAAAAGCATTTTCAGGCATTTTACAAGTCACGACATAAGAAAAGAAAGATGCCTAGTAGAATGTGAAACAGTATAACGACAGGAAGAGAATAATAACCTCTAACTTGAGGATTTTCAGCAGGCCTACTTCGCGGGATTAATTTACTGGTTTACGCATCTCAATCGAATATCAATTCTTCTGTCTGCCCATTAGGTGTCTGTCTGTGATATCAAGAATACATTCTAGCTTTATTCTCGAGGGTACCGTAAAACAGATGATCGGAAAGCATCAAATGTCGTTTCTCTTCCAGGCTTAAAGCTAGGAAAAAAACAAACAATTCTTTGTGATTACTCTGAATCCCCCTCAAGGTATCTTCAAAGTGGTATAAAAATGCACCTGTAATATCTCTGTTATTTTCTCTTCGCTTTATATAGGATTATGTATACAAGTTGGAAGACATTTTACCTCATAAGTTTAGAATAGCTTTTCGAAATGTATTGGATTATGTAGAAATTCCCTTTCGCCTTGTATAGTTTGAACATCATTTTCGAAAATCTTTTACTCCATCTTTGAGATCCTACTTTGGATGAAACCGGAGCAAGGTGTTTCCCTTCGCAAGTGGGAACATTAATTTGAATGAATGCCTATCATATCGTTCGTCATTGATCATGTTGATAAGTAAACATGATTAGTAAATTTTATTTGTACCAGTGGCTTAATATATTTAAACTTACCTGTCATTGCCTGTATTGCTTTATTGAGAAATACCTTCATTATAGAAGGGATCGCTTTGTTGAGGTCAGTGGGGTGTCGCACTCATTCCAAATATGTTTCGTACTTCTAAGAGCCTTGTCGGCAATCGTAAATATCGGAAGACACTTTGAGGCATTTGCTTTAGTATTCGGTTAAATTGTCGTTTAACTTTTTGTCGAATTTGGTCCACCATCACCCCTCCCCTTTTAAGAACTGTCTATCAATGCCAAGAGTTGAATGGGTAGCTGGTTTTATAAACTTACAAAGACGTACCGATTTTAATTATTGAATTTGTTATTCTTTGGTGCAACCTCTAGTACAGCCTCCACAAACAATGATATTTTCGAAGAAATTTGTCACGGGCAGCCTCTTCTGCCGATAGCTTTTTAGCGAATTAGGCAATAAGCCTACAGTATACGTTTACCTTCAAGTGAATTAGGCTGGCAATCCAGACAAAGTGCTAGCGGCAGCCAAAAAAAGATGGAGCTCGGTATTCGGTCGGACAGGACAAGATCGAATATATTTTCCCACATCCTTCACAGTGAAGGAATTTATTAGCTTGGTGATTCGTAAAAGAGGTGTTTGATTTATAAAATGGCATTAGTACAGCAGGTGAACACATAATATACTGTTGGAAGTTAGAATTAATAATCCCCAATGGATATATCGTGCACGGCTGCGTATGACTGAAAGAAGTGCGTGCCTTGGTGAACACTGTGCTCTTTATTTGGAGAACGTGTGGAGTTGTCTTTTGATTATGTATCTTGTTAAGGTTAATCTTAGCGATATCATTTTGTCAGATCAATTTGTCTTTACTGACAGGGATAGCGTTACGCATTGATGTAATCGTTCCTCTGATCAAATCCTTCTTGCATTTCATTTCTAAAGTCGTCTATCTAGACCTTCAGTAGCCAAAAAGTAGCCTATAAAACATATTTAAGCATTTCAACAGCACGTCAAAGATTCTGATGGCACTTCTTGTGAGCCTATTAGGCATATATCCTTAGATTTATCGGCACGTTTGATTTGCTGCCCAACTCCCAAGAGAAAACAATAATTGATGTCTTAAAAGGAAGAAACAATTTTGGAATGATTGAGATAAGTCGGGACAATAATCATTGGAAGGCCTTGAGCGAACTTTTCGTAAATATCATTTCTAACGTAATTACAAATAAGCCATTGCTGTGAGTATATGAATTATGACCAATAGTTCAGAAAGATCTTGGCTTTCTGGACAGAATATTTTGTGCATAAAGTAGGTAGTCGATATGAAGATGAATCACGATATTGCATGTTGGTAATCGATTCCTTGTCTGGAATTATTCATGAGCTGGATGCTTAACACTACAGGTGACCCAGAGTTACGCGCGCTCTGCGGTATCGGTCTACCGATACTCGTCTCGTATTACTCGAGAGTTCATCGACTTTCATGCCTTCAGACCTTTCAGATTATATGTATATCACTTGCATGTGCTTTGTCCATGCTGAGGATTTTTAGTCACGTTTCGTTTCAAATTTTTGCTGTCCATACGATGTGGGATGTGACACTTGTGGGATCACTGTGGTATATTGGTGAAGGCTCTTGACTCTCATACGAGAGTTCTTGGGTTCGATCCTCGTTCAGTGCTTATACATCCTTGGTCAAGGGGTTTTACCCACGTTTGTCCCACTCCATGCACCCTGATGCTAAATGATTACCTGGCAATGCTGGGGTAATAATAATTCTAGAGCCCTCATGAAGAACAGTACTAATGCTCTCCTGGGTAAATACGATTATTATTATTATTATTATTATTATTATTATTATTATTATTATTATTATTATTATTATTATTATTATTATTATTATTATTATTATTATTATTATTATTATTATTATTATTATTATTATTATTATTATATTATTATTATTATTATTATTATTATTATTATTATTATTATTATTATTATTATTGTTATTATTATCATTATCATTATTATTTCTACTACTACTAGATTCTACTACTACTACTACTACTACTACGACGACGACGACGACGACGACGACTACTACTACTACTACTACTACTACTACTACTACTACATGTACTACTATTTCACTGTAATTTATCTCGCATCGTATGAACAGTAAATATCTCAATCTCTCTTCCATACGGTGTGTTAAGTGCAGCGTTTTCAGAAACTGGCATTACCATTTTCACTTTGTTCTTCATCCATTTTCCCTATTAAAAAATATTGATGATGGAGTGCCTCGGTATGGTTTGCCTCAATCCATCCTGATCCTAAGCCCCTACTTTTATAATTAATAGAGTTTTCTCTAAATCATTATTCCCCCCCCCCCAATTACTTCCCCCAATACTTTTATTTTTATGACTGGAATGAAGATGAATTATATGAGGCTGACTGCAAATTAATTTTTCAGTAAGCATACTACCATGACTACCATGAATACTTCTGCTACTTCCATGATGATGATGATTGTTATTTTGTTTGTTGATATTATCACTATTATTACTACTATACAACGAAAACAGCGACAACTGCTAGTTCTAATCAAAGTATGATTTGGGTGGTAGCTAGGAGAATAAGCAAGCTCCCAGAGCGTTTGATACTACTTGATGCTCATTAAAGACAGTGATAAATGAATGTGGTCTGAATGGAGAACCTCTGTCAAATAAGTCTCGTTCATTGGACTACTAACAAGACATTTACCACATCATTGAAGAGAAGAGACAATCCTTTGATTTGAGGGAACACCATTTCTCTCTATCAGTCGTCAGGATCGTGTTGTCAATAAGTCGAAGTCGTGTTGACACAGCCTCTCCTACAAGGAGAGCGTCCGGGATGTTACGTTTCAATTTAGCAATCTAAGTGACTTTTGAGAAATATAGGGCTTCGATAAAAGATAGAGATGACACTTGGCTTTTTATATAGTTCATGGGTTCAAGGGGACCCCCCTATAGCAGTCACTTTGGTGTTTTGATCATTGGCAGGCACTAGTCCAAGCTCAGCTAGAGGTACCGTCAGTTCTAACGCGATATAAGCAAATATGATTGAGAAAAAATAATAATACTGTCCTTAGGGTAACCTCATCAGCCTGAATAATATTCTTCCTGAGGGACCCCGCAATCTTTTTGTTACCTCGGCTTTTGCCCTGCTACTATGATAAGGCGCTCAAGGATTCAAAGAACTTACTCCTATACCGATTACCCATTTACTTCACCCGGGTGGAGAGTGGGAAATGTAGGTTAACATGGTCAGATGATCATGTCTTGCCAAAGGAAAAAGAAAACAATGAACTGTGTTGACGGGGTCCAGTTGCCTCCCAAGGGAAATTTTTTGTAAATAGAGAGAAGGGACAGGGGAGGTCAAGCCTGGGCAAAGTGTGCACCGCCTTCAATCACCAATGAAACAATCTTACATAACATAGAAATTACTCATCGTTATTAGACATGTTAGAGCAATCAAGAGTCAACAAAAGAGTATAAGGAATTGATGTAATTCCATGGAACTGTTCGAGATCTATCTCCTTTTCTGACATTTCTTATACGAGAACTTTCTCATCATGTTGAGATTCGTACCCTTTCCACGCGAATACAAGTACCATTTCAAATGAATTGGCTTCTATGTTGTGCTGAATGTTTACATACAATTCCAATGCCGAAGAGAGCGTTGAGAGATCTCTGTTAGACGGGCACACTCGTAGAACCTGCTTGCCATACTGGATGCAGATAACATACGTCGGACATAGAAGTTCCTATAGAGGCCTCTTGCAAATAGTATGCTATATATATATATATATATATATATATATAAGTTCAGAAAGTTCTGACGGAGATTAAAAATATTGAAAGACACATAAGAAAATACTCCGTTAGACACAAAATAAATAATTATATACAGATATACATACATGTACATATATATTGTGAGAAATCATTTCTTTTCGTTCTTTCTTTCTTTCACCATATATATATATATATATATATATATATATATATATATATATATGTATATTATATACATGTTTATAGATGTGTGTGTGTGTGTGTGTGTGTGTATATATATATATGATTGGTTGAAAGTCAAGTTAAGTATAATTCTTTGGTTCGCGTTTAATTGCATCATTTGAATGACAAGGTATATTAAATCTCTGGTCAGACGTAGGCCTACGGCATTTGAAAAATATTACCTTATGGAATGAGTCTCAGCCTCACATGGGTAGACCCAATCTTTCTGCAAGGCTAAATTACTTCAGTCATTTAGGAGAAGGCAATTCTTAACACTTAAAAAGATATCAACTTGTGGGCAATTCTATTAACCTAGCACATCGCCTCTTTGCAATACGCGAACACTGCAGTGTTTTCTTTTATGATTCGAAAAAGTGTATAATGACAAGAAATGAAATAAGACAATGAAATATTGCCGTTGAGTTTGTTTCTTGACAGTGTTTGCTATCGACCATTTGTCACTTATTTCATATCATGTGTAATCGTGATTTCAGTGATGAAAAGATAGAGCGCATGCACCTTTAATTAGTCCTTGCGAGCCCGATAGATAGATCTTCAGAAAATAATCCCTTGTGGTGCCCCTTTGCTACGGCGCCGCGATGCCATTGCTGTTCCTCCAATAAAAGCAAATATCGGAAGTTTGTAAATAAAGCAAATAGATTCCTTACCAAGTGAGAGGACTTTGACTAGCTGTTCATAAGGCTGATCTAGCGGAAGGTATGGCCATTATTTTGATGGAGCAGTACATTCGATTAAAGACGTTATAACATCCTCTTGGCATGATTATTTCATTACGTCAAAGATTTTGATCAAAGTCACAAACATGACAAAGGTATATTGCCTGTGCATGTTGAATATAAATGTTGCGATCCCGGAGGTTGTCAATTTATCTTTTCGTTTTATATCATTCTTACCAAAATATTTGTGAACAACATCTCATACCTAGAAGGAGAATGGCAGCAAGTCTTTCCTGAAAAACAGGAAAGAGTAGGGCAATTGTCAATTATTTTACAATTTAAAGAGAGAACTCACCCATCTGAAAATACATCAAGACAATGAAATGTATCGTGTCGTATAAAGAAGAAATGTGTCCTCATCTGGGAAATTTCGATATAAGTCTTTGGAATATTTTTTATTTATTCATTACCCATTTGTTTCTCTGTTTATGGACTTATACACGCAGTATGAAGTCTGCCTTTTACTGACGCATCATAGAAGCTATGTATAGAAGATTTCTACAGTTTTCAATCAATGAATAAATGTCGTTTCAATTTTGCAGATAATTGTAGCTATCCTAATGTGTCTGTGATTAGCATCTATTTAACTTCCATTTTTATCTCGGACCAGTGAAGACATAACTTGAAAAACATAAACATGGCAATTATCTGCTTCTCATCTGAACACGTTACCCATTTTGGTTGAAAAGGCGACGAGATTTATCCTCAGAGGACATGAGCAATAACGAGAGTATCATCATATCTCAAGAGAGAGGGAGAGAGAGAGAGAGAGAGAGAAAGCGATTGTTCACAACGTCTTTAATGATAGTTTTGACAGTCACCATTTCATCGGACAGGGCCGGAAAGCACTTTTTCAAACGCCTCTCTGGGGAGGGATTTGAAAATACTACACAAAATGGTATATAATCCATGCTTTGAAGTTTATGTAATGAAAATGCTCTTGAAAAGTATACTTTTACGTTTTTTATTCGTTGCACTCATATCATCATACACCTTTTGCCCAACATGTCGTTCTATGCGATATGTAGGGTGATATTGTGAATATGAAGTACCTGTTTTAAAAGGAAGAAATAGTTTACAAAGAAATGTTTTGTCTTAAGACGAATGCAATTCATCTCTAGACACACTGTTATTTCCAACGGTGGTTTGAAACTCGCAGGATCTTTCTTATTGAGTTCTAGACGGTATCAAATGCGAAATGTGGTCCTAGAAAGACGTCCGTTTAACATGTTTAAAGGCGACAATCTTAATTTTGAGCATGTATCTGAAAATTGAATTATTTGCAAATGCTTGTTTAAACAATATATAGTTAAAAATCATACCTTGCTTTTTTGGGGGAAATATTTTGTGATTTTCCTTAGTCGTAAAACATGGAATACCGCCTGTAGTGGGTTGTTCATGTATATTTTGGAGGAGATATATCGTTGGGTAGGAAAGAAAGGAAACACATGATAACCAACCTGCCCGAGATAAGGACCTATATAGGTATAGATTTATTAACCGAGTGAAGGTAATTTCGAAACCACTGCAAATCCTCGCGGTCAGCAACATCCAGGGATAGCCTTGAGTCAGATTTTTAAGAATTGATTAATTTGTCGCGACATTGATTGGATGCGGCATGTAGCTTTAGTCATGCCCCTCTCAGTTTTTGAGTCTTTGATCAGCCTCTATCAATCATTAGATCGGGTAGAGCGCAGTCATGGATTCTTCTATGACTCTTGCGATCAGTGTGGATACTGACTCCATTACCATGATTACTCAACTTTTATGTAACCTGCATGTAGCTACATAATGTCTGCTGACTCTTTGTTGAAAACAGCAGATGACGCCTCATGAAGTGAGCCGGGCTTGATTAAGGGCAGTAAACAGAATTGTCCTCTTTCTAAAGTTAAAGTTTTTGTTTGGATTTTAAAATCGTTCTGTCTTGTATGGCTTTCGGGATGTTCTCGTACATGTTCTTGTATAAATCACTATACCGTCTTGACTCGTAACAGATTATGCCTATTTTCTCTTGCTCATCCAATTTACTAGTATTGCAATGTTCAAGAATATTATACAGTAAATGAATATATAAATAAATGAGTAAACATGCAAGAATAAAGTTAATGGGTTTCCTAACCGACAACAACAAAACAACGATAGGAGCACCATATATTAGTGAAATATATATATATATATATATCTGAAATTCGTGCAATTCTGCCAGCCCCATGCTGAAGTGGACATTACTCTCTTTATATATCTTTTTACGATGAAATCAAATCAAATAATCATGCAAACATATAAATTTAACTATTTTCTTATTCATGTGACTTTTTGCCTAAAACACAGATTCCACAGTCTCAAACATTAACAATATCCTTCTTTGTTTGTTCGCGTCTTTCATAGTGTTCGGAGTGTTAGTTGAAAAACCCCTTTTTACGTAAAAGCACATGAATACGTCCACGAATTAGACCTCCTGTTTTTGATACTGTGAAAGTACGATAATGACTTTAAAAAAGTGATATAATGGTTACTGAAATCACTTTTATATTTTTACTTTCGCTCAGCATAACTATATATTTCACATTAAATGATTGAAATTAAGCTTTCTGCAGTTACTCATTACCGATAAAGCTTTAATGCCATATTCGTTGCTTCAATTACAATTGCTTAATCATCTCAAAGTCTTGTTGTCATGCGAAAAAAATTAATCGGATATCGAAATTGGTGAGTGGTTTATTTTATAAAACATGCACTCACCGACTCAGTGGTCCAGTAAATTAGTCAATATATATATATAGTGGCGTACAGATGTTTAACGATTCCCTCTATTCCTATATGTGGAGGTAACGACCTATGGCTGTGTAGATTTTGTATTTTACACTCTAAACAAACTTTTAAAAAATACACCTGTTCGATATGTGTATCTTATATAATATTTCTGATTCAACCATTTGAATAAGGATAACCAAACATTCCAAGCATGCATTTGGCACCCTTCACACATGTCATCCTACTTTTTCCTAGTACCTAGTACTTTTTTCTTACGTCGAAAATACCTGAAAATGTCAAAATACAGATGTTCTTATTTAAGACAAAAGTTCTCAAGTATACCCCCCACGGCTACTAATCAACGGTTCTCCCAGTTTCCCTTTCTTAAATTTGATTTTTTCTTCATCTCTAAAATTAATCTCTCTGTGTAATATGAGTGCGCATGCAGTTTCGTCAATGCGGTTGTCGTGTGCTATGTCGACAATAAGATTCTACCATTTCCCACTTTTTTATGTAAAACATGGAATCGATCTACCCCGAAGTCTGCAAGCTACTTCTTTGCTCGTATACTTTTCCAATAGAGCAATATGTTTTGTGGTGTGTCCCTGAATTATCCTGAAGAAGAAACTCGATATCATTAAGGAAACCATTTTAATATGGGAAACATTTTTATGAGTACTAAATTGCATATGACTATCATTTAAATGATTAACTGAAAGGTATGGGTGTTCTTTTCTATGGATGTATACGTATCATTATCATCTCTATCCTTTAAACGTTTGGATTGGCTAACTTAAGATGTACATATATTAAACAGTTGATTTGCTGTAAGAATTCTAATATCGTCTTACGACATCATACATGTTACTTAGTACCAATAGCCCTGCAAGATAATTAACGCTCAATTTTCCAAACTAAACTAGGTAATATGGTTATTTGGCTTGTTTTTAAGGAAATTCATTGTAGGGTACCCAGGTATCAATTTTGTAGATTTCAAAGATTTAATCAGTGTTAAAAAAAACAAAATACTATGTACGACGACGGCGCATCTCAAACTGTCAACTGATGAATTGAACATTTATTCATCATTGATAGCGTATTTTAAAATCCTCATGCATAAAACGAAAATTTTAGTTAGGACTCACCAGTGTTTATTCCCTAAACTTTATTCATAACATTAATTTTTGTTCAAATTCATTTTGAAACAGTTCAGAACTGTTTTCTTTGAGACGATCACTTTTCACTCTAGAACGAATCTGTTAGTTTCATGCCTTGTTACGCTAAAGTATAATTTTGTCCAACCTCATTTTGAAAACAACACAATGCCTGTTTTCTGTAATTTTGAGTATCACTATCTTCAGATGTTGGTTTCATGCCATCTCTGTTTGACCTTCGTCCAAATTACATTCCATTCTTTCACCACTCTGAAATAAATAGAATGTGGTGATATTCATGTAGTGATGCTTTGGTCCTTTGTCTACAGAAATGGAAAACAAATTGATATAATGTATATTCATGTACACACAAACACCCACAAGGGCACAGACTGCCCTTTTTGTCTTTTCATAAGTTTTATTCCTTGATTCAGATTTTCAAAATGAATATTACAAATTAAGCATTGATTACACAATATAATTTAACATGGCAATAAACACAATACGAATAATATAATTCCATAACATGCCATCCATAAATAAACAACCATAGTACAATTTAACTGAACAAGGTATATATTAAAACCTGAGAGGTGCAGAATTAAAGTATATAGAGCAATTGTAACAATGAATATAATTTTTTAAAGCTGTTTGTAATATTATCGTGTATGTCCTCCTTCCGTCCAACATTCAAAATAGTTCCATTTTTTAGATGTAGACTTAACTTATTTCGAGCTATTGCTTTTTTCCGTTCATTATCTTTACTTTCTGAAAGTGCATTAGAGATTCCTTTCTTTGTTAGGGGCGTTCCTTTTGATCTCTCTCTCTCTCTCTCTCTCTCTCTCCCTCTCTCTATATATATTTATTTATTTATATATTTTATGAGTATGATTAAGTGGTTAATGTACATTATGCTTTTCTGAATTTCTGAATTTTCTAAACCAACTAAAATTTCCTCCCATTTTAAAGTATTTAAGTGCATCACTTTCATTTGTTCCCCTATTTCTTGCCACAATTTTTTTAACCAATTGACACTTCATAAACAAGTGATTGCATACCTCAATTTATTTTCTACAGAAAGAACATAAGTTAGAGGACAAAAAGCCAAATTGATACAGTTTATCATTACAATGTAGGATACTATGTAATAATCTAAACTGAAATATACGTAATTTCCCATCTAAAGTGCATAATCTCGGGGTCAAAAAGGAAGTCGCAATTCCAGATGTATTATTCAAATGTGTTATTTCCGCGTGTCTAAACTCAAAGGTTTTCTTTATATTATCTATAAAGATTTTATAACATAATTTAGAAGTCAGTCCTTCATATAATATTATTTTATCGCCTACTTTATACATCAATCCGAGTAATCGATCGTGTCATTTATCTCTTCGTTTTTTTTCCTTTTCTTTTTCAAATTCATCGGCAATGTTGAATAAATGTTACTAATGTAGAATAAATCCTTTGCAACAAGATCTTTTTGTAGAAAATAGCTAACTGGCCTTAAATTGCCATTTTTATCTACAACATGCTTAATTTGATATATATTAGACTCAAATAGTTTTCTTTAAACAAATGTTTTCCGGCCAAAAAGGATCAAAGTATTATTCAAAATCATTTGATTTCCTAACTTACTAGTAATAATTCTGTTCTCTCTTAAGTCATGCCAAATATTCAGATATTCTAAGTACAATGGAGGCGCTTGAATATGAATATTTTTCATCTCATAATCACATAAAAATATAAATCTTCCTCCAATCGAATCGAATATATAGCCAAAAATACTTTTCCATTTCATATTACTTCATAAATTAGCCTCTTAATCCACATTATTCTTTGTGCCTTAATCATATCTCTAAAATTCCTCATTTTCAAACCTCCATGGTCATAATTTGAATAAAGGATATTTCTTTTAATCTTATCATACCCTCTCCATATGAAATCACACTATTTTTTTTTCAACTTCTTTATAACCCCAAATTGGTTCCAATAATACAGAACAGACATATATAAGTTTAGATAAGGCAAATACTTTCAAAAATTGTATTTTACCAGTAAGGGTCAATTATGGCTGTTTACACCAGCCTAAAAATCTTTTGATTTGACTTAATATTTCTTTATAATTCATCTCCTCCTTTATATTTACGTCTACAGAAAATATATCCCAAGTATTTCAACAACTTATACCTGCTTTCTCAGTGAAAATGTATTTCTTATATTTTCACAAGGACCTAACATTAATACCTTTGTTTCATTTTTGTTCACTTTTAATCCGGATAATCTCAAAAACGTATATAACACCTTTTCTAGATTTTGTATTGATTCTGAATCTTTAAAGACCTATAGTCATCTCATCTGCGTACAAAGTTAAATTTACTTTAAGATGTCCTATTTGTATTCCGTTTATATTTTGTGTTTTACGAATTGCATGTGCTAACAATTCTATAACTAAAAGAAACAAATACGGAGACAATGGATCCACATGACGTACTCCTCTCCCCACATCAGAGTAACCAGTGGAGTGTCCACCATTCATATCACACACACACACACACACACACACGCGCACGCACACACACACACGTATATATATATATATATATATATATTTATTATATATATATATATATATATATATATATATATATATATATACCTTGCTCTCTTCTTTTGTCTTCTTTTGTTTCCTTTATGACGTGTTTCCATTTTTGCGCCTCGGTGCATTACTTGGATGCGCACTTTATTTTGACGCTCCTTCAGATATTTTGTTTTCATGCAAAATAAAAGTCTTGTCATAACTTGACAAAGCCCTATGGGCGAAAATTCGTTTTCTCAAATCTCGATCTCACGGAATTTAATTTACTTCTCTTTTTGATATTCTTCCTTATCTCCGAGCAGAACTTTTGTTTATATATATATATATATATATATATATATATATATATATATATATATATATATATACACACATACACACATACATATTAATATACACTCAGCAAAAAAGAAAGTGGACACTCTTTATTGTTCACAATTTTCATATAAGCTGTCAATAAACTGTGATAAAATATATCAAATTAAAGAAGTTATTGAAAAGTTTTGAACTTTCACGCTTGGATGGGCACATTCATTAATCGTTAAAAGGTCTGATTAAGAAAATTGCAAAAGTAGAGCAAGTAGCCATTCTAAAGTGAATGAATGCATCTGTAAGACATTCTTGTTCAACAATGAAAACACAGAATGATAAACAATGAGCAGAACTGAGGTCTGGATATCAACGCTAGTTGAAGCAAATTCAAGTGTTTCTTGTGATTGTTTTTTATTGTTTTAATTTGACTCTACAAGATAGAAATACTCATCAACATTCGAATGGCCCAGATACACTATTTTTGCGGTTCTCTTTTCAGAGACTCATTTATTGTGAAATACATGCTCCCTCATGCGTGAATGATATGACTCCCATTGCATATCACCTTAAAGATGATTCATTGATGTTTATTTTGATATATGAAAGATAAGTTTATATCAAATATTTATTTGAAAATCCAAACTATAAATAGTGTCCACTTTCCTTTTTTTGCCGAGTATATATATATATATACTGTATGTATATAGTAAATATCTACTTTGTCGTCTTAATCTAACTTTTCATTGCATTGTGATCTTGTGGAATGATCTACAAAATAACAAAATTTTTCCTCAGGTGCTCATTCTGCCAGACAGGAAATACAATGCCAGAAACTCAATATTCCCATTAAAAAAAAAAAAAAAAAATAAAGAAAATAAGTTGCGAGGCCTCAAAAAAGGAATAGAAGTTGATTTAAGCGTTTCCTCATTTGGTACGTGGTCCTTAGAAATATGTGGTATCTTTCCCAAAGGACCTTTACTGAAGCAATGATTACTCTGGATATTACAGGAAATGATATGTATTGGATGACAGGTAATACTCATGATGAATTAGAGATAGTGCGTCGTATGTCGGTCGGATATATGGACCCACCATCAAAGGCCTCATTAAAGGTACATGTATATGGTTTAACTGAATCCGCAGAGATGCCAGATAAGCGTTAAAAGTAATATATTCAGATATATATTTGGTTAATTCATGCTTTCTCTTTATTAGGCTATTCTTATAAGACGGTGAAAAAGGAAAACAATAGATGTTTGAGACACCAGCTACAGAAAAAATGAAAAACATAATGAAAAAAAAAAAAAATGCGTTATCTAAAGTGAATCACCATGACAATAATGTCATAGCCGAATTCTTGGTATTAAATACCGTCTTTTCGAGGATGTTGTTATCTCCGAAAGTAGAACGTCGTGAAAATCACAATATTTACATACCGCAGTGATGATAGTACTAAACAACATAAACTGTCATTGTGTTTTCTATTAAAGGTAACAGATAGTTTTGGGAAGCCCTCAAAAACTTTTCGTGAGATTTCTTTGATTTTACTTAATAAACAGCAGGGTACTAACATAACTAAGATGCTGTGAAGTTTTTTCCTCCTCAAGTGAAATATTTATCGAATGAGAGGTGAAAAGTAATAAAAATCCCTGGCCCAAAAAAGAGGGGATTTAAATTCAAACAACGGCCACACACACTACTTAACGAGGATTGCTCTGTGTGTAGAATACGCTACACATAGTACGCAGCGCTGGGTTTATTGTGCGGGGAACCTTCGGGTGGATATGGTCTTAGCGTGAGGCAGTGAAAAAGCCGTTACCAAGCGTTTCTTACAGATATTTACACTAAAATTTGTTCGAAATCGTGAATGGAATTTTAAATAATCTAGTACATGTGTCTTATGATAAAAGGAGAATAATATGTGACTATTTCAGATAAGTTTCTTGCCAGTATGATTTTTGCTACCGAGACTGTCTATGAGCTTTAAGTACATGTTTTCAATAAAGAGAGCAATACTACCAATACTATTAATGTCATCAGTATATAAAGCTGATTCTTTATTATTCCTACAAATACACCTATCTCAGAACTTGTAGACATCGTAAAAATGGCCGTATTTTAATGATCAAGGTGTAAATTGTTGCCCTTAAAAAATATCCGGAATTTTGTACATGTATGAATATGAAAAGGAGCAGTGAGACTAATATTAAATATACAGCATCAATATTTTAAACCAAAGGCCACTTGTTCATTACGTCATTTATTCATTATTATTCATTATTATTATCTTAACGTGGTGTTTCACAATTTGAAAAGGAATATTGCTGTGAAGTCAACTTCCTGTTAACCATGAATGAAACATATTCCATTGACTTGAGGCTGACAATATTAAAAATAAATATGTAATCCTAAAGTAATAGATCGTTAATCATGGTCTTGCCTGTAAAATTACTAAAGATGTACACAGACAGATTGCTTGAATATTACGCCCACCCCAATGTGTAGGTCATCATTAAGCTGTTGCGTGGTGGCGCATCAATAATTTATCCTTTTCTAATTACTGAAAGGTAATGGAAGAAGTTCCAATCCAGGGGCGAATAGTGAAAGAATCATTCCCCTCACAAAATAATGGCCAATGCATGATTGCGTCTGTGACGAAAAGAGATGGGGAGTTCAAGCTTTGATCGAGGTTGCAATTACCGGAAAGCTTATTAACTTGGGCTGTGTGGGGCACACAAATGGTCAGAGGGACTATTAGATTTCCAACTTTCTGCACAAACATTTGGTTTATTCTAATATCCATATTGAATAAATATTCAGACACGACCAATGTCCCGGATAAAATAAAATGAAATCGCTTATTTTGCGAAAAAGAAAATGCTCCTGTGTCATGTGGGGATAAATCATGGTGAATGTTAAGTATAGGTACAACAACTTTTAATCAAACACAGAGTATGGTACACTTTAAGATGAATAATGCGATTTTGTTTCTTGAAAGTTGTTTTGATTTGTGTGTACAATACATTGAGAATTTGAGATCATGATTATGAATGAACTTGAATCAATCGTGGTAGATTCTTTATCTCTTTATTATGGTTGGTTTTTTGCATTCACATATAAAATTTCAGACTGCTGTAAGTGCTGTTGGTATGTCTTTATACCGGGGAAGATCAATTCCTTCAAAAGAATGATCAGGGAATGACTAGGGAGTCTAATAAGAGTGATGCAACGTCACACAGCAGACTTCTGCAATATTGCATGTTGTGATAGGAAATTGTTGTCATTAAACACCAAAGTGAAGCTAAATACAGGAAACTACGAGTCAATGATGGAATTAACCTTAAATCCACATAATTATATTCAATCAGGCACTCTTGGTACGTTTTCTTTTCTAATTTGATTTGTAGTTTAGTTCCACCAAAACTCGTCAATGCACCGTGACCCATTGCCGCTGGATATAGAATGAAGCAAATGGATGAGCGAAACGTAAAACCTCTTTATCTTGTTAGCGTTGGATTATACATGTCATGTATATAGTACAACACTCACTGCTTCACTAAAATCCACATTACAATAATCAAGTCGAGGATTCTACTTAGCTTAATGCATATACATCAATTATTTTCAGTGACATTACCCATAATTCAAGAGGTACAGTTCCGAACGCCAGCTGCAGGAAAACACGATTGTTCTAGATACAGGTATAGTTCACATTAAGAAATAATGTCAATTCACTGATAGAAAAGTAAAGATACACGATTATTCTAAAATCTCATTTTACACACAGAAAAAACAAAAACAACAAGAAGAGATAATCATAGTATAGTAGTATTAAAGGCATACTCACAAAAATTGGTATACAGAAAAGTAACCCTACTGGTAATGATAATGCTGACCTTTTAGAGAAAGAAATGAGATAGGATTACGATGAGCACAAGAGACAGGAAAAATGCTGACTTTAAATAAAAGGGTGGGCAGAGAACCGAGGAGAGAGAGAGAGAGAGAGAGAGAGAGAGAGAGAGAGAGGGGAGAGAGAGTTAATGTTTTGGCGAGGAATGTTTAAAAAAACATTGACTCTCTCTCTCTCTTGCCCCCCCCCCCCAGTTTCTCTGAGGAGATAGAGAGAGGTCAGCTTTCTTCCTGTCTCTTTTATTTATCGTAATCCCATCTCTTTCTTCTCTGTAAATTCTATAATCATTACAATTACTGTTACTTCGGTCATTGATAAAACGCCGTCACTTTACGATTCTCTCATTATTAGTTTGTGCAAATTCTTTTCTGTTCGGTCGCAATGGAAAACCTTCACGATTTTTTTTTCTAAATTGCCACTTCAAACACTTGCGATTACATCGCATTTCGTTTGTGCGTGTGTGGGTAATTACGTGGGTGTGTATGGGCTCATGTGTGTGTGTGTGAGTGTGTGTGTGTGTAACTTAACGCTTACCTTCCGCAAGCTTTGCAGTTATTGTAGTGGATTAAGGTTTAAAATTAACGGGATAGCTTGATGTTATTGCCAATCGTTTACAAATATAAATCAATGAAAGGAAGATACTAGGCAATGCTTATAGCTGTTTCCAAGCTTATGTCGTGTAGAGCAAAAATATTGAAATGTGTATGGCAGTGTGACCAAATTTCGAGCGTGACCAAAACTTCGCGCACAGGTCAATAACGCTAAAACTAGAAAAGATTTCGAAAATCTGATAACCCCAATAGATAGAGGAATATATTACCGAGGTACGATATCTTTTTAGAAATTGGGTAAGAAATTATGTAAATATTGACAAAAGATCGGCACATTGATACTCTTTGCGTCCGTTCCAAAAAAAAAGATGAAGATACCAAAAAAGGTCTAGAAATCTTCATTTTGAGAGAAGTTGTAATCAATATTTTGCCCTGCAAATCATGCGTTTATCTTACCTTTGATGGATTGTTACGTTGGATAAATTAGATGGAGAATTCATGTGCGCAAATTTTGGTCTCACTGTTTTGATGACTTTCTTACAGTTCCATGCGCATTGCGATCCGACATCGAATTCTGAGATCGCGATATCTCCGAATTTCTTCGTTGATTAATTTTCTTCCTGGACCCATTTGTAGTCCAAATTGTCGCTTTCCGATTTGTATAAATCGATCAAAATAGATTATCATATGAGAAATTATGGATCGAATGTCACATTCCTGACAATTTTTAAATGTGCGCGAAATTTGCCCACCCCATCATACTTCAAAAGCATTGTGAGATTTTTCACTGCGTATGTGCGATGTGAGTGTTTGTGTGTGTGTATGTGGGTGTGTGCGAGCATGATGATTTGGGCGTATCCAACTTCCGTATGCTCTGCGGTTATTTTACTGGATTAAGTCCTGAAATAAATTCTAATCATTACAAAATATAAAACGAGATTGCGACAGGAGTATATATATATCCAAGGCACCTACACGTTTTTAAACTGCTAAATGTTAAAGAGAGCGCATCCACAATATGAAATTCGGGAAATAGAAGAGTTACACCCTATTTGAAAACAAAATCAATCGCGTATATGGCGTAGAATTTAATAAGTTTTACTGTCATAATTTGTGACAAATCCGTCTGGCTCGAAAATAAGCCACTTCGTAATTATGATTTTCGCATATGCTGATAAAGGTAATTTGTACCGAGTAAAATTGACCTTTATACGCTTTCATAGTGTGCGCACCACGATGCGTGCACCAGTATGACTCTACGTCATAGCTCTACGTCCACCAAAATAAATGCACGTGCGGGTACAAATTGGGGTCCTTTCAGGGTCATTTTGTACCATGTACTAATTTCGCACTGGTTTATTGTGCATGAGGGAAGCCGTAAAACAAATTAATGCCAGTATCAGTGCATTGGGCATGTGTTTTCCTCTCTTAAAAAAAAAAAAAATCTTTCTCACTCTTATTACAGGCAAAGCCGACACAGTATCTATTTCCCAGTTCAGATACATAAACGTCCATGTGATTTATTTAGTCCTACTTATTACATTATTACAATAGTGTTTATTTATGCATTACACTTATTTTATACATTAGGGAAATGAGTAGGGAATCATTTAGAGGACTCTCGTTTATTTTTTTCTTCTGAATAAGAATTATTTAGGTTGCTTAGGTTCAAAGTTTCAAAGTTTCAAAACGTGTGCAATCTATATATTTTACAATTTTTTAAACAGTATACATATGAAAATTAAGAAAAGGAACATAGCAAATATTAATTGAAACACATACATGTAGGCCTATATAAGAGAACATCATTCAATTAACTTGGTTATGGTTTACACTGATAAAGTGATAATTGGAATAAAGTAAACATTGTAATTGTAAAGGAAAACATAAGTGGAAGAAGCTATCAAAAAAGCATGGCTTGTATTTCATAGACCCCTGTTTGAAAAAAAAAAAAAAATTGCCAACTTTTGGTTTATTGCCCAATATCTGCACATGGGCGACTAATAGTGAAAATACTTTTTATGACCTTTCAGGTTCCAGCTTATCGGGGCAACAGATGGAAGACATTTAAAATTCCCATTGGGTTTTATGTTCTCATTGGCTGTAGGAGAACGGCTAATTTCACAGCTAGACTTGATATCTTGTTTAATTAAATTAACATCTTTGTGCCTTTCGCTGTCAATAGCAACATTTGTGTAGTACTGTTGTACGGGTTATTCCTGACACTTAACTGTAATATCTTTGTGTGTGTGAACAGTGTCTGGGTTTCTAGAGCATTGAATGACCGTTACAGGTTCAATTTGATGAAAGAGTAGGGAAACGCAAGTCGGTCCCATACGTTAATATTCGCGTCGGTGTGACATCTCTCACCCTTTGGTTAATGAGACTTTGGGAGAGTGTGAATGTGCATGAGTGTTTTTGAACCTCTCCCGTGACTTGTTAGGTGTGATCTGGGTCGTGACTCGAGTCATGCATAATGAACGGTTGTCCGTACAGGCCTTTGAATGACAGTCGGGCGATTGGCCTTCTTACATTATGGCATCTGACTTAAAGTTAATGCGCATTGTTTATCATGATCATGGATATGGTATATATATATATATATATATATATATATATATATATATATATATATATATCTTGTTCATCTTTATAGAAAGTTGACAGTCGACTTACTTCAATTATCCTTGGAAGCTATTGTCTATTCATAACAGTTGTCTGGCCGACTGGAATTGATTGGAAATTAAATATAAAGTTCTTCTTTTGGATTTCATATTGCTAGGCCTACCTACAGAGGAATTAGTAATATACTTTAAAGGTGTACACATTTCTCGTCGAAGGAAGTATAACTTTTATCATGCTGTGTTCTACATTTTGAGGCCCCTATCCGGATATTGTGAAATTAAAGAAATTTCTTCTTCTTTTTTTTTTTGAGACTGTTCCCTCACTGTGCATTAATTTAACTGTAACAAACACTGCAACTTAGAGGAAATATTGACGGCTAGTAGTTATATTAGAAAAGAGCATAGCGATTCCTTGTCTTCTTCTAAAATTATGAAAAGGATAAGTTCAAAGTTTATTAACTTTCTACATGTGTCTTTTACAATTTTTTTAAACAGTACATATCGAAATTAAGAGCAAGAACAAAATAATTATATACATAGACGTAGCTATGACAAAATACAATTCAATAGACTTGGGTACGATTTACATCTATAAAGCAATTGGTACGATGTAAATATTGTAAAGGAAAACTTGAGTAGAGGGGTCTATAAAAAACATTGGCTTCTATTTCATAGACCCCTGCCTGAAAAATAAAATTAGCTACAGAAACTCTAGCACTATGAAGAAGTGAAAAAAGTAGGGGGGAAAATTGAGAGAGAGAGAGAGAGAGAGAGAGAGAGAGAGAGAGAGAAAGAAGTCCAATATCAGTATCATCATTTTAAAGGCATATTTTCCGAACAATCTGTTAAAGTGCAGATACAATGTATTAATGTTATGTTAGCAATTTATCAGGTGCTAAAAAGAGAAACCATTTGGAATGTTATATAATTGTAAATTTACATAAATGTGACAAAGGCAGCTATTAAATACAACTTACATTAAACTTTTATAGAAAACGTAAACCTGTTCTAATGAAGGAGAGGGGTAAAAGCGGTGAAGAGAGAGAAGGGGGGGGGGGTCAGAGGGCGAGAGAGAGAGAGAGAGAGAGAGAATTAGGGTGAGAGGGTGAGAGAGAGAGAGAGAGAGATATATATATATAGGGGGGGGGGGGTCAGAGGGCGGGAGAGAGAGAGAGAGAGAGACTGGGGGAAAGAAAAATACCGGACGAATTTCTTCTCTGGTACATGTCATCATGATGAAGCACTTTGCACGGATTTATCTGCACGAATATTTACACAGGTATGGCAGTGTGTGCGCACAAGATGGCGCCCTTCATTATACCTTAAGAATCAGTATTAATTCATAAACGGTTCTTTATCTTGCTTTACTTGTAACCAAAAGATGCAACTCGATCTGTGATCACATGTTTTAATCTTTGTCTTCCTTTGATTTTAAGTCTGAAAGTCAGGTACATCTGTGTTTAGATTTTTCTGTAAAAGATAAAGGTTATTTTATAAAGATCTACCCATGAAGGAGAATTTAAAAAAAAATGCAGTAGCTCTATAGACAAATCAAGCATCCTACTGAAAACAAATTAATGTGTATAGAGCCGAATGTACCCTTTTCGCTTTGTTTGTTTATTCACATTGATCATACACATTATCGTTACATTCAAGTTTTAAAAAACCACATCAAGAACAACAAAAACACCTTTCTGGCATCACTAAGCAATCACATTTCCATAACAAAATTTGATGTTTGAGTACTAAAAATCTATTTCAAGTAATTTCTCCGTAAAATCATGCAAAAATATACATCGTACCTATTCTTCATCTATAGTGTATTCAGAGTATACAGATTACGGTGATGTGCTTAGTTATCTTTAAGTACTCATCGTTTATTGCATTTGAAACTATCATTGACCTGAGCACCAGTTGCATACGTTTTTAAATTATTTTTTTGATATGATTTTGATCGTCTGAAGCGCATGTATTGAAGATTTTTTTATTTTTTATTTTTTTTATTTTATAGAGAGGAATCTTGGCACAATTGTGACATATTGATTCATGTCGACTCTTCAAGAGACAAACAGTGTCTATTGATAATTAGATATCATTCAGTTATTGGCACTTCCAAAGCATTTGGTCATGTCCCATGTTTAATCAAGTACTGCACTGGTGCGGACTTTAAAATCAAATCTGTCATTTTACCTGATAAAATAATACAATAATCAGATATAATGAATCGTAATTGTTGTCGGTAGTGTATGGGACAAAATAGCTTAGTCTTTCCCTTTAATTAATGCAATCTTTGTGATATAGTCTCAGTAAACTCATTACTGAAAAATTGTTAAAGCGAATCTATTTCTGAAAACCTTAACACACCAATTCCTATTATTGAGCAATGAGTTTGTTGTAAGCTGTATTTACATGGGAAATCTACCAACCTTCTAACATGAAGATGAACATCTGGTGTGGAGTGACACACATAGAGGTACATGACTGTTTTCAGTGCATTACAAATATCCCACATCGAATTTCTGACCGATAAAATATCAAATTGAGCTTAATGTCTTAAAGTCAAGTGTTCTTTTGTTCAGTTTTCAAATTTTTGAAATTATTGGAAAATTATCTCGTAGTACGTATTCAGGAATAACATCATATTGCAGTTCCCTTCCTACTTTATCATTATTGTCATCAACTGGTTTCTGCCTTTTTCAAATTTCGGGGACCTCCACTTTGATTTTAGACGGAAGGAAGATAACCATCAAGATGGACGTTCCTGTCATGCCTGTCTGCTGAGTGCTTATGATTAACAGTCTCCATGTCCACAGATTCATGAAGCTTAATCTGTTGAAAGTCTTGTGAAACAAACTCTTGTTCCCCATCAACATTGTTCTCCAATGGGTCGACAGCTATGTCTTCAACCGTTGATACATTGCAAATGTTCATTTCCATGGACTCATGGATGCCATTTTCTTAACTGTATTTTGTTTCAGTTGTGGTTCCTAACCTATTGTAAAACTGAGACACATCAAGAACATTCCAAGGAAGTTTAGCTTCTGTCTTACAAACTCTTGGGAGAAGATACCCTTCGAGGTCTGCAAATGTTTCTGCTGGGGGCTATTGGTTAAAGCAGATTTGATGTCCACACTCTAAAAAAACATTTAAAAGGGCCGAGGAGTGACCACATTTTCAAAATGGTAGATTGACACTTTTTACATGCTGGATTCAGGCCTTTATAGTGTGGCATCTAGCATGTTAAAACTGTTTATCTACCATTTTGAAAAAAATGGTCACTCATCGGCCCTTTAAAATAGTGATTTAATAACACGATAGTTTTTAGAGTGCATGTATGCACGAATTCAGTCTTTTCTATCGCATTGTACTATTCCTTTAACACTTCCTTCTTTGATTCTGTCTGGTACATCCGTTTACATCGTTTTTATATTCGGGATAAGTTCGGTTAGAGCTTAACGCCTGGGAGAAGATAGCCGTCAAGATCTACTCCGTACCGGCTGGAGGCTTTTAATAAATAGTATTCATGTCAATGTATTCATGAACTCTATCTTTTGCATTTCTGAGTGATATTGTCATTCTGACCTCACTGTAAAAGCCTGTTACATCTGAACTGCCGTTCCTACCATTCTGGCCAATTAAGACTTCAAAGCTGATTTAGTCATGGTAGTTGGAAGGAGATAGCCGTCAAAATCTACGTTCGCATCTTTTGAGGGTTTTTGATAAACAGACTTTATGTCCATGTATTTATGGTTCTCATCTTGTTTATTGCTGTATGTGGCTCCTGTCATTCTTGTGTTATTGTCAAAACCTGGTTTACCTGTCGTTACTATCTCTGTGTAAAATTTAGGTTCCGACGTTGTAACAGTTGCAAGAAGGTAACCATCTAGAGCGGGCGGAAAACGACATAAACATGCCAAACTATACAACTATACAACTGTCGAGTAGATGTATAGTTTTGACCAATCAGAGCACAGGAAACTATACAACTATACAATTGTGCAACTATTAGCAGCTACGCATGCATAGTTGCATAGTTGTACAGTAAGCGGGCCAAAGTGCCATAAATACGAGCAACTATATATCTGTACCGTAGAGTAGATGTATAGTTTTAACTAAGATCAGAGGATAGACTAAAGATCCTCTTCTCATTCCTGTGTTTCCTTTTTTATATCCTATTCTCTTTCCTCATGTATTTCTTTGTTTTTCCCTAAATCTTTCCTCTTCTCTATCCTTATGTACTTCATTGTGTTTCCTTCAATCTTTCCGCTTCTCTTTGTGTTTCCTTCAATCTATCCGCTTCTCTTTCCTTATGTACTTCTTCGTTTTCATTTCTATATCTTCTGTTCTTTCCTTATGTATTTCTTTGTTTTTCCTCTAATCTATCCTCTTCTCCTCTCTCCTTATGTATTTCTTTGTTTTTCCTCTAATCTATACTCTTCTCCTCTCTCCTTATGTATTTCTTTGTTTTTCCTCTAATCTATACTCTTCTCCTCTCTCCTTATGTATTTCTTTGTTTTTCCTCTAATCTATACTCTTCTCCTCTCTCCTTATGTATTTCTTTGTTTTTCTTCTAATCTATCCTCTTCTCTCTCCTTATGTATTTCTTTGTGTTTCCTTCAATCTTTCCACTTCTCTTTGTGCTTCTTTCAATCTTTCCGCTTCTCTTTGTGTTTCCTTCAATCTTTCCGCTTCTCTTTCTTTATGTACTTCTTTGTTTTCATTTCTAAATCTTCTGTTTTTCTTTATGTATTTCTTTGTTTTCATTTCTAAATCTTATGTTTTTCTTTATGTATTTCTTTGTTTTTCCTCTAATCTATCCTCTTCTTTTTCCTTATGTATACTTTGTTTTTTCCTTTAGTCTAACCTCTTCTCTCTCCTTATGTATTTCTTTGTGTTTCCTCTAATCTATCCTCTTCTCTCTCCTTATGTATTTCTTTGTTTTCCTTTAATCTATCCTCTCCTCTTTTCTTACACTCTTAAAAATGCGTGGTCGGATATTGCGTGGTCAAATTTTTGCGACCACGTTTCGGGTTTGTTTTCGATCAATAATGCTCCCGCTGTATTAAAATGACCCGTTTGTGCGTGGTCAAAATGACCACGCAAAAACTGGTAGGGTTTGCGTGGTCAAAATGATGACCACGCATGTCCGGTCATTTTAATGCACTCTAAAAAAGGATTGGTCAAAAAATGTACCAGTGCGATTGGTAAACACCATATGGGTTATTTTCAACAATATATTGGTCAAAGTGTACGAATTTCACTGGTTAATCACTAACCCGGTCAGACTTCTACTTGGTTAAACGTTGGGCCATTGTCATGAATATTCATGATGTATTCATGAATATTCATGAGCGACCGTAAACAACCAAAATTTATATATATAAATGACACTTAATTTTTATGTTTTTACGCAATGATTGCACTTTGAAATGTGATGAAAAATGTATTTATATTAATTATTATGTAGTACATATTCAAACATGTAATTATGCCGAGGTTTAAGATCTAAAGATCTAAATTAGAAAATTATAATCTCTAACCATTTTTAGCAAGCACTGCATTACAGTCCCTATATAATGAAGTAGATAAAAGTAGATAAAAGCATTTAGGCGCAAATATTCTTACTGAATGAGAAGCGCCTTTAAACACAACAAACCAACCATTCAGATTACTGGGCGTTGTGGCGTGCGCCTGTAATCCAGCTAACAGTGGAAGTTATAAACTGATTCAGCGGACCCAGGTTCGAAACTGAGTCACGTCTTTCGGATGGTGACGTTAAAGGTCGGTCCCAGACGTAAATAATCATATCTGATTGATACACGTCTGTAAAAACCCAATTACACACACACATTCAGGAAATAGGTATAAGATGTAAAATTATAGGAGTAGAGTTAACGTAGAATTGTAGGTGTATGTAGGGGTAGGATATGATATACGTTAGGATAGGATAGGTTATAGGCCATAGTCGGTAAAATATACAAAATTTGTTATGATATACTTGACATTAGCTTTTTTTTTTTTTTATCTTTTATCTTTATCCGGCAGGAGTATCAACCCCGTCCGACGGGATTATCACAAAATAACCGCACAACGTGGTTAAAATTATAGGAGTAGAGTTAACGTAGAATTGTAGGTGTATGTAGGGGTATGATATGGGTCGAAAAATATAACCACGCTACGTGGTCATTTTGGGTGACCCCGCACGACGGGGTCGATGTGACCACGCAAGGGGTTTGTGCATAGTTGATCCCGCATGCGGGGTCATTTGTAACCCCGTTTAGGGTTATTTTTGACCACGCATTTTTAAGAGTGTATGCATTTCTTTGTCTTTCGTTTAATCTATCCTCTTCTCTTTCCTAATGTTTTCTCTGTCTTTTCATTATTCCTTATTTATTTCTTTGTTTTTCCTTTAATCTATCCTCTTTGATTGGTTAAAACTATACATCTATTCCAGACTGCGGGAATAGATGTATGTTTTTATTGTTTCCTGTGATCTGATTGGTTAAAACTATACATCTATTCCAGACTGCGGGAGTAGATGTATAGTTGTATAGTTTCCTGTGATCTGATTGATTAAAACTATACATCTATTCCAGACTGCGGGAGTAGATGTATAGTTGTATAGTTTCCTGTGATCTGATTGGCTAAAACTATACATCTATTCCAGATTGCGGGAGTTGATGTATAGTTGTATAGTTTCCTGTAATCTATGACAGGTAGCGACCTGATCCCTGACCTGACCGAGGCTTCATCAAACCCCAACATTCTCCAGGATTCACCGTATATGACCTCTACTCTGCCTTCTGCCTTGTTTGATCCACCCATCAGGTTTCTCTGTCAGTGCATCTTGGCGTTATGTTTGTAAATGAAATGTAAATGAAATCTCAGTAGACGGACAGCCCCAGAGATCGACAGCCTACTAGACCATTAGCTCACGAGACCCATAAAACAAAGAAAAAGGGAAAATGTCGGTCTCGTAGCCATCTGTCTTGCGACACCCCCCCCCCACCCAAGAAAAGAAGAAGAAGAAGAAAAAAAAGAAAAAAAAAAAAAAAGAAAGGCCCTGGAGACGCGGTGGGCTGTCGGTCTTTTTTCGGATTCTTATCAAGAAAAAAATATTCTTTCGAATATCATGAAGTGGTGAAATATATCTTTTTTACGGACGTGATTGGTTGCCGAAAATATTTAAAGTGAAGCAATACTCATTGCGTATTTTGTAAATCAATGTATTATTTAGAATTATTTTGTTTTATCTTATTTTGCTATCAGAATTCTCCTTCACCTAGCTAAATGATCTCTCTCTTTTCAGGGACACTAGGTCTACACTCAAAATAACTAACTTCGCTTATTGTGAAACATGCATGGAGAAAATTAATATCAACCAAAGCAAAATACAACAAATATATGAATAGGTGGGACCAGTGACAGAGTGATACAACTTACAAGCTTACAACACCTTCATACCTCTCACTCATGACACCTACTCATGTCAGTGATGTCATGTTTCAAAACTACCTATTCAGAGAGTGTACATAATATTAAATGATACGCAACTATTTTTAAAAATACATTGCTACCATCTGAAATGAAGTTTATAATCTAGAATTCTTGCAGGCACATGTTCTGCCCTTCACAATCATGTGCCTAAGGTAGATTATTTGAATTTCTGCGCGCTATCGCCGTTATAACGGTATACTCTGGCTGAGAGCTCCGGTGGGCCAATCGAACGGATCACTACTACTCTACTCAAAATAAAGACTGACAAATTTGAAAGAAAGATAACGGCTCGTAGCACCATTTTTAGGCGGAAAGTTAGTTCGACGCCCTGACTGCTTTTCAGATATTTGGACGCAATACTGCACTGTACAGGGGTGTGCGCTTTAGACGTTTTAGCAAATTTTGAGAGAAAGATATCGGCTCGTAGTACCTTTTTAGGATTTTTTTTTCTCTCACTTCCCCCCGATTTCGCTCTGGCTCTGGCTCTGGCTTTTTTTTTTTTTTTTTTTTTTTTTTTTTTAAGTTGGCGTTTTTTTTTTTGGGGGGGGGGGCGACCGCCCCTACCACACCCTGGCTACGCGCCTGAGACTGACTACAAGTAATACGAAAAGAACACGAAGAAAGAACAAACTATTTCAAACACCAAATAAACAAACAACAAACTCATGTTACCTCAAGGATGTATACGTGAATTCTGCTTTTAAAAGCTTGAAGACCATTATCTGAAACGTTTCCTACAACATGGGCATGTGGGAGTTCCACAGGCAGACAGCAGTTGGAATGAAAATTCTGTACAGTGTGCATGTTTTAATGGCAGGCAACTTTTTTGTTAATAATGAGATATACCTTTTGTTATGTTTTTATAATTGGATAATGAATTTCAAGTTCAAGTTCAAGTTCAAAATTCGTAACTGTCCATATTACGTGGAGTTTACCGTATCACATGACAATAGTAGATTCTTTAAACGATATTTTAAATTTCATTGCCCATTTATAGAGCAGAAACCGGTCACACAGGATTGCCATATAGCTGATAATAGTAGGATTTGCTGTAGAAGATAATGATAATGTGTCTCCCATCCTAGTCAGTATAAGACGTTGTAAATATCCCTCCTGTTACCTTGGTATCCATGTGTAACAAAGTTTAACACAGTTTAGCAGAAATAAGAAAACCTGATAAATCTCTTTTTCGATTCAAGTACGTTGAATACGCATCGACAGTTTTATTTTTATTTTTTTTACAATATTCAATATCAGGACGCTAATACGCTGGCACCATTCTGTATTGTGTAAACATGTAAATCGATTTTCCACGGTGCTGATGTTTTCAGTGTATTTTACTCTATAGAGGATATCATAAAGACACATCTGTGAGACAAATGTTATTTGAGTTGAATACATGAAGAGATTTTTTTTTCTAACTCTTCTTAATGTTTTCTACGGTATAATATTTTCAATGAATATGTCATTTAACAAAATGAAAAATAAAAGACCTGTCACACATACCCTCTCCCATTCCTCCTCTTTATACAGCCCTCCCTTTCTTTCATAACCAGTGAACAATGATTACCAGGAACGGCAGAATTTTTCATGATCGCTCCCCATGAGCTTTTTTGAACTCGAAGTCAAGCGGCAATTACGTGTGCGTAAAAAAGCAACAAAAATTACTATCAATATTCCCATTTCTGCTTAGCTTCACTAGTAACCCAAGCTAAAACGTTCAGATGATTTTCTTAGTTGATGGATCTAAGTTTACATGTAAATTCCATGTTTTTATTTTTATCAACTCGCAATATTGTTAAAATATGCTGTCGGGAAATTCAAAGTGGGTCCTCTTCACCGAGGTATTAAAGGGATTGATTAACTTTGCCCAGGATTGAAGAAAAAAAATCACTGTTCCAGCTAATGCTGTAATCATAATTGCACACCTTTAGGTCAGACAGGAATCGCCTGAGGTTTATAAGCTGATCGGTCGTTTATATATCAAGATATTTACGATTGAACACTGATGTCGGGATAGAGTGCCACCGAACCCTAAAGAACTCTTACGGTTCTATCACAGAATACCGTACAATGAACGAATCCCTATTTCTTCACGGGCTGGAAACCCGCTCTGAAATCGCCAAGCGCTGGTGCTTGGTTTTTGTGACTGCAGCGCAGCGAAGAAGCCGAGCGTGGACTTGCGCTAGCGGTCGATCGCGATACCTTTCGCCTAGCTAGCTTTTTTCTCTTTTAGGATAGTAAACGGGTTCCACTTTCTCTCATACTTTCACATATCCTTAATTATATATGTAGTTAGAGGGTTGCAGACAATGCACTTGAATTTGAGCTGATTTCACCATTTTTCACAAAGTTAATCAATCCCTTTAATTGCTTTCAACAGTCTCACAAAGTACAAAGTCGATTGCATTGTAAGTATGTATGATTCATAGCGACTAAGGCACTAGTCCTACCATACCTTATTTTTTATAGTATGTATTTGATTCAATTCAACTCAATACCCTTTTTGTCCATCAACGAAAATTTGATTTGTTTACATATATAATATATATATAATGTGATGATGTTGAGTCTACTTTTACCATTCGCTTTGGTTTGGGTGATATAAAACATAGTGGGATGAATTCAAACCAAAGATGACGCAGGATACTCGGGAAATTTAAGCTTTCGTCTTTCGACTTCTTCAGAAATTTATTCTGAAACAGTAATAAAGAGAAGATACAATCACTAAGAAAGGCATGACAAAAACTAACGAAGAGAATAATTCACAAAATACAAAGAGAAGACACAATCATTCAAAAATTGACGGACTAATATTACTGTCAGTAGAAATATCATGTAAAAATACCGAAATTTCAAATGAATTATAATAAAGCCGACATACCTGTCGTAGACAGAAGTGATGCCAAGGTCTTGTTGAATTCCTTGAATAATGTTAATAGTTTTGATAGTTTTGAGTTGCTTGGATACCCACTGGTGTTAAAAAGCGTACTGCGCTTTGCCAATGCGCATGTGTTGCCATGGGTAATATCATGAATATTCATTAAATACATGAAATGCACCAAGTGCATATATTTGAGAGTAAACAAGTCACCGAGTTCATACAACATTCTACTTATATACTACATGTACTATACAAATTGTATGGTGAATATCATACACAAAATATCATACATCTTTAACGAAATAAAACAATTAGCTTCAAATTATGGGATAGGCAAAGCGCAGTACGCTTTTTAACACCAGTGGGTATCCAAGCAACTCAAAACTATCAAAACTATTAACATTATTCAAGGAATTCAACAAGACCTTGGCATCACTTCTGTCTACGACAGGTATGTCGGCTTTATTATAATTCATTTGAAATTTCGGTATTTTTACATGATATTTCTACTGACAGTAATATTAGTTCGTCAATTTTTGAATGATTGTGTCTTCTCTTTGTATTTTGTGAATTATTCTCTTCGTTAGTTTTTGTCATGCCTTTCTTAGTGATTGTATCTTCTCTTTATAACTGTTTCAGAATAAATTTCTGAAGAAGTCGAAAGACGAAAGCTTAAATTTCCTGAGTATCCTGCGTCACCTTTGGTTTGAATTCACCCCACTATAATATATATATATACATACATACAGAAGAGAAGATATGTGATGAAGTAATCGTCAAACTTGAAAAGATACCAAAACAATTTCTTAAATGAACAAAATTAATAAAGGAAAATACAAGGGGGAAAAGACAAGATGAGGCCTGTGGTATTCAAATTTTTTTAAACGTATGTTTCAAACTGAAAAACTAGAGGTCTGTCTAAAACTTCATTCATACTCATTTGTAAGATTCAAATACCCATTAAGACCCACTATTTTTTGGAGACATCATACTGGCCAGTGTTCATGAAAGTGGACTAAGTTAAACTCGGTTTAACCGTATCCGTTGATATATGATTCGTCAATTCTCGACCACTCTGTTAGGTATAAATTGAATAAATAATTAAAATGAATTATGTTGTAAATTATTCACATAGTGACAAAGTTGTTCTTTTATTGATCAAACATGTACAAATTTAGAATGGATGAAGTGGTCGACACCTTGGGCCCCGTATTTTGGTAAAATAAAATCCTTTTTCGAATCTTGCCTTGGTAACAACACTGTAACACCCGTGTTAAAAAATTGTGAGGACTTGTGGTGTAGGCATCTTTCTGTCATTTTCAATAAAACGATTTTGCATGTTCCCATCCATTTTATCATCACACGTTCGCCCACCCGTTACGGCGTTTACATCATTGAGGATATTAATTTGTCTGGACGGAGTTATCTATTAATGTCTATATCCCTATTGCTTTTATATACTGTTTTCATTTCCGCATTCCTATGGATCCCTTCTAAATCATCATCACGATTTATATATTTTATATTTCAGAGGCGGATCTACATAGGGGAAGATCGGTCCGTGCCCCCATTTGAAACCCAACCTGCATACCTTCAGTTCACAATAATTTTTTTTGTCCCCTTTATTGAGTACTTTTACGGCACTGTGCCCCCTCTTTTAAAAAATCCTGGATCCGCCTCTGTTATATTTGATTCATACTGATGACGAAAGACATATTAAACTCTTCCGTCTATCTGGTAATGGAGGTGGGGCGTTCAAGTCTTGGTAAGCCGAGTCAAAGACTTTTAATAGTATCAAGGCAGATTACTCTCACCTACTTCCGCAGTACATTCGGCAGACGTAAATTGCTGTGTTAAAAAAGACTCGGAAAAATACGTTCGCCATAGGTATAACACGTGAAAAGATGTCTCATTTTTTCTTGATATTTCATATCTTACTCTCTCTTTTTCAAGTCTGATTTTTGCACGAGAGAAAGGATGGATAGTTCAAAAAACATTTATTGAACCTTTATTATCAATAAATGCCACTATGAATCCCCGGGATCATGCCTGTTGTTTTAAAGAGTCATCTTCCATAGGGTTAACACGTGAAAACATGAATTTTAAGAATGATTATAGTTCCTCTAGTATTTCCTTGAATTTAGTGTAAATGTGGCTTATATGTAATTTAAGACTCCGAAAAAGCTTAATGAAGGATCAAAAAGTGGAAGGGACCCCGCATAAATCCCCGGGATTATGCATGCTTTTGGCCTTCCAGCTCCCATAGGTTAACACGCAAAAACAGGGATTTTCGAATGATTATAATTCCCCCAGAATTAGATTAAAATTTTGAAAAATGTGACTTAAATAAAATTTAAAGCTCTGAAAATGTATAATTAAGTCTCAACTAGTCGAACAGACCCCGCATAAATCCCAGGAGACCGACAATGTAGTGGGAGGGGGCTTCTGAACCCTGTTATGGATATGGGTCTGACACTGACAGTCCATGTCAGGGGCGAATGCAGGATGTAGTAAAAAAAAAAAAAAAGGGGGGGGGTGGCACAAATGCAGGGCTGTCAACTTTTTGGAACTGCTAGAAGGGAGATTCGTATATTTTTCTTCTCACCATTCCTCCAAAAGTTACTCCGTGGGGGGGGGGGGGGGGGGGGGAGGAGAATTTTTTTCGCCAGTCCTCGAAAAGTTGCTCAGTTAGGGGGAGGGGGGAGAGGGGTGAAAAAAATTGTTTTTTTCTTCTCGCCGGCCCTCCAAAACAAAACAAAACAAAAAGGGCCCGGGGGACAATGACGTATGACTTTCTTTAAAAAAGGGGAGGGGACATGGGCCGGGATTGCGCGCCCCCCCTAAATCCGCCACTCGTCCATGCCCGGACTGTCAAGTCAGTCTTGCGGGTTGGGCTTTTTTACAAGTTTTCTCGGGTTAATAGACCAACATTGTTAGCCTCGTAGGCTCCCAAACTAATGGTGCTCGATCCGGTTTTATTTACATTTTAGGCCAGAGTCCGTGTATACCTGTAGTTTGTAGTTCAAAAGAATGTAATTCCTATTCCAGGGGCGGATCCAGGATTTTGTAGAGGAGGGGGCACAGAGCCGAAAAGTACACAATTAAAGAGGAAATTTTTTAATTGTGTACTTAAGGTATGCCAGTTGGGTTCCAAAAAGGGGGCGCGGTCGATTCACCCCCCCCCCCCTGGATCAGCGCCTGCTATTCTGTCATGGATGTGAAGAATGGGATTGCATGGTGTTGGTGGTCGATCTCATTAAATTGAACCATTGAAGGGAAAAAAAATAACAATAAGAGATCATTATTTTGTCCTCATTTCTATTGGAGTCATTTTTATAGATCGGTTGTAAGAGAGAATAAGAGAATAAGAGATTATTAGAAAATGAAAGCCTGTGAGAAGGGGAGGGAAGGGAGAAAGAGAGAGAGAGAGAGAGAGAGAGAGAGACAAAGGGGACTGGGGCAAAAGGAATGGGATATTCCTACAAAGACAGAATAGGACTGGTAATAAATAAATTATATCATCATCTGCTATTGTTGGTTACTAGTTAATTCAATTCAAAATAGCCCTATACTGTTTTCTTCGCATGTCGTCTCAAACTGCTATACAGCAGAATGTTACAAATAACTTACTGTAAATTATTTATACTGGTGGAGTATCCAGGAATGCAGGGGAGGGGGGGGGGCTCACACCTAACGAACAAAAAATCATCAGATGCTGTCTATTCTGAATTTTCAGACAAGCAAGGGGAAAAAAGTCACATTTTTCATGTTCCTTCTGTGCCGGGGGGGGGGGGGGCACACAATTCCTTTCATTCGATGTGTAACTATAAGATATGTCAGATTTGGTTTTGGCAGGCACGTAGGGCACGTGCATTCCTGGATACGCCACCAATAAAAAAAGAGAATTTTGGATACGCCACTCTTAATTAATCTTTGCATTTAAGGAATTGCCCGCACGCAATCTCATTTTAAAAAAACCTTTTCTGTCTTGACTTTTAACATAAGGCCATAATTTACATTATACGTCTATAATCCCTAAAATTTACATAAATCATGATATCAAATGAAATATTCTGATTTAGAAAAATAAAGATAGCACATTTTTTATTGATTTATTTATTTTTATTTTATTTTTTTTTTTACTTTTCTCGACATTCCCGTCAGATATCGCAGTGTTTGTTCATATAGAGCTTAATATCAGGGAACATGCTTGGACCATTCCCTCCCCCATCACATAAATATTAATAGAAATTTCACAGCAAATAACTTTAACAAAAATACAAACATCTCTCCTAGCTCCCCCTTCCAACTCTCTCCCTCTCCTCCATAGTGCAGTTAGAGTATGTTGATTCCTATCTGTTTTGGGACATAGGTTTGTATTTGAAGGGACAATATCAAGATTATGACCTTTACGGCTTTACCAAAAGCGATGTACAGAAAAAGAAGAAAAAATAAAGGAAATAAAAAGTACAAACATCTTGATAAAGACTATAATCTTCCCACTCGGCCGATCGACATGTAGCACAATATATACGCGTGCTTTATTTCGGGAATGAGCACTCTTCGTATTTAAACTCTTTGGCCGAGTCCACTGACACATTTGCCACGTCCATATAAATATCAGTGTCCAAATTCCTGGCAGCCCTTCTCTTTTTAAAACTATAAACGCAGTATCCATGAATCCTCAAACAAACAAATCACTGAATATATTTGTTTTGTTTATTAGGTGTGTCAGAGTAAACGCACACAAACCAGTCATTATATACAGGTAGTTGTAATATGATTTGGTGTAAAATATGCATTGGTTACCATGGTTACAATATTTGCTTAAACATTATTAAGTTTATTACACAGTTATATTTCGTATAATTTTTTTTTCATTTTAAAGAGAAGTGAATGTGGTGATAGCATTGTACCAATTAATAACTGGTGTTTTCTATGAGTATACACAAAAGGCTACATTTTTAGATAAATCTTTGCATGTATTACAGTAGAAGTGAGGCAAGGTGTAACATGACAGCGAAACACATCTGATTTAAACTCAGAAATATATGACCATTAAAGCAGTCAAATAGTTTATGTCAAACAAAATTATCCTGTTTCGGACTTTTAATCAAATTATTGTTCCTTGTTAATAATATAAATCAGAATTTTCATCTTCATACTTTCTTCAGTCAAATAACAAAATTATGAACATGTTCTATGTCTGTTACAGAATCAAGTTATCAAATTCAAATATAACTTTCAATATGGTATTGAGCTCAATATTTGCTTTAGAAGATAATTATCGGTAAACTTACAAAGTAAGACGTTGGGGCCCGACGAGGCTGAGTTCATATAATGTAGGTGTGCATGTCATCATTCAAGTTGACAACTATTCCGTTGATTACTAGTTGAGTTCATGTTAAGTTCACGTCGATCATGTCTGTGTTGAAATTGCTCGTGTCCAGTTCCCTTTACTAGCGAGCTTTCGATTTCTGCTCCGAACGACGTCTACAACGCGGCTCGTCGGCTCGTCGACTCGTCGCACAGGCCAAGTCCGTTCTCTTCGCGGAAACGCTTTCGATCGATCTCTCGACGTACGTAGGTACGGTCATTCCGAAAGTCAGGTGACCACTTTTGTTTAGATCTTGTGACTTTTGTTTCACGATGTCGAACCTGCACCGAGTGAGAGATATGTTGACGCTTGACTATTTTTTTGATTTACTGGATGACTACGAATTTGCACTTCTCTACGATATCAACAAACCATCGAATCCTGATTTCAACTACGAAGAATATAACGACTTTTTTATTCACGTTTGTACAAATTTGATAAGAAAAAATTTGTACAGGACATACATGTATCACCACAAAATCATTCCCTGTGCTTTTGAGAATAGAGAAAGAGGAGTAGCTGAAATAAGTAGAGAGAGAGAGAGAGAGAGAAAAGGAGAGAGTTGGCAAGAGAAGAAAGACAGTTGATAGAGTAAACTGTAGATCCCTCTTCATCTTTCCAAAGTTGGTTCATCTCTCCAAAGTTGGTTCATCTCTTCATTTATCTATCCATCATATATTGAGTGCAGTAAAGCATCCCCTCGTCTGTTCACTTCTCACTGTCTTTTTTTTCTCTCTCTCTCTCTCTCCCTCTCTCTCTCTCCCTCTCTCCATTTTACTCTCTCTCTCTCTCTCTCTCTCTCTCTTAGTCTCTATCATGACTTTATAAACACCTTTCACTATGATTGCACTGTTTTAAAATGACACCTGGTGCTGATTAAAGAAATTTAGAAGTACTGCATATTTAATTTAAAAAAAAAAGGAGTAACTGTAACTCGGCATGTATAAAAGTACAAAAGTAAAGTTTTCAAACAGCTACAAACTCTCTTGGAAAATATATGAAGACACACACTAACTTTGCACATGATAAACGTGAAGAAAAAGAAAAGAATGGATTAAGCAACACTCCTACAATTAGTAGCTGTATACTTTAACTACAGCACCTATCACACATCTAAAGTCAAAACCTATATCACATTTTAATAACAATGGAATGCACAATTGTTCTGATATTCTCTCTCTCTCTTTCCCTGGAATGACTGATAAAATGTGGTAATCAAACCAAGTAGTACTTTGGCAGAAGTAAACTTACATTTTTTAATTATTTTTTTATACTTAAAAAGGAAAGCTCCTTTCTAAAGTATACCATACAATGATAAAAGTAAGAAGGCAGAGACTATCATTTGGGTTGTATGGAAAAATTGCCATATAATGGTCGACTGGTTGCAGCATGCTGACAAGAGAGTGGTCCTCGCAGTCCATACATGTATCACAACGGGCATCGATCTTAACATCGTTCCAAATTTCACTGTCAACACGTTGAATTTCAGGCAAAGCCCGTTTCTCCATAAATAAACTTCCATTTCAATTTCTGTCGAAACAATAGTTATTTCGGGCCATGAAGACGACATCGGGATTTCAGAAAACAGAAAATTCTCGCCCGAACTTAGAAACGTAACTCGAACTCAAACTCTCAACAGGGTGTGTCTCCTCGCTTTCAGTTCTCACTCTCATTCCTTGTCTATACAAATGTTAATTACTTTCCGGTTCCATGGAAACAGTCCTTTGTCATGTTCCATACAGAGTGAATTCTTAATTCTAATTACATGATAATGATATGTAGAAATATAAGTAGTAGTCTTACTGCAATCCCATTATAATATATTCTTAACAACGCACACAAACCAGTCATTATATACAGGTAGTTGTAATATGATTTGGTGTAAAATATGCATTGTTTACCATGGTTACAATATTTGTTTTAACATTATTAAGTTTATTACACAGTTATATTTCGTATAATTTTTTTTTTCATTTTAAAGAGAAGTGAATGTGGTGATAGCATTGTACCAATCAATAACTGGTGTTTTCTATGAGTATACACAAAAGGCTACATTTTTAGATAAATCTTTGCATGTATTACAGTAGAAGTGAGGCAAGGTGTGACATCTTGCAGGCATTTATTTTTTAAATGTAATGCGATAAAAAGCATTATGCTTGTACATCACTATTCAAGATACCGTCTCTCTAATCAGTCTTTCTTCAGTTTCAAGTTTAGATTTGTTCTAAGATACTAAATATATATATATATATATATATATATACATATATATTCTTAAATTTGTTATATATTAGGTATACAAAACAAACATGAAAAACTGTTGTGTTCATTGGCACACTCTGTATCTTGATCTCCAGCAACATATAATCCTATCAGGTACCTATTTAAAACTTGGTGTAGAGAAGCATTACACACAGAATGCCATTCAATGTAAATGTTGAGCCTGAGTTAGATCACTGATCGTCTACATTAAAGTCAAAAGAGAGAAAAGCAATTTGACTGTAATATCTATATTTTCACACGTACATGTATATTCTACATTGTGAGAATTCTTGAGATCAAATGTCCTTATGGACAAATATTTTGCTCCAAGTTTAGATTTGTTCTAAGATACTAAATATATATATATATATATATATATATATATATATATATATATATATATATATATATTCTTAAATTTGTTATATATTAGGTATACAAAACAAACATGAAAAACTGTTGTGTTCATTGGCACACTCTGTATCTTGATCTCCAGCAACATATAATCCTATCAGGTACCTATTTAAAACTTGGTGTAGAGAAGCATTACACACAGAATGCCATTCAATGTAAATGTTGAGCCTGAGTTAGATCACTGATCGTCTACATTAAAGTCAAAAGAGAGAAAACAATTTGACTGTAATATCTATATTTTCACACGTACATGTATATTCTACATTGTGAGAATTCTTGAGATCAAATGTCCTTATGGACAAATATTTTGCTCCAGGTTCGACCATCGATCACTAAATCCACAGTCAAGTGAGTAAAGCATATTTTCACCAATATAAATTAATCACGATATATAAAGCACATGAACCATTGTAATTTACCATGTGTCATGTGCTTTATATATCCCCATGAATCGATTTCATGATCTTTGCTTTCCATCAACAAATCGAATTGTCTACGCACTAAATAATCCTTAATTGCTTTTCACATCAGATCTCATTGTCATATAAATTTAACTAAAGATTATATTTCAGTTTTGTTTTCACAATTAGACTCAGCTCAATTTACTAAAAATTTCCAAGGTTATGTATACTGAATTTTCTAGATCATTTGAAATACGAAATTACATTTCTCTGTACCAATTTTCTGCTGTTATTTTGATGTGCTTGTTTTGTAAACCATTTGGTTTGCAAGGAAATAGTTTCACTGATTCATACCTGAAATTGTCTGCAATTTTGACGTGTCTTTTCCCTCTCTCTTACAACGCATTCCACTGCATCTAATAATTTAATGGTTTCGCTCTGAATTGTCAGTATCAGTATAAAAATTTCTCGTAGTAATTGATATTACCAATCGATTGCACTAGTCAATCAGTTTCATTGAAATATTCAATATATCGAACTTTTAACTGTTGTACGGGTATTTTGATATTTTCCTATTCTTGTGCATTTATGTATCTTTGGCACTGTATTTTATCTTTATTTATTACTATTTGCTATTAGACAACATTTTTTACCCATTTTTAAAATTTTATGTGCAATTTATATAATTTGAACTTTGAATGAGATTTTGTACCTTGTATATAGTGTAAACACGTGCAATTCAGATTATATGTTGCAAGACATATCTAATGAACCATTTTTTAATTGAATTGAATTTGGATATTGTATATATTCATTTGGAAAGAAATTGGGATGATTTAACGCACTTAGCTGTAGCTTTAACTTTGTAAAACACCAGTACCATGCTTTAAAGGCTAACGCATACACACACACGCACAAACACACCCCACCCCCCCACACACACACACATCTTGGCACTGTTGGCACTGTGTGCAGGGCCAAGAGTATTATTTTCGTAAAATGCTCACATTCAAATTAAAAGTATTTAGTAATTGAATCATTTGATTGCATGCAGTAGGCCTTTATGTTTTGACTTTATACAGTTTGACAGTTACCGATGTCAGATGTATTTTATCGGAAAATGTTATCCGTCGTTTGTAATCTGTCCGTTTTGGACACTTTCCTTCATTTTCCTGTATGCCTACAATGTTTACATTATCAAACTTTGAACAAAATTCGGGCTAAGTATGCATGTGAAAATATCAAATAGATTAATTGATGCTATCTCTGCGAATATGTCAGGAAATTTGAGTCAGGATAACTGCCCGTAGTTTGTAGGATGCTTTCACATTTCGGTGTAAAATATGCATTAAGTTAACAACAGGAATTTTTATCACTTACAGTGACTGCGCATGCAAGGTCAAAACTTACGCAGGCCTTGTGAACCAAGCTGTAGAGGTGATCTCAGGTAGATGGAAACCTCTTGTAAAAAGTTTGCGGTCATACTAGCAGAACTTAGGAATCATATTCCTCCCATTGAAATGAGAATATTTATCAAAAGTTTTGAAACTAAAGGAATCAAAATTCCAGTACTATACTTTCTCCAGCTTTGGATGTTCAGACAGTAGGAATACGATTATCATCAAGATCCACGTCCTTATTTTGTAGGTGATCTAGGTGGAAGTTTTCATGTCCATGTATTCATGTTGCTCATTCGATGTAATGTGTGATACAGAGGCATGTCCCACATCATTCACATAGAAAAGATAACCAGCGACATCGTGGTCGACGCCTACTGTTGTGACACCAGGAAAAAGATAGTCGTCAAGATCTACTTCCGTATCCGATGGAGTCTATTGCTAAACTGTATTCATGCTCATGTATTCATGATCTTGATCTTGTGTATTTCTGTGTCCTATTCTTGTCATTCTTGAATTATTGTCAGAACTGGTTTTATCTGCAGCTGTCGTTCCTATCTCTGTGTAAAATATGAGTTCCGAAGTAGCAGCAGTAGGTAGGAAATACTCATCAAAGTCTTCAGGATTAGGATTAGGTGATCTTTGATGAAAATTAATCATGTCCATGTACTCATGGGTAGTGCTTTGTTCTTTTGCTCCCATACCAACATGACCAAGCACCTGCTCTTCTGTAATGTTTTTACTTATTGCCGTGGTAACCTGCGATTTATTTTTAAGAGATGATACGACGGCTGACCAACCTTCTAGTAATTTCGGCGGGGAGCTAAGATCCTGATAGATTGAGGCTAAGGGCTGAGGTTGTACAGATCTAGAATGCATCAAGTCCATGTATACAGTAGTGGCACTATTCTTTTTAGCTCTAATCCTCCGGGCTCTGAATATGCAGTATACGGAAGTTCCGGTAAGAATAATACTAGAAACAGGAATAATTATTGTAAGCAATAGGAGATTGACAGAAATATCTGTAGAATATAGTTCATTCGGATTTAAGAGTAGCTCGTTCGGCGTATAAGATCCATTACCAATATAAGTTGATAGTGCGGTACTTAGGAGTGAAGCATCAGTAGTCTCGAATTCATTAGCAGTCGTCAACTCTGAAATAAAGTGTAAATTGAATTTTTTTTTATTTATTAAGAGCGTAGTTTTCTTGATTTTTAAAAAATAATTAGACAATGCAACGAAGTTTTGCCGAACAGTTATTACTCAATCCAAATAACGAATTTATCTGAATGCTAGTTTGAACGTGTTGACAGTCATGGTAAGCTCCTGTAGCGACATCCCAAATTATTGTTATTATCGTTGTTATTTGTAATCATTTTTGGGAAAAGAACGTAGTTTAATTAATTTTAATTGGTTGTCAGAACCCAAGATGATCACCTCTTCATTACGAATGGAACGATGGAGTAAAATGATATTCAAACCTTCGGATCCAAAGCGACAGGAAGCTATAATGAAATATGATGCAATGGGCCACTAAAGTACTTGTTTTGTTTGATTCCTTCATTTTTTATGTCGATATTAATCATACCTATCGAGAAACAGATGACGCCTGCATCTTCGTTGTGTCCACAGTTGTGAACTCTAACGCCTCCATGTGGACATTCTGCTATGTTGTCCTCTGTACCCGAACACCACACATCATCGAGAAGAATTTCCCCTGACCCTTGACCAAACCTAGCAGATCTTGGAGCCTTCAAGGTTCCATTAAACCCCAGCATTCCGCAAACCACTCTGGCGTCTTTCAGATCCCAGTAATCATCGCAGACGGTTCCCCCAAGATCCATTATACATGATCTCTACTCTGCCCTCAGCATCATTTGATCCATTGATAAGACGAACTTGAAATGGATTTGGGTGAACTGTGGAAGGGTAGGAGAGTAAAAATATTGTAATTTAAAATTCTACCCGATTCTTTGCTGTGCTTGTAAGTATTAAAGTATCACAAAAGCAACTATTGAAGTACAAATCTACACTGAGCCCTTATAAGGGATATGTTAATATATATAGACTGAATTTCTCTACCGGGAAAGGCATAATTAAATTTTTTTGTGAGCTCTTAGGAAAAAAAATCACATAAGAGTCCTTTGTATAAAGGTATTGATATGAATATTCAAAATGCTTTTCTCCACCTTGAATGTAGATAAATGCAGCAGTATACATGGTATATGATTTTAAGGGGGTAGGGCTAACTCGGCACTAGGGCGAACTCGGCACTGCGCGGTGACTAGGTTGCGAGAGTTGATGTCCCCATTTTAGCCTTAAATTTCATGTTTTGCATAATATTACTTCTTGAAATTGTCAATATTACTTCTTTGCTAATCATTTTACACATTGATATCAAATAATTCGAATTTAAGTGTTTTGAAATGTGTAATTAAATGCGAAATCCAACACAAGTGTTTGCGATCACTTTAACTCTCTGGGCTCACTCCGCGGCGATTTTCTGCCAAGGCCGAGTTCGCCCTAGTGCCGAGTTAGCCCGCATCCGATTTTAAGAAGCTTTCGACTCAAATAAGAATTTGGAGATACGTATCATATATTTTATAAAAGGCACACGTTCGCACCTCTGTGATTTATTTTTTCCTTCTTTTTACCAACTAGAAAACTAGAAAAGTATATCCGACTAACATAAACGGAATACCTCCGAAATAGCAAATGGCGCCTGCATCGTTAGCGCCTTTGCAGGGATAAAGTCCAACTCCTAAATGAGCACAGTCAGCAAGGCTGTCTTCTGTTCCCTCACAATTGACATTGCTTAAGAGACTACGATCAGAACCCTGACCAAACTGAGCAGATCCCGGTGCGTCCAGGGCTCCATCAAACCCCAGCATTCTACAAACCACCCTCGCGTCTCTCAGATCCCAGCCATAGTGACAAACAGTTCCCCAGGATCCATCATACATAAGTTCTACTCTGCCTTCAGCATTGTTAGATCCACCGGTCAGACGTACTTGAAAAGGGTTCGGATGAGCTGTTGAAGATGAAAAGTAAAATAAAATTTTTGTCCGGCGTAAAGAACAAGTAGAATTAAATGGAACAAATCGCGGTACATGCAAAGGTGGGTCTGGATATGCAACAAGAAGTAAACTTTCCTTCTATACCTATCGTCATAGCAAATTTCAATGTAAGCTTGATTAAAATTGTGAGGGCAGCTGGATTATCCCATCATTGCTCAGTTGCCGTTCATTTTATGTAAAGAACCTGTTATTATGTAATCAACACCATTGGTATAAAAAATAATGTTGATGTGTGCCGAAATGTTTACTTAATATCCAGTATACAACAACCACCCGTACTTGACGTTAGTTTGGTTAGGCAGCGGCAGATAAAGGTAAAAATGGAAACATTCTTTTTTTTTTAAAAAAGAGGAGAATTTAAATACGTCCAAATCATTAACACCAGTAATTGACTGTTTAAAAATATGACAAAGTAAAGATTTGTCTTCTCGCTATAGAATTTGCTGAGTGAAATGTAATAATATGATTTTGTAAGTTCCATCTAAGAGTCCTTCGTGTTAATCCAATGAGCACCTTATGAAAAAATTCATCAGATGTTTATCTGTTTATATACTGGGTTGGGATAGAAACCAAAAATATACCTCCTGAGTAACAAATGGAGCCTGCATCTCTTGTATGACTGCAGAAACGATATTCCCCAATTCCTGAATGAGGACAGTCAGCTGGGTTGTCTTCTGTTCCCTCACACTCGAAATAAGCTAGAAGAATACGACCAGAGCCCCGACCAAACCTAGCAGATATCGGTGCGTCCAAGGCTCCATCAAACCCCATCATTCTACACACCACCCTCGCGTCTCTCAAATCCCAACCAGCATCGCAGACGGTTCCCCAGGATCCATCGTACAATACCTCTACTCTGCCTTCATTATCGTTAGATCCACCGATCAGACGTACTTGAAAAGGGTTTGGATGGGCTGTCGAAGATAAAAAGTAAAAGAACATTTTTGTCAGTCTTAAAGTACAATGAGAAGAATTTTCTGCGAATAAAAGATGCGACTTGAAATAAATTGTATATTAAAACTCATTAACATCACGCTAACATGACTGATCTGACTACTTGAGAAAAAAGATTTGGTGGACAAAAAAAGTGAGAGAAAACCACAATGAACACCGAATTAAAAAAAAAAAGTCAAATGTACATTTATATACTTTGTTTAAATAAAGAGAAAAACATACACCCTGAATAACAAAGTGCGCCTGCATCTTCTTTATGTACACAGTTGTGAATTCCAACACCTCTATGAGGACATTCTGCTAGGTTGTCTTCTGTCCCAGAACACCACAGATCATCGAGAAGAATATCCCCTGACCCTCGACCGAAACTAGCAGATCTTAGTGCCTTCAAGGCTCCATCAAACCCCAGCATTCTACAAATAACCCTCGCGTCTCTCAGATCCCACCAATCGTCACAGAGTGTTCCCCACGATCCGTCGTACAAGACCTCTACTCTGCCTTCAGAGTCATCAGATCCGCCGACCAAGCGTACTTGGAATGGGCTTGGGTGAGCTGTGGAAAGGATAACATAAACATATGTGTATGTTTCGGTGTTAACATATGCATAACGGGCACACAAGTAATTTATTAACTATATGGGTTTGGATGCAAATGATTCCCGCAAAATAGTATGATATGCGCTGTGTTCTACATATAAAGCGTATGGGTAAATGAATGAGTGGACGGATGCATCTGACAAAATAGATTATGAACATAATTAACAAGCTTTGCTTTTTCATCAACATATTTGGAAGTGTCGTATACAAAAGTAACATGTAAGATCTTGTTACATACATACGAATTTCTATGGAACAAAATTATTATTTTCTTTAAGGAAATGCATTTATCCATTTAAAGAGATTTCTACAAGACAAAAGATTATTCATATTATCATACATATATACATACGGTACATAGTAACATAAAGTTTATCCGCGATTACATGGTTAACAATATCCAGTACACTCTAGAATATTCTTGTTCATTGTGTAGGTTCTAATGTAATAACATCGCCATACTTAATGTAAGCTGTAAGTTTACGAATTCAGAATCTGCGCAGATTATCATGGGGCATGCTTCTCTTTGTTGCACTTCAATTGTACATCAGAGATGCTGCCTTGGGTAACGGGAGAGAGTATGTATTCTCGTCCATCGCCATCTTTAATGTTATTAACATTACCTTAGATATCGTCGGGGATATCGTCATTGACTCCTATTACCTTTGAATTCTTAGTCCTTTTGGAATCATATCTATAAATGAGGCCAATTAGCAACCAACAACTTCTGCTGTCAAAGAACGGTCTAGACTTTGTGATTAGTGTTTGGGATTCAAAATCCCTTATAGTGGATACTATTCTATAGGACGTCAGCATGATATCCTGAAAGTCTTTGTTCATAATATTTGTGATATTTTAATCGTTGTTTATGGATTTATGTGCACTAAAGCTTTTGTAGGAGATTAATATAAACCCAAAATATCATATAATCTTAAACCTTTTGTTCGATTCTGGTCCTTTCTTAATTTTGGAGCGCAACAATCTAAATATACAATAACAAGGATAATACTCTTCGCAATTTAGCTCCTTGCTAGTAGTCTTCAAGTAAGTACCAAATAAAAATGTAAAGGCACACATTTTCGGTTTAAGAGGGAATAAAATATACCTCCTGAGTAACAAATGGCGCCGGCATCTTGACTATGGTAGCAGGAATAATACCCAACATCTGGATGAGCACAATCTGCAAGGTTGTCTTCTGTTCCCTCACACTCGACATATCGAAGAAGACTACGACCTGATCCTTGACCAAAATTAACAGATCCCGGTGCGTCCAAGGCTCCAGAAAACCCCAGCATTCTACAAACCACCCTCGCGTCTCTCAGATCCCAGCCATCAACACAAATAGTTCCCCATGATCCTTTATATATAACCTCTATTCTTCCTTCAGCATCGCTGGAACCACCGATCAGGCGAACTTCAAATGGGTTTGGGTGGGCTGTATAAGAATAGCATTAACAAGGGTTTCGGATAAAGGTATATTGTGCGAATATTATGACAACTCAATTGAAACCGAACCAGCAAGACATAAACGTTTATTTGGATTAAGCTGAAACTGATTGATGCAAGTTGTCAATACAAAATGTACTACGTTCTACCCATGCATATATGGGTAATAGATTTATAGGGTTTGTTTATTGCTAGACGAACGTATTTGACGAAATGATTTTTCTTTATCCTATCACAATAACCACTTGAGTCGCATACACAAAAACAATCCAGGCGCGGTTCCAAGGAGGCTTTTGTTTGGGGGGGGGGGGGGGGAACAAGCTTCCCCTCAAATATATATATTAGAAATTGTAATTCACTAAATTTAATTTATATCTTGCTCAAAATCGCATTGTTGATCAAATCATAGCCTGAGGTTTTACTGTGCAACATGAAGTGCTTTAAAATGCAGATTCAATACTGCCATTTTCTCGCTTGGTCGCTGTAAGTGTAATGTAACGGGGGATGTCAGGGTGCAAAGATTTAAAACTACAAATGAAAATTCTCTGCCCTCACAGACCTTAATTCCCCTGATATTCATAGCTACATTTCCTGGCGTGTCGTCCGCTGGTCGTGACTAGAAATCGCAGCTCATGGGCACTACTACCTAGATCCACTGGCCCAGTTACATATCTACATTCCCTGAATTTCCAGTGTCAAGAGAGGCAACGCAACTTTAGACACATTAAATCGAGATTTCTCAAGGCTGGAAATGCAAAGCTCCCTAACATGGGAAAGAAACACTTCACCACCACCCCCACCACCCACCACCTCAGTCACCCCGCTCTCTGGAAAATCTTGGGAACGGGGAGGGGGTGGGGACCTCCCCCGTAACATTCCCACGCTTCTTGTTAGTGCAAAGTGTCACTAAGTCCATTAAAAGGAATGTCTCTCGATTGTTGTTTAACTTAAGTAACCGTAGAAGATCTTTAAAACCGTAAGTTTGGAATAGGCAGAGATTCCATTGTTCACGATAGCTAGAGAATGCAAACTGCAATATGGCCTCGTTCTGTTGATGAATGCAATGGGACGGGGACGTCTTTTCATGGAAAAGTTGCCCCCCCTTCAGAATTCAGGATTAGTCACTCGTCTAAATTAATGATTGAAAGATGCCTAACCCCAGTAAGGGAAGAGCGAAAAAGACTTGGATTTGCCTGTGTGATTAAAAGGGCTGTAAACTGCAAAGTTCCAAACCACAAGGTGCAAAATTTCTAACACGGTCGCTACTCTCCCTCGCAGAATAATAAATAATCCCCTCATAAACTCTTCACCACTTGCATGACTTGGTCGCAGGGGCGGCGCCAGGGTATTTTGATAGGAGGGGCAAGACGACCTAAAGATGGCGTCATATTTTTTCTCCATTAAATAACAGGGGTAATATAGAGTTATATGTTTAAGACCTCTCTTTTTAATACTCCTCTTTCTTCTTTCTTCCCTTTTTTTCCCTTTTCTTCCTCCTTTTCTTCTTTTTTCTTCTTTTTTTTCCTTTTTTCACTACTTGAAAAATCATAGGGGGGCGGTCGCCCCCCTGCCCCCCCCTGTAGCGCCGCCCCTGCTTGGTCGCTATGTTTCCTCGTCCCCTGGACATGACGAAAACAAAAACAAAAAATCACCGCCCCTGCTGAAGTCCCCCGAAAATCCTTTAAAAAATCTGTTAGAAGGACCTCAATAAGAATGACACTCCTCCAATGTTTGGGGAAGATTAAACTCTGATCATAGGCAGTGGTTTTTAAAAATGTACTAAATGAACTGTGTTATTTGTACATATTCGGTAAAAGAAGAAAGAAAAAGATACCTCCTGAGTAACAAACACCACCTGCATCCTGACTACGGTCGCAGAGGTTATCCCCAATGCCTGGATGAGCACAGTCTGCGAGGTTATCTTCTGTTCCTTTACAATGGACGTAATTGAGAACACTAAAACCAGAGCCCTCACCAAACCGAGCAGATCTCGGTGCGTCCAATGCTCCATCAAACCCCAACAGACGGTTCCCCAGGATCCGTCGTGCAGTACCTCTATTCTACCTTCAGCATCGTTAGATCCATCAAGCAGGCGAACTTCAAATGAGTTCGGGTGGGCTGTGGAACAATAACGTTAACATTGGTTTCAGTTTATAAGGTACATTGTACCAAATTAAGACGACTGGATCGAAACTGGACACCCAAGTAATATATTATTTGGATTTGGATGAAGCTGACTGAATGATGTAAGTAATAATTTTACTATGTTCTACCAATGCATATCATGCATATGGGTAATCGATTTATCGGTAGACAGAATTATATGATTACATATATCACAAGTTATTATTATTTCATTTTTTGTTATCCTAACACAACTATCGTCCGAAGTTTTGGAGGATATAACTCATCGTTCTCATTTAGCAGTGGTGTAAATGATAAATATGCCTTTTCTGATGTCAATAATCGGTTAAATATGAAATAAAATATACCTCCTGAGTAACAAATAGCACCTGCATCTCGACTGTGGCCGCAGAGGTAATCTCCAATCCCTGGATGAGCACAATCTGCTAAGTTGTCTTCTGTTCCTTCACAATTTACATACTTGAGAAGACTAGGACCAGAGCCCTGACCAAACCTAGCAGATCCCGGTGCGTCCAAGGCTCCATCAAATCCCATCATTCTGCAAATCACCCTCGCGTCTCTCAGATCCCAACCATCATCACAGATAGTTCCCCAGGATCCATCGTAAAAGACCTCGACTCTGCCTTCATCATATTTTGATCCACGGACAAGACGAACTCGGAGTGGATTTAGATGGGCTTTAAGAAATTAAGAAAGAAAGAAAAAAAAAAATCTTCCAGATTCCGTCCTCTCAATTTCTATATATGTGTGTGGTTGCAAATGGGAGGGCCACTGGAAAAGAATCCTGCCATTCCACTGATATTATTTAAAGACCCTATCACTAACATAACATCTTGATGCATATACACGCGTTAACTCAATTTTTCAGTATCCGCTAATCCCATTACGCAAGCGAGACAAAGGCGCCGTTTTTCGACGGCGGCGGCTGCGACGGCGACGTCAACAATTTTGGAAGTGCTCTCATTTTAAAAGCATATGTTTTATTTCCATGAAACTTGCACACAAGGGTTTTAGAGTATCACAAATAATTTGGAACAAATTTAAGTTCAAACGTCAAGTTCAAAGGTCAGCTAATGTCAATTTAGTTCAATTGTGTTCCAAAAACGGAACCTGAGGTTAAGTGTTTGAATTTTTACTTTATTTCAAAAGTATTTGTTCAAATTCTTTGAAAGTTCGGATCATTCTTGGTAGGGATTGTCTTTATGTCACCCTGTGACACCAAATTGACAATTTTCCTTCTTTTGTAACACCTACTGCTACATGTAGAATGTAACTAAACTGCATGTAGGTAAGTATCATTCTTAGGGGAAGGAGACTTGAAATTGTGCAAGTATAGTATAGGGCTGATGGAGGGGCAGCGCCCCAAAAGTGTCCCAATGGCAATTATTTTATGTACACATATTTTGCTTCTTTAAAACACACAGTGTGATATCAAATGAACTTCACCGTCCAAAAAATTTGTTTTAAGGGGATTTGAGTTATACAAATGGGTTACATGGCCAACACAAGGGGGTGGGCGTCTCGGAAAAATTTTGCCCCGATAATTGCGCAATGCAGGCCAGATTTCCCTTGTGATGAGTTTAGGTGGGTGTTTGAAGAGGAAGTAAGACATTTTTCTGTGTTAAAATAACTAATAATTAATAATTAATTCCTGCCTTATCTTTCTTTAAAATATCATCTCATATGAATTCACTATCCTGTATCACTTGGAACTTACCTCCAGAGTAACAAACAACACCTGCTTCTCTGGCATGACCGCAGAAACTGTAATCTCTAAACCCTGGATGTCGACATTTCGCGAGATTGTCTTCTGTTCCCTGACACCTGACATACCGAAGAATAATAAGACCAGAACCTTGGCCAAACCCAGAAGATCTCGGTGCGTCCAATGCTCCATCAAACCCCAACATTCTACAAACCACCCTCGCATCTCTCAGATCCCAACCAGCATCACAGACGGTTCCCCAGGATCCATCGTTCAGTACCTCCACTCTGCCTTCAGCATCGTTAGATCCACCGATCAGACGAACTTGAAATGGATACGGATTTGCTGTATAAGTAAAAAAAAAAAAAAATGAAATGTTTTGTATGAACTTAAAAAAGAACGATTGTGTATTTGGGGTCATTAAAGCGATAAGACTCTTCGTTAGTTCACATGCATTGAAGGAATGCCTTGAAAAGCAGTAAAAAATATTCTGAAATGAAAGTTTAATATAGGTTTTCTCGTCGCAAATTTAGCTTTCAAAATTATTCTTAAACGCTCGTATTCAAGCGATTTGCTCATCCCGTTCACTCCTTTGGTTCATATTAATTTTCAATCGTTCAAATTTTCCACCGTCGAAAATGTGCTTCGAACATCCAAAGTAATTAATTTTCATTCAATTTAAAGAGGCCAAAGCGTCATCTAAATTCATTTACGACGACTTGGGGGCGGATTATTGCTCGAGTTTTACTTTCCTTTTCATTAATCGTTAATGGGCAGTCAAGTTAGCAGTATGTTCATTCATTTTCAAACAGGTACAATGAGTACAGAAAATAGCCCTACTTTGTAATGAAACCACCACCACCACTACTACTACTATTGATTTTGTTGTTGAAAAAAAATAAATTCATTCAATGATATTTAAAAATGAATTATTGGACTACCCTTAATTTTTCATATACCGTATCGTTTCAAATGTGTACAGCATCTTGTTTTTCAGTTGACCATTCGCGTTGTTATTTCTTATTTTTGTTTTTGATAATCTCAGGGGCCCCTGAAATAGGAGGGGTGCTAACGGGGCACGAGCAACCCACTTCATAGTCAGAAATCGTTGTGAGCACTTGCGTTTGTTTTTAAACTTTGTTATGTTCCACGATTTCACATTTTTGTTGAGTATATATCATTTTTATCACTGAAATTTATGACACTACAAGGACACGACTTTACATATTGCTTCTTAATCTTATCTTGTAAAAAGAATTTGAAAGTCAAAGGGAAGGAGTGCATTGTTAATACATTGCTTAAATCGCGAACATGCTTGTCTATTGAAGCTCCCGTGAATTTGAATGCTCGTTGGGTAAAATTCTAATTTGAATGCTCATTCTATCAACATGCATGATGAAGTATGCGATCGCTTGGCCAAAAATCAAATTGAATGCTCATTTTAGGCAATTGAATGTTGATCTTGTTGAGTATTCAAATTCAAATGAAATCGGGTGACTGTGCATCAATTTAGCTGCTGTTTTGATGAATTCCGGACCGAGAAAACCTATAATAGGCTTGGCATCAAATATATGTTTCTTGGATGGGAAGAAAAGTTTAGTTATTCTACAGTATAATATGACACGACCCGTTTATGAGTAAAAAAAAAAAAAAAAAATACTGTTCAATCAACCTGATGCCCTGTGATTTTCGTGGCATCAGCGTATGTAATAGGCGAGAAGCCTGTCCCGAAATAGACACCTCACTTAGATTTGACACCTCAAAGTTAGACTACCTGACTCGCTGCCAAAACGGGTGTCAGCCTGACCATAGCCGTCGGGTTTTGTTGAGCCCTCAGAGCCCCTGAAACAGACCCCAAAGTCGGGTCGACTTCAAACCATCTACCACTTGCACCAAACTTTGTCAGTAGAAAGTAGTATGACTTGAAAAAATAGACGCCCCATAAAGTTGGGGTATTTTTTCCCCCTTAGAATAAAACTGTAATGACAAATTCAAGTGTTTTCATAATTTTCTGTGTCTTATTATATTATATTATATTATATTATATGTTATATTCCTTTTCAGACAGTGTCGCATAACACAGGGTGACGTATATTTTTAGTCATTTAAAATAATTTTAAATGTGGTTTAAAAGACTTATGGAAGATAGTGAAATGAAATGGAAAAAAAAATGCTTAAAATATGCTACAAAATACTTAGGGGAAAAATTCTCGTGTGATTATATAATGGGACTGTTGAAGGTAACATCGCCACAATTTATTAAAAGTTTGGGGAGATACAGTGGATTTCCAGATTTTATTTTTATCAGATTTTTATTCTAATTTATATAAGTCAAAGGAAAATGCATATTTTACGAAAAATTCTTTTAAAAAGATTTAAAAATATTATGGATCATAATGAAAATTTATGATCCTTTCCATATTTCCTAAATAAAACCTGGGATTAAATGAGAATGACTTCAAAAAATAAAAATAACTTATAAAATAATTCCAGTTAAGTGAAAATTGAATATGAATAGAAATGATAGTGATAATACTCAGGAAGCAATGGATTTAGCAATGCACCCCTTCTCTTCAAATTTTCAATATTTTTTTTTACATAAGATTCAGAAACAATATTTAAAGTCGACGTCGTGTTCTTGAATGTCATATATCAGGGATAAAATTAATGATAATGATTAAGAAATTATACATATTCTAAAATAAGGTTAAATCATGGAACTATTCAAAGTTCAAAAACAAATGCAAGCTCCGCGGAACGATTTCTGACTATGAGGTCGCTGATTATTTTATTCTAAAAGGCTTGTTTGTTTGGAATATATCACGAATATATATATTTGTCAGTTGATCCCAGAAACTTGAAAGCAATCTTTTCTTTTAGTTGCTCATCGTAGTTATAGGCGCATCAGGAGCTCTTGCAGCGCTGTCGAATATTATCCATAGTTTCTACTTTTCATGAATTAACTTTGTGATATTAATTGTTATTATAAATCCCAAAATCCCTCTGTACTGGGAAAGTTGAAAGTTTTTCGTAATCAATTATGTAGAAAGACCATTTACTAGCCAAAGAAAATGCACTCTTAACAGGAAGCTACGAGAATTTCAATACATATTGTTGCATAGAATTATCTATACAAACCATAATTCGTATCGTTTTGGAGTAGTGCAAAATAATTACCGTTCATTTTGTAAGGCAGAAGAGGAAACCTATAGTCTTATTTTTATAAGTGTGTTCACATTTAAAAGATGTGGGGAAAGGTCAGTAATGAATTCAAATTTTAAAATATTTAAATTAGGAGAGAATTTATTTAGGAATTAAGATGGTAGGTCCGAATTTGAATGCTTATCAAGATCAACATTCCATTGCCTAAAATGAGCATTCAATGAGCGATTGCATACATTCAACTTCACGGGAGCCTCGGTTCGCGTACATTTGGAAATTTGAATTCATCAGTAGATTAGCATGTTCGAGATATAAGCAATGGATTAACAATGCACTCCTTCCCTCCGAATTTTCAAATTGTTTTTACATGATAAGATTTTGAAAAAAAGTAAAGTCGTATTCTTGAAATGTCACAGATCAGGAATAAAATTATGATAATGATATATATTCTTCAGTAAGGTAAAATCATGGAACAAAACAAAGTTTACAAACAAACGCAAGCGCCGCGGAACGATTTCTGACTATGATGTGGTGTTGCTCCAACAAGGCGAATGGGCAAAAAGAAAAAAAAGAAACAAAAAACGAAAAAAAAAAAAACACAGACAATATGATGTGAAAGGCTACTGTAAATACGCTGTACACCTATAAAACGATACAGTAAATATTTGTTTTCCGTCCAATTTCGTCAAAATAGCGCCCAAATGGTCAATAACAGCACGCAATTTACAAACGAATTTGAATGACGATCGGGATGATCTTTCAGTTAACGAATAATTTCGTTCAATATAGCTTTTAAATAGTGCGATCACCAACTTTTGTCAACCCGAATTGAAATAATAGCACTCAACTTAGAAAATCATGTGAAGAGCATTCAATTTCGTCTACAAAGGTAAACTGTTGGTCGTTTAGACATTCAATTCCTTCTACAGGCGAGCATCTATGGAATGTGCGCAGTCCTATTCATCCTAAGTATATCTCTTTATTTGTATTGTTTATGTATTCATTTGTGTACGTAAAGAGCGAGTAGCTTCATGCAAAAGAAAGAAAATATGAACAATCATGAGCAATGTTTATCTGAAGAGAAAGATTAAAACAAATCTGAACAAAGGCAAATGAAGAAAAATATGAACCAATAATGACTTGAAGAAACCTTGGCTTATATATATATATATATATATATATATATATATATATATATATATATAATAGAAGTTCTGCTTGAATGAGAGAAATAATTTGCGTAGCTAAATTTATTGTTCCTCCTTACTGACTTCCTTTTTGTGGAAATAATATATATATATATATATATATGTATATATATATATATAAAATAGAAGTTCTGCTCGGAGATGATATGTAAAACTGCAAAAAAAGAAAAAAAATCATTTATTGTTTTCAATACATATAGATATTTCTGCAGGCTTGGGTGGGTGAGGTGGGGGTGATGGTTGAGAGATGGAATAATGACCACCATGTGTTCACAAAGTAATATAACTCCTATTGTGAGAATATGGGAAGTTCATTGCCCCCCCCCCCCCCGGCCTTCATAATGCGTTATACTGTATGTTGTTCTGATGGTCCTTATTTGAATGCTAGATGTGCTAAGAAGCACGCCTGAAAAAGAAAAAAAAAAACCCTATTAATCGGGCCGAAAACTAAGGTCAAGCAAACTTGCACGAATTTGAATGACGGATGTGTATTGCCAAATTGATTGAAATGTTGACCAATATGAAGTCGTTGTCGTTCAAAACTTGACGAAAATGATTATTCTGGAGTTTAAGATTGAACCGTGAGAACAGCGGGTTTACAAAAATCACTCGAACTGCAATGCCATATAAAGAATATGCCCGCTATTTTGACGAAATTTGCCAGGATAACCTACTGTATGGTATGAAAAGTCGTAGGCAGTCCAATTTGTTTTTGCATCCATGATAAGATGACAACATCATTTTGCAACAACAAATTACATTTGAAAATATCAGAATGCTTAAATTAAGAAAAAAGTGGAGAAGTTAGATTCATAAAAAAGGTAAAGCCCTGCTATTTTCTGTACTTCGTTTACCTATTTGAACATGAATGAACATACTGTGAACTTGACCCCAACTGAAGCAAATACAACCATAGATCGATGGAAAGCTAAGTAGACGTAGAATACAAATACATGTGGGTAAACATCATTTTTCCTTTCAAGAATCCTCAAAAACCAGAAAGAACACCTCACTGTCCGCCCCCTCCAGGTTACGTAATAACAAGGGTTCGCTCGTCCGATACACTTATGACGTCATCTCGTGTAGACAACTCTGTGGCTGGCGCACGTAAACAATGGACAGTGAATAGCTTTTGTACAATAGCCAGTTACTTTTGTGGGTTGAGTTTGTCAAGTTTTGTGAAAGTTTTGATAGCTGTATAACACCCAAAAATACAAATCGAGAAAATGTCAACAACATATCTATAGTCTACATTAAAGTTATAACTTAGGTCTTAACAAGAGAAATGCAAACAGAAAATAATTATTGAAATCTAACAATTTGTTATCGAGTTATGTCATCATTGCCATATTGAGACAGGTTTGATTTACATGTCCCATTCCTGCCGCATAAGCAAATGAAGTCCTGTATCAAGTTTTTGAACAGAAAATTGAAGAAAAAAATTGTGACTTTCTTGATCTGACAGACACTGCCTTGGGTTTTTTGAGAGGGAATGAGACATGAGAGAGGTTTTCGTGCCCAGAACTCAGAAGAAAATTTTTCATGGAGTCAGAGTTCATTCCGAAATCAATTATCATCTATAGCACTGCAGTTTGATTATTTTTATAACATTTCAAACTTCAGAGGCTCTCCTCCTATAAATTTCAGGGATTCTGTGGAGCTAGAAGCCGTCTCAGCGGGAAATATCTCTGAAACCATACAATGTAGAGTAGACTTATTTTTCGTTCTAGTCTGACTAAATTAACCTTAAAAAAAAACATGGTAGAATTCCTTTATTATGAGTTTCCAAATCATTAATCAATAGTCAGTTAGTGTCTTTAAAGAAAACTAGGAATGTGTTGTAACCAAATTTTACCAGGGTAAACCGCTGCCTTAGAACTAGAAATTAGAGCTCGAGTGATCGAGAAAAAAAATGGAACTCGTCCGCAGCGCAGTCAAGAGGCACAGCTCCATACGCAGGAACGCTAGACCCTGGCCGAGCGAGACGCGGAGCAAGCCGTCTTATCGAGACATTCGTGCAGCTCAAAATAACAGCTGTAACTTCGGTTTTCATTTCTGTAACAATGTAAGATGCAATTGAATACTTTGAAACACCATATCTTCCATTGTAATGCATGAATGACTTCCAAATCAAGAAAACCCCCCCCAAAACAACCCCCCCCCCCAAAAAAAAACACCACGTACATTTCACATGCAGACTTGGATCATATGTTCGGGACGTCTACACGAAATGACGTCATAAATTTCGACCCCCCGCAGGCCTGTGATTATACTCGACGGCTGCCCATTTCCAAGCCCTCCTATCCAAAGATTTGAGATGCTCTTACTCCTCCCGCAGGCAATGAAAGCTCATGAAGCTTGCATTGTTATATTCAGGGAATAAACAGCTTTCTGTAGATATATAATTTGTCTATTCCATTTTTGGCTTCGGTTGGGGTCTTTAATGAAAAGGAAAGTAAATCTCGAGCATAAATCCGCACCCGAGTGGTCATAAATGAATTTGAATAAAGATTTGGTCTCTTTAAATTGAACAACGATTAATTAATGTGGATGTTCGAAACACATTTTTGCACGCTGGAAAATGAATTTGAACGACCCAAGACTATTATCAACCAAAGGAGTAAACGGGAGGAGCAAATCGCTTGAATACGGGCGTTTAAAAATGAATTTGAAAGCTAATTTTGCGAGTTTGACCGAGCAAACCTATAATAAGAGAATCTTAAGACAAAAAATAACAAAGTATTTACTGGTACATTCGTTATTTGGCTTTCCTGGTAGTCATTTACGGACTAAACTTGACCACAAGAGTAAAAGCTGTTGTAAATAACCAGATCAGTCCTCTTAACCAAAGATAATCGAAGAAGAGTCTAACTTTAATACTTTAGCTTAGCGAAACGTCGTGGCGCGTAAGAACGCGGGAAAACGCATATGACAAATTTGCTCAAAATCATAAGTTTATTCTATAGATGCAGTCTCAAAATATTACAATGTAGAATTAGTATTCAAATATTTGAACAATTTTAAGCAAAATAATATGAATTTTTTTATTCAGATATGTTTGATTCTAATTTCATAAGCACATACAAAACTTAGTTTTCCTCTATGCGTCTTTCCCGCGTTCTTACGCGCCACGACGTTTCGCTATTAAAGCTACCAGGACACAAAACACTCGATATCAAGAAGTGAGTGTAAAGTTTTGATATTCACTTTGGTTCTGTTGACGTTTCTCAGCCATATTGCTCATCTCTCTGTGTATTTCTTCGTGCTGGGATGGAGATAAAAGATTTCCCTGGGCAATTCTCTTGACGATTTGAACAGTGTGGCACATGGGCATGTTGAAAGAACGTATGCTGATACCTGCATTGCCCATATGCATGAAAAATGTCGTCTGCTGCTGTACCCGTAAGGAGCGAAAACACTGAAGGGCAGCAGCGGCGTCACAGCATTTGCCGAGGCTAGCTCATTGCATATTGGCGACGACAAAATACACTTTTTGGATAAGATATGCGCACTCGTTTGTGGTTAAAAATAAACTAATTGAAAATGATTCTTTAGAGACATACACAATAACATATTTCTTTAAAAAGATCTTCAGTAGAGTTTTCTTTTATGGCCCATATATTAAATTTGTAACAAGGAAGAGGTATGGCTGTGCATTACGAAAATGTGAAAACGGTCAAAATCTGCCGTCGGGAAGGGATTCTAACACTCCTTCTGAAAAAAACCCTAAGGTGCCCTTTGACCAAGCTTTGCTGCCCCAAAATGCTCTGGAATTAAAGAAAGATAATTTTTCTGTTTTTACATTCCATTGACAAGATTTAATTGAGGATCTTGCTATATATCCGTGTAATCATGGTAATTAGGATGGCAGCCTGCATAGATACATACATATATAGCGCTCTCTCTCTCTCTCTCTATATATATATATAGGGGTTATGGCGCCCGGGGAAAACAATGAAATTGCACCCCCCAAATTTTTTTGCTTAACTGTACAAGCGAGGGAGTAAAGCGACCTAGCGGAGGATTATTCTAAATTTTCATTTTAACCCTCAAATAGCGCATCTCTTAGCATTTTACCCATAGGCAAAATATGCTCGGGAGCACTGACATCGAGCGGTATTTTAAAATTTGTAACATTGATAACGGTTCCTATTCACTTCTTCTTTAAAAGGGGCGGGAAATTAACAAAAATTGTTGAGAATAGTACTAAAGGAAATTAGCAAGGCACATGTTTATTTCAATTTTTAAATCTTTGCAAATGTTATTTTATACACTTTATCCTAATGGGGGGGGGGGGGGGGGGAGAGGGACGCATTATTTAACAAGAGGCTGGTAAAAATTATATAATAGGGAGCAAGGCAACGGAAATTACATTTTTCTTCAAATTTCATTCTTTATTAGGGTCTAAATTTTCCGAAAATTTGAAACAACATATCAGAGAGAGCGAAGCGACCGAGTTTTAGAAAGATTTCGCATTTTAAAGCCCTGAAAAATCCATTTATGCATTTTACAGTGTGGATTCGGGCGAACATTATAATCCTTAAGGATCATAATTTTCTTCCTTTTCTCCATTCTCTCTTTTAGTGCCCCCTTAATTCAAGTGACCTCCTGCTCCCGGTAGATACGCCATCGTACCTAGCAAGCTTTTCTTTTATGCCTTGTCAAAGAGGTGGAGATGGAAAGTGGGCAAGTTTACATAATGCTGAAAATATATTTGGCTACTTTTGAAAAAAGCATTCAATTTTTGCATTTGATAACTTATTCTTAAAATAATAATCTGACACAAAATTTCACCTCAAGAAAATTACAATGCTCAAAATTGGACAGTATAAATTTAACCTGAATTAAATTAATCACTTTTGAGTCATTAAGACTGAATGTAAAAAAAAAAAATCTTCTACATCGAGAGCATTTTGGGCTAGCAAAGCTTGGTCAGAGGGCACTTTGGTGTTTTTCTTTAAATATGAGTTTTACACCCCTTTTCCGATGAAAGGTGTGTCAGTTTTTGTCATCTACAGTCACAGCTTTTCCTTCTGAGAAAATCTCGTCTATGGGCCTTATAAAAGGGGAAAAATTGACCAAATTTTTAGGGGGCGTGTAACAACCTATCTCGAGGGAAAGTTTTGTGTGTTTTGTAATGTCCAGTCATACTACTAGTACTTCCTACTGGTGCATGGGGTAGATGGAGTAAAATCGCGGGGTCTGTTTCGGGGGCTCTGGGGGTAAGCCCGACAGCTACGGTCAGGTAACAACCATTTTGGCAACGACGCTAGCCCCGCTCACACGGGCCGTCATTTCGTCAGTACCTGCACTAATCTAGCCTGTGAAGGCAATTAATCCATTCGCCAGTTATCAAGAATATTGTTTGCTCTGTTCATTATAGAATCAATTTTTCAATAATATCACTGTTTCTTGACGGGCAAAAGTACGTACAAGTCATTGACACGATTCTAACGTCAAATGACGCATCGCATCTAAGTAACTTTGAGAGGTCAAATGTTATGGGTAATTTGGGCTGATATATTTCAGGCTCCCAAACGATAAAAGAGGGCTACACATGATTATGGCTATTTCAAGCTCATTGATATGTTACTTGTTAATTCATACATACGTCCATTATTCCCTGATTAGTGCTATTGCGTCAATTCGCACAATTTCTCTCTTATTACAAGAGCTATGAAAATTTCCATTAAACCGATTCTTACCCGTAGAACTTGATGCAGCCACTCTATACCCGCAGAAGAATACTGTAAGCACAAACAACATTTTACATACTATGTAGATTCATCATCTACACACTATTCAGAAGAAAAAAAATTGACAGAAGGTTGCACTAGTTTTTTAAAGTGATATTCCGCACATGCACAGCCTCCTCTATTGCAAAACTAAAGTTATAGCAAGTTTAGGTAACGGGAATATAAGAAGTTTTAAGACAATGACGCATGCGCATAAAGTCAAAGCGTACCAGTGCATTTAATAATCTTTAACTAGCAATAAGGAAAAGAAAGGTGTTTTTTTTTTTCATTTTTCGAAGAGGTAGTGCTACTTGATCTAAAATCTAGTACGTCCTCTTAAAGAATCGAAGGGAATCGAAACCAATGAATGATAGGGCTACTTTGATCAAACAATTGAGTAGATCACTTAAAACAAAGAAATAAAAAGCATTAACCTATGGTTTTGTTTAAAGTTTGTTTACCTACGTATGATGCGTTAAAGCACTTTTAGATAATACTTGCGTGTCACTTACTCATGTTGGTATTCCATTATGCGTGTTTCTGTAGATCATATCTACCAATGTATCACGTTTAGTTCGATAGTTAACATGGTTAACATGATTTATCAAGTACACTTGAATTACTGCCTAAAAAGAAAGTGTTTTGTAACTTAAAGGCCTTTGAATTACCTAAAAGAGTTTTATTTTGTAGTTTAAAATGTCATAACCATTTCCTATACATATGACTTGGAATGTATGTATTTGCTCGGAGTTTATCATATCACATGACACTCGTAACTCGTAGTGTCTTAAAACGATAGTTCAAAGCTTATTAGATTATTACGGCGGCATAGCTCAGATTTCTGGCAGAATTGTGCACTTTTATCTAAAGGCATCAATATTGCTAGTGGTAGTTGTAGTAGTAATAGTAGTAGCACTTAGAGTTGTTAAATGATGCATACTTAGTAACATTAGTTTAGAAACCACTTTTAAAAACGAATAAATAGGATATTTTACAGGAAATTGGAAGTATGAAAATCGCCGAAATGATCTAACCGCTCATCTTGATATTTGGACAATACCGTAAAATGGTAAGGCTCCGAATCTCCCATTGTTTGCACAGGCCGTGTCAACACAGTATACAATAAGAGCGAGTCTATTTTGGCTGCATTGTATTAAGGGTATATTGTACTGGACATGGATACAAAATTCATTTACTGCTAGAATTAGCGTTTAAAATGATTCTCGTAAATATTTGATGCCAATGACACCAAGAACTTTTTTTCCTTTAATTTTTTTTTTTATAGATGTGACAGTGTTTCTTTAAGTACTATACTGTCAATTTTCACACCTTCCACGTGGACAACCACTTGTTTCTGGTTCTTGAGAAAAATAGGAGTCTATTATATCACTGATGAAATGAGGGCATGGAGAAGAAGGGGAAGAAGCTGGGGAAGTGGAGAAGAATTATTATGAAACGAAGAAGAGACTATTGTAGAAGAAATTAAAAGGAGAAGAGCCCTTTTGACATGTTTGAGAATGATAATCAGAAGCATGCAAACAGGGGTGGCCAAAAAACAGGAGAAACGGTAAAATGAAATATGAAGCTGAATAGGTTGTAGAAAATGGTCAGAGGAAGAAGGGGATTCAGATGAAGATGGAAAAATGGAAGATAAATTAATAATAACCAGATGTCCACTTTCATCATAATGTCAAGCGTCCGAGATATAATTTGTATATACATCAAAATATAGACAATTAATATCATATTGAATTGTAGGTTTAGTTTTTCAGGGTTACACCATGTAATTCTTTCAAGGAATAAGAGCCCTGAAAAGGGCTGGTGAGCTCCGCTAAGAGCTCTGTGGTTCTCGACGTTTCGATCAGTATGCTCTGATTGTCATCAGGAGAATGACTAGAACACTGCCTACGGAGGGATCCGATTCACAGCCTGATTGGCGCCAATCGGAAATGCCCGCGAATTCTATTCACGGTTGCATTCTCATTCTGGTCACTGGTGGCGCTATAATTCCTCTAAACAGAGAAAGCACCGGACGGTGCCATTGTTTTCTCTGAATAAAGAACAAGGGCCAGATTTTCCGCTGAATGATTGCTCCCCTTAGAGCCGGTATTTAGTGAAGTATCAGCGACACTTTCATGGTGGAGGTACTGAATTGTAGGTTTAGTTTTTCAGGGTTACACCATGTAATTCTTTCAAGGAATAAGAGCCCTGAAAAGGGCTGGTGAGCTCCGCTAAGAGCTCTGTGGTTCTCGACGTTTCGATCAGCATACGTCGAGAACCACAGAGCTCTTAGCGGAGCTCACCAGCCCTTTTCAGGGCTCTTATTCCTTGAAAGAATTACATGGTGTAACCCTGAAAAACTAAACCTAAAATTCAGTACCTCCACCATGAAAGTGTCGCTGATACTTCACTTAATTTCATATTATTACACACCTCCTTTTCGGGTCAGACGGTGCAATACAGCTCTTCACGCAACTGCATCATAAAGTCACTACGCGGGGTGGCACCCAGGTGTTCAGTGGGTATACATGGCAGGATTTATTCCTTGAAATGCACTGTGCGCTGATTACGGCCGCCGGAGCTAAAGCCAGGGTAATAATATCCAAACCCATTGGAAGCCCATAGGGACGTTATATCATAACGTGATATGCGCTATACACGAACGGTTTATTATTCTCCTTCTTATTATTTCGTCGAGACAAAATGAAGATTTCAAGGCGGCGCCTTTATTAAAGAAATTATTTTAAAATTATTATTACACAAACAAAAACACAAACACAGAAATGTACCACCGTGAGTGGTAGATCTGAATTCGCGAACAATACGCGCCACAGTTTGTGACTTTCCGTCAAAAGAGCCGCTCTCACAATTGGACGATTGTGAATGTGCCCAATCGCTAGTTGATACTCTACCCAATCCCTATTTATGAGTTAGTAATTTTCGAGTAAAATGTATTGATTTTTTAAGATAAATAATTCGAAATCTTATTACAGAGCTTAATAAGAACTACATCTATCGAATTGTGTTTCCGAAAACCATATTGACAAGGGGAAGGTTATTTCATGGATATGATAGAAGCTTGAGAGGATAGATATACACATGCATCATGTATGTCGGTTGTTGCTATTTAGGGAATTATCTTTTTTTAAATACGGTATCACTTTGGCAAGTTTCAAAGTAGTATAATGATGAAGGCTCTTGACTTTCGTACGAGAGGTCCTGGATTAGATCCTCGCTCGGTGCTTACATCCTTCAAGAACGTGTTTCGCCAACAGTGGTCCCTCTTGACTAAGGTATAGACGGGTACCTATTTTCTGGGGTAATAATAATTGCAGGGGCCGCAGGATGAGCAGTATTAATTCTGATGTGGCTACCCTGGACAAATAAGACCAGGTTATTATTATTTGTTAATTATCATTTTACTTCTTATACTGATAAATCAGTGATCCCTAGTGATGAACTGATGAAGTTGAGCGAAGAGGGAATATATAAAACACTGATCTCGTGATAACTTTTATTCTGAATCAATAAACTCAGGGAGTTGATTACTAATTACTCTATCGTTCATTGTATTATATGATCAACAAAACTGAAACGGTTCCATGCAGTAGTCTTTTGATCGACCGAATCTATCATTTATTACTTTCCATAGCAAAAATATTACCATTTGGGATATCCAGTTTCGTAACGAAGTGTTTTTAAAAGGACAAACGAAGGAAGGATGTTAATTTATTGTGATAAGTTAATAATTAACCTCTACTACCTGAAGTAGGGTCTCTAAATGTTACATATCCATGTTGTTATTGATTTCAGTATTCCTTGGTGAGTCGGCAGGGTTTATTGATGTTATTATTTATAAATTGTCTCTCCACTTGAACTCTAAATTTTGTTTTTGTTTCTTTAATATATAAATTGTGTCATAAAAACTTCAAAAGCTTCCTCCGCATTTTCTTCTAAAATTGTACTGTCCCAGCTTTCGGAATTAAGATCTTAATAAAGGTTAGTTACTTTTCAGGGCTGAATTGATGAGTTAGTTGAGGTTCTTTGCTCTTTACTCATCGCTACTTTATTTCATAAAACTTTGTACAAAAAATGTTTTCCCAGATAACAGAATCCCTCGTGAGGAGCGAGTGCTGTGACTGTTCGTAAATATGCTGTCAAGAAGAATAGATGTTTGTTGCACAATTCTGGTCAACTTATTCATGAGAAGTTACAGAGAATTCCAGTAAAGATTTAAACAAGCTGAAGAGATATTCAGTCATTTCATAATAAATCTTTATTGAAGTCCACTACGTGACCATCTTTATCTTGTATATTATACATATATAAAAATCGAGCCCTTGAAGAAATATATCTCTATTATTGTAGGAGGTTTGTACCTTTCTTCTATAACATGATATTTACAGTTTACATTTCAGTTTCAATTACTAAGGATTCTGAACTTTTCTGTAGAAAATAAATAGTAAGGCTCATATTCACAGAATTTAAATAATAGTTGGCAGGTAAAATGCTCCTTTGATAGTCGGTTGTCTTGGAAACCGCATTTCCATGAAGTAGAAAAAAAAACTGCCAAAAATGTAGGTATCATACATAGACTTTATTTTCTGTTTCCTCAGAATGTTCTTCGAAGTTTGTATTGCTCTTTAGTTCTCCCATATTTATCGTATTGCACTGTTGTCATGGGCAACACCTATGCGTCTAATATAAGTAAGCTAACTACATTACAAGAGAAGATAATAAGAACCGTCTGCGATGTACTATCTGGAACTCGTACCTACCCCTTATTTCATGACTTGAGACTCTTAAAATTTGAAGATATTGTCAGTTACCAACAACACGTTTTTATGTATAAGTGCATTTACAAATATCTCCCAAAACAGTTTTGTAATCTGTTTGATTTTAATTGTAATTTTCATAATTATCCAACAAGATCTGTAAAAGACATCCATATTCCTAAACAGAAAACAGTTGCGTTTCAACGAAATATTCATTTTTCTGGTCCCAGACTCTGCAACAATTTAAATATTTCTATTAAAACATGCTTTTCACTCCATACATTTACTCGTACTGTAAAAAAATTATTCTTCGTACAAATTAGTCAGTAGCACATATTGCAGATTAAAAAAAAAAATTAATTACAAAAAAAAAAAAAAAAATTCAGATTGTTTTTGTATGTTATAATTGTTTTATGATATTATATATTTCCAAAAGCACGATACGATAACAGTTTCAAAAATAAAGACAACAAAGAAAACACAGCATTTTAGGGAATTGTACGTTACATATGTAAATACGTATTGTAAAGGCGACCTCTCCGCATGCCCCGTGCATTCTTGGATCCTCGCCTCCTTCCACCATGTTTTTTGGTGAATGTACATTTCATTTTGTATTTGATTATGAGAAGGAAATGAATGTATTTTAAATCTGAATTAGGCGCTGTAGGATTTCCTTTATAAAGACCTAGGAAAAGAGAGAAAGAAAGGGATAGAGAGAGTGTGGTAGTAATACGAAGAGGGAAGGGGTGGATCACTACAAGAGTATTCCACTTGATAAATGTTCCATATTTAAGCACATTGATTAATGAGAATGATTGTTTTGTTTATTATTCATTGTACAGGAAGAGGTATGTTTAGTAAGGTTTGGTGCAAAATACCTATTGGTTACATTAATATATGTTTCATCATTATCAGATTATTAAGTTTATTACACAGTCATTTTCCATATCACTCGTTTATAATGCTTCTGATGATAACAATATATCAATTAATAATTGGTGTGGGTATCTTATATAGTCCCCTGTTATTTTCTATGAATGTACCTAAAAGGCTAAGGATAGCTCTTGCATGTAATACTGTGAAAGCGGAGCAAGGTCTAACTTTAAGGCTTTAAAAAAAATTTATCATAATTGTAAAGCGATAATGTTCGAGCATCACCATTCGAGATACTGTCTCTATGTACTGACTCCTCCCTTCTTCATTCACAATTATTGTCAAGTTATATTTATGATTGTCAACTCTCTTATATACGAAAAAAATAAATAGAAAATATTTTAGTGCGCAGTGACACACTTACAATCAAACAACATTATATTCTATAGGATACCCATTTGATACTGCGGTGAAGAGAATCGATGTAGGTAAAATGCCTTTCCTATACAGTGCGACTCAGAAAAATGTTACACTTTTTAAAATGTTTATTACAAATATGATATAAATATCATAGTTTTTGCACCACAGTTAGATAGAATAACTCTTCCAGTTTTATTTGATACCACATTTGTGGGAAATCAGTAATGAATTTACTGGATAGGAATCAACTAATGTGTCTGGATGAAAACCCATTTGCGCCAACATCAACAATGCTTTGTCTGATTTGGATGAGACTGCACAATGAGCAAAGAAGCCTTTTGTAATGATCATTGAGTTATTCCAAATCAGGTAAGGGGCTGTTGAAGGTAATGCTGAACAACTCCTGTGGAGTGGCCCCCAAGATCTCCAGACTTAACACCCATGAACTTCTTTGTCTGGGGGTTCCTGGGGAGCGTTTCATCTAGTGTCTTGTCAGTGATTTTTACTGACAAATTTGCTCTCAGCCAATCAGATGCAAGGATTTCAGTAACTTATAACAGTTGTCAGTAAAAATCACTGACAAAACGCTTGATGAAACGCTCCCCTGAAGTCCATGGTGTACAGCAACCCACCTGCAGACCTGGATGACTTGCAGACAGGCAAACACTTTGTAGAGCCAATGGCAGCGATGCTCCATCGAGCTCAGAAATGCATCGCGAGAAACGGACGCCATGCATGCCATGTGGAAGATTGAAAGATATGTCCAAGTGCCCAAAATGACTATGAAAATGGACTTTTCAGTGAAGATCACTGAATGTTATGTCTTCTGGCTTTATTTATTCATTCATTTATTTATTGGTTTTCATGTTTATTTGTCTTGATTAAGCATATGCATAAACTTTACGCTCATTGCTTGTGCGAATGTAGTTGTCTCTGTTTCAGCAGGTAATCATATGACTTGGCGCAAATAAGTTTTGACTATCTTTCGAACAATGGCTGTTGTGCACTCACCCGTAACAGCAACAATGAAACAAATGTCAGCAAACAACAAAGGAATATACACTCTATCCATACATGCTAAAAATACTCTGTTAATCCCACAATTGTTCAAAAAATAATCAATTTAAAAAGTGTAACATTTTTTCTGACTCACACTGTAGACATAAAAATATTGTGTCCGGTTCGATCTCCAGTCTCTATATTCCTAGTCAAGTGATTAAACCAATCCAACATAACATCTCCACACATTTTCAACTAATATTTTCTACACCTGGAGAACATTTAGAACAATTAAATGAAAGTGAGCTTATCATTGCATAAAACAGTGCCAGGGTTACAAGCTAACACACGTGCTAACACAGACTCATTTCTGAACACTGTCTGTAAAACATATGAGTATTATTATGACATTATAATCACACACATTCCTATATCAAATATTCTATAGCATGCAATGCAAGTTTTGACCTGCACAATTCGACAGGCACCTATCTCATGTGTTTCCCCTAAGATAAACAATGTTTTTGAAAAAAGCTGGTCGTTGTCGTTTTTATTTTCGCCATTTCCTTATATACCTACTATGTTTGCATTTTAGTTCATTTATCTTTCTACAATATTCACATGCATAGTCATTTCTGTAAAGTATTAATTATGCAGGTGAAGAAGTCCAAGAAAATATAAAGGTGCTGGCACACTGTAAATAAGTTCCGCAGTTACTAGAATGCGTTCACATTGCTTGGTGAAAATATCCAATACGTCAACTACAGTACTCTAATTTCTCATCACTTCTGGTAGCACAATTTAAAATTCGCATTTGTTATATTATAATGAGAATATCTGCCGGGGGGGGGGGGGGGGGAGGAGGGAGCAGAGGGAGGAGGGGGCGGTGTTAAATATACTGTTGTACACGCGCGTATGTTTTCGAGGTTTTGCTATGACATGGGCAAAAATGCGGGGATCAGAATTCAAGGAATCAACTTTTGCTGTAACTGCACCTCCTGTCATTAGGCCCATAGGGGCTCTACATATTTATGTATTTAGGAATAACATCGTATTGATTGTCCTGCAATGATCATTCCACTTTTGTTTTCATGTCACATGAAATGATAATAAAACCTTCAATCAATCAAAACTCCATCTTTCGATTTGGAGACAATAGGAGCACGATTACTATCAAGATCCACGTCCTTATCTGCTGAACAATAATCGTTGAATTCACGAAGTGGCACAACGCCAAAAATAGCGTAAAATATCAAATTTCGTTTTTTTTTCCAATTTTTAGCATCTATTTACCATCATTTATCATGTAACGAAGTTTCAAGTATCAATTTTGATTTATTCTGCAAAAAAAAAACAACAAAACAAACGGTATGATCAAAATTACACGAACCTCAAAAAGGCTAACCATTTAATTCACGAAGTGACACATAACGTCTTTTACGTTATCTGCGTTATGGTGAATGGAGCGCACGTATGAATAAAGAGCGCGCACGGTACACGCGCGCATTCAATCTGTCACTTCGTGAAAATGTAGTGCGCGGCACAGACGTGTCACTTCGCGAAACAAAAACACATACGGTGCGTACCCAGATAACCATTTTTTTTTTCACCAAGTGGCACAACGTGACACGAATGCTTGCAGCCTTGCACTGCTAACATTTCACATGAACAACTCTATTTTTCTACATGAATGGGTAGACAAGATTCTTCGTTCTTAACATATATGATTTATCAAATTTAACTCATATCACCAAGTCAAATTTGCTGTTTTCAATATGCAGAAATTTGAATCGCGTTTTTCTCGGAATGCGTTTTGAAAGATCCGCGGGAGGTTGTGCCACTTCGTGAATTCAGCGACGAATTGCCATGTCCATGTATTAATGTTGCTCATTCTATGTAATGCTGTAATACGGAGGCATGGACCATTATTTGACAACGGATCCATATGGCTTCACCCTTTGATTAATAACAATCTTTGCTGATATCCAGGTACTCGTGGGTGTTATTTTCTTGAGTATTATATTTTGGTTCTTTTGTAGCACTTGTAATTTTGTAACACCGTTGTACACCAGTTCCATTCAAAGAAAATTCGTTTTCTGAACGCAGTGGCGAATTTAGAGGGGTGGGGGGGGGGGCACTTCCAGCCCGTGCCCCCCTTTGAAAGAAAAGTGTACATTGTGCCCCCTCTTTTTTCAAATGTGCCCCCTTTAAGAACTGATAACCCCCCTTTTCTTTTTGCTTTTCAGAGAATTCTGGAGGCAAAATTGTCTAAGATGTGTGTTTCCCCCTTTTACAAAATCCTGGATCCGCCCTGCCTGAACGTGTAACGCCATGAGGAAGATACCCATGTAAATCTCCTGGGGGCTCTTGGTACGCAGAATTGATATCCATGTATTCATGCATTCCTTCTTTTATATCGCATTTTACTGTTCCTTTAACATTTCCTTCATTGTCACTAGCTGGTACGTCCTTTGACATCGTTTTTATATTCCGGCTAAGTTTGGATTTGGAGGGCGTAACGCTTGGGAGAAGATAACCTTCGAAATCCTGGTCGACGTTTTCTGATGTTACACCAGGAAGGAGATAGCCGTCAAGATCTACGTCCGAACCCTCGGGAAGCTTTTGATAAATAGGCTTCATGTCCATGTATTTATGAATCGCATCTTGTTTTTCACTGTGTCTTGTTATTGTCATTCTTGCATCATTGTCAGGACCTGGTTCATGTGCAGCTGTAGTTCCAATCTCCGTGTAAAACGTGGGTTCCAAGGTTGCTGTAGTTGGTAGAAGATACCCATCGAAGTCTTCTCCATTAACAATTGGTGATCTTTGATAAACTGTTTTCATGTCCATGTACTCATGGGTGGCACTTTGTTCTTTAATTCCCGTACCATGCACCTGCTCACCTATCATGTTTTGACTTATTGGCATGGTAACATGCGATTTATTGTTGATAGATGATACAACGGCTGACCAACGTTCTGGTAATTTAGGTGGGGAACTAAGATCCTGATAGATTGAGCCTGTTGGTTGAAGCTGTACAGATCTAGAATGCATCAAATCCATGTATAAAGCAGTATCAAGATTATTTTTGGCTCTTCTCTTCTTGGCTCGGCAAAGGCAATATACGAAAGTTGTGATAAGAATAATGCTAGAAACAGGAATAATTGTTCCAAGTAGAAGGAAAATATTGCCGTGGACTTCAGTTGACTGTAGATTTCCAAGTTCATTAGGACTCAAGTGTACACATGTGTTTGGCGTACAAAGATCTGTTAATAGTGATTCTAGTGTGGTGCTTTGGAATGAAGAATTTGTAGTGTCTAATCCATCAGCAGTCATTAAATCTGAAAGGGAACGTGTTCAAATATTTAAGTTTACATATTCAAATGGTAAAAAAAAAAAAACTTTTTGAAAGAAATAACTCATTAAAAGAAAAATTAATGGTGATTACAAACAATACATTCATCCAGCAGCTGCATCACAATGTGACAGTTTCCCCAGCTCTCTCATTAAACCTATGCTTCATTACCGTTTTGCGAGCAAAAAATTCTGGAAGTCTTAAGTCTGTGAGGTTTTACGATTAATTTCATGCTTTTATAATACTTTCATCGCATAAAGCAAGAGTTATTGTTTTCCCCTATGTTGGAAATGTATTTGTGTGTGTGTAGGGGGGGGGGGGAATTCCCTTCCGTTAAAACAACATAATAATGGGCGTATATTGTAAAAAAAGTATTGAAATCTCGGTTTAAAGCAAGAGGATCTATTATTATTATGAAAAATAAATATCATGTTTTGATATTTGGTATCGATTTCAACCGTACCTATCTGGAAACAAATGGCGCCTGCATCTTCGTTGTGTCCACAGTTGTGAGATCCAAAACCTCGATGTGGACATTCTGCTATGTTTTCTTCTGTACCCGAACACCACACATCATCGAGAAGAATATCCCCTGACCCTTGACCAAACCTAGCAGATCCCGGTGCGTTCAAGACTCCTTCATACCCGAGCATTCTGCACACCACCCCCGCGTCTCTCAGATCCCAGTCGTCGTCGCAAATTGTTCCCCAAGATTCATTATACATGACCTCTACTCTGCCTTCAGCATCGTTAGATCCACCGATCAAACGAACTTGAAATGGATTTGGATGGGCTACAAGAGAACAGGAATGTAGGAACCGTTTTTTAAATGATAACGTCATCGCATACTTTGATATAGGTCAAATGAGCATTGCGAATGAAACTGAAGACTAATCCGGTAATAAGCCGTTTTCGAAATGCATTGAAATTTTAAGCATACCTTTTTGTCATAAGTATTGCATTCACATATATTTACATTTACATTTTTTTTTTCATTTCATTTCATTTATTCAGTTCTGCATAGAAATACAAGTACATAGTATACAGTTTACATAATATGATCACAGAAACGTATTTCCAACAGAACCACTTATTGTTTTTCAATAGACGGAATCCATATTGCATACATTAAATGTTCCTAGGTCGGAAAAGCCCAAATGTTTGGCCGACCTATTGCTGATTGTAGGCTTTGTTATCTGTATATCCTTAGATCATGTACATATCCTATCAACATTTTATACTTGACTGAGGAGTGTTTTCAAATATTACTTTTTGGTGAGTTTTCAAATTTTACTTAACCATAACGTTTTGATGGGATATGACAGAACATACAGATTTTGAAAGTATTTGTATCTTGTATTTATTCATTTAACCACGGAGAATAAAATTCACTTCAAATAGCTCTGCCATTATTCGTGTTAATCCAATACGCATTCGATGAAATATATTGTCAGGTTTTGGGGAAATGGGAAGAGAAAACATACTTCCTGAGTAACAAATGGCGCTTGCATCCCTTGTATGACTGCATGAATAACGTTCAAGTCCTCCGTAAGTACAGTCTGTTAGGTTATATTCTGTTCCATTACATCCCACATTCCTAAGAAGAATACGACCTGATCCCTGACCAAATCTAGCAGATCCCGGTGCGTCTAATGTTCCATCAAATCCTAGCGTTCTACAGACCACCCTCGCATCTCTCAGATCCCAGCCATCGTCACAGATAGTTCCCCAGGATTCATCAGACATGACCTCTACTCTGCCTTCAGCATCGTTGGATCCACCGACCAAACGAGCTTTAAATGGATTAAGGTGGGCTATAGAAGACCAAGGTACACTGTTAGAACGTTGATTAAAATTTTTAATCTTGTTGGTTAAAATTTTAATCAACCGAGGATTACCAGGTGAACCACACATTTGTAGGTTAAAACTTTAATCAACGGCCTGTTGATTAAAGTTTAACCTGTGGTTGATTAAAAGTTTTAATCATTTGTTGGTTAATCGTATTTCGCTCAACGTTGGTTAAATCGGTGTTGATTAAACTTAAACATATTGTTGGTTAAATGTTTAACCATTTGTTGGTTAGTTTTATTTTGTTGGTTAAATGTTTAACCATTTGTTGGTTAGCCTCATTTGGTACGTGAGAAACTCTTTTCATATCTGTGATTGTTGTCTAGCTTAATCTTATAAAGAAATAGATCTACTGTGTGATCTTGCTTTCTAAGATAAGCGGTTTTGGAAGTTCGACCTGCTCAGACCTGGACTAGACCTGACTAAGCCAGGCCCACCGGCCGTAGACTACGCCTACGCCTGCATTGATGATATATCTTTTTTTTTTTTGAAGTTCTAGTTCTAGTTTCAGTTTTTACCGTATTGACCTGTCCGCGAAATATGGTCATCCGCGAAGGTGAACACACCGCCATACCGCCGGTGTCGCCTCCTAGCTACCGTAGGCGTAGTCAGTAGATCTACCAGTGGGCCTGGCTTAGCCAGGTCTAGTCCAGATCGAGCAGGTCGAACTAGCTTCCAAGCCGTTTTAATTAGAAAGAAAGATCACACTATAGATCTATTTATTCCCAAGATTAAGCTAGACAACTATCACAGATATGAAAAGAGTTTCTCACCTTCAAACACGCTGACAAGCTCTTTGAAAGTCCCCAATCATTCAGCGACTTGAATGACAACGCCTTCCATTTTTATCGCAAACAATTTCTGCGATAGATATGCGCGCAGCAAATTTGTTCCAAATATCCATGCGCTCAGTCACGCGATCGGTATTTTAATCAACTTTGATCAAACTTTAACCAACAAAAAGATGAAGTGTCTCGACAGTTAGCACTATCATTTTGGCGGGAAAGCAGAGTACACTGTTTTTAATCAATGTTGGTTACAAACCAACAAGATTAAAAACAATAATTTTAATCAACAATATTTTGAACCCACGCAAGATTAAAAATCATTTTTAAGCAACACTCATTTTATAACCAATGTTGATTGATTTTTAATCAACAATTTTTTAATCCGTATTTTTTTAATACATGTTTTAACAGTGTAAATACCACGTTTGTAAATTTCAAACAACTCATAATAGAAATAATGCAGAATTAGAAAAAAAAGTTTTTTATTCCCTTCAACAAAAAAGTCCGTCTAAAATATAAAAACATAAATATATTCGTATATGAAAATATGTGACAATACATTGTGTCCATACATTAAGAAATTGTATGATTTAAGCCTGGTTCACACATGCCACGGTAAACCATGGGTGGGGAGAGGGGGGGGGGGTAAACTTAATGCGCTTCTTATAGATATGCGTATTTTATGACACATACATAAGTGAGTAGGTGTAGGACCGTTGTTGCACGCCTCTACTTTTTTCATCCCCACTTGCCATTCATTTACACATTAGCACAGCGAAAGAGGAAGAAGAAGAAGAACTAGAAGAAGAAGAAGAAGAACTAGAAGAAGAAGAAGAAGAAGAAGGGGGGGGGGGGGAAGCGCCACGGTTTAATGTTGCATAATGTCGACGAGCCTTTACTTGTGACTGTCCTACAAAACAGGCAATATATATGAAAACAAAATCGATATGTCGAGTAATCAATTGCCCATCAGCAGAATGAGGATATTTCTGGGGGAAATAACCTGCATTTACAAAAATAATTCATAAACCATTAACACCAATACCTGATTGCATACAAAATGGAATTAAATGTAGATTGCCAAGTATAATAATCGTACCCTTTTTAAACCATGTGTCATCTTGATAAAAAGATTTAGTGGTTATAAATCAAGGATAATTCAGTGAAACGTAAAATTTACAATTTGAAAGTCACTTCAAATAGCTGTGCCATTGTTCGTGCTAGTCCAGTAAGCATTTAGTGATATACATTTTCATGTTGGTGGTTAAGTGGGAAGAGAAAACATACTACCTGAGTAACAAATTGCGCCTGCATCCGCTGTATGACTGCATGGGTAACGTTCAACTCCTCCATAAGTACAGTCTGTTAGCTTATCTTCTGTTCCATTACACCCGACATTCCTAAGAAGAATACGACCTGATCCCTGACCAAAACTAGCTGACCTAGGGGCGTCCAAGGCTCCATCAAATCCAAGCATTCTACAAACCACTCTCGCGTCAGTTAGACCCCAACCATCGTCACATACAGTTCCCCAGGATCCTTCGTACATGACCTCTACTCTGCCTTCAGCATCGTTGGATCCACCGATCAGGCGAACTTGAAATGGATCAAGGTAAGCTATAGAAGCCAAAGTAAAAGAAGGCGGTTTTTGAACTTTGAATAACTCTGTGCAGAATGAGTGACCATCAACTTGTCAAGCCATCAATAGGCATTTAATGATGGTTCTTTTTGTTCTTCTTATTTTGTATTAATTCATGTATCATAACTTGTATTTTGTTTTTAAAGGCTTTGTATGTATTTTGATGTTTGTATGTTTTTCAAATTGGAAAATTAACTAAATTGGAAAAAATGAAGAAAAAGGCAGTACATAGGCTTATTTTCATTTCATTTGTTATCTATTCCCTTCAATAAAAAGGCCAATATGTGTCCTTACATGGGGTGATTTCACGCTCTTTGTTGGTGTTTGGTGTTGGTATTTAGGTCATTAATTCTCCAACACCGCTTTTCTTTGTTTTGTTTTTGGAAGTTTGTATTATTTCCTCTCCTAAACAAAATTTCCGATACAAAATTAAAAAATAAAATTTTGACATAAATGAAATTACAATTCAAGTTTCACATTTCATTCACATTACAAATAAATCTTCAAATAAACATAATTGCAAGTAAAATTTACATTTCATATACAGTTGCAAGTAAATTTTTACATAAACAAAATTGCAAATAGCGTTTCACATTGCATACAAAATTACAAATAAATTTCCATGTAAACAAAATTGCGACTAAAGTTTCAGATTTCATCCAAAATTGCAATAAATATTCTTATAAACAGAATTACAAATGAAATTTCACAATTCATACCTTGCCATAATTAAATGATTCAGAATACAATATTCGGGGGAAAAATATAATGCATACATTTTGCGCTTCTTGTTTTGTTATATCTAGAGAGAAAAGTTAATTATTCCAAGAAAAAGAAAGGGGAAAAAGAAAAAAAAAACGAAGAAAGAAGATAGGATAGTGGAGTGAAAGTGTTGTAAAAAAAAAAAAAACCCACCTACAAAGAACCCCCACACAAAACACACCCCAAAAGCGCACCACCTCCCTCCACCCGCAAACACCCATACACGCGTAGCTCCAAGGAACGCCCCCCCCCCCCCCGTAGACATACAGTCCTATCCGTGTTACGTTTCCAGCGAGAGCAGGAAGTGACTCAAGTTTTTCCCATTTACTACAATGATTATTTAGTGTTCCTTTAAACTCGGCTATTTTGCTTTTTTCTTGTTTGCTTTCTGTTACTCGTTTCATAATATCCTGTGTCGTCGGAGGCATCCCATTCTTTTTACTGCAAGTAAATATCGTAATATACTTTATCAAAATTATAAGATGGTTTGACAATTCATCTTTTCCTGTAGTGGAAGTTTATATTCCCACATAAACCCCTTTCCAGTCAATGTTTTTAATTTCTATGTTATCAAACAAATGTCCACATTCTATCCAAAGACTTACTACTTTTCACGTAAAAAAATTAATGTTCATATGTTTATTCTTCTTTATTACAAAACGAACATTCATTACTGCAATTTTAAAGGTAAGAAAATATTTATAATGGTTCTCCCGGCCAATTTCGCACTTTTGTCAGTCAGTTTTATAAAACGTTCATTCTATTTAGCAAAAACATCGTTTACCGCATCTTCTGCTATTCAAAAGTATATTTAAGTCATTCATTTTCGCTGTTGTATCATTCATATTCATTTCCGTGCATTCAAATTAGCACGTATGTAAGAATCATTCAAATCGGCAACTGCCGAAAGGACACCTGGGCATTCAAATTCGGAACATGTTCATTCAATTTAACACGCAAGTTATCAACCCCCTGTGTTGTTTATACCCCCTCCCCCCCCCCCCCCCCACATAAGGCTGATTTCTAATTTAATTTCCTTCTTGAGTCCACAATATTGTAGACCTTATTGTCCTGTAGGCTACTTGTAAATTTTAAAGGATGGATTGTATTCTGTAGATTTCCCAAAGCCCCCGCAAGTTGGGGAATATAAACTGAAGGGTTAATTTGAAAATATAGGCATATATTTTGAACAAGAAAATTCATGCACCTAAGCATAGGCGTCAATCTCCCCCGAGGAAGAAGTAAAGACAATGTCAGAAAACCAGCACTTCCTTATGTTTTGTTTTTCTCATCTAACTGTAGGTAATTATAAGGTAAGTTTTTAAACCCTTCTTTATATCTACTTAGAAGATGAGGTTACATTTTCTTTATCCTTTCCTGCATGAAATAGCAGTATGAGTGCTTTCGTTTGCTTTCTTGTCTTCTATAATATCTTCTAAAATTAAGTGTGTCCTCATTTACAAAGAAAATTATTATATCTGTAAGTTCTTTCTCGCGACCTACAGTTGTTTCATGTCTTTTAAAATATATATCCACGACCACACGACAAAAAAATAATAGACCTTTATTCGCTCAAACGATGAGATCTTTGAAATTCGGCATAACTAAAAACATGTAGGCCCTATTTTGAATGGTAGATATCATGTCAAACACATAATAGAACACAATAGAAAAATATCACAAAAAATGTTGGGGGAAATTTTTAAATTGAATGCTCAACACGTTAAACTGGATGCTTGAAAATGAATTCGAATGCAGGAACGGGGGGGGGGGGGGGGGGGATTCACTAACTGGGATCGATATCATTCCTAAAATCAATTTTCGGGATTGATTTCATTCCCAGCTTAAAATTAATTCCCCCTTACTGATTCACTAAATCGCTTTTAGGATGGAATCAATTTTATCATGAATATATATGAGCGCAAATGAATATTTACGAGCGCACTCATTCCAACCAATCAACGTACTCAAATTTCAGTCACCGCCCCTCAGTCACCCGACCTAATTCTCTACTTAGCGCGTAGCTAGTGCGCGTTACCTAGCTACTGCATTAATTGCGCGCACGCATCGACTGGACATACACAGGGCTAGAGCCTATGGCTAGGGCAATGGGCGTGCAGGCAGGCACAGCGTAGCCGCGCCGAGGTTGGGGCGCGGGCGGGCATGCAGTGGAGTGACCGTTATGTGATTGTTAGGAGCGATCCGGATCACTCCCAACCTTAAAATCAATTCAGAGGCTGGAATCAATCCCAAATACCTTAGTGAATCAGTCACTAAAAGCGATATCGCTCTTAGGATGGATATTGTTCCTAAAATTGATTTTTTTCTTATTTGGGATTAATTTTAGCTGTTAGTGAATCACCCCCCGGGGGTTTGTTGCATGATCACGTGACCATGCGATGCTAAATTGAATGAAGGCTTTATGAATTTTTAATACTTGCGTGACCTATGAATTTGGATGAAAAGAGTGTTATTTTGACTGCCTGAAATGCGAATTTGATTGCTTCTGAGATGAATTCGAATGCACAGATAATAAATTTGAACTGTCGAAGAGCACGGCATGGCGAAAATGTTTGAAATTTAATGCTCGTAAAATCAGTTGGACTGACTGACAAAGTTGCGCACAAGCCTTCAACTGTTTCCTTTTACTTTCTTATTGCTGAACCTTTTCTTTTTCTACACTGTTTCCCAATTCGTTCTTGATACAACTGTTTCTTTTTCCAGTTCCTCATTTTTTTTGTCTCCGTTGTCTAGCCTTTTCTTTAGAATATTTTCTTGTGAATTAAACAATCTTTTATAAGCAATTTCTTTTTTTACATTTTTCTTCTAATTCTGTGTTTTCCTTTTTCATTTTATTTATATATTCATTGTCTCTACATAAGCTGTTATTAAATTTCCAATAGAATCCTTTGGCCTTTCAGTACATTTTTAGGTTTATTATAGTTTAGAATTGTAACTGAATTGCTGAGTGGTCTGGAGCTTTAAATGGGATAATACTGCATTTTATAACTATTTCATAAAGTTTCTCATTTATAAACCAGTAGTCGAGCCGGCTTTGCATTAAAGGTTGAGCTTGTCTATATGTAATTTGCTTCTTCATTCCATTCTTTGTTCGCCAAATATCAATTAAATCTAAATCGTCCTAATAAATTGTTCAAAATATGTACAAAATCTAGATTGGTATGATGTTTTACTGTTCTGATTAAAGAGCCGATGCCGATATCTTAATCGATAGATTAAGAATTGGCAATGGCGTCAACACCATTCTCGACGAAGGAAAAATATTTAGTTTTAAACTATTAAATTATTAGTCATGTCAATAAGTTTCTCGCAATTTGTTGCATCTGCGCGTAGCCTGAATGTCATCAGAATGACACGTGCGCGCCACTGATCTCTGTAGAGATCAGTGGTGCGCGCGCACAGAATCAGTCTAAAAACACAAAATATTTCATAACTAATTCATAAAAAGGCCAGAATTCTACAAAACCAGTAGAAGTCAAAATAAGAAAGGTCAAACCTAGAACTCTTACTCTTTTAAGAAACCTTTTAACTGGTTAATTCCCACCATTAACAGCACTGCTAACCAATTAACAAAATTACCTTGTCACTGCGAGTCGATTACTTTCCCCATAGAAACACGTGTAATTTGGGTGTTCTACGTTTTTGTGAGGCAACATAAAAAGGCCGTTTTCAAACAAAATTGGCCAGAATTCTACATATGAGATGATTACATTTTTATGCTCAGCAGCTTCTTTGTTTCTTCAATATTCATATTCCTTTTTAACTGAATTAAATTGTTAAAAAGTGAAAAAGATATAAGTATTTCTAAAAGTTGAAATTTACGTTTTTCATGATTAATGTACAGGGTTCTATGGAGGGAATCGCAGAGGGAAAGTGATACGCGCGCGCGCATGGTTGAGAATGCAACACACTTTTTGGTATGTAGAATAACATAAAATTACACTAGTAGTCCGATAATTCAAAAAGTAATCCTAATTTGATCTACAGTGCGGTAAGAAATTTCACAGAAAGGGATAGTTTTGACAGAAACAGTAAGTTTAGATTTGATTTCTTTGAGTTTCTAATTTTCCAGCACAATGTGCCGCGGTAACTAATGCAGTTAGACGCCGGATCGGACAGCATCGTGCTAGATCAAGAGCGCACGATAAATTGCAAATGCACCATTCGCTCTGAATCTAGGAAGAAACTGTTCCGGTTCTTCAATTTTCCACAAAGACTTGTTAAGACGGGCGTCCTTTGTCATGTGCAATTGTTAATCTCCGTCCTAGAATCCCGCGTACGTTGCTGAACGAAAACTCCCTAGTACTATCACCATGATCACCAAACACAAACCAACCGTGAAATCACCATTTGTGTCTATACATTAAGAAATTGTTAAGCGTGGTTCACATTTGAACCGTTGGGGGAGGGGGCGGATGGGGGGGGGGGGGGGGCGGGGGTTAAGCTTCATGCTCTTCACATCTGTGTATTTTATAACACATATAAATGAGTACTCGCTCTTGAGCTACTTTTTTTTTCATCCCCACTTGCCATTTATAGGCCTATACACATTTGAAGAAAGAAAAAGAAGAAGAAGAAGAAGAAGAAAATATAACAACGCCAGGGTTTACTGTTGCATAATGTCAACGAACCTTAACTTGTGATTGCCATCCAAAAAGGCAACATGACAAAAATCTATGTATCCGAGAGTAATCAGTAGTTGTCCATAAGTAGAATGAGGATATTTCAGGGGGAAAAACACCTGCATTACTTTTGAATAAATTATTCATAAACCATTTACACCAACGCCTGACTGCGTAAAATGAAAGTAAATGCAGATTGGTAAGTGTAATAATCGTCCTTTATGTAAATGATTTGGCGACTTGATTAAATTGTTTAGTGGTTATAGATATAGGATCATAAAGTGAAACGCAAAATTTACAATTTGAAAGTCACTTCAAATAGGTGTCCCATTATTCGTGCTAATCCAAAAGCCTTCAGTGAAATACATTGTCAGGTTGGTGGTTAAATGGGAAGAGAAAACATACTTCCTGAGTAACAAATTGCGCCTGCATCCCTTGTATGACTGCAGGAGTAGCGTTCAATTCCTCCGTAAGTACAGTCTGTTAGCTTATCTTCTGTTCCATTACACCCGACATTCCTTAGAAGAATACGACCTGATCCCTGACCAAATCTAGCAGATCCCGGTGCGTCTAATGCTCCATCAAATCCTAGCATTCTACAAACCACCCTCGCGTCTCTCAGATCCCAGCCATCGTCACAGATAGTTCCCCAGGATCCATCGGACATGACCTCTACTCTGCCTTCAGCATCGTTGGATCCACCGATCAAACGAGCTTTAAATGGATTAAGGTGGGCTATAGAAGACCAAGGTAAATAACACGTTTGTAAATTTCAAATAACTCTGTGCAGAATTAGGTAAAATTAAATTTGTCTTTTTTTCAATAAAAAAGTCCATCTAAATTACAAAGACATGTATATTCGTGTAAGAAAATATGTGACAATACATTTTGTCCATACATTACGAAATTGTCTGATTTAAGCCTGGTTCCCATATGCCACGGTAAACCATGGGTGGGGAAGGGGAGGGGGTGTTAAACTAAATGCGCTTCTTATAGATCTGCGTATTTTATGTCACATACAAATTAAATGAGTACATGTAGGACCTTTGTTGCACGCCTGTAATTTTTTCATCCCTACTTGCCATTCATTTACACATTAGGACAGCAAAAGATGAAGAAGAAGAAGAAGAACTAGAACAAGAAGAAGAAGAAGAAGAAGAAGAAAAAAAGCGCCACGGTTTAATGTTGCATTATATCAACGAGCCTTTACTTGTGACTGTCCTACAAAACAGGCAATATGAAAAAAGTCGATATGTCGAGTAATCAATTGCCCATAAGCAGAATGAGGATATTTCTGGGGGAAAAAACACCTGCATTTATTTTGAAGAAATAATCCATAAATTAATACTAATACCTGACTGCATACAAAATGGAATTAAATGCAGATTGCCAAGTATAATAATCGTACCCTATTTGAACGATGTGGCATCTTGATAAAAAGATTTAGTGGTTATAAATCAAGGATCATTCAGTGACACGTAAAATTTACAATCAGAAAGTCCCTTCAGATAGCTGTGCCATTTTTCGGGGTAATCCAGTAAGCATTCAGTGAAATACATTTTTAGGTTGGTGGTTAAATGGGAAGAGAAAACATACTTCCTGAGTAACAAATTGCGCCTGCATCCGCTCTATGACTGCATGGGTAACGTTCAACTCCTCCGTAAGTGCAGTCTGTTAGTTTATCTTCTGCTCCATTACACCCGACATTTCTAAGAAGAATACGACCTGATCCCTGACCAAACCTAGCTGATTTCGGGGCGTTCAAGGCTCCATCAAATCCCAGCATTCTACAAACCACTCTCGCGTCAGTTAGACCCCAGCCATCATCACATATAGTTCCCCAGGATCCATCGGACATGACCTCTACTCTGCCTTCAGCATCGTTGGATCCACTGATCAAACGAACTTGTAATGGATTAAGGCGGGCTATGGAAGATCAAGGTAAAATAATAAGTTTGTAGATTTTAAATAACCCTGTGCAAATTTAGGAAATTTTTTAAAAAAAAAGTTAGGTAGTACATAACTACTTATTTCCATTTCAATTGTTCTTTATTCCCTCCATGAACCTCATCTGAAATCCCAAAACGTAAACATATTAATGTATAAAAATAAATCCTTAAAACGAAAAATATGTATGTTTAAAAACGAACGTTCTCAATTATATTGATCTAAAAAACAACAACAAATAAAAGATGAAATATAAAACGAAGTACATGTACCGGGGTAAAACTATAGAGGGTGTTGTTGTGAATATCACGAGAATGGTAATGTTTAATATTCATATCCATGCGGCTTACATGCTCATATTTATTTTTGCTGAATTTTAATCTTCTGTATCAATTCAATTTAATTCGATTCATTTATTTTGTTAATAATCAATTTTGAGTCAATTCCATTTAATCCGATTCAATTAATTATTTTAATGCTTTTGGTCTTTTAATACATTGAATGTTTCTTCTCAGTTGAGTTAATTACTTTCAATTTTTAATACAGCTTTACCTGTTTTTACTCACCTGTGCAATATAACTATCAATAAATTTTTTTTGCAAATACATTTATGCTGACTTGAAAGATTTTTCTCACTTTAGAACTCAATTATTTCAGTGAATTTTACCTCAACCTAGTTAGTACACTTAATCTTCATACGTACAATTCTTTTCTCATAATTGCATGTACATATGCATTTAATTTCAGTGCAACGCATTTACAGTTGTGAATGTAACTTTTTATGTGTATGTTTTAATTTCTCAGGGTTGATATCACACTCCGGATACATAAATGTATTTTGTTACAATACGTGGGATGTTTTGTAATCATGGGCGTCAGTCCGAATTAGACCGTGGGGAGGACACAAGTTCAGTGAGGATTAGGGGGGGGGGGGGGGATGGGGTCGGAGGACATAGAATGCGGTGTTTGCAGGGTATGGTGTGGCATAAGGGTTAACACCCCCTCCCAATATAAATTTAGTATCAGAAACAGTGAAATATATAGACTGAATAAAACAAAATAATATACGAAAGGTTTAATGTTTGCATTTTTTTCCTAAAAAGTGAAAATGTTCCATAATATATAACTTACTTTAACGGAATTTCTCAATAATTTAGAAACCCTTAAATCTATAGGGGAAAAACTGAGGGGCATATTAAAGCAAGGACCGCAATGGCGCGCTCATCTTGGTTTCATAAAGCCCCCATCACACCAGACTCGTTCAGTCGTTCTCATCACTACGTTCTGAAAAAAATGATGCCAAACGGGTTACAACTGTGGTGAACGCGAACGGAGTGGACGTCTCCCCTCTATATCTCTCTTTCTCTGTATTCTATCCATCTATCTCTCCGTCTCTCTATATCTTTATCTCTCTCTCTATCTCTCACCCTCTCTTTATCTCCCCTCTATCTCTATCTCTCACTTTATCTCTCCCTCCACCTCTCTCCCTATTTCTCTATAAACTCTCTCTTTCTCTATCTCTCTCTCTATATCTCTCTTTCTATCTCTTTATCTATCCCTCTCGTACATTGTTTATAACATCATTCTGCCAAAAGGGGGTTTGACGGCATGGATGATCTTAATTCAGAGAAACTCAGAAAAATAATGTTCTCTTAATCTCTTTGAACACCTGTAAGGATTCAGAAAAGGCTAAAAAAAAAAAAAAAAACACACATTCGTGACTTTGATTTTGCAAAAAAAAAAATAACAACAACATTACACCATATATGCTGTTCCATTCAAATTTTATGATTGAACTTGTCAACAGTTATATTATTACATTCTATGATGAATCATCAAAAATGAATTAATATCACCCTCAAAACAAAACAATGCATTTTAATTATTTTTATATTTTAATAAAGCAGAATATGATACTCAGAAAGACACAAAAGTCCCACACATGTAAGATATGTAACATTGACTACCTTGTGTGGGACTTTTGTGTGTGACACAAAAGTCCCACACAAGGTAGTCAATGTTACATATCTTACATGTGATTTCTAGAAATACAATACACATAGTTCCCTACAAATTTGGCGTTGATATCATCCTTTCTTAGCATATATAATTACATTTCCTTTTTTGCATGGAAAATGTGGTGAAAGTTTCATTTTATTCTTCCAAATATTCGTTCTCTGCTTTCTGAGTTTTGAACAAATGCAGCAGCTATATCCCTGGCTTTGACATGTGCAAGTCGCTCCCTATGGACATGGCACAACATGACATGGTTCAATCTCTCCTGCTTCATGGTATTTCTGAGCCATGTTTTTACACGTCTTAGGGCACTGAAAGATCTCTCTGCTTGGCAAGAACTTGCTGGTGAAACAAGCAGGAGTCTCAGAAGTTGCTCAACATTTGGGAACATCCCCCTAACTTCCGGAATCATGCCCTGAAATGCCTTGCTGCATTCTTCCACAGAAGAATATTTGAAGTGATGTCGGAAGAAGACCAATTCACACCTAAGACCATCCCCCAATTCAAACTTGTCAATGAGATCATCATCTATTGATCCACATAGTAGAATCGATGTCAGTCTTTTCTGTTCTTCTATGTCTGTTGAGGTGAAGTAGATCCTGAAATTGGAAAGGGCACTGTCTATTAGCTTGAAGAACACTTCACGATACTTTTCTTCTAGAGATTCTGAAATATATTGCTGCGATCCCTCAGTGTATCTAGCTGGAATTCTTTCTTTGCGTGACATTAGGGGATCAATACTCTAATTCAGTCATTAAACTTCTCTCTTGGATCAGTTGCGCATTTTTCGTCAATTGTATTATTTGTGTTTTTATTTCAAACTAGAGTCTACTAAACTTGAGTAGCCATTAAATAAAATGCATCTATGTATGAATTCAATTCTGCCCCCTCTCTCTCCCTCTATCTCTCTATTCCTCTTTCTTGCTCTCTCCTTTTTTTTTTCTCTCTCTCTCTTCCTCTAACATTTTTTAGCTATTTTTTTTCTATTTTCTCTTCTTTCCTTGTGGACACATATGTAACTGTAGTGTTACATTTAATTTGGACTGTGGACATGATACAAAATAGAAAATCTGATCCTATTTTGAAAGTTGAAACAATTTTTTGAATGAAAATATGGCCACCTACTACTAGTACTAACCTAACTTATTATCAAGTTAGAGAATCTACTAGTAGAATTTACTATGGTAGGGCCTACTTAATACTCAAGAGTGACAATTTGGGTTTCTTGGCAAGGCCTAAACTTAATAACAGACCTACACTACAGTTAATTTAACAGTTAACTTTAGCCATAACGTCAAGCCAAGGTTAGGCCAGGGCAAAAAGCTGGAACAGGGCTTACTCAGTCTCAGACTGAGTCTAAATAAGGGGGCGTTGCAAATCGAGAGGTCCATCCTTCTCAGGGGCCCCACTCACAATCATAGCTTTTTGGGGTCCCAATTTGCATCATGTTTGTGCGTCATGATTGCTATGTCTTGGTTTTTTTTTTATAAAATAAATTTAAATTGAATTGAAAAAAAAACCCCAAAAAACTTTCAATCAATTGCAAGTCAATTTTAGACCCAAGAATCAATCATAAGTCTTGTAATTTATCGAAAATTTGCAATTGAATGCTTGTCTGATTCCTGCAATAGGAAGTATAAAGTGATTTGCTGTAGTTGAAATTGATCTATCCATTGACTTGTAAATTTGCAACTGAAAATTGCTATCGATTGCATATAAGTTTCTTGCAACAGAGTCTCACAATCAGACTAAAATGACAGCTAGAGAGCAAGAGGAAATTTATAATTTTAGTTAGGGTCTAAGATTTATAATTACCTTTTTTGCCCTCGATGTTCTTGCCATCTTGATGTTCTCAAAGTTCAAAAGTTGTAATGCGTGCACATGGCCGGCCGGCCGGCGGGCGCAGCAGCGTATAGGGCGCGGCGGATGCGTACTGTATGTACGGGCACTGAATGCTGGACCGTGGCTGGCCGATCGTACGTATACTCGCGCTACACATCTACCGTAGATTTCATTGAGCAAATCCGGGGGAAAAAGGGGAATAGGGTCTAATGAAAAGATGAATGGTCCAAAATAACGTATAAACAGTGGGAACACTTTAGTTCAGCTGGCAACTTTTGGGAAAAAAAAGAAAAAAAGTCAACACAGAGAGAAGGAGAGAAAGAAAAAAAGAAAGAAAAGATTTAAACCCCAAATCGTGTCCCCCCGTCCCCCCCCCCCCCCAGGATTGACGCCCAAGTAAGCAAACTTATTGATCATGATTTTATTCTTTATTGTTTGGTTATGCCGTAAATTGTTTTTGATATGCCTCTCCGATCCTTTCTCACATTCCATTCCACCTTTTCTTTTTAAATTTGAATGTGAGTGTGAGTGAAGTATTTGTTTTGTTGAAGGGCTTGGTGTGTCTTACATGTATGGAATGGATTGTGGGTGGGGTCGGAGAGGCATGTCCAGGGTCTCCGTTCCTTCTTTACAAGTAATTTCAGTGATTTTTTAAAAAGGTAATCTCAGCGAGGACGCAGGGGGTGGGGGTGATTATTGTCCCTTCGCGATTGGATTCGGAATAGGAAGGGGAGTGGGTGGAGAGGCAGTTGTTTTGTAATCTTGTATTGTGCCGCATTTTATTTTAGCTTGTGCGGTCTTGAGTCTCCGGAGTGTGATTCAACACCTGTGGAATTCTTTTGGTCTAGTGTAATGCAATTTGAGTTCTTATACATGTATAATTTTTTGTGTTTGTGTTTTTATTATGAATGAGATTTTTCTTGTCTTAGTCACACAAACCTACGGCACTGGATGCACCTGGTTGGGATATAGGTAAGGGCGGTCTACGGACTACAGTTATTTGGTTAACTTTGCTCAAATCCTGGCAGCTTAGCCAGGTGCATCCAGTGTCCATGTGCTTTTGTGTGATTTCTGTGTTGTTATTTTTATATTATGTGACTTCTGCCAAATAAAATAATGATGATAATAAAAAAGCAAGAAGATTTTTTAAAATGTGCAATGCATTCAAAATTATTTATTCCTTTGGTTGATAAACCTTTCAAATTGACTGCTAGATCCATATCCCCCATTGATAATATACACTGCCCTCCCCCCAAAAAATGTTGATGTGTTTCTTAGATGCAAATATTGATTTTCTGCATGAGTAAAGGAATGATTATTGTATATAATGTGTACATTATAGCGATTATAAAATTGACAATTTCATTTCAATTATGCTTTTCCATGCATAATAATATGCATGGAATACTTGAATTCCATTCAAGTATTCTTCGCTGATTATTCATTCACATTCGATGTAAATGTTAATACATGTAATTGTTTTATTTATACTTTTCTTCAACAGTCTCTTGTTCATTCTCACAACCTTATAATACTTAAATTGTATTACTCTCTGGAGCCTATAACCAACAAGATTTGCTTTTACTTTAGGCTCCTTCATATCCTCATTTCCAATTTTGTTAGTTATTATTTACAAGTAACGGCAAGTAATCTAAAGTGATATGATATATTTTTGTGTACTTATATTTATTTAAAAAAACACACACTCTGTGTTATTCTTGTCATTATTATTCTTGTAAACAAAACTGAAAATATGTTTTCAAAAAATGAAATGTGAAATGTGAATATTAAATAAAATCGAAATTTCTAAAATGCCACAAGGACAGAAATGCTGGCACAACTGACCAAACCAATGACCTCATAATTATTTTCCACTGGAAATGATATTTTGGGGGTTAGGTTGCCTTTTCAAGCATTCATGACTGCCTCCTGAAACGCTTTTAATACACATGTTAAACTGGTGTGAACTTGAAGGCTGATGTCTACTCTTCAATGTGATACTATATTGATGCAGTGCCACAAATATGATAATCAGTTCTCATTACAGGTGTACTTAAACTTCTGGAGGGCAGTGTTTCTTCTGGTCTATTTTATAATGATATATCTGATCATTTTCCAGTATTTTGAATAACACAGCGAACATTTCCCATTTATAACATTCCCGTTCATGATACACTCATCATTAGTGTTGTCTCTCTGTCATTGCTCTGAAAGAAGAGTTGATACGCAATGATTGGAATACAATTTTTAATTATACTGATACAGTGTTAGCTTTTAAAATTTTTCAAAAACCTTATCAGAACTTTCTAAGAAAGTCTTTGAAATGAAACAAATAAACCTGTTCGTACAAAAATTCGGAAACCTTGGATAACATTTGACCTGTATAAAAAGATAAGGGAAAATGATAAAATGTATACATTATATTGTCGCACTAGTACTGAAGATAATACGATATAGTATGTTAGAGTTCGAAATTACAGTAATAAATTTGTGAAAATATAGCACGTAAAGACAAGTACAGGATAACATTCCAAGCAGTTAAGATAATTAATGATATTTTGCGTAGATCTCATAATGCCTTGCCTAATTTAATAAATGCAGATGGGAAACAAATCTCTAAATCTAAAGATATAGTTAATTATCTGAACAATTTTTTTGGGGTAAATCTGGGTTCATCTTTAAGATTTTCCTTATTCATAAGCAATTTCGACAGTTTTACAAAAATCTTGCAAAAGTGAAAATCCTAAATCGTTATATTTTAAAGCTCTAATGAAATTATTGAGGTTTTTAAGTATATTTATGAATTGCACTAACAGTTGTGGTATTCATGAGCTTAATCCTTAGGTCATAAAGATTGTTATCCCATATACTGTTACACCATTTTGTTATATTTTTAATTTCTCGATTTCCTCAGGAGTTGTTCCATTTATATTAAAAATTGATAAAGTTGCACACCATAAACGCATATGTGCGTGTTTGTCTTTCCTGTATACTGCAGTTTGTGTTTCCAGCCTCGTTTGGCTTCTGTTGTGACAGTCGTTTTGGGGAAGGTGCGGCCTCGTTAGCTTCATCATGGTAAAAGTTTTCTACACCTCTTGTGTCGAACTGAGCTAGGTTATATGTAACGACAATCTTTGGACTTTCGTCCTCCGTTTTCAGAGTGAATTACATGCGTAGTTACTACACATCTGCTGCAGTTTGATTCATTTTCCTTCCTTGTGTGTCAACATTTGGAGTCGACAAAGGCACTCCTTTATAGGGTAGCTCAAATGTTGTATTACAATTCTTTGCATCATAGCATGCATATCTGGTAACTAGACATGATATTGAACTCTTTTTTTTTTTTTTTACTTAATTAACTTCTTGTTTAACGGAGACTTGGATATCAATTCCGATGTTTCATCGAGCTGTTTCAGTACTGATCATTTTGTCTATTTAGCCATTTTTTTTTTTTGCGTGGTCTGATGATCGAATAGTATCGTTTCATTTCGACGTTTGTTTTTGTACCTCCCGTAGAGTGATCAATGTTTAGAGTATGACTAGGTTTGGTTGATTTCGGTTTCGAGCAGTGTAGTGGTCAGGAACTAAATATTGTCAGGTAAAATGTACTTCACGATGCTTCTTAAACTACTTGTTAATCTTACCTCGAAGTACCTAAATATGTAATAATTTCCTGACAAGCCTCTTTAGTCAGTTCGGTGATTTACACAGCTTTGCATATCGGTTCATTTGTACATTACCCTGCACTGCCTTCTGCTTTTGAATTTCTTCGTTATTTATGAAGTATGTCATGCAGAGTTCTAATGTTCCCTTCAAACACAGAATGAACTCCGTACGGTGCCAAAAAAATTGTAAAACCAAGAGTCTCATTATTTCACACCACACCACAGATTTTATCTGTTGGTAGTAAATTGTTAAGAATGGAACAAAGATTAGTGATAAGAGCTTTGCACGACCCACAGAACATTTTAAAGTAATTCTAAAGTTTTTAAAAAAAGTTTTATATAGTACTACGTTACGTTATATTTTAGCTAATTACAAGGTTTTTGTAATCTAATTGTTTTACAAAATATATTTACGAATATGATTGTAAGCTCCTGTTCATACCTATTTTTTTTTTTTTTTTTTTTTTTTTTTTACGAGGCCGCCATCCATTTCCAGCCTAACCGCTCACGATGGAGATCTCCTGCGTTCTAAATCCCCCCTCTAGTTTATTGGAGAAAAAAATATTTACATAGGTCTATTATATTCCTTATTCTTGTTTGTATGCTTTGTATTATGTTTATTGTATATTACTATTGTACATGATTTTCTACTTATGTAATACTTATGTAAAAATTAATTTTATTGTATTTGTCATTAGAACGCAGAAATAAAAGCAAACAAACAAATAACACTCATTGAAGCCCAAAATCTCAGACTTCTCAAACTGGTCACAGTGAGTCAAATTTGGGGGAAAATTGAAAATTTGAAATGTTTTTCGCTGATAGTGAAATGTGTCTGAATTACTGACAGAAATATGTTTTATGACTCTCAATTTTGCTTAAAATAGTCATGTCCGTGACGCTGGCATTGATCAATGGCTTAATCGGTGCTTTATATGATAATTCTCGGAAGCTTACTGAAGTGATTCGCAATGATCTCTCAGCTCGAGATATTCTTTAAGACGCTTGGCGTCCATTCTTTCAAATACCTTTTAAGAATGAACTAAAATTAGACATTATATAAATCACTATTATTATTATCATTATTATTTTCATTATTATCATTATATAATTATTAGGGGATAGGAATGAAGAAGTGGCTTCTTAGGCAGAAATAGAGCAACAGCATCCTTGAATAAGCTGGAGAAAAACATCTGATTCAGGTTTGACTTTAAGTGTTATACTCTGCAAATGGAGTTGTGTCTTCAAAATCTACGTAGGAATAGGGTCATGGGAGTGTAGAATTGGACGAAGAACCAGTCATAATCATCTTACAATCCTCTTCCGATGCCAGATCAAAATTGTTGTGCATTTCGTCCTTCTCGGCACTGTGGTCACTTATTAAAACTGCTCCAGTCACCACGTTAGCGTCAAGTCCTGCTAGGATGTTCTTTATCTTAGTGAAAACTACAGCGTGAAGTGCTCTGCAAGATTTTGGTCACAAGGACAGATTTACTGCGATAGTGAAGCGTCTTGTATGTCACTTTGTAGACATCTTTTTGACAAGGACAGTTAGTGACCTGCTTATCAAATTACAATATTTTAGCCTGCTTTATCATATCCCCAAAACCTCACGATGAGTTCATTAACACCGTCTATCAGCTTCAAGTATTTTTTCCGCTACTGCCATTCTAATCTCCGAAGCTTCTGTGCCTCTGTTAGTCAGGTTCACAAGATGGGAGCTAAACTTTAAGTTGACTTGTAGTTATCTTGTAGTTTCAGACCGTATGAATGGACTCGTAGTTTCGAAACTTTAATTAACTTGTGGTTAACGCTGAAACCACGAGCAGTGGGTGGTCCTCCATCGCAGTTTCGGACCATGTGAACGGAATAAACTTTAAGTTTCGCAAGCTTGTGGTTAACGATGACCTCGCTGTTCATGTTAAACATCCGGGCATACCCTTCGCGCGAATTATGAACACAGGATCTGTATGTGTATTGTAGACGCAATCGGTAGTATCTACTCCCGGTGTTAACCACGACGATCGCTTCTAGTTTCAGCTCGTTGTTTCGGCTCGTGAGAACTCTTGTTGCGGTAAGTGAGTCGTGGTTTCGTTAACTTAAAATCTCGCTAACTTAAATTTTCGAAACCAGAAGTCCCGTATTAACGTAGCTAATGTCTTCTCTGTATAGCATGGATTTAGCAGACGTGTAGCATCAGTACATCGTTTGGCTGGTGCATGCTCATCAAGAATAAATGGATACAGTTGAATGTTTTAGCAAAGCTTTGTATCCATTAGATAACCTAATGCATGTTTACAGTAATTTCTCAATATTAAATGGTTAAATATTAAAATGGTTAAGTCACTCAGTGGGGGGGGGGGGGGGTATCAGATTTTATGGGGGTCCAGAATTCTCTGACAAGCAAAAAAAAAAAAAAAAAAGGTCTAAAATGAGGGATTTTTTTGGTCAAAAGTTGTCAGGGGCGGGGGCACTCTGCCCCCTGCCCCCCCCCTTAGGTACGCTAGTGAAACCAAGGTTAACATATAAAACAATCGATAATCGATAATTACAACCATAGCCGTTGAAAAGGATTGATAAACTAAAATCTTGATAGTTCTCGTAGTATTGGAAAATCATATTAAAGGGAATAAAACTAAATATACATGATGTTCCTACACATGGAGTAAAGTTCCATGTTAAAAGTGAGAGACATCTGTTCTATGAATTTTGAATATTTCAAGTGTGAATGGCTTTTACTGGATTAAAATTGTCCTCCCTATTATTACAGACACTTTGAACATGTAAAATGTTTATTTCCGTCGACGTTTGTGTTCATCCAATAAGTACCCCAATAATCAAACTTGTTAGTTGCACATACCAGGTTAAAAGGGAGAGAAAACATACCTCCTGAATAACAAATGGCGCCCGCATCCCAAGCATGACTGCATGAATAACGTCCAAGCCCTGCGTGAGGACAGTCTGCTAGGTTGTCTTCTGTTCCCTCACAGTTGACATACGTAAGAAGAACACGGCCGGTGCCTTGACCAAACCTAGCAGATCCTGGTGCGTCCAAGGCTCCATCAAACCCCAGCATTCTACAAACAACCGTGGCGTCTCTGACATCCCACGATACATGACAGACAGTTCCCCAGGATCCATCGTACATAACCTCTACTCTGCCTTCGGCATCGTTAGATCCACCAGTCAATCGAACTTTTAATGGATTCGGATGGGATAAATTATCAAGATTGAATTGGTATAAAAACGAAAAATTATTACTGGTTTCTTTAACGCAATAAGGCTGCATACTTGCTAAGACGTGTCCACGGTCACTCCTGGAATAAATTAGGAGTGGCATGTGTTCAATAAGGAGTAGAATAGATTTTTTTCTCAGTATACATATTGTTAAGAAATAAACATGATTGCTGTATCATGTTCTCGAACGACAATTAATTCTTTTCCAGTTATTCTTAATTAGGTTTTCTTATATTTTTTCTGAAAAAAATATAAGAAAGAAAGTATAAATATCTGATACAAGTAACTCGAAGAAACAGGATAAACAGTAACAACGGTTCTCTCCATATATTATTAACAATTTACAAGTACTGTTGGTAATTTTCTTCATATGAATTGAGTTAATACATCCCGAGTAGCAAACGGCACCCGCGTCTTGGTCATGTCCACAGAAAATGGTAACCTTCACGTATGGACAGTCTGCAAGGCTGTCTTCTCTTCCCCTACAATCGACATAAAGGATCTCACCAGATCACTGACCAAACCTTGCGGAGGCGGGAGCATCTAATGCTCCGTTGAAGCCTAGCATTCTGCAAATCACCCTAGCAGCTCTTAGATCCCAGTAAACATCACAAACGGTCTTCCACGATCCACCGTACAAGACCTCCACTCTTCCTTCAGCATTATTGGAGCCATTGAAGTATCATACATCTAAGTACAAGAATATCCATAGCTTCCAGTAACATCTGTATTTCATTATACTTTGCCCGTGATAGTAACGTAGGAGGAATATCTATTTTAGTTAGAAAACACAAAATTTATTCTGAAACAGCTCCATTGGCTCTCGTTTTTAATTAAAATACAATGAATTTGAGATTGGGTTGACCATGCACAAGATGATTAATGGTTGTTCAGCGAGATGTATAAGCACAAGATCCACTCTCTGTAAACAACATGAAGAACACAGGACATGGCATTCTTTTGGAGTGCGTTTATTCAAGGAGGATACGGATCGCCTCTGACAATCGACAGCGTCGTCGCTAGATAAATTTGAATGGGAGAGGGGGGTCTTGACCAAATTTGGAGACATGTTAGCCGGAATGACTCCAATAAGAAAAGCCCAAAAAACAAAAAAACAAAAACAAAAAAAGAAAAAAAAAAGAAAAAAAAAAGAAAGAAAAAGAAAATAGAAATGGAAAAAAGGAAAAGGAGGAAAACGAAAGAAACGCAGATTTCCGTTTCCGACACGGGTTATGAAGTGTATCCCTGAAATAGGTCGATTGGTAATGTACAAATAATCGGAAAGCTTATTTTGTCTTATTTCAGGTGACACCTAAATGAATTAGTCACGCATGACCGGTTTCTGACAGTCTGAAGTGGCACTGTTAGAAACCCACTTGTCTAAATAAAGAGGATGACTTCTACACTTGGTTTATTATGATATTAACAAAATATATACAGTGTAGATGATTCAGAAATATTGTCCCATAAATATCTTTATTCTGTATGATACCATTATCATGAGGGAAATCACGTATGACTGAACAGGCACAGTTTCTAATTGGTACGGCATATTGACATGAAAGCATGTGAATCAGTTACGCACACTTTACAATAAGAAATTTGGACACAATGACATTGGTTACACAATGCGCAATGTGTGTTAGTTTCATCATGATTATGGTGTCAGTTGAAAGAAGAGAATATGACCTTTCTAAGCATGTGTATTTAAAAGTAATGATTCTGCCACTTCGTACTGTGAAAACCGGCCATGCATATTTCAACGAACATGTCGTTTGGTATCGATGAAAGAAGAGAAGATAAGCTTTTTAAGAATGTTTAAATTACCAAAGAATAATGTGAAATGAATGATCTATACCCATCAACTTGGTTTCCTCTTTAGGGACACCTTGTTTAACAGGTTTTTAATTTGCAGACAAATTTTAGTTTCTTTTTCAACATCAGGACTTAATCCGAATCACAAAGTATTTGGTATAGCGCCCTTTCCTTGCAGTTAGAAATCGCTTTACATCTTGCCCCACAAGTATGGGCCACTTTACTGCATTACTGCATTTCAAAAAAGACAAGTTGCGACAATAAGACGTACATCAATCAATGTTCTTCATCAAATCAAAGGCCTTCAACATTTTCTTGAAGTAACTGGTACTGAGTTTGGTTGATCGCGAGTACGGATTACGGATACGAAGGGCAGTGCATTCTTGGGGGGGGGGGGGGGTTCTCCCAAAGTGAATAACTTTTCGGAAGGTGTCGTTATGAAGTTGGATACGTTTTACCCAATTAAAATGTTAGTTGTTAGTTATTAGTGATACCTATCACTGACTGACATTCTACCGAATGAAAGAAAAGGTAATATAATATATATATATTTTTTTAAAACCAGAACTCAAGATTACCTTCAATGTAATGAAAATGGCACTTTCTTGGAGCTATATAGAGCTGTCAGAATCAGCTGATTTCGAATATAAATAGTTGTAGTTCAAAGTACGATACTACACATGAATTCGTAAACCACTCGTCTGGACTCTCATCCGTCATGATCTGCAGTACCCTTTTTTTTTACTCCGTTCTTGAAATGTATTACCTTAAATGTCTTCAAAAATAGACCGTTTATATTCCTCCTCAACGCTGTTGGACAGCGTGCAAGAGAGCGTTGTTACTGAGTCGGGAAGATTCGGGGTTGAGGGATGGTACCCGTCACTTAGCCTACCGTAATGTTTCACTGCATATTCATTACCGCAATTTTGTAATCCACTAGGTTATGGGCGATTATGTTTCAGTTTATGATTTTTTCCCCTGAATTGTAATGGATCCCATGTATCAGGTGTATGTCATATATTGTTCTGTTAACTTCTTGAATTGTTATCTTAAGTTGAACCCATGAACGGAAGTCCGAGCGGATGAATATTTCTCTGGTAGAGCTGACCTGCCGAGCAACCGAGTAACCTTAAGGGGGTTTCACACCGGGCCTACGTAGAGTTGCGTAGTGCTGCGTACCGACTAGGCCAAGCTTACGCTGCCCTACGCTGTGCCTACGCTGGCCCACGCGGCAATACGCCGAGGGACGCAAAGGGGTACGCGAGATGGACCCCCCCCCCCAAAAAAAAATAGGTACGCCAATTGCATATGCCGTAGGTACGCGGTGCCTATGCACAGGGTACGCAAGCATACGCCATTGTACGCCAGCCTATCCATAACCTACGCAGGGACTAGGCCGATCCTGCACGTAATTTCGGCGTACTCGGTACGCCGCACAACGCAACTCTACGCCGGCCCGATGTGAAAGCCCCTTAAGGTTATTTAGCTTACAAAAATTCATGAAGGCTCAATCCCGTAGGTTTAGTGCTAGTGGTGGGATGTCTCCAGTCGACGACAGTCGCTGCAGCTTTGAGCTGTTCTCTAGTGTTTAAGTTTTCATCCAGGACCAAACCAGACTTGTAGGGGGGGGGGGTGGGTGGGATGGGGGTGGGGTGAATAGATCATCCCCCTTTCCCACCATGTCTAGCTCTCCTGCCAAAAGGTACGACTTCATGATGCTATGTCTACGGAAATGTGAAAACAAAGACCACAGGGACTGGGAATGGAAGACGTCGACATCGCCGATCTGTCCAGTGTCATACATGTCATATAAACCGAATATTAATGTTATTCTGGTCCTTAACAGTTTTACATTCAAGGCCTATAGTCGCTTCCAACACTCACAAACTCTCTCTCTCTCTCTCTCTCTCTCTCTCTCTCTCTCACACACACACACACACACACACACACGCATACACACGCATGCATTGGCGTAAATCCGTGCATTCCTTCTTTTCATCGGAGGGGGGGGGGGATGGCTTTGTTCTCCATGAATGGTCATCCCCCCCTTCCCCAGTTGAAAAAAAAAAAAAAAATCTTGTAGATTTACGCCCGTGCACGCACGCAATAAAGACAACCACGGTATATAAGAAACATGGGTGGACATTGCCTATATATTCAAATCGAATGGCTATGTGCTTTGGTTTTTCTCTCTTGTTCAACCATAGTTTCAGAGCAATCATGACAAGAATCAAAGAGCCAGTTTGCAGTTTCGATTTTACTTTTATGTTAAAGGGCAGTCCTTCCTTTATACCAAGTAGGTTTGGAGGAAAGCTAGACAAAAATCAGAGAAAAAGGTTTGTCACAGTTTGAACGAATCGGATGAACCACACGAGAATTTTTGAAAGTTGTAATCGCTATACATATGCGAATTCTAAATTCGCGAATTGGTAATGTCACCACACTGGGATGTAGCTTCGGACAACTCCCCCATTTGGTCCAACATGCAAAATGAATAAAACATCATCTTTTAATTAGTAAGTATCATCTTGTAGTTCTTGGAGGACAGAAATGGCATCTGCACTATATTTGAATACTAGAAATTCATATTTCATTGTATAGCGAATTAGTATCAAATCACGTCACGGTCAACATGGTCGAATGGCTGATTCTCCATTTGCGATCTCAACTTTCAAACATTCATAACCTTCTTGTTATAATTGGATATATTATATTGTGTCATGCACAATTATAATTGTCACCACTTAGACATATTGCCTTCGTGATGTTCCCCCCTAAATAGATATTTTAAAGGTACTTCATTCCTTTTGCAGCCCTAAATTTTGAAGTTGTCTGCGGATGCGATAGATTACGAAATAATTATAATTGGTAAACTTGTGCGGATATCAAAAGGATCATAATTTGTTTTTAATTAGGTAATAACAACTATCTGGTAACACTTTTTTTCGACCAAAAAAAAAAAAAAAATCACATAATTATTTTTAACTGTCAATAGTACATGTACTTGCGTTTATATCCAGAGCTTTCCATACTATCAACGCGCTCTGCTTTATATCTGAATAGCTTCCTCTGCGATAAAAGCAAAATTTTCATTTCTTACACAGGAGTTATAGATCTGGTGACCTTGAAATTTTACAGGCAGTATCTACAGGATGTCTACTAAACATGTGCTAAGTTTCGCGGATTTGTGTAAGTCTGAAAAAGGGATGAAGTACCTTTTAGGATACACGAACCAACGATCTCCATATACCGTTTTGGTCTTTACTTCCTAATTACCAGTGTAAGTGATGCGAAAATCGCATATATTGTACCAGGAATGTGATGAAGCGTTCTGGCAGAACAATTCCTGGTCCCGATAACACTCTAATGGGCAATTTTTTGCTGGGCTTAATTTGGGTATGGAGTTGTTTCTGGGTCCGTCATATGTAAACTGATTCTGCTATTATAAAGAATAATAAAAAACAAACAAACAACAGAACATTTAAATGTAGTGAGAACAGAGGAGCCGTCTCATTTATTTCCTCACTTGCTTGTGGAGATCGGTCTTCGTGCGGCCAGCCCAATGACTCCCTTACAGAAAATAAGCTCCTTCTGCGGATAGCAAATTTACACCCGCGTTTTTCCCCCATTGGCTGTTGAAAATGACGTCATTTCAAAGATTAAATGATTACTTTTCTTTACCCCTTGCGGTGCTGTTGTCCCATTTATGTGACAGACGTTTTTAATGTTAAATCAGATAAAAAGTTGTATATGGCGTTCAATTCATATCGATGTCTAGAGCAATCTCGCTGTCTCGGAAATATTGATTATCATTGTTAAACATTATTATAAAGTTTATGAATAAAAACACGATAATAAAGATTAAAACTGAAAGTTACTATTCATAATACGAAAACATACTACCTTTATTCAAAAACATCAGCTTTATGGGAGTCTTAGTTACCGCAGGAGTATTATTTATGGAGGAACAGAGGTGTAACAGTCGGCTCGACCTTGTGTATTTAACGATATTACTGAGTTGTGTTCATGTAATTACATTCTGAAAGAGACTGGAAGAAATTTGAAAAATAGTAATTATGTACAGATGTAATACATACGAATTTGTGCATACTATGAGTTTTTTTAAAATCATGCTGCTGAAAGTTACATGCGCTCTACACAGAAGTGTGTATGTGGTCCTACACAAACATATGGGATAAACATTTGGTCCAGACTTTTGAGCTATTTTTGTCATATTTCGAATATCCGGGCATTTGACATGTTTGAAGAGCAATCAATGTCAGGGGAATTTTCTTCTATTACATGTATATTCTTTCAAAGTGACATAGAAAATGATTAAATCTTTAAAAAATTATTTTTCATATTTACCAGAACTCAACCTTCTCTTTAGCAAGACTCTCTTAGCAAAGTACATTTCTATAATGATTATGTGAGTGTGCAAGGTGTGCATGAACACAAACTGGCACCATTCACGACTTACTAAGCTAGTGTTGAGGCTTGTTTAAATGCACTGGTCTGAAACATAATCATGGTACTGGGATACACGTCATATAATCAAAACACATTTCAGCCATCATGAATTTGCCATAAAAATCATAATCTCATTTTTTATATTATAGTATGTTTTTATTTTCAACATTCTTTTCATCAACGATACACTTATCAACTCATTTTACCTTAAACAAAGAAAGACAACTTCTTTTCATAACTTATTATAAACAGCTGTATTGTATATCACTTTGTATGACAGAAGACAGAGTGAAAGATCTTTACATAAACATGGACAGACAACATTATCTTTAAATATGAATCTGGCATTGTAATAGAAAGGAGTTCTTTTCCTTTGGTGGTATTTTGTCAATACGTTCAATTCTCGAAAGTGCTGACGGTTTTTTCAATTAGAGATACAACTGTATATTTTTTGTCTATTCCCTTAATATATATTGAATATAAATGTATATTACAAAAAAAGAAAGAAGAAAGAAAAATGTATATTTATTACCCAGTGACAAGGATAACATGATGTGCTGAGTGGTATGGCACCGCTAATGCGCCTGTCACACTTTGCCGGATAAGGCAAGCGCATGAGAAACGAATGTCGATTTTTGGCATGTGTTGATATCCGTAAAATGCGTTTCATGTCCTTTTCATCCTCTGGATGGACGTTCATCGTCAGGTGATTTCCTTCAAAGCGGCCAGAAAAATTTGTGCATGCGTAAAGTTTTTTCTCGCCAGAAACGGATAGCGAGATTCGGCCCTTGTCCGATGGTTGTGTGTTTTCTCCTGTATGTGTACTGTACTTGGTCGTTTTCCACACAGGCATGTACAGCACATCAAACGCATACACAACGCATAGCCACAGGACGCCTGCAGGATGCCTGCAGGACGACTACTACTTAGTCGTTTCCACACGTTTCCATCCGATAAGCCTCCTGCAGGCTCCGTTGCTGCAAGAGATGGGACGAATGGAACGGGCATGTACAGCACATCAAACGCATACACACCGCATAGCCACAGGATGCCTGCAGGATGCCTGCAGGACGACTACCGGTCAAAACGCATGTAGTTAAGAATGATAAACGGACAGGACGGCCATGAATGATGATTACAGCATATCCACAGGATATCTACAGCACATTCACAATATATGAACAGGACATGAAACTGATGTTTAACGAATATGTATCGGCCTGCAAATGACACTGGCAAGGGCATATAAAAACGTCGGACTCGTAGGACCTTGCCCCTCTCATTTGATGCCTCTCTGTCGTGATGAACTGCAACCAGCTAAATGCGTCACTCATTCGTTCCTCTTTTTTACTTTTTTACACGGTTTGGACAACGGATAAACAAAGTACCATTCGTTTCTTGTACGTTAGGCCGATCCGGCGATGTGTGATAGGGGCATAAAAGGTTATACAATCTCTGGCGTACCAGAAATCTCCTCTGTCTTCAAGAGCGTATAAATGTTTACAAGGCCTTCATCCGTCCCCTCTAAAGCTCCTAGACAGGCTGCAGAGGAAAGCTCTCTGACTACTTAAAATTAATGATCCACAAAAGACTGACATCCTTCCATTAGAACACAGGAGGAAAGTTGCATCGCTCTGCACCTAGTAACGGCACTTCTTTCTCCAACCATCCACTGAGCTATTTAGAATTCTACCTGTTCTGCTGTTTAATGTACGAGTGACCAGATCATCATGAGTCGTCACCCATATATTATTTATGTACCTAAATCCAACACCCAGCTCCATCTATCTTCATACAATCCCAAGGACTAGCAGGCTGTGGAACATACTCCCAGCCTCTGTTTTTTCCCGATGTTGCCAATAAGAATAGATTCAACTCTGGTGTAAATCATTTTTTGATTCATTAGCATGATTAGAGATACCTTTACGTATAATCTTTGCTAATATTGTAACTGATTAGAAATTCATGCATTTGTAATGTGATTACTCTTCATAACTTGGGGCCGCTTTTCATAAGTATGATGCCAACACAGGCCCAGAATCTGATCTGATGAATTGGGCATTGTAATAAAAAAGGAAATGCTAAAGCAGAAATTTAAGCACTACGTTTTGTTTGTATCTTCTGTACAATCCTTTTTTGGAAAAAGTAATTAATTTTCATTCCTGCGGTAGTATATTGTCCGTACGTTTAATTCGTGAAAGTGCTGACGGTTTCTTCAATTCGAGCTATTAATTTTTTTCGTATCCCTAAATATATATTGAATATAAATGTATATTACGAAAAAAAGAAAGAATATTTTACAAAATAAAAAGGTATACAGGTATATATCTTCGTGATATGCATGTGGAGATATCAGACATTTTTTATATTCAAAGTATGTTTTTACTTTCAACATTCTTTTCAGCAACGATACACTTATCAACCCATTTCACCTTAAACAAAGAAAGACAGCTTCTTTACATAACTTATCATAAACAGCTATATTGTATTATAAATGCGGTCACTGCGATTTTTGTAATGAAAATCTGATTCACGGTAACTCAGCAGTTTGTAGAATGCGTTCGTTTTGGGGAGTAAAAATTTCTATTAAAGGGATTCGGTAACTTTGTGGAGGCTTGATTTAATAAATTGTTGAATTTTGATATCTGTCTTGTATAATGATGTTCAGAAGGATAAATAAATAGCCAGGCATACTAAGGTTTTAAAATATATAATGCTATTATTAAGATATCTATGACTGAATACTCCCATTTAAGAAAGCGTATGGCCATACGCTTTAGTCTAACACTTGAGCCTATGGGGAAAATGAGTCGGCATTTCCGGTCACTTGCATATATTTACTTTTGTGAAGCACATGATGATTTTGAAGTGCTTTTTTTTTTTCCTGGGCTTCATTTTTACACCATATTACATACACTGATAGCATGTAAGGCCAGGCAGCTCAGATTTTATCAAGCCTCTACAAAGTTACCACATCACTTTAAGTCAACCATATTTATTTATTATTACTACTGCAAATGGTCAAAACTTGCAGAGGTCTTTTGGACCAAGTTGTAGAGGTGGTCTCAATCACATGAGGAACCTCTCGCAGTTTGCGGTCACATAGCAAAACTTAGGAAAAACATTCCTCACAATGAAATGGGAATATTTATAGGAAGTTTTGATTTCGGAACTTCGTGGTCACACTTTCGATACCATCTTATTAAATAAAAAATTCCAGCAAACAATTTTCTTTATACCCGCACCAATTGTCCAGAATTAGGCCTATAGTGGTTCATGATAAACAATATCGATGTCTTGAAATGAACGTGGCACTTCTGGTTTGTTATCACTAACTGAAAGGGCAGTTACTGCCACTTTAGCTTTAGAGGGAACTCTAGATTTGGATTTTAAGACGGTATGATTACCGTCATAATCTACGTCTTTATCTGCTGGGGACTCTTTGTAAACAGTTGTCATGTCCACATATTCATGTAGCTCGGTCGACGTACTGCCATTTGATACAGAGGCATTTCCCATATTATTCACATAAGGACAGTTCCCCCATGGTCCATGATTTGTCAGTGGATCTATATCTTTGCCTTCATCCCTTAATGTATAGCGACTTGTGTTTATATCTATTTACTCGTGCCTATTACTTTGAGTACAGATTTGTTCTTTGCTGACATTTCCTTTCTTGTAACACTGTTGTACACCTTTGACATGCAGAGAAAGTTCGTTTCCTGAACTTGTAATGCCGAGTGGAAGATATCCTTCACAGTCTTCATCTTTATTTCCTGCGGGCTCTTGGTAAACAGAATTGATGTCCATGTATTCATGAATTCCATCTTTTCTGTTGCATTGTAGTTTTCTTTTAACACTTCCATTATTGTCATCTGGTACACCAGTTGATATGATTTTAATATTCGGAGTAAGTTTGGGTTTAGAGGGCATAACGCTTGGGATAAGATAACCATTGACATCATGGTCGACGTATACTGATGTGACACTAGGAAGAATATAGCCGTCAAGATCTACGTTCGAACATGTGGGAGGCTTTTGATAAATAGGCTTCATGTCCACGTATTTATGAACTGGATCTTGTGCATTTCTGTGTCTTAGTGTCATTCTCGCCCCATTGTTGGAGCCTGTTAAATGTGAAGCTGTCGATTCTATCGTCGTGGTAAATTCAAAATCTGAAGCTATAGAAGATGGAAGAAGATAGCCGTGAAGATCTACTTCTTTGTCTGTTGATGGCTTTTGATAAACAGGCTTCATGTCCAAGTATTTATGAATCGCATCTTCTTTACCGCTGTGCCTTGCTCTAGTCATTCTTGCATCATTGTCGGGACCTGGTTCATCTGCAGCTGTCGTTCCGATCTCCGTGTAAAATTTGGGTTCCAAAGTTGTAACAGTTGGGAGAAGATACCCATCAAAGTTTTCACTATTAGCAATAGGTGATCTCTGATGAAAATTATTCATGTCCATGTACTCATGGGTATCATTTTGTTCGTTGGCCTTGGTACCATGCTTCTGCTCTCCTCTCGCATTTTGACTTATTGCCATGGTAACCTTCGATTTATCGTTGATAGATGATACAACGGCTGACCAACGTTCTGGTAATTTAGGTGGTGAACTAAGATCCTGATAGATTAAGCCTAAGGGCTGAAGCTGTCCAGATTGAGAATGCATCAAATCCATATATACAGCGGTATCAAGATTATTTTTTACTCTTCTCTTTCGGGCTCTACATATGCAGTATACGGACGCTGCGATTAGAATAATGCTGGAAACAGGAATACATATTCCAAGCAAAAGGAAAAGATGGCCATGGACTTCATTAAATTGTAGATTTCCCAGTTCATTCGGACTCAAGTGGACATATGTGTTAGGCGTATTTGAATGTAGAGATGAAGTACCAAGATCAATTGATTGCGCTTCTAATGTAGTGCTTAGCAATGAATGGTCAGTAGTCTCAAATTCGTTAGCAGTTGTAAACTCTGGAAATGAAAAATTGAGAAAGTTAATGTTAATTAAAGTTAATGCAAACTGATGGAAACTATTCCCGATTCTGTCATTAGTTTGAAAATGTGAATAGAAAATATTTGATTCTGTTGTAATTAGAGTACATGAGGAAATCATTCACATGGGAATAGCAAGTTGGTTAAATGTAGTGGCATGACAAGACTCTGGCGGGGGCGGGGGTGAACCATCCTAGGCAATAATGATCAAGGTATGTTATTTTGATGGGGGGGGGGGGGGGGAGAACACGGATATTGCTTTTATCACATCTCCTCGTAATTTGAAAATTGTGATTTTGATATTGTCATTAGCAGCAACAGTGCGCAGTGATAGTTGTAATGCATTAATAAATATTTGTGAGCAGGCAAGATTTCTATGGTCCATTTTGTTTGAACAGCTGTATTATTTATTATGCATGCAAAGGTCTCATCTGTTAATTTGTATCTTTGAAGATATTTCAGGACTGATTTCAGTTCATGATTTAAAAAAAAAAAAAACAAAAAAAAAACAATGTTCCGTTATTTTCTCTACTGGGTTTATATTTATTTGTAAATAGGTGGCCCCAGTTTTCCCTTGTCTTCATTTTTCAGGTTTGCCTTTATAAGATATGCATAATATTGTGAGAAAATGTCAATAATTTGTGATCATACAGCTTACCTGCTCCCCAATCGTCAAAAGGAAATAAAATGTGAATTTTAGTAGATTGTAAAAGGTTGACGTTTATGGTAAACTTCATTTTTTCACCACGTAATTAAAACATCATTTTCCTATAGTTTGAAAATTTTTCAGGGGTTAGGGCAATCGTCCCTAACCGCTTTAAATACCTTCGTGCTGAAATGATAATTATCCAAACTTCGGATCAAATACACCTGGAAACTATAACCAAATTTAAAAACTATTCGAATATTAAAAGGCACATGTCTTTGGTATTGATATTGAACATACCTATAAATAAACATATGGCGCCTGCATCTTCGTAGTGTTGACAGTCGTGATATCCAATCCCTATATGGGCACAGTCTGCTAGGTTGTATTCTGTACCGATGCAACTGACATCGTCGAGGAGAATTTCTCCTGAGCCCTGCCCAAATTTAGCAGATATCGGTGCGTCCAGGGCTCCATCAAACCCCAGCATTCTACAAACCACCCTCGCGTCGCTAAGATCCCAGCCATCGTCACAAACAGTTCCCCAGGATCCGTTGTACATTACTTCTACTCTGCCTTCAGCGTCGTTAGTTCCACCGACGATGCGCACTTGTAATTGCTGGGGATGGGCTTAGAAAAAATATCAATTCTTATATCTTAAATTTTCAAATTTGTGAATTGTAATTTAAATAAACTATAGCGATGTCATATATTCAAAAAGAAATTGGATTTGCATGAATTATTCCCTAAACCTAAAACAATACAGGCATGTGTACTTGCTTGTTAGGAGCATTGTCTGCTCGGTTGTCATGTTATAAGCTGGGTCTACGATCGGGATAAACACATGGACTATGATCATGATAATTTAGCTCCAAGTAGTCACTTTATTAAATACCTAATCCTAGCATCAATAAGTCTCTGGATACAACATCCTACTTCATCTACCTCCATATTAACGAACACATCCAAACACAACAAAAGGAAACTAACCCCCTGAATAGCAAATGGTGCCTGCATCTCTGGCATGACCGCAGACACTGTAATCTCCCACTCCTAGATGAGAGCAGTCTGCCAAGTTTCCTTCTGTTCCCTCACATTGGACAGTAGCGAGAAGAATTCGACCAGAACCCTGACCAAACCTTGAAGACCTCGGTGCGTCTAGAGCTCCGTCAAACTCCAGCATTCTACAAACAACCCTTGCGTCTCTCAGATCCCACCAGTTATCACAGATAGTTCCCCAGGATCCGTCGTACATAACCTCTACTCTTCCTTCAGCACTGTTAGATCCACCGACAAGACGAACTTGGAGTGGATTTGGATTGCCTACAAGAAAATAGGGAAGTAATACATGTAATTCCTTCTTTAAAATCACAATTGAAATATAACTTATGTTTGATGAAAGTCGCAAGGGAAACTGAAAAATAATTGCAAGTGATTATGTCACCTCCACCATATACTATCCAAGCGTATATATATATATATATATATATATATTACTAAACTATTTATCAGCAGACGTACATATTCGTCGGGCAAAATCAGTCACATTGTTGTATCACTTCTTCCTTTTTAAAACTTCTGATCATATTTATAGTAATGTTGTATACATAAGTAACATAGTATTGCAAAGATGTTTAATTCTTCATAATTTGGGAGGCCTTGGCTTTTTGTGATTAGTGCTAATAAGCAAGTTTCGGGTGTCAAAAAAGAAGAAGAAAATACCTCCTGAGTAACAAACGGCGCCTGCATCTTCATCATGACCGCATAAACTATATTTGACCACTCCTATATGAGCACAGTCTGCCAGGTTGTCTTCTATTCCATCACAACCGACCAAAGCGAGGAGAATACGACCCGAGCCCTGACCAAACTTAGCAGATCTTGGTGCTTCCAAGGCTCCATCATACCCTAGCATACGACAAACCACCCTTGCGTCTCTCAGATCCCAGTTCATATCGCATATGGTTCCCCATGCACTATCGTACATGACCTCTACTCTGCCTTCAGCATCGTTAGATCCAGCGATCAGACGAACTTCGAATGGATTCGGATGGGCTTTATTGTGATAATGTGTTAAATGGTACATATCATAGAACAAAATATTAATTTTTTCCAGTTATTCTTTAATTAGTGTTTAATAAAGCAATCAAGCTTTTAATATACACACGATTTTTACTCCTTTACTACTGATTTTTTTTTTTTAATGGGGGGGGGGGGGCGCGAAAATGCATTTTGCCACTTTTTCGTTTGGGGGGGGGGGGGGCGACCGCCCCCCTGCCCCCCCCCCCCCCCCCCCCCACTCCGGCGCCTATGAATGTAAATATTTGATAAAAGTAACTCGAAGAAACAAGTTATGGTTCTTTGCATAGAATTTACTTTTGGCCGTTTTCTCAATACGAATCGAGTTTATACCTCCCGAGTAGCATACGGCACCCACATCTTCGTCATGTCTACAAAAAGAGACAACCCGCACACGAAAACAGTCTGCCAGGCTGTCTTCTGTTCCCAAACAACTGACATCAAGAATATCACCGGATCCCCGACCAAACCTAGCGGATTGTGGCGCATCCACTGCTCCGTCGAACCCTAGCATTCTGCATACCACCCTTGCCTCAAATAGATCCCACAAATCATCACAGACTGTCATCCACGATCCACCGTACAAGACCTCCACTCTCCCTTCAGCATTGTTTGAGCCATTGACGAGACATACATCTAGGTAGAAGAATGTCCATGGGTTTCTGTAACAACTGTTTCTCATTATTATTCATTCTAATAGTTTTACAGACTTAATAATTGCACTTGACCCAAAGTCCTTCACGTTTCCCCCCCCCCCATATTTTTGCCCCAATGGGCAATTTTACTTACAATAAATGAAAAAGGTTTCACGTTTACAGAAGTCAAATCACATTATTCAAACAAATGTTTCAACATATTCCATTTCAAAACAAATTCTTTTCTTTTCCCTATCATATCATAGATATAACACTCATCTAAATAGTAAGTTCTTAATACCTTTTGTATTTTCTTAAAATCAGGCAAAGTCTTGTTCAGCCTCGAGAAGAATAATTGGTTTACTACAATAGTACAATACAATTCAAAGCATCATTTCGCTTTTCTTTGTATCCAAAAAGTATACTCTGTGGAGTTAACTTGAGAGTAAATATAGGAGATGATATCCACTTTTCTACTTTACTCAAAATATTTCTACTAAAATTACAGAAATAAAAGAAGTGTTCAACTGTTTCCTTTTCGGTATTACAAAATGTCGTTGCAATAGTTTTGACAGAATCTTTTTTCCCTATCAGTAGTTTAAAGATACTTTTACATCCTTTTTTTATCACGCACTGTGGGGAAAATATAAGGCATAACGAATGGTTCACATATTCTATGACTTAAATTTTGGAAGTTTAGATTAAACGCACATCTCAGAGCCTGACATATTGAAAAATACTGCAAAAAATTTATCTTAAAATCAAATTTAGATTCACATTCAGTTAAAGATATAATGTTTCCTGTTTGGTCTATTAAATCATTAATAAATCTAATACCCTTATCATGCCACTGTTTAAAATAAACAGACTTTCCATCTATTTGTATTTTACGATTTTTCCATAAAGGCTGCGCTAACCAGTTTATATTTTAAGATTTTTTAATTATTAAAAACAGCATAGAAAAGATTTCTTTCCAAAACGGGTTTTTTATTCTTTCTGATAAGTTGTAAAAATAATCATCTCCATAATAAAAAACAGATAGGCTGTCCTAAAAAAGATTCCAATAAACTTTCTACATCGTCACACTTTCTTAAAAGAAATCTTCTCAACCATGTCAACTTCAAGGCTTGGTTAAAATATTCTATATCTATCATTTTCAAACCCCCTTCTTCGTATGTACCAAGTATCTGTTCCCTATTAATTTTGTCTGGTTTCCCATTCCATATGAATTGAAAGAATTTAGCTTTGATATTTTTCATAAGTTGAGCAGATGGACTGGGTATTGATAGAAAAAGGTGATTAAAATGTGGTAATAAAAGTGATTTAGCCACTGTAATTCTACCTAATGGTGTAATATTTCTCTTCGACCATGATATCATTTGTCTCTTCAATTTATCAAAAATCCTATCGTAGTTGAAATCGGGGATCTTATCAATATTCACATGAAAATCCGTACCAAGATAACGAAAATAAGTATCCTTTTACAAAGTTCACTTCTACTTCAATGTCTAAGATTGTCTTTTTCAGGTTACCCAGAAAAATAATCTGCGTTTCTTCACGTTAATGTCTTCCTTAATGAATTCATTGAAAGCAGATAACGATTTGAACTTAACCAGTTTATATAGCAGGACTGTTCAATTGTTAAATGTGTCGAAAATGACAGTAAGTGAAAAAAAACGATATAAATGTAAAAAAGTAAAATTTTATTTTGGGGGAAACGTTATGAAATGAAATTTATTACGTTGAAGCGATTTCTATGATTTCGATCTTTTGTCAAACTTATACATAAAATGAAAAATTAAAGTATCTTATAGCTGATTTCAGTTCCGGTAATGGAATTGCGTTTTGAAACAGTTTTGACTCAACATAATTCTGAATAATTGGTAGTTTGTTTGGACCAGAAAATTTAAACAAGCAAACAAAAAAACCTACTTGAAATTACATTCTCTGAAAAGCACGATGACATTCGCACAAAAAATGTATTGTCTACATGGGTCGGGAAGCTCGCTTAGTTTTCCATTGTATCTTTTCTACTTGACTATCGTTTGATTCTGTGAATATGTTTTTTTCTGTCTTTACAAGACCCCACGATTATCTCCATTGTCTTGAGAATGACACTTTCTGCGAGCTAGCTAAGGGCTGTTAGGACCTTCGGATTTCGAATATAATTTGTTGTTCAGAATACGTTACAACACAAGAAATACTCCGTCACCTAACTTAATCTGAGTTTTCGTAGGATTTGTAGTATTGGAATTTTGCAATTTACTAGGGTATGTGGAGATTTTTAAAAAATGTTTATGAGTTTGTTTTTGTATTTAATTAATTCTATGAATCAGGTGTACGTGTTATACAATGCGTATAAAAAAAAAAAGCATACCCAACTTTGGTAGCTTCGTACATAAAATTTTCATATTCTGTGACCTTCAGATGTATTTCATGGTAATGAGTAATATTCTGTCTATTGTTACCTAAATTTTCCACGGATGACCTAGCACCAGGGTTTTTAAAAACTCGTGTCAAAATCCACTTGTACCAATTTTGGGCTGAAGCAAAACGTGCATGTCAGAATCCATTGATGAAATTATGTATTATTTGTTTCAGTCTGTTAACGATTGTGATTTTAAAAAAAAATGATTTTGTGCATTTTAGAAGCAAACATCAACAAAAATTCCCAAAATACCTTTCAAAGCAAATTTTAGGATACTCTCCTTGTCTTAATGTCACAGAATTGGCTTCTTCCGTACCCCTTGTTTAAGATAAGCCATTCATACGCTTGTCATTCACATTGAACATAAACTATTCGGGATGCCATCATTATCATGAAAGTCCACTGTCGATTACTTAAGTAGTTATCAACAATTATTGTACATCTTTTCTTACCTTTCATTATGCATTGAATGTTAATTTGAATTGAATTGAATGCAGGTGAGATGGTGCAACTGACAAATCTGCAGAGCATTTTGTGTCAAGATGATGTCATACGACATGAAGTTTGCAAGCTGGGCAAACAGAATTAAGATCAGGCTTACATGAGCTGAATTACGGCCCAATGAAAGCTTAAAACACAATGAATAACTTTTAAACACAAACCATAAAGGCACAAATTAGAATTAACGTTTAAAAGGACTTAAGACTAAAGTAACAGAGACATGTGGTTTTGATCCACATTTCGTTGCATCGACCAAAACTTGGAACAAGTGGATTTTGACGGCTCTTTTTGGAAACCCTGGTACTCAGTCATCCGTGACAGCAGAGATGTAAATAAGGTATCATTGGACAGAATATTAGTTACTCTTTACCATGAAATAAATTTCAAGGTCACACAGGAAGTAAAATTTTTATAAGAAGCTACCGAAGTTGAGTTTACTTTTTTTTGATACGCACTGTATAAGACAATTCTAACTTAGGGAATCAATTATCTTATGTAGTAATCATATATAAACGAGGGTCGAAGCGGGAAAATATTTCTCTGGTAGAGCTGGTCTGTCGAGCAACCGAGGACCCCAGTTGATCAAACTTGTAGAAAATTTTGGAGGCACAACGCCGTAGGGTAAGTGCTAGTGGTGGGATATCTCCAACCAACGACTTTGAGCGTCGCTGTAGATTTGAGCTGTCGTCTAGTGTTTAAGTTTTCATCCAGGACCAAGCGAGGCCTGCCATGCAGTGGCTTGGGCACGCATATATGATCTATTTATTGGGGGGTGAATGGATCATCACACAAACACAAACACACGCACACACACATACACACACACACACCCACATAAATAATTATCAAGCTTCCGACTGTATGATGCTATGTCTATGGAAATCCGAAAACAAATACCATGAGGACAGGGAATGAAAAAGGAGTCGACATCGCCGATCTGACCAGTAGCATGTAATGTTATTCTTCTTGTTAAAGGGGAAGTCCAACTTGGTAATTAATTGATTTGAATAAAAGTAGAAAATGAGAGAAGCGGATTAATGAACGAACAAAATCCGATAAAAATTAAGAGAGTTATGAATTTCTGAAGTTGTAATCAATAAAACACAAATTGGCAACTCCGTGACATATCTTGCGAGCTTCTCTCCCATTTGCTCTGTACATGAAAATTTATAGATTTTCACGTTCTCAATTTTCTGATAAAGGAATAGAGTTGTTTCATATAGGTTGTGTGTAAAAGCAAAAGTGCAATGATTATAACTAGGGTGCATGTATATGATTCAATACTTTCTTTAGAGAAAATGGAAATTCATGACTTTTTGAGTACTAGGCAAATGGAAGAGGAGCTCGCAAGATGCGTCACGGCGTTGACAATTTGTGGTAGATTGATTACAACTTCAGAAATTCATAACTTTCTTATTTCTGAACGGATTGTGCTCAAACTTTTATTGATCTATTTCTATAAAAAAATATTTCTTCTTTTAAAACCAACTTTATATCAGGGTGGACTTCCCCTTTAACACTTTTACATTCAAGGTATATATTCGCTTTCACACACTCACTTACCCTCTCACACACACACGCACACACACGCGCGCGCAATTGTCTATGTGTTTCGGTTTTCTCTCTTGTTCAACCGTTTTCTTAGAGCAATCATGACAAGATTCAAATAACCAGTTTGCAGTTTCGATTCTACTTTTCTTAGAGGGCAATCCAACCTTCATAGCAAGTAGCTTTGGAGGAAAGCAGAATATTAAAGAAACATGTTGGTCACAGTTTAGAGGAATCGGATGAACAACAAAGGAATTTTTGAAAGTTATAATCGCTATATATATGAGAATGTCAAATTTGCGAATCGGTAATGTCACTGTGATGTAGCTTCGGACAACTCTCCTATGGGCAATGCCATATGAGAATGACAAAATCAGCTAATTTTAGATTCATGCTAATAAAGATCGCTTTAATTTTTCCAAATAGCCAAATCCCTAAATCAAAAGAAACTGAAAAAAACTTTTCCCCATCTCATTCGGAATTTACAAATTTAGAAATTACATGATATTTATTTGCTGTTTACTAAATATTTTGGGCAATGTAATGATTGTGATGAAATAAATACATTGTTCAATTTGTGTCTCATGCATTCACTTTCATTATAATCGTGTATGTGTACGCAATATGTGTTCTAAGGTATGAGACATACATGTATATTAAACCAGGGTCCCGTCTTATAAAGAGTAGCGATTGATTCGAATCGATCGTAACTTAAAATTAATCCCAACTGTGTACTTAAGAGATAGGAGTTGGGATTAATTTCAAGTTGCAATCGATTCGAATCAATCGTTACTCTTTGTAAGACGGAGCCCAGTATTTTCAGGAAGCGTTTTTGAAATCCACTACAATATAGGTGTAATTCCGTTACCATAAATGGGAGAAAGTTTTCCTCCTAGCTTTAAGAGTGGATATTTTTTGGGGAAACTGAAAATTCTCTGATTTCAACTCGTACCTTAAAACTTCCGATAACACCTTTTTGAAAATCTTTTCCTCTTTGGCCAAATTTGTGGTAACGGAAATTACATGGTTAAAAGGTTAACATGTGATTGAGAAGTTGGAACATGTATCTTATGCATATGTGAAGTAGCTCTGACTTGTCATTGCAAAAAAAAAAAAATAATAAAAAAAATATGAACAATTAATGTGTATGTTTACATTACTTTACATATGATTATAGAAAGGTTTTAGATGACATCGATTTTATGAAAAAGAGCCCAATATATTATAAAACGCTGTTTTGATTTGTTGTTCTTTTTGTCTTGGTACATGTCGGTTTGAATATTCACCTACCATTCATTTACTTATCATTCTGTTATTATAGTTCCTGTCAAAAATGTGCAAACTCTTGAATTTTCTTTTATTTATATTCCGGCAGACATTAATACAGAATAAACATTTAAACTAAAGCTGGCTTTAGCTTTACAGATAATTAATAATTACAGATAATTAATAATAAGGCTTTCCATGTGATTTTCACATACATGTAAGATATAAAATGCAATTTACCATACTATCACTCAATCACACCTGTTTGCTGTTTTGCTTTTGCATGTCAATCCTTCACAGTGCCTTTAAATATTCTTCTTTTGATGGTTTAGTGAGATTAGGTGGCCAACTTGCAAGTCTATCTTTTTAAGGATTTTAAATAGTAGAGGAACACCTTCATAAATCTTCATATGCGAAGAATAGCCAATGAATGAATGAGTTTGTATTGATTTCAAAAAGCACTTAATTCCTTTACCATATCTATTATGCCCATTTGGAATATTGTTTCAATAATCATGTTTATTTACGCTGATGATTAAATTCCTGCAACTCAACTGACAAAATCAAACACAAATATACCAAGCAGTTGCTGCTTACCTCAAATCAAATTTTGCAATCTTACCCATCTCCAGTATATTCACAGATATTCATAATGGACTTATGGTACTCATTATACCCCGCCAAACGAAGTTTAAAGGGGGTATAGGAATCAGCCTACGGTCAGTCGGTCGGTCCGTTGCAAATCTTGCGCGTCGAACTACTTCCTCAATTTTCGAGCAATGCTCGTGAAATTCGCCACACACATTGGTCTTGGGGTGAAGATGTGCAAGACATATTTTTTTGAATATGTCTGAAATGTGTTGCCATGGTAACGGCATATTATGGCAACAAATCAGGTTGAAATCTTGCGCCTCGAACTACATCCTCATTTTTCGAGCAATGCTCATGAAATTTGGTACACACATTTGTCTTGGGATGGAGATGTGCAAGACATATTTTTTGAATGTGTCAGAAATTTCATTGCCATGGTAACGGCATATTATGGCAATAAATCAGGTTGAAATCTTGCGGATCGAACTACTTCCTCATTTTTCGAGCAATGCTCATGAAATTTGGCACACACATTGGTTTTGTGGTAAAGATGTGCAAGACATATTGTTTCAATGTGTGGCAAATGTGTTGCCATGGTAACGACATATGGCAATAAAACGGGAAAATAATGCAGATCAAACCACTTCCTCATTTTTGGAGCGATGCTTAGGAAATTTGGCACACATATTGGGGCGGGGGTATTAATCACCTTCAATGATATTCTAGTTTTATGTTTTATTCACTTGAGATTTCCAATAAAATTATCAACATTTAAGTTTACAGGAGATTGAAAAACCTTTAATTTTCTTAATAAATTTCAGAAGATGTAATTCCGTTACCAATGACTTATCCAGGAAAAAGAGAAAATACTAGATATCTGTCATGTTATTTTTCAATCTCTTCCTATCACAATTAAGTTGAAGAAACAGAAAGCTGAATCAAACATGTGTGTAAAAGTTCATTTTGACACAATCAGTAGACGAGCGCCAGCTACGTCGGCCAGCGGGAGAACATCGTTTCCGCAGTAAGATCTGATGAAGCTTGTAGATCCTTAGCAGGTAAAAGTCTCACCAAAAAGGTAATTTTTCGACTGAGTGTGTCAAAATGAACTTTTACACAGTTGAAAATCCAATCAGATGAATCTTTTCAGCTATTTTAATCAAACATGAATGTGGAATAATTGGCTTGTAAATTTCAGAGGATATTGAATGGAAATGAGAGATTTAAAAATACCTCCATTTTCTGGTAATTCCGTTACCACGGTATATACCAGAATATAAGTAATGTGAGTGAAAAACTTGGGGTATGAAAGAGTTCAGGTGAAAGAATAAATACATCTGCAGGTTATTAGTGCACAAACTCCAAAAACGTAAGCAAAAAAAATCTCCAGTTTGTAATTCCGTTACCGTGGAATTGCCCCTATTTGTTCCAAAATGACTAGGATATCATCTCTGAATTACTAAGTACCATCTTGTAGTTCTGGGCGGACGAAAATAGTATCCGTACTATATTTGAATACTGTCCTAGGCGAAAAGACCTAGTGGAGAACGGGAAATTCATATTTCAGTGTAGTGCGAAAGATCTGAATAGTTGTCTCAAATTACGTCACATCGACATGGTCGAATGGCCAATACGACAGGTGACATCTTAACTCTCAAACATTCATAACCTTCTTATAATAATATAATATCTCGTTCAGCTCTTCACCGACCCTTTTCTCTACAGTTTGTGTTAACATCCAATTCAATTGCTCTTGGATAGAAAAACGCTTGTATTGCGAGATGATCATTCAATTGTATTTGGAGCAAATGATGTTTCTAACATAATGTGAATATATAACAATCATAGATATGGTCTATACTGCACCCCCTGCCCGATAAGAATAGTAGAGTGGAAATCTCCTTTAAAATAAAAACTATTGTAACATAATGGTAACATGACAGGGGGGGGGGGTACTCGTTTTTCTGAAGGTTAGTTTTTCAGAAGGTTCGTAATTGAAAAGGTTCATAATTCCGAAACACAAAAATCCAATACTAGGGGGTTCATAATTCTGAAAATGAAATAGGGTTCATAATTCCAAATATTTGTTGCATTACTCCGAAGGTTCATAATTCCGAAGGTTATTTTTTATTCCGAAGGTCCGTTATCCCAAGGTTCATATTTCCGAAAATGAAATAAGGTACGTATTTCCGAAAATGAAAAAGGATTCATAATTCCGAATTCCGAAAATGTAATAGTCTATTACATTTTTGGAATTTGGAATCCTTGTTATGTCCAAGTATTCTACATTCTTCCATGAGTTGGTTTCCTGGCATCCTCAAATTCCGTCACATTTTAAGAAAACTCAGTTTTCACCAATCTGTCCATCTGCTTCCACTCCACGTCTGTTTTGGATTGGTTCAGCTTCCAAGATAGCACTTGGGAGAAGATACCCATCGAGATCTACATCCTTTTCCGTTGAGGGCTTTTGGTAAACCGCTTTCATATCCATGTACTCGTGCATCTCATGTTGTTTCATACTTTTAGGCAAAGATGTCTTTCCTTCATCACGTTCATTTCCATTGCAACCATTTTCTACTTTAAATCTGGCATTGTCACAAGTTGGGTCATGTATTACATCCGTTCTATCTTTTGAAGATCCTTCTACGTTCGGTAGAAGATATCCATCAAGATCAGTGTCTTTTCCCCTTGAGGGCCTATGGTAAACGGTTTTCATATCGATGTAATCGTGTATCTCATTTTGGTTTATGCCTTGTGTTAGAGCCATCTTCCCTTCACCTCTATCACAAGCCATATCCAAGTTAGGTTTCTGTTCGTTATCACAAGTTGGTTCATTTGTTAAAGCATCACCATCATTTAGTGGCGCTTCTGTGTTTGGAAGAAGATATCCATCAAGATCTATGTCCTTCCCAGTTCTGGGCTTTTGGTAAACTGTTTTCATATCCATGTAATGTGGTATTACATTTTGTTTAAAGATTTGTGGTTCGGGAAATTTTCCTTCACTTTCGTTAAAATGAATTTCCGTCTTCCCATCCATTTCGTCATCACACCTTTTTTCATCATCATTCACCACCTTTTCATCATTTGAGGATGTCTCTTTGTTCGGAGGGATATATCCATCGATATCGACGTCCCTATCAGTTATGGGTGTTTGGTAAACCGTTTTCATATCGGCATATTCGTGGACCTCGCCCAAATCGTCATTACGACGATTTATATGTTTTATCTTCGTTTCATAATGATGACCAAAGACATCACTTTTCCGTCTTTCTGGTAATTTAGGTGGGGCGTTCAAGTCTTGGTAAGGTGAACCAGCTGACAAAATATGCGGTGATACAAAATTCGTTATGTCCATATAGATATCCGTGTCCAAATTCCTGACAGCCCTTCTCTTTTTAAATCTATAAGCACAATACCCAAGTGTTGCCATCAGAATGATACTTAATAACAGAACGCACAGTCCAATTATAATTATCATTTGGAGATCACCAATTGGCGAAAGGTTGGTTGTGACTGATTCCGAGTAAGTCGTCAAACCTAAAAAGACGTTTCAAAGCAATGACTTGGGATCTTTTGTGCATAAATATATATTCATTTAAATAAAGAAAATACAGATAGCATATAAACACAACAAAAAAAGTAACTCCCCTCAAACAAATTGGCGTAACTTCTTAACGAAAGGGTTGTGAACAAAATAACTTGGCAAGAGTATTCTTAAAGGAGAATGAAACCCTGGGGGAAAAAAATCAATTTTAATGAAAAGAGATGATAGAGAGAAGCATTTAAAAAATAATCAAAATTCCATCAAAATCGGTTACGAAATGAGAAAGTTATGAAAGTTTGAAAAGTCTCAATTTACTTTCTATGGTGATCCTCAAACTGGCAGTGTCACTTTGCTTCAAATTGACAGGTTTAGTAGTACAACTCTCCATACTTTTTGTACACAAAATTTCATATTTTCCTTATTATCTATCAAGGTACAGCTTGTCTCCTTCTAAGATCAAGATATATCATGGGAAAATGTATTTGACACAACATATGTTGAAGACAAGCAGCATCTTTAGAGATAATGGAGAAAATATGAAATTTTGTGTACAAAACAAAGTGAGAGTTGTACTACTAAACCTGCCATTTTGAAGCAACATTGCCAATATGAGGATCGCCATAGAAAGTAAATTGAGACTTTTCAAACATTCATTACTTTTTTTTATTTCGTAAGCTATTTGGATGGAACTTATTAAAATTGCTTTTCTCTATCCTCTTTTTTCATTAAAATGGACATTTCCCCAGATTTTCATTCTCCTTTAACCTTATTGACTAACTTCCCTGTAAAAATGAGATTGACCCATCGAGTCATGCATCACTGGGCAAACATTAAAGGCAAAAATATTTCTTTTCAAGAGTCACAAGGGTCATTTTTTATGCTGTATCAACAGTACATTTTAGCATTTCTTGCGCGATATTTAAAGTGTGCTCACTCAACCATGACACGATGACAACCTTTTATGTTGATGATACATTGTGGTAAAAATATCTGGAGTTATTTTTTTTTTCAATAAGCTGAATGGATTTTGCAATTTCAAATTCACGAGGGTTGATTTTTTTTTTGTTAACTGTGCTCACCCAACCATAATAATGGGAAAAGTGTCGGGATAGGTGTGAGGGGGCAAGCGATGGATAATAAACAAGAAGAACACATAAATATGCACCAGAAACCGAATTCCCTGAAATCTCGTTTCACAGAATCCCCAAAATGACCCTTGTGACGTTTGAAAAGTGACTATTTTGCCTTTAATGTTTGCTCACTCATGCATGACTCAATGGATCAATCTCATTTTCACAGGAAAGTTAGTCAATAAGTGTAGGAACACTCCTGCCAAGTTATTTGCTCAAAACCTTTTCTTTAAAAAGTTACGCCATTTTGATTCAGGGGGGGGGGGGGAGTTACTTTTTTGTTGTGTTTAAATAACTTATGAATCAAAACAACTCTTCTTGCGAACATGTTATTTTTAAAACATTTCATTGAACTTTCTCTTTATAATATTCTTATAACTGATATATCAATCTATTCTTCATTTCATTTACAAAGTCCAAACAGAGGAGATTTTAGGAAACACTACTTTTGTGATTTTTTCCTAATGCCAAGTAACTCTGACTAAATGCAAGCTATTTTTCAAAGGAACTGTGTTTTGAATGCCAATTAATGTTGGTTTTCATAATGACGTCACTCGAGTGTTTGATTGTATAATTCAGTCCTATTCCTTCCTTGCAGACGAACTGTATCCTTTTGTTTTGGTTTTAATCTTATGTTGTAGCAGGTGAATAAACTAATATTACCTGCACGTCTACATATGACACTGGCATCTTCCTTATGTGTACAGCTGTGGACACCTATCCCTTTGTGTTGGCATTCGTAAAGGTTGGGTTCCGTCCCATTGCACTGAAGTCCATCTAGAAAGATATCGCCAGAACCTTGACCGAATCGTGCTAGGTGTGGAGCAGCTAAAGCACCATCAAACCTTAACTGTCTACACACAACCTTTGCATCGTTCAGGTCCCATAAATCATCGCATACTGTTCCCCAAGACATTTCGTGTAGTATCTCAACTCTACCTTCATATTCACCAGTTCCACCGACAAGTCGCACTGAAACAGAGAGCACTGAAATGCAGGGTTAGTTGGACTAAACTGGACTTAATTTAAGAGAAATACTAAACATATTTAGCAATTATCAAAACACTTGTAAATCAAATATTTCAGAGACTGGTATCTTAGGCGAAATTGGGGTAAAGTTTCATTCATATCATATTGAAGGGAACACCCGCTAAAAAGCACTTAGACCACAGTTGTATAGTTCGAAAAATTTGTAGATATTTCGCCCGGTTGTGAAAGCACTTCATATCTGTTGAACTTCATCCATGTAAAAAACACATTCCAAGATATCTCACATCTCCTTCTATGAACTATAATGGTAAATTCATAGGACTCCAAAAACTCAGGTATGCCGTTCAAGAATTAGAATTTCGTGATTTTGCTGCACTGTTGCGTTCTTGCAGGAAAGTCTCAGAGGGTTAGGAAAATGCTATGGCCTGTACGTTTCCCAAGATTCATCTTAGTTGTGAGTTTTGGGTAGTCCATGCAAAATAACAATTACTTAAGGAAAATGTGTTATAAAATAGCGTATCTATGAAATTAACTCTATTCGCCGCTCATAGGCCCAAACCTGTGTTCAGTTATGTCGAACATTCATTGCTTCAACAGTGCAGAAGGAACACTATAATCAATTTAAGCAGGGTTTAATTGACTCACATTTGCTAGATTACATGATTCTGGGACTCTTCAAATACTCTGCCACAAATTTGGGGTTTCCAATACGAAAATGAAGTATTCACACAATTATTTTCAACTTCATCATGTAATACCTGCCCTTACCCTGCAAAACCTATTGTAGCAATTCAGACAGGTACAGCTATACAGGGGTACGGGGTTATGTCAGATAACTTTGTACATGTATAAAGTACCTATTCTGTTAATGTGAAACTATGGATACCTTTTGACCTTTTCACGACCCCAACCCCCCCCCCCCCAATAAAAAGCTGCCAATTATCTGATTATGGAAGACGTTATAAAATAGCACAATTAAACTTATCTCATATTTACTTCACTGCAATTAACATATGAGGTGATACTACATACATGTACGTATGACGATCAGCCTGTATTCTTCCTTCTCTTATACTATAACTTGTAACAGAAAATGAAAACGAGATGAATGCATGCTACTCCATAACCCATGTGGAGTTAAATTGCAAAAACATACCTCCAAAGGAGCAAATGGCGCCAGCATCTCTAGTATGGCTACAGTGAAATCGCCCTACACCAGCGTGAAGACATTCTGCCAAGTTATCTTCAGTTCCCTCACAACTAACACGGGTTAGGAGACTATGACCAGTGCCCTGACTAAACCTTGCAGAGCCAGGTGCAGCCAATACTTCCTTAAACCCAAGCATTCTGCAAACCACTTTTGCGTCTCTCAGATCCCACCAGTCATCACAGACAGTTCCCCAGGTCCCATTATACATGACCTCTACTCTGCCTTCAGCGTCGTTAGAGCCATTGGCAAGACGAACTTGAAATGGATCTTGAGGAATGAAGTCAGAAAATGAATATATATCAAGGGTGATGAATTACGTATGGAAAAACATCATTGTGATATATTATTGTTATTGTATTCATTTTATGTTATGCACTGCAGTATTATGTTAATATGAATGATTGAAACAGTCAATAAATCAAATCAAATCAAAGTAATTCTGCAAGTCATAGCATTGGATGGATTCATAAAGAACAACCCCTCCTCCCCCCAAACAAAAACAAAAACAAAGAAACAAGCAAACAAATAAACAAACATATTTTTTTATTTATTACTTTTTATTTTTCATATTTTTTATGGGGGGGGGGGGAGGAGATTTCGATTAAGTATTTTTGAGGACATAGAAAATATCAATTCACGGAGTATTACTGGAACAGAATTTACATGCAAGAGCTATGCATTTTATTCGTCAAAGGGAAACCAGAACCGCTTAATATTATGATACGGTTGCAATGGGACTAATAAGTAGAAATTTCCTACTGGTTCAATGGAGACATAACTTTAACCTTAATGCCAATTATAGGACTTCCAGTAACAGCCGTCTGAGTCAATTTTTGCTGAGAATTCGGATATGCACTCTAGTATCATAAAATAAACAACGTATCTCCTATAAAATAAATGACACCAGCATCGAGTTATACTAATATAGTCACCTCGACTTTCGGTAGAATATATCAAGGCAGCGTATATTCGTCTATTACCTGTGCCTATTAAACTGCCAACCGCGAAAGATTGGTATTCCTATTAAGCAGTATCGCATGTGTTTTGTGCGAAGCTAATGGACATATTGTTGATGTAGGGTGATATTTTCTGTGAGGAAATCACTATAACTTGATAAAGCATGTTTTTAACATTAACATCAGAAACTCCCTTATTAAAAAAAACAACAACAACAAATATTTAAAAAATCATAAAACAGATATAGTTTACCAAGTAATTGTGTTTTCAGTGAAATATTTGGCTTCTCGTTATAAAGAATCTAGAGAACAGAATATATACTCATTTAAAATGAGATAAAACATACTTCCTAAGAAACAAATGGTGCCTGCATATTCGCTGTATCCACAGTCGTAAACTCCAACCCCTCGATGGCCACAATCTGCTAAGTTGTATTCTGTACCGATGCAACCGACATCATCAAGAAGAATATCCCTTAAACCCTGACCAAACATAGGAAGTCCCGGTGCGTCCAAGGCTCCATCAAACTCCAGCATTCTACAAACAACCCTCGCGTCTCTCAGATCCCAACTACCATCGCATATAGTACCCCACGATCCATTGTACATGACCTCTACTGTACCTTCAGACTCGATAGATCCACCAGTCAGGCGTACTTGGAGTGGATTAGGATGGGCTGCAAGAGAACAGGAACATAGGAACGCTTTTGGGGATAATGTCGGTGCAAATTTTGATATAGGTCTGATGAAAATTGAAAATTAAACTGAAGAATAATCTAGTAATGGGCCATTTTCGTATTGCATTTAAATTTAACAGTTTAATGCATATCATTTTGTCATATGCCTAGTATCGAAATATTACATTCTTCTGTTGCCATTTCTTGTCTTTCAATAGACAGAATGCACATTGCATACATGGAGAGTTGCTAAAATGTTTGTCCGGCCTAGTTAATCTGTTAATGTAAGCTTTATTTTATGTATATCATTACATCTCCCATCAACATCTTACACTTGACTGAGCAATTAACTACTCCATTAAGTGTTTTGACATACCGGTATTGAATTTTTTGTGAGTTTTTTAAAATTTCCCCCGACCATAAAGTTTTTATGGGATATATAAGAAAAACAGAGAGAACAAAGCTCGTTATTTCACTTATTGCCTTTTAATGATCAGAATATGCACATTTCTAAGCCTTTACATGAAAATCTCGTCTTTCTTGACACCAGCCAGAACAAAATAAACAAATTCCTGTCAAGTATCCACTTCACAAGTGGATTTTACTCGCTCAAGCATAAAATATCGTTATATTTTTGGGTCATTACCTAAAAGAGACCCCAAGCATATCTACTAGGGTGAAAATGTCCTTAAAATATTTTGAAATATTTTCTTTGAGAGACGTTTTCAAAACTTTTTTTTTCTTCGGTGCACTAGAGGATGGAGACATTTGAGGGGGGGGGGGGGGACACCTGCATTTGAAGAAATTATCCATTGAACGATAAACACCAATACCTGACTTCATACAAAATGAAAGTAATGTGTGTAATAATCTTGCTTTATGTGAACGATTAAGCATCTTGAAAAACAGGCTTAGTGGTTATATATCCAGGATCATTCAGTGAAACGTAATATTTCCACTTTTAAATAATGCACTTCAAATACCTCTGCCATTATTCATGCTCATCCAATAAAACATTCAATGAAATAAAGCTACAAAAAAGTAACTCCCCCTTAATCAGATCGGCGTAAAACGAAAGGGTTGTAAGCAAAATAACTTGGCAAGAGTATACCTAACCTTATTGACTATTCCTTGTAAAAATGAGATTGATCCATCTTGTCATGCATCAGTGGGCAAACATTAAAAGCAAAAATGTCACTTTTCAAAAGTCACAAGGGTCAATTTTTGTGCTGTAATAACAGGTACATTTTAGCATTTCTTGCGCGATATTCAAAGTGTGCTCACTCAACCGTGACACGATGACAACCTCTTATATTCACACAACATGTGATGATACATTTTGGTAAAAAGATCTGGAGTTATTTTTTTCAATTGGCTGAATTCACAAGGGTTGATTTTTTTAAAAATTGTGCTCACCCAACCATAATAATGAGAAAAGTGTCGGGATAAGTGTGAGGTGGCAAGCGATGGATAATATGCAACAACAAATTTCGTTTCACAGAATCCCCAAAATGACCCCTGTGACTTTTGAAAAGTGACAATTTTACCTTTAATGTCTGCTCATACATGCATGACTCAATGGATCAATCTCATTTACACAGAAAAGTTAGTCAATAAGTATAGGAACACTCCTGCCAAGTTATTTTGCTCAAAACCTTTTTCGTTGAAAAGTTACGCCATTTTGATTAAGGGGGAGTTACCTTTTTTGTTGTGTTTACATTGTCAAATTGGTGGTTAAATGGGACGAGAAGACATACTCCCTGAGTAACAAATTGCGCCTGCATCCCTTGTATGACTGCATGAGTAACCTCCAATTCCTCCGTAATGACAGTCTGTTAGGTTATCTTCTGTTCCATTACACCCAACATTCCTTAGAAGAATACGACCTGATCCCTGACCAAATCTAGCAGATCCCGGTGCGTCTAAGGCCCCATCAAATCCTAGCGTTCTGCAAACGACCCTCGCATCTCTCAGATCCCAGCCATCATCACAGATAGTTCCCCATGATCCATTGTTCATAACTTCTACTCTGCCTTCAGCATCGTCGGATCCACCGATCAGGCGAACTTGAAATGGATCAAGGTGGGCTGTAGAAGATTAAAGTAAAAGAATACGTTTTTAAAAATTCAAAATACCTCTGCCCAGAATTAAGAAAAAACGAAAAAAAAAAAGTTAGTACATAGTTACTTATTTTCATTTCATTTGTTCTTTATTCCCTTCGATAAAAAAGTCATCTGAAATACAGAGACATATTATATTGTTGTTTAAATATTTGTCCATACATTGTGTCCATACGTTAAGAAATGGTTAAGTATATCTCACATATGTTGCACTGAACCCGGGGGGGGGGGGGGCGAGGGGTAAAGGCTTAATGAGTTTAATTTCTTTGTATGTTATAACACATATAAGTGAGTATTCGTAGGATCTTTATTGCGCGCAGCTGATTTTTTTTTTTTTTTCATCTGCACTTGCGATTCATTTGCACATTAGGAAAGAAAAAGAAGAAGAAGGGGAAGAAGGAGAAGAAAAAACAAAAATCCACTGATTATTGTTGCATAACGTCAACGAGCCTTCACTTGTGATTTTTTCACTTGTGATTATTGTGATTATTGCCATACAAAACAGGCACTATGGCAAAAGTCGATTTATCCGAGATTTATTTTCCATAAGCAGAATTAGGATATTTCTTGGAATAAAAACCACTGCATTAATTCTGAAGAAATTATTCATAAACCATTGACACCTATGCCAGACTGCATACAGCATACAGAATAAAATTAAATGCAGATTGGTAAGTGCAATAATCGTCCTTTATGTGAACGAATTGTCTAATTGATACAAAGGTTTAGTGGTTACAAAACAGGGATCATTCAGTGAAAAAATAGAATTTACAATTTTTAAGTCACTTCAAATAGCACTGCCATTATTTGTGATAATTCAGTAAGCATTCAATGAAATACATTGTCAGGTTGGTGGTTAAATGGGAAGAGAAAACATACTTCCTGAGTAACAAATTGCGCCTGCATCCCTTGTATGATTGCATGAGTAACGTTCGATTCCTCCGTAAGTACAGTCTCTTAGCTTATTTTCTGTTCCATTACACCCGACATTCCTAAGAAGAATACGACCTGATCCCTGACCATACGTAGCAGATCTCGGTGCGTCTAATGCTCCATCAAATCCTAGCATTCTACAAACCACCCTCGCATCACTCAGATCCCAGCCATCATCACAGATAGTTCCCCAGGATCCATTGTTCATGACCTCTACTCTGCCTTCAGCATCGTTGGATCCACCGATCAGGCGAACATGAAATGGATCAAGGTGGGCTGTAGAAGATCAAAGTAAAAGAATACATTTTAAAACTTAAATACCCCTGGGCAGAATAAGGAAAAATGAAGAAAAAGTTTGAGAGTACATAATTACTTATTTTTATTTCATTTGTTCTTTATTCCCTTCAATAAAAAAGGCCATCTGAAATGAATAGACATAAACATATTCATGTATCAACATTTGTCCATACATCGTGTCCATACATTAACATGATTAAGAAATGTTTAAGCACAGTTCACATATGCCGCGATGAACCCTGGGGGAGGGGGGGGGGGTAGAGGTAAAAGCTTAATGTTCTTCACTTCTTTGTATGTTATAACGCATATAAGTGAGTATTCGTAGGACCTTTATTGCGGGCAGCTGATTTTTGCCATCTCCACTTGCGATTAATTTAGACATTGGGGAAGGAAAAGAAGAAAAAGGGGAAGAAGAACGAAAACCAAAAACCACTGATTACTGTTTCATAACGTCAACGAGCCGTAACTTGTGACTGGCATACAAAACAGGCACTATGACAAAAGTCGATATATCCGAGAGTAATCAATAATTGTCCATAAGTAGAATGAGGATATTTGTGGGGAAGAAGACCTGCATTCATTTAAAAAAAAATCATTCATAAACCATTGACACCAATGCCTGCATACAGAATGAAAGTAAATGAAGATTGGTAAGTGTAATAATCGTCCATTATGTGAACGATTTGGCGACTTGATGAAAAGGTTTAGTAGTTATAAGTCAAGGATCATTCAGTGAAACGTAAAATTTACAATTTTAAAGTCACTTCAAACAGCTCTGCCATTATTCGTGCTAATCAAAAACCATTCAGTGAAATATATTGTTAAGTTGGTGGTTAAATGGGAAGAGATCAAACATACTTCCTGAGTAACAAATTGCGCCTGCATCCCTTGTATGACTGCATGAGTAACGTTCAATTCCTCCGTAAGTACAGCCTGTTAGCTTATCTTCTGTTCCGTTACACCCGACATTCCTTAGAAGAACACGACCTGATCCGTGACCAAACATAGCCGATCCCGGTGCGTCTAAGGCCCCATCAAATCCTAGCATTCTACAAACCACCCTCGCATCACTCAGATCCCAGCCATCATCACAGATAGTTCCCCATGATCCATTGTTCATAACTTCTACTCTGCCTTCAGCATCGTCGGATCCACCTATCAGGCGAACTTGAAATGGATCAAGGTGGGCTGTAGAAGATCAAAGTAAAAGAATACGTTTTTAAAAATTCTAAATACCTCTGCGCAGAATTAAGAAAAAAACGAAAAAAAAAATGTTAGTACATAGTTACTTATTTTCATTTCATTTGTTCTTTATTCCCTTCGATAAAAAAAGTCATCTGAAATACAGAGACATATTATATTGTTGTTTAAATATTTGTCCATACATTGTGTCCATACGTTAAGAAATGGTTAAGTTTATCTCACATATGTTGCACTGAACCCGGGGGGGGGGGCGAGGGGTAAAGGCTTAATGAGTTTAATTTCTTTGTATGTTATAACACATATAGGTGAGTATTCGTAGGATCTTTATTGCGCGCAGCTGATTTTGTTGTTTTTTTTTCATCTGCACTTGCGATTCATTTTCACATTAGGAAAGAAAAAGAAGAAGAAGGGGAAGAAGAAGAAAAACATAAAGCCACTGATTACTGTTGCATAACATCAACGAGCCTTCACTTGTGATTGCCATACAAACAGGCACTATGGCAAAAGTCGATTTATCCGAGATTTATTTTCCATAAGCAGAATTAGGATATTTCTTGGAATAAAAACCACTGCATTAATTCTGAAGAAATTATTCATAAACCATTGACACCAATGCCAGACTGCATACAGCATACAGAATAAAATTAAATGCAGATTGGTAAGTGCAATAATCGTCCTTTATGTGAACGAATTGTCTAATTGATACAAAGGTTTAGTGGTTACAAAACAGGGATCATTCAGTGAAACATAGAATTTACAATTTTTAAGTCACTTCAAATAGCACTGCCATTATTTGTGATAATTCAGTAAGCATTCAATGAAATACATTGTCAGGTTGGTGGTTAAATGGGAAGAGAAAACATACTTCCTGAGTAACAAATTGCGCCTGCATCCCTTGTATGATTGCATGAGTAACGTTCGATTCCTCCGTAAGTACAGTCTCTTAGCTTATTTTCTGTTCCATTACACCCGACATTCCTAAGAAGAATACGACCTGATCCCTGACCATACGTAGCAGATCTCGGTGCGTCTAATGCTCCATCAAATCCTAGCATTCTACAAACCACCCTCGCATCACTCAGATCCCAGCCATCATCACAGATAGTTCCCCAGGATCCATTGTTCATGACCTCTACTCTGCCTTCAGCATCGTTGGATCCACCGATCAGGCGAACATGAAATGGATCAAGGTGGGCTGTAGAAGATCAAAGTAAAAGAATACATTTTAAAACTTAAATACCCCTGGGCAGAATAAGGAAAAATGAAGAAAAAGTTTGAGAGTACATAATTACTTATTTTTATTTCATTTGTTCTTTATTCCCTTCAATAAAAAAGGCCATCTGAAATGAATAGACATAAACATATTCATGTATCAACATTTGTCCATACATCGTGTCCATACATTAACATGATTAAGAAATGTTTAAGCACAGTTCACATATGCCGCGATGAACCCTGGGGGAGGGGGGGGGGGTAGAGGTAAAAGCTTAATGTTCTTCACTTCTTTGTATGTTATAACGCATATAAGTGAGTATTCGTAGGACCTTTATTGCGGGCAGCTGATTTTTGCCATCTCCACTTGCGATTAATTTAGACATTGGGGAAGGAAAAGAAGAAAAAGGGGAAGAAGAACGAAAACCAAAAACCACTGATTACTGTTTCATAACGTCAACGAGCCGTAACTTGTGACTGGCATACAAAACAGGCACTATGACAAAAGTCGATATATCCGAGAGTAATCAATAATTGTCCATAAGTAGAATGAGGATATTTGTGGGGAAGAAGACCTGCATTCATTTAAAAAAAAATCATTCATAAACCATTGACACCAATGCCTGCATACAGAATGAAAGTAAATGAAGATTGGTAAGTGTAATAATCGTCCATTATGTGAACGATTTGGCGACTTGATGAAAAGGTTTAGTAGTTATAAGTCAAGGATCATTCAGTGAAACGTAAAATTTACAATTTTAAAGTCACTTCAAACAGCTCTGCCATTATTCGTGCTAATCAAAAACCATTCAGTGAAATATATTGTTAAGTTGGTGGTTAAATGGGAAGAGATCAAACATACTTCCTGAGTAACAAATTGCGCCTGCATCCCTTGTATGACTGCATGAGTAACGTTCAATTCCTCCGTAAGTACAGCCTGTTAGCTTATCTTCTGTTCCGTTACACCCGACATTCCTTAGAAGAACACGACCTGATCCGTGACCAAACATAGCCGATCCCGGTGCGTCTAAGGCCCCATCAAATCCTAGCATTCTACAAACCACCCTCGCATCACTCAGATCCCAGCCATCATCACAGATAGTTCCCCATGATCCATTGTTCATAACTTCTACTCTGCCTTCAGCATCGTCGGATCCACCTATCAGGCGAACTTGAAATGGATCAAGGTGGGCTGTAGAAGATCAAAGTAAAAGAATACGTTTTTAAAAATTCTAAATACCTCTGCGCAGAATTAAGAAAAAAACGAAAAAAAAAATGTTAGTACATAGTTACTTATTTTCATTTCATTTGTTCTTTATTCCCTTCGATAAAAAAAGTCATCTGAAATACAGAGACATATTATATTGTTGTTTAAATATTTGTCCATACATTGTGTCCATACGTTAAGAAATGGTTAAGTATATCTCACATATGTTGCACTGAACCCGGGGGGGGGGGGGGGCGAGGGGTAAAGGCTTAATGAGTTTAATTTCTTTGTATGTTATAACACATATAGGTGAGTATTCGTAGGATCTTTATTGCGCGCAGCTGATTTTGTTGTTTTTTTTTCATCTGCACTTGCGATTCATTTTCACATTAGGAAAGAAAAAGAAGAAGAAGGGGAAGAAGAAGAAAAACATAAAGCCACTGATTACTGTTGCATAACATCAACGAGCCTTCACTTGTGATTGCCATACAAACTGGCACTATGGCAAAAGTCGATTTATCCGAGATTTATTTTCCATAAGCAGAATTAGGATATTTCTTGGAATAAAAACCACTGCATTAATTCTGAAGAAATTATTCATAAACCATTGACACCAATGCCAGACTGCATACAGCATACAGAATAAAATTAAATGCAGATTGGTAAGTGCAATAATCGTCCTTTATGTGAACGAATTGTCTAATTGATACAAAGGTTTAGTGGTTACAAAACAGGGATCATTCAGTGAAACATAGAATTTACAATTTTTAAGTCACTTCAAATAGCACTGCCATTATTTGTGATAATTCAGTAAGCATTCAATGAAATACATTGTCAGGTTGGTGGTTAAATGGGAAGAGAAAACATACTTCCTGAGTAACAAATTGCGCCTGCATCCCTTGTATGATTGCATGAGTAACGTTCGATTCCTCCGTAAGTACAGTCTGTTAGGTTATCTTCTGTTCCATTACACCCGACATTCCTTAGAAAAATACGACCTGATCCCTGACCAAATCTAGCAGATCCCGGTGCGTCTAAGGCCCCATCGAATCCTAGCGTTCTACAAACCACCCTCGCATCTCTCAGATCCCAGCCATCATCACAGATAGTTCCCAAGGATCCATTGTTCATGACCTCTACTCTTCCTTCAGCATCGTTGGATCCACCGATCAGGCGAACATGAAATGGATCAAGCTGGGCTGTAGAAGATCAAAGTAAAAGAATACATTTTAAAACTTTAAATACCCCTGGGCAGAATAAGGAAAAATGAAGAAAATGTTTGACAGTAGACAATTACTTATTTTTATTTCATTTGTTCTTTATTCCCTTCAATATAAAAGACCATCTGAAATGAATAGACATAAACATATTCATGTATCAACATTTGTCCATACATCGTGTCCATACATTAACATGATTAAGAAATGTTTAATTAGCACAGTTCACATATGCGGCGATGAACCCTGGGGGAGGGGGAGGGGGGGGGTAGAGGTAAAAGCTTAATGTTCTTCACTTCTTTGTATGTTATAACGCATATAAGTGAGTATTCGTAGGACCTTTATTGCGGGCAGCTGATTTTTGCCATCTCCACTTGCGATTAATTTACACATTGGGGAAGGAAAAGAAGAAAAAGGGGAAGAAGAACGAAAACCAAAAACCACTGACTACTGTTTCATAACGTCAACGAGCCTTAACTTGTGACTGGCATACAAAACAGGCACTATGACAAAAGTCGATATATCCGAGAGTAATGAATAATTGTCCATTAGTAGAATGATCATATTTGTGGGGAAGAAGACCTGCATTCATTTTAAAGAAATCATTCATAAACCATTGACACCAATGCCTGCATACAGAATGAAAGTAAATGAAGATTGTTAAGTGTAATAATCGTCCATTATGTGAACGATCTGGCGACTTGATGAAAAGGTTTAGTAATTGTAAGTCAAGGATCATTCAGTGAAACGTAAAATTTACAATTTTAAAGTCACTTCAAACAGCTCTGCCATTATTCGTGCTAATCCAAAAAGCATTCAGTGAAATAAATTAAGTTGGTGGTTAAATGGGAAGAGATCAAACATACTTCCTGAGTAACAAATTGCGCCTGCATCCCTTGTATGACTGCATGAGTAACGTTCAATTCCTCCGTAAGTACAGTCTGTTAGGTCATCTTCTGTTCCGTTACACCCGACATTCCTTAGAAGAATACGACCTGATCCCTGACCAAACATAGCAGATCCCGGTGCGTCTAAGGCCCCATCAAATCCTAGCATTCTACAAACCACCCTCGCATCTCTCAGGTCCCAGCCATCATCACAGATAGTTCCCCAGGATTCATTGTTCATGACCTCTACTCTGCCTTCAGCATCGTTGGATCCACCAATCAGCCGAACTTGAAATGGATTAAGGCGGGCTGTATAAGACCAAAGTAAAAGAATACGTTTTAAAAATTGTTTTGGAAAAATAAAGAAAAAGTTATACACTACATAATTCCTTATTTTCAATCAATGTATTCTCTTTTTCCCCTTCAACGAAAAGGCTTTCTAAAATATATATATATATAAACATATTCAGGTATAAACATTTGTCCATACATTGTGTCCATACATTTAGAAAGGCTTAAGCATGGTTCACATATATCGCGATAAAACGTTGGGGGGGGGGGGCGTGGGTTAAGCTTAATGTGCTTTACATTTGTGTATTTTATAACACACATAAGTATGAACGCGCAGGACCTTTGTTGCGATCAGCTACATTTTTTCATTCCCTCTTGCCATTCATTTACACATTAGGGAAGAAATCCACCACGGTTTACCACTGCATAATGTCAACGCGCTTTTACTTGTGATTGCCCTAATAAAAAAGGTAATATGACAAAAGTTGATACATCAGTGAGTAATAAATTGTCCATGAGTAGATTGAGGGAATTTCGGGGGGGGGGGGGGTCTGCATTTGAAGAAATTATTCATAAACCATTCACACCAATACCTGACTACATACAAAAAGAAATTAAATGCAGATAGGTAAGTGTATTATGCGTAATTTATGTGAACGATTTGGCGTCTTGATAAAAAGATTTAGTGGTTATAAATCAAGGATCATGGAGTGAGACGAAGAATTTAAATTTTTAAAGTCGCTTATTAAAGGTAGCTCTGCAGATGTTTGTGCTAATCAAATAAGCATTCAATGAAATACATTGTCAGATCGGTGGTTAAATGACAAGAGTTCAAACATACTTCCTGAGTAACAAGTAGCGCCTGCATCCTTTGTATGACTGCATGAGGAACGTTCAACTCTTCCAATAGTACAGTCTGTTAGGTTATATTCTGTTCCGTTACACCCGACATTCCTAAGAAGAATACGACCTGATCCCTGACCAAACCTAGCAGATCCCGGTGCGTCTAAGGCTCCATCAAATCCTAGCGTTCTGCAAACGACCCTCGCATCTCTCAGATCCCAGCCATCATCACAGACAGTTCTCCAGGATCCATCGTAAATGACTTCTACTCTGCCTTCAGCATCGTTGGATCCACCGATCAAACGAACTTGAAATGGATTTGGATGGGCTACAAGAAAATAGGAACGTAGGAACTTTCTGCTTTTTGTGGAAATATCATCGCAAATTCTGATATAGGTCAGATGAAAATCGTGAATGAAACTAAAGAACAATTCAGTAACAGGCTACTTTCGAAATGCTTTCAAATTTAATGCATACCTTTTTTTCATATGCCTAGTAATAAAATGCTACATTCACCTGCTATCAGTTATTACATACATTAAGTGTTCCTAGTTAATGTAGGCTTTGTTTTCTGTAGCTCTGCCATTATTCGTGCCAATCCAATAAGCATTCAATGAAATGCATTGTCAGGTTGGTGATTGAATTAGAAGAGATCAAACATACTTCCTGAGTAACAAATTGCACCTGCATCCCTTGTATGACTGCATGAGTAACGTTCAATTCCTCCATAAGTACAGTCTGTTAGGTTATCTTCTGTTCCGTTACACCCGACATTCCTAAGAAGAATACGACCTGATCCCCGACCAAACCGAGCGGATGTGGCTGCGTCCAAGGCCTCATCAAATCCTAGTGTTCTGCAAACCACTCTCGCGTCTCTCAGATCCCAACCATCATCACATATAGTTCCCCAGGATTTATTGTACATGACCTCTACTCTGCCTTCAGCATCGTTGGATCCACCGATCAGGCGAACTTGAAATGGATTTAGGTGAGCTATAGCAGATCAAAGTAAAATAATACGTTTTAAATTTTAAATATCTTTGTGCAGAATGAGTGACTATCAACCTTTCAAGTCTCAATAGGCTTTTAATGATGGTTCTTTTTTTGTACTTATTCTGTACTAATTCGACTATTTATACCTTTTTTTTTGTTTTTAAATGCTTTGTATATATTTTGATGTTTATATCTTTTCAAAATTGGAGAATTAAATAAAGACTGATTGACTGAATTAGAAAAAAAAAATTAAGAAAAAGGCAGAACATAGTTAAAGGTAAAGAGTGTTTAGATAACTATCGAGCAATTTCTATCTTGCCAATATTTTCCAAATTTTAGAAAAACTTGTTTACAGACGACTCATTGATTACATTGATAAAATAATATTTTTTTACTCGGAACAATTGGGATTCAGGCAGAAATACTCAACCTCCATAGCTTTAATTGAATTTATCAATCATGTATCTCGTGCAATAGAAAACAAACTGGTTTCAGTTGGTATTTTTTTTTTATTTTTCAAAGGCTTTTGATATTGTGAATCATTCATTTTTGCTACAAAAACTCTTTTTATGGCATTAGGGGCATTTCTCTGAATTAGTTTGATAATTATTTAAATAATCTTAAACAATTTGTTGTTATTGATCAACAGTCTTCTCATTTATATAATATTACGACCGGAATTCCTTAAGGGAGTATCTTTGCGCCCTCATTGTTTTATTATTCATTAGTGATCTTCATTATGTTTCCAGTAAACTGACATTTCTCTTATTTGCCGATGATACAAATGTGTTTTTGTCTGGTAAATCTGTTCAGCATTTGAATATAGATTTTAAAATAGAATTGGAGAAGGTTTCTGGCTGGTTTTATGCAAATAAATTCACGGTGAACTTGAATAAAACTAATTATATGGTGTTTAAAGGCAGAAATATTCATTTTGACTTTGATGAGCTATGCGTGCAATTTAATGATGGATATTTATCCAGAGTATGTTCAACAAAAATTTTGGGAATATACATAGCTGAAAGTTTAAACTTGAAAATTCATGTTAATTACATTGCCTCTAAGATTTCAAGTGCAACTGGCGTTCTAATGCAGGCGTCACACTGTCCCGAAGTCGAGCAATGGTGGACGCACGATAAAGCAAATGTTCAAATTCGGCTCTGATCGTGTAACCATCGGGCCATTCGTGAGGGCATCTTAAGCCATCGTATGACTGCCGGTGGAGTTTCTCAGGTTCCGACAGCAACTTCGTGAGCGGTGGTAAAATCTTTGGCATACCAAAAAATTGCCCGAAGACCTTGCGAAGGTTCATTTTCGTTGTGAATTCGTATGTCCATTTTGCCCTTCATAAGGCCATCGTGAGTGCATCTCTTCAAATTGTGTCATCTTCGTCTTTTCTTCGTGTTATCATCGGTGCTATTGGGCATTCTTTGCTTCTTCTTTTTTCCTTCATATTGTCTTCGTGAGGCGAAAAATGCCCGATGGCACCTATGATCACAAAATGTAAAGACGAAGATGACACGATTTGACAAGATGCCCTCATGATGGCCTTACGAAGTGCAAAATAGACACACGAATTCAACACGAAAATGAACCTTCGCAAGGTCTTTTGGCAATTTTTTGGCATGCCAAAGATTTTTCCACCGCTCACGAAGTTGCTGCCTCAGCCTGAGAAACTCCACCGGCGGTCATACGATGGCTTAAGATACCCTCACGAATGGCCCGATGTTTATACGATCAGAGTCGAATTTGAACATTTCCTTTGTCGTGTGTCAATATTTGCTCAATTTCGGGACAGTGTGACGCCTGCATAATATCCGATCAGCAATTGAATTTCCAACGCGTATAGTCGGCTGAAGGTTTTATACAATCGGGAGGTCACATGACGCCTTCATAACCAAGTTCGAACGCATCGTACTCTCATTACGACGTCGTGTAGTCATCGTGTGGCCTTCGTGTGTCCTTCAGGTAAACTTTTAATAAAGATTCACATCTTCGTGTGTGGTTCTGGTGCCATCGTGTGACCTTCTGTGGGCATCGTACTTGCTTCGGCTTTTGATTGGCTGTTGACCAAGTTCGGGGCCAACTTCGCGCGAAATTGAAATTGAACAGTGTGACGCCAGCACTGTCCCGACGCCAGCATAATATGCTGTACATAAATTATTTCCTTTACGAATATTATGGAAGCTCTACCATACATTGTTACTCCCTTACATGTCTTATGCAAATATTGTTTGGGGTAACTGCTCAGTAACCCTTTTGAATAGACTGTTAGTCCTTCAAAAGAAAGCCCTACGTTTGATAACCAAATCATCTTACCTAGAACAAACTGCACCCCTATTTAAACAGATGAATATTGTAAATGTCAATTCTATATATATTATGCAGCTAGGTCAATTCATGTTTCAGTACAAACACAATAACTTGCTATTTGTCTTTGATGACATTTTTGTACTAACTCTTCTATTCATTCGTATGCTACAAGAAATTCAAGCGATTTTCATATACCCATATAGCTAAGACGTCTTTCCTACAAAAAAACAATACCCTTCAGTGGGCCTATCTTACGGAGTCATCTTCCACCTGATATAAAAAATGTTCTTCATTGTATTCATTTAAGGGTAAGTTGAGATTATTGCTGATAAACAATCCATCATTTATATAAAGGTAGATGTATTAGGGTTTTTTTGTTTTGTTGGGGGGGGGGGTGTTTTTGTTTTTGTTTTGTTCCCCCCTCCCCTGTGATCTTTTCCTCCCTCTTCTTTATCATTATTGGTACCAACTCATCATTTGACCTTATATTTATTTCTGAATTGTATATTTTGTTTGTAACTGGGGGTAGTCCTCGACAAATCATCTTTGATTTTTTGACAACCTATTTTGCTGTTTTTCTTTTAAAACATACATTCTGTACATGGATTCACTTTTATAGAGCCATGTTTACTGTTTATTATATGCATGTATTTTATTGTATGTATCTACTTTATATGTATGCACAATTATGTTCGGCATCCGTGGAAATAAAATTGAATTGAATGGAATTGACTTATTTTCATTTCATTTGTTCTTGATTCCCTGAATAAAAAGGCCATCTGTAATACATAGACATAAACATATTCATTTTTAAATATTTGTCCATACATTGTGTCCATAAATTAAGAAATGGTTAAGCATCGTTCACATATGCCGCAATGAACCACTGGGGGGGGGGTAAAAGCTTAATAAGTTTAATTTCTTTTTATGCTATAACACATATAAGTGAGTATTCATAGGATATTTGTTGCGCACAGCTGATTTTTTTTTTCATCTCCACTTGCGATTTATTTGCACATTTGGAAAGAAAAAGAAGAAGGGGAAGAAGACGAAGAAGAAGAAAAAAAAAGCGACTTATTACTGTTGCATAACGTAAACGAGCCTTTACTTGTGATCGCCATACAAAACAGACATTATGACAAAAGTCGATTTATCAGAGATTATTTTCCATAACTAGAATTAGGATATTTATTGGAAAATAAAACAACTACATTAATTCTGAAGAAATTATTCATAAACCATTGACACCAATTTTAGACTGCATACAGAATGATAGTAAATGCCGATTGGTAAGCGTAATAATCGTCCATTGTGTGAACGATATGGTGACTTGATGAAAAGGTTTAGTAGTTATAAATCAAGGATCATTCAGTGAAACGTAAGATTTATTATTTAAAGTAACTTCAAATAGCTCTGCCATTATTAGTGGTAATCCAATAAGTATTCAATGAAATGCATGGTCAGGTTAGTGTTTAAATGGGAAGAGATTAAACATACCTCCTGAGTAACAATTGGCGCCTGCATCCATTGTATGACTGCATGAGTAACGTTCAATTCCTCCATAAGTACAGTCTGTTAGGTTATCTTCTGTTCCATTACACCCGACATTCCTAAGAAGAATACGACCTGGTCCCTGACCAAACGTAGCAGATCTCGGTGCGTCTAATGCTCCATCAAATCCTAGCATTCTACAAACAACCCTCGCATCTCTCAGATCCCAGCCATCATCACAGATAGTTCCCCAAGATCCATTGTTCATGACCTCTACTCTGCCTTCAGCATTGTTGGATCCACCGATCAGGTGAACTTGAAATGGATTAAGGCGGACTATATAAGACCAAAGTAAAAAAATACGTTTCAATTATTTCTTAAAGGAAAAATAAAGAACAAGTTAGACAGTATATAATTACTTATTTTCATTTCATTTATTATTTTTCCCTTCAATAAAAAGGATATATAAAAATTAATACACAGACATAAACATATTCATGTACTCTATGAATGTTTGTCTATACACCGTGTCCATACATTAAGAAATTTTTTTAATTTGTGTATTTTATAACACAAATAAGTAAGAACGCGTAGGACCTTTTCATTTACACATTAGGAAAAAAATCCACCAAAGTTTACCGTCGCATAATGTCAACGAGTTTTTACTTGTGATTGCCTTACAAAACAGATAATATGACAAAAGTTGATACATCAGAGAGTAATAAATTGTCCGTAAGATTGAGGAAATTTCTGGGTGGGGGGGGGGGGGGAGGGAATCTGCATTTGTAGAAATTATTCATAAACCATTCACACCAATACCTGACTGCATGAAAAATAACAGTAAATGCAGATTGGTAAGTGTATTAATCGTAATTTATGTGAACGATTTGGCGTATTGATGCAAAGATTTAGTGGTTTTAAGTCCAGGGTTATTCAGTGAGGCGAAGAATTGACATTCTTAAAGTCGCTTATTAAAGGTAGATCTGCAGATGTTCGTGCTTATCCAATAAGCATTCAATGAAAATCGTGAATGAAACTGAAGAACAATTTAGTTATGGGCTACTTTCGAAATGCTTTCAAATTTAATGCATACCTCTATGCCATATGCCTAGGACTAAAATTCACCTACTACCAGTTTTTTTTGTTGTTGCATAGAATGAGTGTTCATAGTTAATGTAGGCTTTGTTTTCTGAATGCCCTTATTAATACGGGTGACTGAGCAATTTACTATTTCAAGTGTTTCGAAATATTGCTTTTTGGTGAATTTTGAGATTTCACTCAACCATAAGGCTTGATTGGATATGCCAGAACATACAGAGGACAACATTCGTTCTTTCATAAATTGTCTTTGAATGATCAGAATAGGCACATTTCTAAGGCTTTTCACAAATCTTGTCTTTCTTGATACTAGCCAGAACAAAATATACAAATTATTGTTAAGTATAGATTTTGCACCCTTTAACTAAAGTGGCTTTTGCTCACTCAGTCATAAAATATCGTTACGTTTTTGTTTCATTCCCTAGAAAAGACCCCAAGCATATCGACTCGGATGAAAATGACGCACTGTAGAATGGGGTTATTTCTGGTTTTAATAAAAAAAGAAAACCCCGTTGCATTTGAAGAAATTATCTACAAAGGATTAACACCAATACTTGACTCCATTCAAGATGAAAGCAAATGTAGATTGGGAAGCGTAATAATCTTCCTTTATGATTACGATTTGGTGACTTCATAAAAAGGGTTAGTGGTTATATACATCCAGGATCGTTCAGTGAAACGTAGAATTTACAATACGGTAATTCTTAAGTCACTTCAGATAGCTTTGTCATTATTCGTGCTAATCCAATAAGCATTCTATAAAATACATTGTTGAGTTGGTGGTTAAATGGGAAGAGATTAAACATACTCCCTGAGTAACAAATTGCGCCTGCATCCCTTTTATGACTGCATGAGTTACGTTCGATTCCTCCGTAAATACAGTCTGTTAGGTTATCTTCTGTTCCATTACATCCGACATTCCTTAGAAGAATACGACCTGATCCCTGACCAAACCGAGCGGATCTGGGTGCGTCTAATGCTCCATCAAATCCTAGCATTCTACAAACAACCCTCGCATCTCTCAGATCCCAGCCATCATCACAGATAGTTCCCCAAGATCCATTGTTCATGACCTCTACTCTGCCTTCAGCATTGTTGGATCCACCGATCAGGTGAACTTGAAATGGATTAAGGCGGACTATATAAGACCAAAGTAAAAAAATACGTTTCAATTATTTCTTAAAGGAAAAATAAAGAACAAGTTAGACAGTATATAATTACTTATTTTCATTTCATTTATTATTTTTCCCTTCAATAAAAAGGATATATAAAAATTAATACACAGACATAAACATATTCATGTACTCTATGAATGTTTGTCTATGCACCGTGTCCATACATTAAGAAATTTTTTTAATTTGTGTATTTTGTAACACAAATAAGTAAGAACGCGTAGGACCTTTTCATTTACACATTAGGAAAAAAATCCACCAAAGTTTACCGTCGCATAATGTCAACGAGTTTTTACTTGTGATTGCCTTACAAAACAGATAATATGACAAAAGTTGATACATCAGAGAGTAATAAATTGTCCGTAAGATTGAGGAAATTTCTGGGTGGGGGGGGGGGGGGGGAGGGGAATCTGCATTTGTAGAAATTATTCATAAACCTTCACACCAATACCTGACTGCATGAAAAATAACAGTAAATGCAGATTGGTAAGTGTATTAATCGTAATTTATGTGAACGATTTGGCGTATTGATGAAAAGATTTAGTGGTTTTAAGTCCAGGGTTATTCAGTGAGGCGAAGAATTGACATTCTTAAAGTCGCTTATTAAAGGTAGATCTGCAGATGTTCGTGCTTATCCAATAAGCATTCAATGAAAATCGTGAATGAAACTGAAGAACAATTTAGTTATGGGCTACTTTCGAAATGCTTTCAAATTTAATGCATACCTCTATGCCATATGCCTAGGACTAAAATTCACCTACTACCAGTTTTTTTTTGTTGTTGCATAGAATGAGTGTTCATAGTTAATGTAGGCTTTGTTTTCTGAATGCCCTTATTAATACGGGTGACTGAGCAATTTACTATTTCAAGTGTTTCGAAATATTGCTTTTTGGTGAATTTTGAGATTTCACTCAACCATAAGGCTTGATTGGATATGCCAGAACATACAGAGGACAACATTCGTTCTTTCATAAATTGTCTTTGAATGATCAGAATAGGCACATTTCTAAGGCTTTTCACAAATCTTGTCTTTCTTGATACTAGCCAGAACAAAATATACAAATTATTGTTAAGTATAGATTTTGCACCCTTTAACTAAAGTGGCTTTTGCTCACTCAGTCATAAAATATCGTTACGTTTTTGTTTCATTCCCTAGAAAAGACCCCAAGCATATCGACTCGGATGAAAATGACGCACTGTAGAATGGGGTTATTTCTGGTTTTAATAAAAAAAGAAAACCCCGTTGCATTTGAAGAAATTATCTACAAAGGATTAACACCAATACTTGACTCCATTCAAGATGAAAGCAAATGTAGATTGGGAAGCGTAATAATCTTCCTTTATGATTACGATTTGGTGACTTCATAAAAAGGGTTAGTGGTTATATACATCCAGGATCGTTCAGTGAAACGTAGAATTTACAATACGGTAATTCTTAAGTCACTTCAGATAGCTTTGTCATTATTCGTGCTAATCCAATAAGCATTCTATAAAATACATTGTTGAGTTGGTGGTTAAATGGGAAGAGATTAAACATACTCCCTGAGTAACAAATTGCGCCTGCATCCCTTTTATGACTGCATGAGTTACGTTCGATTCCTCCGTAAATACAGTCTGTTAGGTTATCTTCTGTTCCATTACATCCGACATTCCTTAGAAGAATACGACCTGATCCCTGACCAAACCGAGCGGATCTGGGTGCGTCTAATGCTCCATCAAATCCTAGCATTCTACAAACAACCCTCGCATCTCTCAGATCCCAGCCATCATCACAGATAGTTCCCCAAGATCCATTGTTCATGATCTCTACTCTGCCTTCAGCATTGTTGGATCCACCGATCAGGTGAACTTGAAATGGATTAAGGCGGACTATATAAGACCAAAGTAAAAAAATACGTTTCAATTATTTCTTAAAGGAAAAATAAAGAACAAGTTAGACAGTATATAATTACTTATTTTCATTTCATTTATTATTTTTCCCTTCAATAAAAAGGATATATAAAAATTAATACACAGACATAAACATATTCATGTACTCTATGAATGTTTGTCTATGCACCGTGTCCATACATTAAGAAATTTTTTTAATTTGTGTATTTTGTAACACAAATAAGTAAGAACGCGTAGGACCTTTTCATTTACACATTAGGAAAAAAATCCACCAAAGTTTACCGTCGCATAATGTCAACGAGTTTTTACTTGTGATTGCCTTACAAAACAGATAATATGACAAAAGTTGATACATCAGAGAGTAATAAATTGTCCGTAAGATTGAGGAAATTTCTGGGTGGGGGGGGGGGGGGGGGGGAGGGGAATCTGCATTTGTAGAAATTATTCATAAACCTTCACACCAATACCTGACTGCATGAAAAATAACAGTAAATGCAGATTGGTAAGTGTATTAATCGTAATTTATGTGAACGATTTGGCGTATTGATGAAAAGATTTAGTGGTTTTAAGTCCAGGGTTATTCAGTGAGGCGAAGAATTGACATTCTTAAAGTCGCTTATTAAAGGTAGATCTGCAGATGTTCGTGCTTATCCAATAAGCATTCAATGAAAATCGTGAATGAAACTGAAGAACAATTTAGTTATGGGCTACTTTCGAAATGCTTTCAAATTTAATGCATACCTCTATGCCATATGCCTAGGACTAAAATTCACCTACTACCAGTTTTTTTTGTTGTTGCATAGAATGAGTGTTCATAGTTAATGTAGGCTTTGTTTTCTGAATGCCCTTATTAATACGGGTGACTGAGCAATTTACTATTTCAAGTGTTTCGAAATATTGCTTTTTGGTGAATTTTGAGATTTCACTCAACCATAAGGCTTGATTGGATATGCCAGAACATACAGAGGACAACATTCGTTCTTTCATAAATTGTCTTTGAATGATCAGAATAGGCACATTTCTAAGGCTTTTCACAAATCTTGTCTTTCTTGATACTAGCCAGAACAAAATATACAAATTATTGTTAAGTATAGATTTTGCACCCTTTAACTAAAGTGGCTTTTGCTCACTCAGTCATAAAATATCGTTACGTTTTTGTTTCATTCCCTAGAAAAGACCCCAAGCATATCGACTCTAATGAAAATGACGCACTGTAGAATGGGGTTATTTCTGGTTTTAATAAAAAAAGAAAACCCCGTTGCATTTGAAGAAATTATCTACAAAGGATTAACACCAATACTTGACTCCATTCAAGATGAAAGCAAATGTAGATTGGGAAGCGTAATAATCTTCCTTTATGATTACGATTTGGTGACTTCATAAAAAGGGTTAGTGGTTATATACATCCAGGATCGTTCAGTGAAACGTAGAATTTACAATACGGTAATTCTTAAGTCACTTCAGATAGCTTTGTCATTATTCGTGCTAATCCAATAAGCATTCTATAAAATACATTGTTGAGTTGGTGGTTAAATGGGAAGAGATCAAACATACTTCCTGAGTAACAAATTGCGCCTGCATCCATTGTATGACTGCATGAGTAACGTTCGATTCCTCCGTAAGTACAGTCTATTAGCTTATCTTCTGTTCCGTTACACCCGACATTTCTAAGAAGAATACGACCTGATCCCTGACCAAACCGAGCGGATCTGGGTGCGTCCAAGGCCCCATCAAATTCTAGCATTCTACAAACCACTCTCGCGTCTCTCAGATCCCAACCATCATCACATATAGTTCCCCAGGATCCATCGTACATGACCTCTACTCTGCCTTCAGCATCGTTGGATCCACCGATCAGCCGAACTTGAAATGGATTAAGGCGAGCTATAGAAGACCAAAGTAACAGAATACATTCAAAATTTTTAAATAACTAAGTGCAGAATGAGTGACCATCAACTTGTCAAGCCTGAATATGATTTTAATGATGGTTCTCTTTGTTCTTATTCTCCATTAATTCATGTTTTGTACCTTGAATTTTGTTTTAAAATGCTCTTTATGTGTTTTGATGTTTGTATGATTTTTTTTTAAATGGAGAATTAAATGAAGACTGATTGATTGAATTAGAATAAAAATGAAGAAAAAGACAGTATTTAGGCTTATTTCTATTTCATTTCCCTTCAAAATAAAGGCCATCTGAAAAGCAAAGACATAAAGATATTGATGTATAAAAATATGTGTCCATACATTGGGTGAAATCACGCTCTTTGTTGGTGTTTCGTGTTGGTGTTTAGATCAAAAATTCTCCTAAAATCGAGCTCCAATACTGCTGTTTTTTTTTTGTGGTTCGTTTGTTTTTTGTTTTTTTTAGAAGAGTGTATTATTTCCTCTCGTAAACAAAATTGGAAATGAAGTTTAACATTTCCGATACAAAATTAAGAAATATATTTTTCGCATAAACAAAATTACAATTAGAGTTTCACATTTCATTTATAATTACAAATAAATTTTCACATCATAATTGCAAGTAAAATTTTACATTTCATATATAGTTGCAAAGAAATTTTCACATAAACAAAATTGCAAATAGAGTTTCACATTGCATACATAATTACAAATAAATTTCCAAGTAAACAAACTGCAAATAAAGCTTCCCATTTCATACAAACTGCATAAATATTCTCATAAACAGAATTACAAAATTAAATTTTACAATAATATTCATACCTTGCCATAATTAAATGTTTTAGAATACAGTATTCGGGTGGGGGGGGGGGGAATATAATGCATACATCAACTTTTGCACTTCTTGTTTTGTTATATCTAGAGAGAAAAATTAATAATTCAATAATTCAAAGAAAAGGAAGGGGGAAAAGAAAGAGGAAAGAAGAAAACAAAACGAAGAAAGAAGATAAAAATAGTGGAGTGAAGGTGTTGAGAAAAAACACCTACAAATACACACCAAACACACCCAAAAAGCACACGACACGACTCGACACAACACGCCCCCCCCCTCGAATCCACCACACACCTCAAACACCCATACACGCGTAGCTCCAAAGTCCCCCCCCCCCCCCCCCCCGTTGACACACAATTCAGATCCATGTCGCGTTTCCAGCGAGAGCAGCCAATGACTCAAGTTTTTCCCATTTCCTACAATGATTATTTATTGTTCCTTTCTGCTCTGCTATTTTTTTTCTTCTTGTTGTTTACTTTCTATTACTCGTTTCATAATATATATTCTCTTAACTGCAAGTAAATATATATACTTAATCAAAATTATGAGATGGTTTGACAACTGATCTTTTCCAATAGTGGAAGTTTGTATTCCTTTCCAGTCAAAGTTTTTTTTTTTTTTTCTATATTATCAAACGAATTTCCACATCCTTTCCAAAGACTTCTTTCTTTTTCACATAAAAAGAATAAATGGTCATACGTTTATTCTTCTTTATTACAAAACGAACATGCATTACTTACTGCACTTTTAAAGGTAAACAAATGTTTATTAGTATAAACGAGGTTATCAAGTAATTTCAACGGGGATTCACTTAGCCTACTTATCAGGGTGGACCTTCTAGGTGTCAAGAAAAAATATTTGTATTTCTTTTCCTAAAGCATTATACAAGTGTTCAAGATTACACACCGCATATGATTTTTCTGTTCTAGTATTTAATAGAACTATGTACATTCGCTTTGATGTTATATCCCACAGTGACTACTTTCTTTCATTAAAACAAAATTCTAAATTCAATTCTGTATCTTCATCAAGATAGTCATTCTCATTCAAAAAGTTTTTCCACGTAGAAGGAATAGAATGAAACAAATTTTGTGTTGCATTTATTTCTGACATTTTTAGTCCCATTCGTAAAACCTCCATGATGGACTTCAAATTTCCTACTTCATCTGCTATAATTATGATTTATTTTAAATATATTTTTGAGAAACAGATTTTCAGTCAGTATGAATAAATTAATTGTTGAAAAAATCTCTAATTTCTTTTATTACTTCTTTTTTCAACAACAGATCTTTGGTGCAAAACCATAACTCCATCATATCTCTATAAAAAGCTTGAACAGATAGACTAAGCATATTCAATGCAGAATTAGAAAAACAAAATAAGTAGGCCACCCACTTTTCTTGTTTTGATCTCTGAAGTAACGTTTCCAACCCATATTTGATTCTCCCAGCAGAGTCTTTTTAACCAGTTGATTCTTTGAGAGCGAATGAATAATCGAAAGTCCGTCAATTTTAACCCCTCTTTATTTTAGTCCAAATGTAGTACCTCTCTTTTAATCTTACCCTTCCCACCCCATTAAAAAATCAAAGATAATCTTGTTAATATCTTCATAAACCCACTGCGGTACTGGAATAAGTGAGGAAACATATTTTAACTTTGACAAAACAAAAGTCTTCATTGCTGGATTTTTTTCTATTAAAGTAAGGTCCCTTTGTTTCCATCAACAGAGCAATCGTTTAATTTTACTCAGAATCTCTTTGTAGTTCAATTGTTATCTGCCTTTCTGTATCTAATGAAAAATATATACGTAATGCTTTTATCACTGACACTATTTTACCAAAAGGATTAAAATATTCGAGCTTCTAAGTGGTCCCATTGATACAATGAAAGTTTTGTCTCTATTCATTTTTAGTCCAGATAAACGAGCAAAAGTTTAAATAAATTATCTAGCTTTTTGATCGATTCACTATCTTTGACAAAAAGTGTCATGACACCTGCATGGCCGTCGCCGGGGGGGGGGGGGGTGCGATGGGTGCGAACGCACCCCCCTCCAGACCCCCCCCCCCTCCCCCCAAAAAAGGATTTTTTTTTTTTTGGGGGGGGGGGCGTCGCCGAGTGGGGGGGGGGGTGTCTTTTGAAAAGGGCGACATGTTCTTATTGTGTAGTGTCGAACAACTCATATCTGCGCCACCAGTACCACTGCCTGACATTGGCATTGGTAAGTTTTGTCTTTTTTTTCCCAAAAGGCACCCCCCCCTTGAAAAAAGCTGGTGACGGCACTGCATCTGTACATTATATTTGTTTGACCCATGCTTATAAGGATACTAAAATATCCCGTAAACATATTTCCATTAAATGCACAACTTTGAGCCTTATTATACAGAGTCCTAACCCACTTACAGAATAATGATCCAAAACCGAATGATGTCAAAACAAAACATTTTGCAGAAAATTATGTGAGACGGAATCAAACTCCTTATCGAAATCTATTGTCAACAAAAATCCCTGTGAATTCTTATTTGTAGTCTAAAAAAATCATATCATCTATTAATCTAATTGCCTCATAGTCACCAATATATCTCGCTTTTAAATATCCCACTAGATCTACATTGATGATTTCATTTAATACTTTTTTTTAAATATCCTTGAAAGAACTTTAGTTATAATCTTTTAGTCTGCATTTAAAGATAAACTTGAGTTCTGGTCATGAGATTGAATTGTGAAAGAAACTGTTTCAAAGCAATTGTGAAAGGTTGATAACATAGCACATAAGAATTGGTATATGCTATAAGGTTTTGGAATCACCAAGAAGAAATTGACTCAAGTCTGCTAAGAGTCATATGCAATGCACACAGAAATGTGTAAATGTTCGGCCCCAACATTTCAGCTGTTTCTTGTCATATTTTGAACGTGAGGGAATTTGAATAGTAATCCTTTTCAGGGGACATATCTGTTGTGATAATCTTCCAAACTAACATAATAAGCATGAGGAAGCTCACACATTATTTTTTAATTTTCCCAAAACTCAAGCTTCCGTTTAACAAGGATATTGGCCTATAGTTCTTTTTTATTCGTAACTGGTCTTTCCCCTCATTTTGAATCAAAGTTGTAATGGTTTTTTTTTTGTGAAGAAGACAGTTTCTCTAGCTCAAAAGCTGTATTAAGTGCTTCCACTGATATTTCTCCAATCTCGGGCCAGAATGTTACATAAAATTTTACCCTTAACCCACCATTACCTAGAGACTTATTACATTTCATTTTTAAAATACTTTTAAAACCGCCATGCATTCACCTATAGCAATTTAATAAAAAGTTCAATCAATTTAGCAACTTCTGTCATTCAAAAGTGTATTTAAGTTATTCAATTTAGCGCTTCCAGCAAGGAATTTTTCTTTTGTATCATTCAAATTAGCACGTTTGTAGGAATCCTTCAAATTCATCGGCAACTGCCGAAAGGACTTATCGGGCATTCAGATTCGCAAATGGGCAGTCAAATTCGGAACATGTTCATTCAATTTAACACGCAAGTTATTAACCCCCGTTTTTTGTTCATAATTTTCCCTAAGTAAGCCTTGTTTCGAATTTCATTTCCCTCATCTATATATATATTACGTTAAGGATTTGGGGTCTTTTCTTTGGTTTGAGTAGGCGCCTCCCCTGGCTCTTTAGGTCCCCACCTTTTGGTACCCACGGGCGGGGAATAGTCCCCAGATGGTTGGGAGGCTCTTTTTAAGTGCTGAAGTGCCGTCCATATTTCATTTCTAAACATTGAATTTCCGGAGGGAGTAATAATTCTGCCGATGGAACAGCTCACTGTCGTAGCACGAAAAAGTATCTTCTGTTATGCCCCCAACCCATACCGATTACCTGTGAAGGGGAGAAACTTCATTGGTGTATTGCCAAAGAACAACGTGACGTATTCTCCAAGGCCATATCCGCATGTGTATATTGGCTTCAGTGTATACGGCGCAACAACAAACGTGTTATTCGTTCGCACAGCTCACGTGCTCATGTACATACACTGCATTTACTATGCTTCGCGCATAGAGTTACATCATTGTAGCTTCATGGTTATATACACAGTTTAGTGCGTATGTAACTCTATGGTTTCATGGCGGTCGCCGGGGGGGGGGGGGGGGGGGGCATGTCTCATGTCTCATCACCGACGTACACGAAAACGGATAAAAAAAGGTACCTTTTCAGCAATAAGCGCATAACCCGGGTTACGCGTTTAGGGTACCAAAAAACGCAAAAATCAAGAAAAAGGGTATCAAATTCAGAGATGATAAGAAGAAGATCCGCGGAAGGGGGGGGGGGGGATATAGTTTCGGTAATGTGTTCCAGATTAGGTTAAATGTCTTTTATGGTTCCTTTTTGGCTAACAAGAGGTTTATGATAATGATGTAATCCTCAAATAGGATGTAAAATACCAAGTAAGATATAAAATCGCCGTTAATGGAATAAAAAATCAGAGATAGACGGGGTTCCCTGTGTAAGGTATCAACATCTGCCCTACTGCAAACTGCTTTTTAATTCAGCAAGTGATCTACGCGGATGATGTACAGGTCTCAACAATGAGACATCCCCCCAAACCCGGGGGGGGGGGGGGGGTCGTCGCGATCGATTCGGATCGATTCAGGTACCCGTAATCTTTTCTCCCTTTTATTTTGTGAAAATTCGGCTCCTTTGGAAGTTTGATTATAAATGTAAGCATTCCATTACTTTATAAATTGAACTTTCAACGGGGTTTTTTGTTTGTTTGTTTTGTTTTGTTTTTTTATTTTTTATTTTGTTTTGTTGTTTGTTTGTTGTTGTTGTTGTTGATTTTTTATTTATTTGAACTTAATTCTTTCTGTGCTACAATTGTTTTTTTGGTTTTTTTCCGGGGGTTGATATTCGATGAGACAGGGTGAAGGGGAGGAACATGTAACTGTTAGATGTAAAAGAAAAAAAAAGGGGAGGGGGATTTCGGCCACTTCATATTTTACGACTCTTTATTTCAATTTAATTTATTTCTACTTTTTACTCACATCATGGAAGCATATACTAGGGTAAACTTCCTTTGCGACAGCCACCCAAAATGAAAACAATATAGGCTTATAGGGTTAGAGTTAGGGTTTAGGGTTAGGGTTAGAATTAGGGTTAGTGTTTAGGGTTTAGGGTTTGGGTTTAGGGCTTACGTAACCGCACATTAGGGTGGCTGTCGCATAAGTCATTCCTATTATCAACAACTAAATTGACGTGAATGGGGAAAATGGCCCTCATACCGTACACATGTGATTGTATATCGCCTCAGATATATTATTTATTCCCTAATGACAGACTAAACCGATCTGTAGACATCATTCGGGGGAGGGGAGGTGTAGGAGATCACGTCACTTAGGAATATCGGTTGCCACGGTGTAAAAAAGGAGCCCCCCCCCCCCTCACCAAAATTTCCTTCGAAGATATTTCCACTATGATATGAATAAGTATAGGATATTAATCCCGTCTCCCCTCGCGCTGAGGGTGACAGGAGGCCGATGGGGGTGGGGGGGGGGGGGGGGGGTAGTAGGGAAAAGTCAATCCGTCGGTCCTCCCAAGACCCATATAAGGGGGGCATAATTAATCCCCCTGAAAAGAAAATAATTTTTTCTCATTTTTGCATCCTTTACAAGGGACGTACCGCTAATCATGCATGTTATGTTTTCATGGCCTTAATTTCTCTGAGTATTAAACCACAGAAACATGGCAAGATCAAATCGCTCCCTCTAGCTCTATATGCATGGATATACTACTCGAACATAATTATATCCATGCTCTATGTGCGAGAATCCCGCCCGAGTGTAAATGAGATAGTGTGTCAGCACAGGCCACAGTAACATAAATAACATAACGTAACATAAATAAAATCATTATTAAGTCATTCATAAAGTAAAACAATCGTCATTTAGTCTTCATCAAGATGAAAATGTATTTTCTTCAGAACTCATGCAAGATTTGGATAAATAAATCATACTCATATATTGTAAATTCTTGGTAAAAAAAAACACTTTAACCGACTTTTTTTTTTATTCACTTGATTATTGTGACAAATATACGGTACGGTGAGTGATCATAAACACAGCTAGCGCCCGTGGATGTCCACGGGCTGCTTCTGCTAGTTAGTCTATAATATAGTAGACCTTATTGTCCTCTAGGCTACTTGTAAATTTCAAAGGATGGATTGTTTTCTATACACAGTAAAAAATATTTTAAACAACTCTTCAAAATTTTTAAACAACGCTGTTTATAAAGCCGGTCACTCTAACAACTATTGTTTAAAATGTTAAACAACCAAGGTTGTTTAAACTTTAAACAGCCTCTTGTTTAAAATTGTAAACAATTTTTTAAACAACAGCTTTTAAACAAGTAGGTTGTTTAAATTAAGTTGTTTAAACACACACAGTTGTTTAATACTTTTTTTCACAACTATTGTTTTTAAAAAATTGTCGTTTAAAAATATTGTTTAAAACATCTAGGTTGTTTAAATTAAGTTGTTTGAAACTTTTTGCACAACTATTGTTTAAAAAAATACATTGAAAGTTGTTGTTCAAAATAATTGTTTCAAACATTATAGGGCCTACAGATGTGTTTAAACATACACTGTTGTACAAGTAAGTTCCAAATGCCAGAGCTGATTGATACGTTCAGGGGTAAGCATTTAAACTACATATATTGTAATCTGATCGAGTTTATACTCAAGACATATTTGTGCTGCCCTGACATCTACGTGATGTCTAGTTCTAGACCACATCCACAAAATAAATTATGATGTAAACCTGGAACTTTCAGCGCAGCGCAGTTTAAGTTAGTTGCACACACAGTATATTATAGGACCGGACCCAGGCGCGCGTTCACCGTGTGCAGCTAGCTTAAACTGCGCTGGGCTGCGCTGCCAGAAGGGCGACTTGCAAAGTTGTAGGTCTAAATCATAATTAATTCTGTGACTGCGGCTTGGATCTAGACATCAAATATATGTCATGGCAGCACAAATATGTCTTGAGTATAAACTCGATCCGATTACAATATATTTAGTCTAAATGTTTTTAGTCTATATCAACCACAAAGTCATCCGCCATGATGAAGCCGGCCGTGTTTGGCTGAGAAGGAAACCTGGCCGTCTAGCGCGAATTTTCAATCTTTTAAACAACGTTGTTAAAAAGATTATTCTACAATATCATTGATGTCTTAAACAGCGGTTCTTTAAAATACAGGGTCCGTCTTTTAAACAATATTGCTTAAAATTTAAACAGCGAAATTTTAAACAGCGTTTTCCTGTGTAGAATTCCCAAAGCCACGCAAATAGGGAAATATACCCGAAGGGTTCCTTTGAAAATATAGGCCTTCTTTGAACGAGAAAATTTATGCAGACACATACCTAAGCATGGGCGGGGTTGAGAACAAAGAATCAGGAAACCAGCATTTCATCTTTTTAAAAAATATCCTCTACTTATAGGCTATTAGATTAACTTTAATTTTTCTTCAAATTTTCTTTATATCTGACTGATATAAAATGAGACTACATCTTTTTTATCATCTCCTTCATAAAAAAGCGGTAAACTATTTAAATTTTTTTTATTTGTCTTCTTGTCTTCTAAAATGTCGTCTAAATTTTAGTGTGTCCTCCTTTACAATGAAAATTATATACCGTATAAGTCCTTTCTCGGGACCTACACTTGTTTCATGTTTTACATCCATGCTACAAAAATGATAAGACCTTTATTCGCTTAAACAATGGATGTTTGATATATGCAATACCTCAAAACATGTGGGCCCTATCTTGAATCCCAAATATCATATCACACACATAATGAAGACCATAGAGACATGTCACAAAATAATGTTAGGGGAAAATTGTTAAATTGAACGCAAACCCCGCTAAATTGGATGCAGGAACGAGTTTGTTCCGTGACCACGTGACCATGCTATGCTAAATTGAATGAATGCTTTATGAAATATTTGGGCGACCTATGAATTTGAATGAAAAGGATGTTAATTTGTCTGTCTGAAATGCGAATTTAAATGCTTTTGTGATGAGGGCGAGATGGTTTTGGCCGAGTTGATGGTTACGGACTCGGCGGAGAAGATAAGATGGATGAAGTATAGATATCAACACGCTTCTTTGAAATTGCACGATCACTGTCGAGGCCTTTTCCTTTGCTATCTGTTGGTGCTGTGATCAGTTGATAGAGAGATACAAGTGATGAGGTGGTGTAACACTTCCGAGATGAATTTTAACTGCCGAATAGGCACGGAACGGCTAAAATCGTTTAAATTAAATGCTCGTAAAATGAATTAGACTGACAGAGTTTCGAAATTGGCCGGGAAAACATATGATGTAGGTTTTCCTGGCCAATTTCGCACTTCTGACAGTCAATTTAAGAAAACGTTCATTCAGTCAAATTAACACTCTTTTCATTCAAATTCATAAGTCACGCACGTAATTCATAAAGCCTTCATTCAATTTAGCATCGCATGTTCAAGTGGTCACGCAACAAACCCGTTCCTGCATTCGAATTCATTTTTGAGCATCCAGTTTAGCGGGTTGTGCATTAAATTTAACAAATAACCCCAACATCATTTTCTGATATAGTTCTATGGTCTTGTATTATACAAAATGAAAACCGCCTCATGTGCCTTTGAGCAAAAGATCCTGCGTGTGTATAGATCATTATGCGGTTGAGTGAACAGCTCCCTACACCGTCTTTCTCAGTCTGTGAGGAGGACCCATTCCATTGTGCATAAGGGGGAGTGTGGGTTGATGGAAGCGTATTTCGTCCCCACCCTTTCCTAGATCTAGATCTAGAGTAGATGTAGATTCCTAATACTAGACTAGCACAGTATTAGTCTATCTAAATGTACATGTAGTTAAATCATACGTGCCCAGTCACATGCACACTAGATCACAGTAGATATAATTTTGTTAAAGAGCATAATTGCATATCAGTGATTCATTTCAAAAAATACAAGTGTAGGGTCTACATAGAGAATTCGAGAGAGGCATACACACGTGTAAAATTATGTTGCTCTTACACATGTATATCTAAACACAATGGACTCGCTCAATTCAGTCAGCCTGCTGAGAAATCAATCATACAATCACATCAAAAACACCTTTGCGGTTCCAAATCAGAGATTGTGATTAATAAACAAACTTCAGCAGTGGTGAGCTCTGCAATCATACATAACACATATTTACGTCAAAAGGTTGAAATTTGTCCAGAAATTGCATAATCGTCGTCTATAGACAACAATACCTAAGCATGCCCGAAATCGGGTAAACGTTGCCGCGTGTATAGTTTCAATGGGAGCCACGTGACTCGAAAATTCTGCGATCTCTCAATTTTGTAGCTTTCTTGTGATTGGAAGTTAAACTTCAATGAAAAAAATGATCACTGGATATTGGACCAATCACATAAAACTTTACATCAGTATGTTGGATTTTTAATAAGCTTTCCAGATCAGTTTTCCCCTTTGCGGGACGAGTTTTCTTTGTTACGGAGGCGACGCATTTAGGTTATGGTGTCGGTGAATATGTGGGAATTCTGGCCGTTTTCAGACAATTTGCCATAGATAAAGAGACTGACATTAACAGCTTTGAAGAAAAACATGATCTCTGGATATCAGGCAAATTTTGTATTATCAGAAAGCTGAAGAAATGAAGTTTCATAAACAGCTTGCCCTTTTCGGTAACGCTTAGAAAGAAAAGCGCTATGAGCAAAATCATTAGGTGTAATTTCAACAGCTGTCCTGTGTTGTAGCGTGTGTAAATACTCTGTGAATCTTGCACATCGCAAATGAGCGCAGATTTTCATTATGTGTGTGATATGATATTTGGGATTCAAGATAGGGCCTAAATGTTCTGGGTTATTGCGTATGTTAAACATCCATCGTTTAAGCGAATAAAGATATTTGCATTTTTGTCGCGTGGATGTATGTATAAAGACATGAAACAACTGCATATCCAGAGAAAGGACTTATATAACTATTTCTTTGTAAGGGAGGACACACTAAAATTTAGACATTTCAGAAGACAAGAAAATGAAAGACAGAAATGAAATCTCTTTTACCATGTTTACCGCTATTTCATGCAGGAGACGATTAAAAAAAAAAAGATGTAACCTCATCATATATCAGGCAGATATACATATATATATATATATATATATATATATATATATATATATAAATTATATATATACATATATATATATATATAAATATATATAACTTATATATATATATATATATAATTAAAGTTAATCTAATTGCCTATATAGGTAAATGATAAAAAAACACATAAGGAGATGTTGGTTTTCTGACTTTGTGTTCTCCACGCCTTCCTCGGGGGAGATTGTCGCCCATGCTTAGGTATGTGGCTGCATGAATGTTCTCGTTCAAAGTAGGCCTATATTTTCAAATTAATCCTTCAGGTATATTTCCCAACTTGCGTGGCTTTGGGAAATCTATAGAATACAATTCATCCTTTAAAATTTACAAGTAGCCTCCAGGAAAATAAGGTCTACTATATTATGGACTCTTGAAGAAATGAAATTCGAAACAAGCTTTACTTAGGGGAAATTATAAACAAAAAACAGGGGAGTTAATAACTTGCGTGTTAAATCGAATGGACATATTCCGAATTTGACTGCTCATTTGCGAATTTAAATGCCCGAGGAGACCTTTCGGCAGTTGCCAATGAATTTGAATGATTTCTACAAACATGTTGATTTGAATGCACGGAAATGAATGATAGAAAAGCAAAATTCTTTGCTCGGAGCGCTAAATTGAATGACTTGACACTTTTGAATGACAGAAGTTGCTGTAAACGATGTATTTGCTTATATGGTAAACTTTTAAAACCATATATGTACTAAGAAGATGAGGTTACATTTTCTTTATCATCTCCTGATGAAAAAGCGGTAAAAGACCTTTCATATGTCTTTTTGTCTTCTAAATGTCCTCTAAAATTTAGTGTGTCCTCAATTACAAAATAATTATATTTGTAAGTTCTTTCTCGAGACCTACAGTTACTTCATGTTTTTTAAAAATATACATCCACGACCACGAATAGACCTTTTTATTCTCTCAAACGATGGGATCTTTAAAATTCGCCATAACCAAAACATGTAGGCCCTATCTTGAATGGCAAATATCATGTCAAACACATAATACAAGACAAAAGAAAATATCACTAACGATGTTGGGGAAAATTTGTTAAATTGAATGCTTAACACGCTAAATTGGATGCTCCAAAATGAATTCGAATGCAGGAACGGGTTTGTTGGGTGATCACGTGACCATGCGATGCTAAATTGAATGAAGGCTTTATGAATTACGTTCGTGACCTATGAATTTGAATGAAAGGAGTGTTAATTTGACTGCCTGAAATGCGAATTCGAATCCTTCCGAGATGAATTCGAATGCACGAATCATGGATCATGAATTTGAACTGCCGTTGAACCGGCAAGGCGAAAATTGTTTAAACTGAATGCTCGTAAAATGAACTGGACTGACTGAAAAAGCTGCGAACAAGCCTTCAACTGTTTCCTTTTACGTTCTGATAGCTGAAACTTTTCTTTTCCTATACTGTTTCCCAATTCGTTCTCAATACAACCTCTATCTTTTTCCAGTTTCTCTTTTTTTTGTCTCCATTGTCTAGCCTTTTTTCTAGAATATTTTCTTGTGAATTGAATTATTTCTAATTTCATGAAATCCCAGAACAATCATTTATCGGCTATTTCTTTCTTACAATTTTCTTCCAATTCAGTGATTTCCTTTTCCATTTTATTTAAATATGTTTATTGTCTCTACATAAGCTGTTATTAAATTTCCAACAAAATACTTTTCAATAAATTTCGAGGTTTATCATAGTCTAGAACTGTAACTGAATTGCTGAGTGGTCTGGAGCTATAAATCGGACAATATTGAATTTTATAACGACAGGTTTTCCCGGCAAATTTCGCAACTTTGTCAGTCTAATTCATTTTACGAGCATTCAATTAAATACGATTTTCGCCATGCCGTGCTATTCGGCAGTTCAATTTCATGATTTGTGCATTCGAATTCATCTCGAAAGCATTCAAATTCGCATTTCAGGCAGTCAAATTAACACTCTTTTCATACAAATTCATAGGTCACGCGCGTAATTCAGAAAGCCTTCATGCAATTTAGCATCGCATGTTCACGTGACCACGTAACAAACCCGTTCCTGCTTTCGAATTCATTTTGGAGCAACCAATTTAGCTTGTTGAGCATTCAATTTAAAACATTTCCCCAACATTATTTGTGATATTTTACTATTGTCTTGTATTATGTGTTTGACATGACATTTGCCATTCAAGATAGGGTCTACATGTTTTTGGTTATAGCGAATTTTAAAGATGCCATCGTTTGAGCGAATAATTTTTTTGTCACATGGTATAGGTATATACCAGTTTTTGCAGACCCTGCAGTCATTTCCACAAAAAGGAAGTCAGTAATGAGGAACAATGAATTTAGCTACGCAAATTATTTCTCTCATTCAATTCAATTGATTTCTCACATTATGTAAATTTACCCACGAGAGTTGCCAATGCTATAGTATTAGAACAAATTTCTCACACATTGTAAATAATTAATTAATTCTAATACATAATCCGCCATGGATCTAGCTAGGCATGCGGCTTTTCATTGTTCAGTACTCCCCTGTCCCTCAAAGAAAAGGAATAAATTAACTGCGAAGGGTTGCAAGGGCTGCCTGTCGGTGTTTGTACCTGGTGTAGCCGAATACCACTCAAACCGCCTCCGTGGTCTAGTGGTTAAGGCGTTTGGCGTACAGTGCCAAAGACCCGGGTTCGACTCCCGGCGGAGACAGTTTTTGCAAACCCTGCAGTTATTTCCACAAAAAGGAAGTCAGTAAGGAGGAACAATGAATTTAGCTACGCAAATTATTTCTCTCATTCAATTCAATTGATTTCTCACATTATGTAAATTTACCCACGAGAGTTGCCAATGCTATAGTATTAGAACAAATTTCTCACACATTGTAAATAATTAATTAATTCTAATACATGAATCCGCCATGGATCTAGCTAGGCATGCGGCTTTTCATTGTTCAGTACTCCCCTGTCCCTCAAAGAAAATGAATAAATTAACTGCGAAGGGTTGCAAGGGCTGCCTGTCGGTGTTTGTACCTGGTGTAGCCGAATACCACTCAACCCGCCTCCGTGGTCTAGTGGTTAAGGCGTTTGGCGTACAGTGCCAAAGACCCGGGTTCGACTCCCGGCGGAGACAGTTTTTGCAAACCCTGCAGTTATTTCCACAAAAAGGAAGTCAGTAAGGAGGAACAATGAATTTAGCTACGCAAATTATTTCTCTCATTCAATTCAATTGATTTCTCACATTATATATATATATATATATATATATATATATATATATATATATATATAAACATGAAACAACTTACAAATGTAATTATTTTCTTGATGACACACTAAATTTTAAAAGACATTTTAGAAGACAAAAAGACAAATGAAAGCTCTTTTACCGCTATTTCATGCGGGAGATGATAAAGAAAATGTAACCTCATCTTAAATAGATATCAAGAAAGGTTTTAAAAGTTACCCTATGATTTGTCTATAGTTAAATAAGAAAAAAAAACAACATAAGGAAATGCTGGTTTTCTGACATAGTGTTGTCTACTCCTTCCTCGGGGGAGATTGTCGCTTAGGTATAGGTGCATGAATTTTCTCGTTCAAAGTAGGCCTATATTTTCAACCCTTCAGGTATATTTCCCAACTTGCGTGGCTTTGGGAAATCTACAGAATACAACCCATCCTTTAAAATTTACAAGTAGCCTACAGGACAATAATTAAGGTCTACTATAGTATGGACTCAAAAAGGAAATTAAAGTCGAAACCAGCCTTATTTAGGGGGAGTTATAAACAAAACAAGGGGGTTAATAAATTCCGTGTTAAACTGAATGAACATGTTCCGAATTTGACTGCCCATTTGCGAATTTGAATGCCCGAGGTGTTCTTTCGGCAGTTGCCGATGAATTTGAATGATTCTTACATACGTGCTAATTAGAATGCACGGAAATGAATCTGAATGATACAAAATCCCTTGCGCGAAACGCTAAATCGAATGACTTAAATACACTTTTGAATGACAGAATATGCGGTAAACGATGTTTTTGCTAAATTGAATGAGCGTTCTATTAAATTGACTGACAAAAGTGCGAAATTGCCCGGAAAACCTATATTTCATCAAGTTTCTCAGTTATAAACCAGTAGTCAAGCCTGCTTTGCACTAAAGGTTGAGCTTTTCCAGATGCAAATTGCCTCTTTACTCCATTCCTTGTTTGCCAAATATCAATTAAATTTTAATCGTCCATAAATTGTTCAAAATATGTTCAAAATCTAGATTGTTATGATGTTTTACTGTTCAGATCTGTGCTAGCTAGGTTTACATTATGTTCCCAGCGGCCACCGCGGACAAGACGGGATGGACGTGAAACAACGCGGCGGGACGGGATGGGCAAACGTGACAGGCTGTGATTGCTGTGGATGCTGGGCCAGAATTTTAAACTGTCAAACAATTTGCCTCGGCACTCACGGTGCATATAAAAAACTTAGTAGGCCTTAGTAACAAAACGTGACAGTACGTAATAGGCCGTAACAAAACTTGGAGGCCGTCCGTAGGGGGACGAGAAGCATGTGTTTTCCCCGACATTTCACGGTCACGTTCTGCCGCGCTTAGTGCCCGTTTTGTCACGGTTGCTTCACGGTTTTGTCCCGTTTCGCCACATTTTGTCACGGTTCTCACGGAAAGCTAGGGTGTATGGCAGCCGTTTCGTCGCGTTCAATCACGGCGCGTCCCGGCCTGTGACGGTTTACGAGTTTACGTTGCGTTCTACTACGATCGGGGAGCGCGGTCTGGGAGGGAGTATGATGATTCATGATGTTGTCTCGTCGAAGTCTCAGGATACAATGATTGCTATTGTGTGTATGTGTGTAATTGGGCTTTTTTTTTTTTTTTTTTTTTTTTTTTTTTTTTTACAGACGTTTATCATTCAGATATGATTATTTACGTCTGGGACCGACCTTTAACGCCACCATCCGAAAGACGTGACTCAGTCTCGAACCTGGGTCCGCTGAATCAGTTTATAACTTCCACTGATAGCTGGATTACAGGTGCATGCCACAACGCCCAGTTATTGCTATTGCTTGGGAGGCCTTCTTTTTATACCGTGGGCACAAACGTGCTAAAAAAGCTGCCCAGCGTCCACGTTTCATCCGTAGAAAGCCTTGACAGAACGTGAAAAACGTGTAAGAACTTGATGAGAACGTGAGAAACGTGAGGAACCCATCACAACGTGACGGGCCGGGAGGGAACGTACTGGCATCCGTGGTAGACCGAGGGGCCAAACCGTAGCGAGCCTTTGAGCCTCCGGGACTCAGCAGCCCCTTCCCCCACGGCCCGTCACTGATACCGTGATAGACCGTGAGAAAACTTAGCAAGACTTAACAAAACTTAATTACGGAGAAAAACTGGCCAAAATCACATGGCGCACTACGTATCAGGCAAACGGGGCTGCCGTGGTCGCCGGGAACATAATGTAAGCCTAGCATAAGGAGTCGATACCGATATCTTAACACTTGCAATGGCAAAAAAAAAAAAAAATGAAAAAAAAAAAAATGCAATGGCGTCCACACCGTTCTCGACGCAGGAAAAATATATATATATTTTTTACCATCAGACTATAGGTTTCATGACGCTTGTATTGTGAATGTTGATTTAGAGTTCATCCTGGTTAATAATGTGGATTCACTGGGTCTTTTACTACTGAAAATCTAACGTAAAATTTATAAGATCTATCTGAAAAGAAAATTAGATCATGAATTTTTATTCACTCCATCATCCCCATTGAGTAACTGTTAGTTTCTTTCCGTGTGATCTAGATGGAAGTCAGACCAAAATAATGTTGGCCTAGATTTAATTTCTGGCCTATAAGAATACAATTACTCATAGCACTTGTGAAATTACACTTCGAAATGTCTCTATTCCTCATGACCAATTGCCGAAATTCCCCAAAGCTAGCAACATCAACACCAACATCGAGCGTGAAATGAAAATTTCTTGATCCATAAGGGTACAGTGTTAGTGCATGGAATTGTGTATATGAAATAAAACACCGGCAACCAGAACTACATCAAAAAATCAAAGGCCAACACCTAACATCGACTGATTTTTTTCTCGTTTCATAGTTGGTGTTAGATCATGATTTCGTGGCAAAATAAACGCTAACACCAAACACAAACCGACCGTGAAATCACCCTTTGTGTCTATACATTAAGAAATGGTTAAACACGGTTCTCATTTGCCGCGATAAACCGTGGGGCTGGGGGCTGGGGTTAAGCTTAATGCTCTTCAAATCTGTGTATTTTATAACACATATAAATGAGTACTCCCGCAGCTACTTTTTTTCATCCCCATTTGTCATTCATTTACACATTAAGAGAACGGAAAAGAAGAATAAGAAAAGATAAGACCGCCACGGTTTACGGCTGCATAATGTCAACGAAAATTTACTTGTGATTGCCATCTAAAAAGGCAACATGACAAAAATCGATAAATCCGAGAGCAATCAAAAATTGTCGAATGAGTATATTTCTGGGGGAAAAACACTTGCGTTAATTTTGAGGAAATTATTCATTAACCATTAACACCAACGCCTGGGGGTCGTTTCATCAAACCGTCATAACGACAAGATCAGCTACATCTCGACACTGTCGCTCAACTTTTCTGCTAAAGCCCACCGCACACTATACGATCGGTCTGCGACCCGATTTCAGAAGAAAATGTAATAACATTTTATACAAACATTAAAACACATAAAATATTTTTGATTCAGGTTCCGAATAGTGATATAGACAGTAAAATCGAAAATACTGCCTGTCGAGAGTTTTCTAGTCGGTGGAAAGGCCAAATCGGCTCCGAGTCGTAGTGACGTCACAGCAGTCCCACGATTGTCTACGGTTTGAATCTGATTTGGCCCTTATTCCGGGTATATGGCTAACAGCGCACCAAAACCCTATGTTTACTATTCATATCGTTGTTAAGAATCTAAATCAGGTAAATTTCATTTGTTAAAATGCCCATATTTCATGCTTTACGATTTATTTCCAAAATCGGATCGCAGTCGATCGTATAGTGTGCGGTGGGCTTAAGTGTGTCACAAAACCTCTTGAAAAGCATTGTCGATTCCATTGCTGATCCGTTGCTTTACATATTCAATTTATCTTTGAAGTCTGGCCAAGTTCCAGCTAAAATGAAAATTGCTGAAGTGATCCCATTATTCAAAAAAGGTGATAACCTGTCTGTCAACAATTATCGCCCCATATCTTTATTAACCTCGTTTTCAAAAATTTTGGAAAAAGTAGTCTATGTAAGAACTATTGCTTTTCTTAAAAAATACAATATTATATCCGACTCTCAGTTTGGTTTCAGAGAAAAACACAACACGACCCACGCTATTTTAACTCTCATAGATCAAATCTCTAGTTCTTTTGATAAGTCTAATCACACTGTGGGTATGTTCCTTGATTTCTCTAAGGCTTTTGATACCATTAATCACGAGATACTACTGCATAAACTTGCTTACTATGGCATCAGAGGGAATGCATTGAAGTGGTTTAAGAGTTATCTTTCAGGTAGAGTACAATTTGTTAGCGTAAACAATTCGGACTCTTCTACCAAACCTGTTAATTGCGGAGTTCCTCAAGGAAGCCTTCTGGGCCCTCTTTTATTTATAATTTATGTAAATGATATTAAAAGGTCGTCTGATATTCTCTCTTTTATACTCTTTGCGGACGACTCCAATCTGTTCTACTCACATCACAATCCTATTGAACTCGTCACTGTTTTAAATGCCGAACTTAAAAAGGTGACGGATTGGATAAAAGCTAACAAACTATCTTTAAATTTACAAAAAACAAATTATATGTTGTTTAGTAATTCCTTATCACATCTATCTGATCAAATTATATTTGACAACACTGTTATTAAAGAAGTTAAAACAACCAAATTTTTAGGTATTACTATAGACAATAAATTATCATGGAATTCGCATATTGACAACACTTGCAAAACCATATCAAGAAATATTGGAGTCATTCATCAACTAAAGCATGTTCTTCCATTATCAGCACTTCTGATGTTATATTCAACTCTCATCTTACCATATCTAAATTATGGCATTTTGGCATGGGGAAACGCAGCAAGATCCAGGTTAGATAAAATTTTACTCTTGCAGAAAAAGGTTTTGAGAATAATATGTAATACATCTTACAGAGCGCATACTGATATTTTGTTTCGCCAAAATCGTATTCTCATAATTCATGACCTTTATCGATTTCAGCTGTACCAATTCATGTACAATCTTGATAGAAATAATATGCCATTCGTTTTGAAACAACTGTTTGCAAAAAATAGCACTTTACACAGGTACTACACCAGGCAAGCAAACGATTATCATTTACCCAAAACTCGAACGGCTTTTGCCAGTAAAACTATATTTTTCAATGGTCCTAAATATTGGAACTCATTAGAACAGAATTTAAAACTTACCCCTAACTTAAGTAGGTTCAAATATCTTGTGAAGAAACACTTGACTGACTTATACTGATGTAAATAATTCACTCTGCTTTTATTTATTTTTCTTTTCTTTTCATTCCATAATTGTGTATTTATCTTTTTTTTTTATAATAGTTATATATACGTGTATATATAATATACTGATTTCCACTCGAAATCTCTTTTATTTCATTAATTTTATATTGTAATGTTAGCTCAACTGTATATAATGTACATATGTTTTGTTTAGTAATTTCCTCCCTCTCAAACAATTACTTTAATTTAAACGAAAATCTTTTTTTTTGTTTGTTGTTTTTTTAAAAACATATATTATTGTATCATTATTCGATTAGGGGGTCTACATCACACAAGCTAAGCTTTTTAGTAGATCCCTCCACATATCATTTTGTCACCTTTCTATGTCATATTTATGTATTCTCTGTTTTTGCAGTGTTTGTAATTTATACATATTGTTGTAATTTCAATGTAAATGTGGAATCTGAATAAAATAAAATAAAATCAAATCAAATCAAAGCCGTCTTTGCCAAGATCAGCGACAACTTCCCTGACAAGTACTAGTCGGTACTCCAAACCTGTCATATGTTTTTAGAACGCCATCACAAGCCAGCTTTTAGATAGTCTATGGGCTGCGAAAAAATGAAAAAATGTTAATTTAGAGAAAATGTACTTCCTGATCTTTAAGCACATTCCTTTATCATATAGTTTGTATTAATTGCTATATGATAATATTGTACCGACGGACAATATGTTTTTATGGCGTCTTTACCCCCCAACAAGTAAATGAGATTAATATTATTTATTCTCACATTGGTCTACCATAGAAGCAGCGTCGAAAACGGAACAGTCTGTATCTACAGACCCATGTGAACGACGACAATTTATTCTGTATGTATTTTCCCTATATTTTCCCCCTTTCACGCAATGCTTTGATGTAAATTATATTATACGTATTTTTTTCAAAAAAAAAAAAAAAAAAAAATTCGGTCATAAAATATCTTAATTTAATTATTTTCTCTAAAGTGAACGCGATTTGGGTCTTCTTTCCATAATTAGTCAATTATGGTATCCTCTTACTTACAAATCTAGATTCGTACATCGAATTCGCATCCTCGAGTTTTCTCAATTCTATAAATTCCAAAATGCCATAAGTAGCCCATCTCTCCATGTAAACGGGATGTGTGTATTATCAGTATTAATTTTCGCTACCATTTTTGACATTTTGGAACAGTTTGGGAAAAACATCTTTCGTCATGCCTTTGTGAAACAGTTTATTAGGTCCATGATATTTTGGTAGATCGCTGACAAGAGTTATGACTGTCATGGAGTTGATTTGATGAAACGATCCCCAGACTGCATACAAAAGGAAAGTAAATGCAGATTGTTAAGTGTAATAATTGTTCTTTACGTACACAATTTGGCGACTTGATGAAAAGATTTAGTGGTTATAAATCAAGGACCATAGAGTGAAACGTAAAATTTACAATTTGAAAGTCACTTCAAATAGGTGTGCCATTATTCGTGCTAATCCAAAAAGTATTCAATGAAATACATTGTCAGGTTGGTTGTTAAATGGGTTGTTAAACATACTTCCTGAGTAACAAATTGCGCCTGCATCCCTCGTATGATTGCATGAGTAACGTTCAACTCCTCCATAAGTACAGTTTGTTAGGTTATCTTCTGCTCCATTACACCCGACATTCCTAAGAAGAATACGACCTGATCCCTGACCAAACCTAGCTGATTTCGTTGCGCGCAAGGCTCCATCAAACTCCAGCATTCTACAAACCACTCTCGCGTCTCTCAGACCCCAATCATCGTCACATATAGTTCCCCAGGATCCATTGGACATGACCTCTACTCTGCCTTCAGCATCACTGGATCCACCGATCAGACGAACTTGTAATGGATTGAGGTGGGCTATGGAAGATCAAGGTAAAATAGTAAGGTTGTAGATTTTGAATAACTCTGTGCAGGTTTAGGAAAAAAATAAGAAAATGTTAGGTAAGACATAGCTACTGTTTTCCATTTTATTTGTTCTTTATTCCGTTCATGAAACCCATCTGAAATACCAAAACCTAAACATATTAATGTACAGAAATAAATCCTTACAATCGAAATATACAAGAACGAAAAATATGCATGTATAAAAACGAAAGTCTTCAATTATTTTTATCTTTAAAAAAAATAAAGAAAGAAAAAAAATTAAAAACATAAAACAAAGTACATGTACAAGGGAAAACTAGAAGGCGGTGTTACGAATATCATGACAAAAGTGATGTTGAATATTCATATCCATGCGGCTTACATGGTCATTTTTTTGTGTGTCTTTGGAGATGGGAGCCATTAAAATACCAATGAAAAAGGGCAAATTTACCATTTGAAAGTCACTTCAAATAGGTGTGCCATTATACGTGCTAATCCAAAAAGCATTCAATGAAATACATTGGCAGGTTGGTTTTTAAATTGGAAGAGAAAACATACTTCCTGAGTAACAAATTGCGCCTGCATCCTTTGTATGACTGCACGAATAACGTTCCACTCCTCCATAAGTACAGTCTGTTAGGTTATCTTCTGCTCCATTACACCCGACATTCCTAAGAAGAATACGACCTGTTCCCTGACCAAAACTAGCTGACCTAGGGGAGCCCAAGGCTCCATCAAACCCCAGCATTCTACAAACCACTCTCGCGTCTGTTAGACCCCAATCATCGTCACATATAGTTCCCCAGGATCCATCTGACATGACCTCTACTCTGCCTTCAGCATCATTGGATCCACCGATCAGACGAACTTGTAATGGATTAAGGTGGGCTATGGAAGATCAAAGTAAAATAATAAGTTTGTAGATTTTAAATAACTCTGTGCAGGTTTAGGAAAAAAATAAGAAAATGTTAGGTAAGACATAGCTACTGTTTTCCATTTTATTTGTTCTTTATTCCGTTCATGAAACCCATCTGAAATACCAAAACCTAAACATATTAATGTACAGAAATAAATCCTTACAATCGAAATATACAAGAACGAAAAATATGCATGTATAAAAACGAAAGTCTTCAATTATTTTTATCTTTAAAAAAAATAAAGAAAGAAAAAAAATTAAAAACATAAAACAAAGTACATGTACAAGGGAAAACTAGAAGGCGGTGTTACGAATATCATGACAAAAGTGATGTTGAATATTCATATCCATGCGGCTTACATGGTCATTTTTTTGTGTGTCTTTGGAGATGGGAGCCATTAAAATACCAATGAAAAAGGGCAAATTTACCATTTGAAAGTCACTTCAAATAGGTGTGCCATTATACGTGCTAATCCAAAAAGCATTCAATGAAATACATTGGCAGGTTGGTTTTTAAATTGGAAGAGAAAACATACTTCCTGAGTAACAAATTGCGCCTGCATCCTTTGTATGACTGCACGAATAACGTTCCACTCCTCCATAAGTACAGTCTGTTAGGTTATCTTCTGCTCCATTACACCCGACATTCCTAAGAAGAATACGACCTGTTCCCTGACCAAAACTAGCTGACCTAGGGGAGCCCAAGGCTCCATCAAACCCCAGCATTCTACAAACCACTCTCGCGTCTGTTAGACCCCAATCATCGTCACATATAGTTCCCCAGGATCCATCTGACATGACCTCTACTCTGCCTTCAGCATCATTGGATCCACCGATCAGACGAACTTGTAATGGATTAAGGTGGGCTATGAAAGATCAAGGTAAAATAATCAGTTTGTAGATTTTAAATAACTCTGTGCAGGTTTAGGAAAAAATTAAGAAAATGCTAAGTAAGACATAGCTACTTATTTTCATTTCATTTATTCTTTATTCCGTTCATGAAACCCATCTGAAATACCAAAACGTAAACATATTAATGTACAAAAATAAATCCTTACAATCGATATATACAAGAACGAAAAATATACATGTATAAAAACGAAAGTCTTCAGTTATTTTTTATTAAAAAACAAATAAACAAATAAAGAAAAAAATTAAAAACATAAAACAAAGTACATGTACAAGGGAAAACTAGAAGGGGGTGTTAGGAATATCATGAGAATAGTGATGTTGAATATTCATATCCATGCGGCTTACATGGTCATTTTTTTGTGTGTCTTTGGAGATGGGAGCCATTAAAATACCAATGAAAAAGGGCAAATTTACCATTTGAAAGTCACTTCAAATAGGTGTGCCATTATACGTGCTAATCCAAAAAGCATTCAATGAAATACATTGGCAGGTTGGTTTTTAAATTGGAAGAGAAAACATACTTCCTGAGTAACAAATTGCGCCTGCATCCTTTGTATGACTGCATGGGTAACGTTCAACTCCTCCATAAGTGCAGTCTGTTAGTTTATCTTCTGCTCCATTACACCCGACATTCCTAAGAAGAATACGACCTGATCCCTGACCAAAACTAGCTGATCTAGGGGCGCCCAAGGCTCCATCAAACCCCAGCATTCTACAAACCACTCTCGCGTCTGTTAGACCCCAACCATCGTCACATATAGTTCCCCAGGATCCATCTGACATGACCTCTACTCTGCCTTCAGCATCATTGGATCCACCGATCAGACGAACTTGTAATGGATTAAGGTGGGCTATGGAAGATCAAAGTAAAATAATAAGTTTGTAGATTTTAAATAACTCAGTGTAGCTTTAGGAAATTAAGAAAATGCTACGTAAGACCTAGCTGCTTATTTCCATTTCATTTGCTCATTATTCAGTTCATGAAACCCATCTGAAATACCAAAACGTAAACATATTAATGTATACAAATACATCCCTAGAATTTGAATATACAACGCAAAATATGAAAGTATAAAAAAGGAACGTCTTCTATCATTTTCAACCAAAACACCCCTCAACGAATGCAGAAAACAATTAAAAAATGAAACGAAGTATATGTACCAAAGAAAAACTAGAGGGTGCTGTTAAAAGGAAATTGAAATTGTTTCTTATACTTTCTTACAATACAAATTAATATCAGTGCATAGTCTAATCATGTCTCGCCTTTTTTTCAAAATGCATTTATCCTTCCCGTCATGACTTTACGCTCTATATGCAACTTACTATAATTATGGTCACTACCCCTGTAGTATGCACATCGTGTGCTCTCTCCCTCTCTCTCTCTCTCTCTCTCTCTCCTCCTCCTCCTCCTCTCCACCTCTCCTCTCTTTTTCTTTACTCTTCACATATGCAGCAACATTTACTATCCTTGTATTTTTCTCTTCCCTTGCTTTAATTTATGTTGTCTTATATTCTCTTTATTATGTTCACATACTATATACGTGTCGTAACAAGCTCTGAAATTATGGGTTTATAATTGTATTATTATTCTGCCCCTTTTTGGTAATCTATGTATATCTATATATATATATATATATATATATATATATATATATATATATATTTATTTTTTTTTGGTCTATATATTTACATGTTAAAAAAAATACGTTTGTCATTATTTCGAGGGATCCGCATACTACAAGCTTTGCTTTTCAGTGGATCCCTCCATTTCCACAGGTTTAACTTAAAAAAAAAAAAACTATTATACTGGATGTCTATGTATACTTTCTATTTTATCACTTTAAACCATGTAAAATGTATTTTGTTATTGAATATTGAATTGTATATTTGATTTCTTGTTAAAATCACTGTTCTGTTGGAAATGAAAATAAAACTGAAACTGAAACTGAAACTGAAACGAATATCACGATAATCATTGATGTTGAATATTCATATCCATTCGGCTTTAATACATGGTCATTCTTATTGTGTCTTTGTAGATGGGAGCCATTAAACTACCACAGAAATATGGTAAAGTTCTACTGATTTGTTTAACTTTTACAACGTTCGAGTGATTTTTTTTCTTTCCCTTTGGATCTTTCGTTTTGTTTCGGTTCTTTCTTATGTAAGCTGGATTAATTATCATGAAGACGCCTTAATACAATGGGGGCTTTGTCTAAAATCTGGAAATTTCCAAGCCACTTTTGCATCTCATTGCGTTGTCGAGTACTAAATGTAATGTTTGTCTGCGACTGGTCGACCTTGACTACCCGCGTTCAGCCTAGGGGAGCTGTGCGTGACACATTTTCTTGTTTGCTGGTCGCAATTAAGCAGTCACGTCATGATGGTCGTCATCGTCTGGACATGTGTCCTTCGTCTTCTCTATGTGTTTGTTTGTTTGTATATGTACGTGCGTTTATAGTGTGAACCGAGGAGTCATATGTATTCATCTGTATGTCCTACATATTCGAGGACACATGTTTGTAGGAATGTAACAAACCGAGGATAATATTTTTTTAAAAATCTGCATCAGGACTTAGTTTTATCAGTAAACATAATGGCCTACAATAACCTACCCCTATATGAAATTGTAAACCGTTTAGAGAATTTTGAAATCAAGGACTTGCTCGGTCTGCTTTGAGTCCTTGAAGTGAATGTACAGTTCTTATGTTTGTACTCGGTTTGGTACCGTAGACAAGAGCATACGGGTGAGGGTTTGTGTGTGTGTGTGTGTGGGTGTGTGTGTGGGTGGGTGTGTCTGCCTAGTACCGTCCTGTTGATTGCAGAAGCCTCCGCCAGATTTCCTGTATACTGCAGTTTGTGTTTCTAGGCTCATTTTGGATTGTGTTGTGACAGTCGTTTTCGTGAGGTGAGGCTTCGTTGGCCGCATCATGTTTCAAGGTTTAAACTGGGGGTGCTGTGAGCAGATTTTTTTTTTAAATTTCACTTGCTTATCTAGGAATTATGGCGCCCGGGGCAAACAATGAAGTAGCGCCCCTACCCCCCCCCCCCCCAACTTATCCACGTTATTGTACAAGTGAAGGAGCAAAGTGACCGAGCGGTATTTTTTTTTTTTTTTTTTTTTTTTAACCCCCAAGACGCAATTTCTTATGCAATTTACTCAGGAAAATTTACAACTGAGCACTGCGATCGAGGGGTAGAGATCTGAATTTTTAATATTGATAAGCGGTTTTCTTTCACTTCCTTCTCAAATGGGGCGCAACATTAATGTAAACCATTAAGAAATAGTCCATGAATCTAGGAAGACAACTGAAAGTTGACATTTCTTTGACACCTTGAACCTTTGCAAAAGCGATTGGGGGGGGGGGGCAATATTTAATAAAAGGATGATGAAACTTACATGATGGTGAGCAAAGCAACGAGAATTATTTATCATTCTTGAGCCGTTCAAAAAAATCCTATACTGGGGCGCGAAATTACGAGATTCTGGATCAACATTATGCGAGGAAGCAAAGCGACCGAGCTACAGAATTTTTTTTGCATTTCAAACCCTCAAAAAATTATTTCTAATGCATTTACCCTGCGGATGGGGGGGGGGGGGGTGGTGCAGACTCTAAAATCAACGTTACCTGCAGAGATAACATTTATTATTTTACGTCATTCTGCAAACCAACGCACCAGGGTTGGCACGATTAAACTGAACTTTAAATCGGCGTGATTTCTTAAAGGAAAATCACCAATTTTAGTAAAAAAAAAAAAAGAAATACATAAGAAATTTCGTTGTTGATTTTGTTGATGCGACATAAAGAAATCACTCAAAATTCATTGTTTGATTTTTCTTATTTTGGGGCTGAAAAACTCATCGAAGTGAGAGTTGATATATTTATTTTGTATAAGCTATAAATCGATTTAAATTAAATAAATCCATTTTTTTTTCAACCCTGCAATACATACAATTTGCATTATTGTAGGTACATGTACGTGGAAATAAGGAAGGAAATCCGTTCATAACGTGACAAAATGTATTGTCCTAATCGTTTATGCGAGTGTGCGAAGCGAGTGAACGCAAGTGAAAATGTGAACATAATTTTTTAGGTTCTAAACTTTAAAGGCACTTTCTGTATTATTGATTTGGGTAAAAAACCAAACTGCTCCACCCCCCCCCCCTTCCCATACTTACACGAAACTTCGAGGGAGCGAAGCGACCGAGCGGTAATTTTTTTTGGTTACATTTTTAAGCCTAAAGAAAGCAATTTGTTAAGCATTTTACTTACAGGAAAAAATCGCTAGCGAGCACTGCATCGATCGGCACAGCTTCGAGTTTGGGAAATTGATAAACGGTCTTCTTATTCACTCATTGGGGGCACAATTAACGGAAGTTCAGGAGAAATATAGTCGAGGAATATAGCTATGCAACATAAAGTTACAGTTTCTTTCAAAATAATGGTGAACCTTTGAAAATACTATCTAATACATAATACTGAGGGGCGCAATATCTTTAAAAAAAAGTGAGTGATAAGTAAATATATTGAAAAAAGCACTGAGAATGACATTTTTCTTCAATTTTCAACCTTTTTAAAGTGCTGTTTATATAGCCAATATTGGAGTGCAAAAATAAGAAATCATGAAGCAATAGATGCGAGGGAGCAAAGCGACCAAGCTTTAGAAAATGTTCGCTTTTTCAACCTAAGAAAAACTCAATTTCTAATGCACTTTATTCTGCGGATTGGGGGCGAATAAGTCTTAAGCATAAGTTTCTTCCCTTTCTTTGTTTTGCCTTTTTTGCGCCCCTGCTTTAAGCACCTCCTGGAGCAAGTGCCCCATAAAAATCGGGGGGGGGGGGGTTGCTGCAGCACCCCCTGCATCCTCAGCCTTCTAGGGGCCTGCTATATTCCATGGCCTGAGTACACATTTAATTGCGTCTTCCCGAATTTCATGTATGTATTTTACTTCCTGTTTTCTATTTATTCTGTTTGATCTAAAAAACAACAACAAACAGAAAAACAAAAACCAAGGTGTTCCCGTAGCGTTTAGCATCCATTAGGGAAACTGTGCTTTATTATATGTTATATTTTACCAGTGAATTACAAATTTAGCTTCTGATTTACGAGTGAATTACAAATTGTACCTCGACGCAATGTTTATTCCTTTTTTTTAACCAATCAAAATATTTTATGCATATCGGTCTGGGGCAGTCTCTGTTTCACTGCCGGAGGGTATCGCCTTTCCATATTTTCAGGAATAAGTTATTTTCTTTGTCTTTTAGTGACGAGAATATTTTGTGTTAGTTTAGGGTTTTTGTAAAAAATAACTTTCACTAACTTTATTTCATTTTCAATGTACGTTCTCACTTCAGGCTTTTTAATACTGGCGAGATCTTTTTTTTTTTGTATCTATTTTTTTTTTTTTTTTTTTTTTTGGGGGGGGGGGGGTGAATGCATATTCATGTGTATGTGACGTATATAGTGATATTTATTGTATGTTGAAAGTTGATGTATGGGGGCCTGTAAATTCACCGATTCTTTTTTTGATTTTTTTGTTGTTGGTTGGATGTGAATTCGAGGGATCGACAATAAATACAACTATTTAGCCGCTAGAGGGCGTCAACAGATATTTATCAAAAAAATGCTTGCTTGTGATTGGTTGACGCACGCTGCGGGAGCAGTCACTGGGTCCAGCTTTCGGTTGTGCTGTCCACTCACTGAACTCTACTACGTGGAATGGGCGCCACGGTTGAGCGCACGACTCCGGCGCCATGTACTGGCCGCCATGTTGTTTTCCTCAAGAAGCACAGTCGCGTGTACAGTGGAGACGCAAAGGAGGAGAGCATATATATGTATTTTGAAGTGCATGATTTCTGTTTTTCCACTTCTTCTTTGTTTTTGGTTTGTTTTGCTTTTGTTTTGTTTTGGGACAGATATGAGGAAGAGTCATAAATTTTTTTTGTTTTAATATTGAATAAATTGCAACAGTGTCAGTATAGTTTTTGTACATTTTGTGCGGCAGCACTTTTTTTTTTCTTTAAGAAAACAACTACATTGCTTATTACCATTGTCTTCTTTTAAAAATCTTTGCATAACACACTTATCGCTCTCATTACTGTTATTATTTGTTTAATAAGAATTTATTCTCTTTCAGCCCTGGGAGGTAAAATCATACAAAACGCAGTGACACAAAATACTAGCCTGTAATTCAATTTGGATGATTCCATTTTCAGAAGCATGGTATTTTTATAAATTACATAAAAACAATCGTGCACCACTTTTGAATGTGTTCAAGAGAAATATAGCACCACGTAAACATTTAATACATACAAATCATTGTGATATACACTGAGACACAGTCACACAGACATAGATTTGAAAATAAACTGGTCCATCTGCCACAATTTTACATCGAAATTCACATTAAATAATAAACACTAGCAGACAACTCAATTCATTGTCTTTAATTAAACAGTATAGGCTACATGTACTTTTTAATCTGGTTTCAAAAGTTAACATGATTGTACAGTATAGTATCCGTCTCACAGTAGTAAACGCAAAAAAAACAACAAAAAACAAAAAACAAAACAAATGATCTTCATATGGCAAGATAATTTTACGAAAGGTATTTCATGTATCTTTGTAAATGTGTGAAAACTCAGTGTTTTCCCTATTTCAATACAAGTAGTGAGGCAAATGAAATTAATAAAACCTTAAAATATTCCATTGCTCATATTTGATATAGTTTTTGTTACATGTATTTATCTGATCAAAAATAGTAAAGAAGTGAATGAACTGCAACAGAATGACCAAATTGCTGTGTGGAAATCTGAAGGAAAGAAAAGAAGGTAGACCCAAATCCAAAGTCTGGATTTGTCTTAACAAAATTCGTCCCTGTTTTCACGAAGTGACGGTAATGGGGAAAAAAGCACATTTTTTCAATTTTGATTTTTTTGCATTTTTGGACATCATTCACTAACATTTTGAACCTCACAAGGTTTCAGATCATAATAATGTATAATTAAGTAAATATAGCGATAACGTCAACAAGAAAATACATAGTAAAAGGATTTTCTGTTTTCACGAAGTGACGGCTTACAACCGTCCCGTATGTTTTACGTGTGCGGCTGAGATCCGTCACTTCGTGAAAACAAAGGAGAGCGAGTCCTTGAATTGACTTTGTGTTTTCACGAATTTTCACGAAAGCGCGGTGATCAAGTCCCATATGTGTTACACGCGCGCGGCTGATATCCGTCACTTCGGTTATGTTTACAGCTCATTTCCCCCAAATATAAACAAATAGGCAAATGGTTAAACATAGAACTAAACACTGAAGTATGATTTATCCCAGGATATAAAAATTATTCACCCTTCATACATTAAAGAGGTTGAGATTATGCTTTAAAACTTTGAAAGCGATTTATTCGAAATTAACTTTCTTTTAGTTGCGCGCTCATCCGTCACTTCGTGAGAACTGTAACGAGTTGCTTTTCAATTTCAGTTAATTCAATAATTGGAAATTTATTCGCTGTTACCATGGTAAATTATTTTTAACCTCACATGTACTGATGCATTAATACACATATGATATTATACCGATGTAGTAGAGCAAAGTCACAACTCACTTGACATAACAATAAAGTTACAGGCCAAATCTATATTTTATAATTCTTCTTCCTGGGAGCAACCGCAATTATTTCAGTATTTGATTATTATATTATGTCACTTTAAAATGAGGTCGGCATGGCTCCCGGCGCTACTTCATTGCAGTACAATGTACTTTGTTTTCTTGGACTTGGTGAGGTCAAATAAATAAATAAATTTTTAATTTTATGTTGAGCCTGGCCCTGACCTTAAGTTGAGCGTATATGAAACCAATTACTTTTAAGTGTAAAACTAAAAGTGAAATACTGTTATATATCCACATGTTACCCATATGGAAGCGTATGAATGGGACTGTGTTACTTGTTAAACATGAGTCTTTATAGTCTGAAATATAAGTCCTTTCTCACGACTTTCACGAACATCACGATTTGTGCAGTTGATTGCAGCACAAGATGCAATCTTGAACTACTCTCAATTCATCTTTGAAGGGCATATGATGATTACACGAGTAAAAGTAGTCCTTCAAATTTGGTCAAATGTCAGGTATACTCGATGCAGAAGGGATTCCGGGATTTTTTCGAGGGAAACAAGATTGCGCTGGCTAGCTGCCAGTGGCGCCATGCTGCCTAGGCCAATCAGCTTGCAGCGAGCGATCGAGCCCATTCCACGTAGTGTAGAGTTCAGGGTGTCCACTTCCGGTCTTTTCGCTTACAGTACATTTGTATCTATGCATATTATTCGTAAACTTACTTCGGCTAAACAAAGTATTCATGTGGTTTCGCCGATATTTTTTATTATTATTTCATCCGTCATAATGGACGGTTCTGAGAACGAAGGTTTTAGAAGATGACTGGCGTAAAATGCAAATATTGCATGTTTAGTTCCGGAGTTCAATAGAACAACTGGTACGAACAGAAAAACTCCTTATGGTGATATATTTCACGAAATATTTCAGGAAATATGATTTTTGTGGTATAAAACAGCGGTATAAATGCAACATTTTATATAAAAATTTGAATATTTACAATGACATGCCTTATTTACGACTCAACTCCCAATTATCTCTAGAACTACTTTGCCTTCATGGTCTAAACCTGGCAATTAAGATGATGCAAAAAGCCGTTGATTGCGCTCTGCTATGGTGCAAAAATAAAAGTGCCAACCCATGAACGATGATATGAAAAATGATTCCACCCCCGGCGACTTCAATCGATTCTTTAAAGATATGTCAGGGCATGCGGGTAAAGGGCATTGATAATGGATATTAAGATTTTTGTGTTTCGCTTCATTACGATGACCTCGAGTAGAACATTAACTAATCACATCTATGTAACTTCCGGAAGAAAAAAAAAATCAACAACTTATATATACCTCCAGAATAACAAATGGCGCCGGCATCTTCGTGGTGTCCACAGTTGTGAACTCCAATCCCTAGATGGCCACAATCTGCTAAGTTGAATTCTGTACCCATGCAACCGACTTCATCAAGAAGAATATTCTCTGAGCCCTGGCCAAACCTAGCAGATGCCGGTGCGTCCAAAGCTCCATCAAATCCCAGCATTCTACAAACCACCCTCGCGTCTCTCACATCCCATGCATCATCGCAGACAGTCCCCCAAGATCCATCATAAAGTATACTTCTACTCTGCCTTCAGCATCGTTAGATCCATCGATCAGACGAACTTGGAATAGAGCTAAATGATCAAGATGTGTTTAGTATAAAAGCGAAAAACTATTACTTTTTTTTTTTACGCAGAAGGCTGTATATTTGTTCAGATGTGTCCAAGGTATAAATCCCGGCATGAATTAGGAAAGGCATGTGTTTGAGGACTCGAATATAATTATTTTTATAGTATACGTATTGTAAATATATATTTGCTCTCTCATGTTCTAGGAGGAAATATTTATTATTCCCAATTGTTTTTTATTATTTTTTCTTGTATTTTTTCTGAAAAAATGTGGGGGATGAGCAAATAATTTGATAAAAGTAACTCGAAGAAACAATATATGCGGTTCTCTGCATATTATAACTGGTTTAAGTACTGTTGGTCGTTTTCTCCATATGAATAAAGTTTATACCTCCCGAGTAGCAAAAAGTACCCGCATCTTGCTCATGTCCACAGTAAGATATGAACTGTACGTATGGACAGTCTGACAGGCTGTTTTCTGTTCCCCTACAACCGACACCAAGAATATCACCAGATCCCTGACCAACCTAGCGGATCGTGGCGCATTCAAAGCTCTGTTGAACCCTAACATTCTGCATAGCACCCTTGCCTCATGCACATACCAGTAATCATCCCATACTGTCATCCATGATCCATCTTTCAAGACCTCCATTCTACATTCAGCATTGTTGGAACCACGTACATACATATATAGGCAGAATAATTTTGATGGGTTTCAGTATCTGCATTTCATTATATTCATTCTAGACGGCATTATTTTATTTTGAAAAAACACAAAAATATAGGCTGAAAAAAAAAATCAATTCGAGTTATAACGTTATCTAAACTTAAGACAAAAATAGTTTACTGTAAATGACCATAAGAGAAATAAGTGGAGAGTGCATTTTTTGCTGATTTCGCAAGGCACTTTTTCTCCTGCCAGTGAAGGAATTTCGGGGGAAGCTGTATTTTAAGCTTATTCAACTTAGCTTTAATAGTTAAGTTCTTGTGTCTGCATAGAGTCGGAAAAACAAGAAAGATGCATCTGCATTGATCATGTTGATAGTAGTGATTGTATTTTCGGTCGGGGCAGTCTCTGTTTCACCAACTGTCACTGCCGGAGAGTATCGCCTTTTCATATTTTCAGGAATAAATTATTTTCTTTGTCTTTTAATGAAGAGAATATTTGTGTTATTTAAGGGTTTTTCTAAAAATTAATTCTTCCCTACATTTATCTTATTTTCAATGTAAGTTCTCCTTTGGGGCTTTTAAATATTAGTAAGGATATTTTTTGGGGGTGGGGAGGGTGGGGTGGTGGTGGAGATATGCTATATAATTAGAATGATAGTATAAATATTCATGTGTATGTGACGTATATAGTCATAATTATTGTGTGTTGGAAGTTGATGTATGGGGCCTTTATTTTCACCGTTCAGACATGGCAGACATAAAGTTCGACTGATTTTTTTTTTTTTTTTTTTTTTTTACATCATTTGATTAATTTTTCTTGATTTTTTTTGTTGTTGTAATTGTTGGATTTGAATTCGAAGGATCGACAATAAATAAAACTATTTAGCCGCTAGAGGTCGTCAACAGATATTTATCAAATGCTTGTTTTTGACTGGTTGACGCACGCTACGCGTGCATTGGACCCAGCTTTCGGTCGTGATGTCCACTTCCGGTCTTACAGTACATTTCTATCTATGAACAATCGTCAGCTTACTTCAGCTAAAAGAAGTATTCATGAAGTTTCGCCGATATTTTTAAAAATTATTTCATCCGTCATAATGGACGGTTCTGAGAACGAATATTTTTAGAAGATGGCTGGCGTAACATGCAACTGTAAATGAAAAGTGGAGCTTGCCAGTCTTGCATCGGCAGCCGCGGCTACGCACAACATGATACAAACGTCCTACTCTTATTTTCCTCCGACCAACACATCGTTGCTTTGCAACGGAACCCCATACTTACAAAAACACTTTTGTATGATATAAATCAATGTTTGAGCCACTTTTCAATAGCGTTTTAGGCCCGTTCTTGACTAAGACACATCAGCTGATCAATTGGAAAACTCATAACCCAGCCCTGTACCGGAAGTAGGCGGCACAACAACAGATATATAGCTCGGCCGTCGGCGAATATCTTACAGCTATTGTCGATCCCTCGAATTATATTCATGTAGACGCCCTGCACATCATAGTGCCTAAAATATGGAATAATTTCCTGACACGCCTCTTTATAATTATACGCCCCCACCCAACCTTTATGAATGATCACCCCTTATGTCATTAAGTTCCGTGATTTATGCATATCAGCTCATTTGTACATTACACAACACTGCCTTTTGAATTTATTTGTCACTTACGAATTACATGTCTTTCAGAGTTCTAATGTTCCCTTCAAACACAAAATTAGCTCCGTTAAGGGCCATTCCAGCTATGTAGGCCCTATGACATTGTCTAATTCAATTAATTTAAAGATTTCACAAAACCTTTTTAGAAACCGTAGCTCTGGATACCCTACACATTCAAAACATGCTTAATAAATAATGAACACAGCATGTATAGTGCGCCATCGATTTAGTTAACTTTTCTGACGCGCAGAGAGATAATCAATTGAATGATTTGCATGTAAGATTGAACGAGAGAGAGAGAGAGAGAGAGAGAGAGAGAGAGAGAAAGAGAGAGAGATGGAGACAGAAAGTGAGAGAGAGAAAATATACATTTGAGGTATATTGAAGAAATACTCAATGGTGAGAACATGTACGAATCAAGACTATGAAAGTCTTTTCTCCAACACTTGAAGTTAATTTCTGCACTGTTAATAGTTTACTAGTAAAAGAGCCGATATTCTTTCTTGAGACATGATTACTCAGAGACAAGATTTTGTAAATAATGTTGAGCCAAACTTTTAACCCCTTCCATGTGTGGAGGATGAAAAAAACATTTTCAATTCCATTCTGACTTTTACTTATGTGAAGACTTTTGAGAATGTGAATAATGTAGGCAATAAATAGCCTCCACTGGGCAGTTCTAGTCATTCTCCTGATGACGATCAGAGCATACTGATCGAAACGTCGAGAACCACAGAGCTCTTAGCGGAGCTCACCAGCCCTTTTCAGGGCTCTTATTCCTTGAAAGAATTACATGGTGTAACCCTGAAAAACTAAACCTACAATTCAATGTGGTGGAAGTTTGATATTCTGATGAAGACCCGAGCAGAATTTTGCACCGGTTGCCGTTTTGCAAGTTATAATAATAAGTAAGAATTCTACCCGATACTTAGACACACTAGGGAGGATGCTTAAAGCTCATGTACAGTATTGGTAGCAAAAAGAAATTGGAAAGAAACATAACAAATAATTATAGTCTCATGTTGTTCTCCTTGTATCAAAAGATGTCTGTAAGAGATCATTTTGGTATTCCATCTATGATTTCTGGTGAATTTCAGTGTAAATATCTGTAAGGAATGCTCGATCACTGCCATTATGCTATAGGACCCTTCCACCCCGACGGCTCCCTGCACAGCAATCTTGGGGCTTCGCATAGAGACAGCATGCGTATTACTGTGTGTTGCTATTTACTCATTGGTTTTACACGTGTGTGTGTGTAGTGTATAGCACATGCTGCCTTTGTTGGGATTTTATGTGCCTGTCCCGGCACATAAATTAGTTTTTGCCTCTTGTTTGTTTAATATTAAACTTTAGGAGGCGAGAGCTTCACAGTGTCTTAGTATTGCTAATATCTTGCTATTTATCAACAAAAATTGGAGAAATCTGACGAACAGTTTTTGAGGGCTTACCAAAACTGTACATGACCTTTAAATGGTCCGCTGGGCTGCTGCGGCGCTGCAAAGATGGAATGAAAACATACGAATGTTTTAAGTTCTCATATATATATACATGTATATACATATGCAAAAAGTGTTGCTCATAAAGTTGGAATAAAATATTCTTTACCACTTTTTATGAAATGATTATGACAATGTGATTAATTATGTAATATATAGTATATAATCTTCTCAAATCTTTATTGAAAAATCTTTTCCGAACATATCACAATGAAAAAAAAAATAACTTCAATAGCCCTTACAAACTGCGTAGTCTGGTTTGATATGATTAGGGGTATTGAAAAAAATAATATTTGGGGAAACGGTTCATTAAATTTAACAGGAGCAGCATATTCGAGGGGATATCATGGACATGAATGTTCAGTATTACTCCTTCAAGTGTTACCTAGTCACTAATATCGACTTCGGCCACCACTAATACGGATCAGTGCGTTCAGACGTCGCGACGTGTCGTGGCATACTTTCCACAAGCTTGTTGATATTGCTGGGGAGGGCGCCCAACTTTTAGGTCAGGGGCTTTGTTAACTTCTGCAGATTTTTAGGAATAATGTTCCTCTCAGCACTGCTCAATGATGGTTCACTCTAAGGCATCCCAGGGAAGTTCGATATGGTTCATATCGGGGGAGCAAGCAGGCCCTGGCGTCTTCTGCATCCGGTCTGCATCAATAAATTTCCTCACTGCAGCTATTCTATAAGCTCTAGCGTTGTCGTCTCGCAGCTAAAAGTTGTTCACACACACCCTTAGTGCGTGTAGGAGGCAATGGCTCTCCATGATGTCCCAGTCAGTGTTGTAGTGCCTTGATGCTTGGCCTTGGCGTTAAGCGCCTTAGGGCCTGTTTTTTCAATGCCTTGGCCTTGGACTTGGATGCCTTGGCCTTTGGAATGCCTTGGCTTTGGCTTTGAGGGTTCCAAGCCTTGATTATCTCCAGAAAATTCAAGGCATTTTCAAGGCATATGAAATTTTGCTATTTTTGCAACTAAACTTTAAAATATTTTGGTTGGTCTGTGCGTGCAGTAACAATAAATCATGTAGCTAACACAACATCTAGGTAATCATGATGGACTTGAGAAATTAATTCATGTTTTACAAATTTTTAGATTAATAGAATGATAGAATGATGATGATAATGATAACCTTAATTAAAGGGTACTTGAGGCCTGAAAAAAAAATTGTGTATAGTTAGCTTACACAAAATCAACCCCAGAAAACTTATCAGGACATTCAACGGTGACAGCATACAGGAGATATTGATGTTTGAAAATAAAATACCCCTAAAAATTAATATAAATAAGACTTGAGCAAAGACTAGTTGATCGATCACGATAGCTCACCTAACGATATATCGATTCAGGAACGTCTTCACTGTCAATTTTCGATTCGATAAATGCAATTTGGGTCTGAGTTCTAACTTATTTGTTGTTTCATTTGGTCTGTAGATTCTCTGTAATTGCGTTGTGTACTTGATTCTTTTATTGTTTTATTTGGGTTGTAGATTCTCCATAAGTTACGCACCAACTCAATTTTCAGTTCGATAAAAACATTTTGCGTTGTATACTTCATGCCTTTGCTGTTTCATTTGGGTTGTAGGTTCTTAATACTTTATTCGCCAAACCAATTTTCTATTCGATATAAACGTTTTGCGTCGTATACTTAATTCATTTGTTGTTTTATTTGGGTTGTAGATTCTCCATAAGTTACGTGCCAAATCAATTTCCAATTCAATAAAAAAAAAACATTTTGCGTTGTATACTTCCTTCATTTCATGTTTTACTTGGATTATGTATACTCCGTAATTCAAGCCCCAATTCAATTTTCGATTTGATAATAAAATTCTGTGTTGTATACTTCATTCATTTGTTGTCTTATTTGGGGTATAGAATTCACGCAAGTTACGGCCCAAATCAATTTTCGAATCTTTAAAAACATTTTCCGTAGTATACTTCATTCATTTGTTGTTTTATTTTGGTTGTAGATTATCCATAATTTACGCGCCAAATCAATTTCCAATTCGATCAAAACATTTTGCGTTGTATAACTCCTACATTTATTGTTTTACTTGGATTGTGTATACTCCGTATAATTCAAGCCCCAATTCGATTTCCGATTTGATAATAAAATTCTGCGTTGTATACTTCATTCATTTTTTGTTTTATTTGGGGTATAGAATCCAAGTTATGGCCCAAATCAATTTTCGAATCTTTAAAAACATTCTCCGTATTATACTTCATTCATATGTTGTTTTATTTGGGTTTAGAATTCACGTAAGTTACGGCCCAAATCAATTTTCGAATCTTTAAAAACATTTTCCGTAGTATACTTCATTCATTTGTTGTTTTATTTTGGTTGTAGATTATCCATAATTTACGCGCCAAATCAATTTCCAATTCGATCAAAACATTTTGCGTTGTATAACTCCTTCATTTATTGTTTTACTTGGATTGTGTATACTCCGTATAATTCAAGCCCCAATTCGATTTCCGATTTGATAATAAAATTCTGCGTTGTATACTTCATTCATTTTTTGTTTTATTTGGGGTATAGAATCCAAGTTACGGCCCAAATCAATTTTCGAATCTTTAAAAACATTCTCCGTATTATACTTCATTCATATGTTGTTTTATTTGGGTTATAGAATTCACGTAAGTTACGGCCCAAATCATTTTTCGAATCTTTAAAAACATTTTCCGTAGTATACTTCATTCATTTGTTGTTTTATTTTGGTTGTAGATTATCCATAATTTACGTGCCAAATCAATTTCCAATTCGATCAAAACATTTTGCGTTGTATAATTCCTTCATTTATTGTTTTACTTGGATTGTGTATACTCCGTAAGTCAAGCCCCAATTCAATTTTCGATTCGATAATAAAATTCTGCGTTGTATACTTCATTCATTTGTTGTTCTATTTGGGTTCTATATTATCTGTAGTTTACGCGCCAAATCAATTTTCAATTCGATCAAAACATTTTGTGTTGTATAATTCCTTCATTTATTGTTTTACTTGGATTGTGTATACTCCGTAAGTCAAGCCCCAATTCAATTTTCGATTCGATAATAAAATTCGGCTTTGTATACTTCATTCATTTGTTGTTTTATCTGGGTTGTATATTATCTGTAATTTACGCGCCGAATCAATTTCCAATTTGATTAAAAACATTTTCCGTAGTATACTTCATTCATTTGTTGTTTTATTTCGGTTGTAGATTATCCATAAGTTACGCGCCAAATCAATTTTCAATTCGATCAAAACATTTTGTGTTGTATAATTCCTTCATTTATTGTTTGACTGGGATTGTGTATACTCCGTAAGTCAAGCCCCAATTCAATTTTCGATTCGATAATAAAATTCTGCGTTGTATACTTCATTCATTTGTTGTTTATTTGGGGTATAGAATCCACGCAAGTTACGGCCCAAATCAATTTTCGAATCTTTAAGAACATTCTCCGTAGTATACTTCATTCATTTGTTGTTTTATTTTGGTTGTAGATTATCCATAAGTTGCACCCCAAATCAATTTCCAGTTCGATAAAAACATTCTCCGTTGTATTCTTCATTCATTTGTTGTTTTATTAATGCCTTGGCCTTAGCCTTGCTAGTCAATGCCTTGGCCTTGGCCTTGAAGGGTTTGGGCCTTGACTACAACACTGGTCCCAGCACAGGACGGCGTTGACGTTTCCATCCGGGCACTACCATTGGCGCTTTTCCTCCGCAATGAACACTGGCCCATACTATCAAAGAGCAGCCGCCACCGCCTTGAGTTGTTTTATGGATGCAGACATCGACGATGTTCCCGCCACGTAATCGCCGTACAATGTGCCTTCCAGTTGTACTGTCAAGGATACAGTGGCTTCCATCGTAAGGATGACATGTTGCCAGAGACAAAGCTGTAATCTTCTGTGCCCCCGAGACTAGCGAAGAGGAGTAACTCTGTGTAGAATAGTCACGCATGGATACTTGGTCATTCGTCTTGCTCGCTAACCATATTCAAGCAATCTCCAATTTAATGTTTGGCTGGAAATAATATAATTTTCCTGCAGCGCGATTTTCATTTTAAGACGCAAAATGCATGGGCAAATTTAGACTGCAGTTGTTTCACTTGACTCGGCCAGTTTGACTTGACATAATGACGTCACCGAATCTAAGAATTGTCTCTTATCTAGCGTCTTAGGTAAGAAACAGTGCTTAACGTAATCTTCTCTGCCCCGAGCCCAGCGAAGAGAAGTAACTCTGTGTAGAATAGTCACGCATGGTTAATTGGTCATTCGTCTTGCTCGCTAACCATATTCAAGCAATCTCCAATTTAATGTCTGGCTGGAAACGTTGATACCACGGTGTCTTCTTCATAAACGGCTAAGGTTAGAGGCTGGTTTTTTCCTGTATCTGCGGCACAGATTCTGTAGTTGCTGATAATCTCATCTGGTAGTCAGTCATGGTCGTCCTGGAGATCATTGTGGCCTCAAATGACCCTCCTCTCGATGACGTGTAGGATTTTACAGGCCGCCCTCTGCGATCGTCCAAGGAAATCAACAATATCAGCTTATTTGTGTCCCTACTGTCGCAGGGCAAGCACTTTTCGGCGTATTACCAATGACGTCGGAAGGGGCATATCCTGGGAAACGTCGTAGCCAAATTAGGTTGCAAATTATTCAGCTAACTCTGAAAACGTGGAAATTTTGCAAACAGACTTATTGTAGGAAAATGGCATCGCAGGAAATGCATTGTCTTTTCTAGTGCTAAACAAAGGCTATATTACGCAATGTAAAATTATGCATCAATTAATTTCACTTCGGTTATAGGGACTCATTATGTAATCATTAACCCTGGTCATGAGTGATTATTAATTCCTTTAAATAGGATTAAATAGAGCATGTATGAAGAGCAGATTATTCCGACTTTATGGGCAACAGTGTATATACGTGTATATATATATATATTATATATTATTTTAATTAGAATGTAAAGATCTAACGAAAGATCTAACTGGTTAATCTAAATTACATCTAGACTAGGCTAGAGGTCGCCGTTGTAAACTGGGTAGGACTGGACGCTAGCACTAGCCAATAGTCTAATGACGGCTAGCTACATTAAAACTATGGGGCTCTTAGAAATTGTTAGAAAGAAAAGTACAATGGCCTAGACTCCAATCCATAGCCAAGGCTAACTAATTTGAGTGTAAGTTGGTCACTCCCAAAATTGTATCATTCGTTTTGTTTCATCGAGTGTTTGATTCTCCCATACCGTACCGTTACTTTTATGTATAATTTCCCTGCAGTGCGATTTTCATTTTAAGACGCAAAATGCATAGGCAAATTTAGACTGCAGTTGTGTCGCTTGACTCGGCTAGTCTGACTTGACATAATGACGTCACCGAATCTAACAATTGTCTCTTATCTATTGTCTTAGGTAAGAAAAAGTGCTTAACGTTTTTAGAATATGGTTATGGCAAATTTAAGTAGACAAATTCTTAAAAAATATTGTTAGACCGATAAAGAAAACATTCTTAGAAGTTTATTGAATGGGCTGAATGCGGCCCTGCTTCTTGAATTACGATATTTTGGCCTGCTTTAACATAACTCGAAAACACTACCCTGATCGACTTCTTTAACACCGTCTAGCATATTCAAGTATTTTCCCCCACTTCCTTTCTAATCTTCTAAGCTTCTTTGCCTCTATGATTTTTTCTGTATTCCGTGGATTTAGTGGACTTGTAGCAACTGTGCATCGTTTGGATGGTGCATGCTCATCAAGAATATGTGATAAGTTTCATTTTGTCAACAAAGCTTTGCAGCCATTAGCTGAATAATGCATGTTTACAATAATTTCTCAATGTGCTTTCATGGGATGATTCGGATTATTAGCAATTTAATTAAAATTGACATTATCATTTAACTAGTTGGGAAATATGCAGGAATGCCAAATACATGTACATTTCGCTGCATACAGAACATGAACAAAGCGACTCTAAATGTGTACAATATCTAGAAGTGAGAATATAATTTAAAAGTGAAAATAAACGTCACGTTTAGGAAAAAGTAAGATATTTCTTAATAAATATGTTATATTTCATGGTTTCATTACAAATTGCATTGAAAACGAGATGATTTATCATAATTATTTGAGGTTGATATAGTTTGGAAATATGCAGTAATGTGAAATTGCGCACTGAATAGAGTCGTTTTTTTTATTATCGCAAAGTGTATTTGTAAAAATTAATATGTATGCATTAGCTTTTTACAAGGAAAATGAAACCAAACCAAACCAATAATAAAACATAACTAAAAGCGATAATTAATTGTAGTGAAAATAAAGGTCACAATCATGAAATAATTTTGGGAAAAATGCAACCGGAGTCGTAGAAAAAAGATTTTAACTATTTAAAATATTGATAGTTCTCTTAGTATTGGCAAATCATATTGAAGGGAATAAAATGAAATCTACACAATGTTGCTACACATGAAGTAAGGTTCCATGTTAAAAGTGAAAGACATCTGCTCTATGCACTTTAAATATTTACAGCGTGAATGGTTTTACTGGATTATAATTTTCCTCCCTATTATTACAGATACTCGGTGGCGTAGCCAGGATTTTTCAATAGGAGGGGGGGGGGGGGGCAGACGTGAAGGATGCAACCGCTTAGCATGGTAGCCAGGATTAGTTTCAGGGGGCGGCGGTTGTGCGAAATCGGTGATGAACACGCAAAGCGTGCTCCCCAGAGGGGTGGGTGCATGGAGGGATGAGTTTCCCCATTCCCGCGCGAAGCCCCAAAGCTCTGACGTTTTAGCAAATTTGAGAGAAAGATAACTTCTCGGAGCACCTTTTTTTAGGCTGAAAGTTAGTTCGACCCCCTGACTGCTTTTCAGTTGTTTGGAGGCAATAGTGCACTATATGTAACAGGGGTGGGTGCAGGGAGGGGGGGGGGAGTTATTTCCCCCTTCCCGTTTGACGTTTTAGCAAATTTTAAGAGAAAGATAATGGCTCGTAGCGCCTTTTGAGGCTTTTTTTCTCTCACTTCCCTCGCTTTTTCGCTTTTTTTTTTTTTTAGGGGCTGAATAGGGGGGCATGGCCCCCTTGTGCCTTCCCCCATCTATGCCAGTGCAAACACTTGAACATGTAAAATGTTTATCTCTGTCGATATTTGTGTTCATCCAATTAGGAACTCAACAAAAGAAACTGATAGATGTAATACTCGGTTAAAACGGAGAGAAAACATACCTCCTGAGTAACAGATGGCGCCTGCATCCTTAATATGACTGCATGAGTAACTTCCAATCCCTGAATAAGCACAGTCTGCTAGGTTGTTTTCTGTTCCATCACAGTTGACATACCAAAGAAGTACACGACCAGAGCCTTGACCAAACCTAGCAGATCTCGGAGCGTCCAGGGCTCCATCAAACCCAAGCATTCGACAAACCACCCTCGCGTCTCTTAGATCCCAGCCATCGTCACATACAGTTCCCCAGGCTCCGTTGTACATGACTTCTACTCTGCCTTCAGCATCATTAGATCCGTCGTTCAGACGAACTTGGAATGGATTCGGATGAGCTAAATGATCAAGATGTGTTTGTATAAAAGCGAAAAACTATTACTGTTTATTTTATTTAACGCAGTAAGGCTGTATATTTGTTCAGACGTGTCCAAGGTATAAACCCCGGAATGAATTAGGAATGGCATGTATTCGAGGAGTAGAATAGATTTGTCAGTATACATATTGTTAAGAAATAATTGCTGTATCATCTTCTAGGACGAAATAATAATTATTTAAATTTTTTTTCATTAAATTTTCTTATATTTTTCTGAAAAAAATTGTGGGAACGAAAGTGCAAATCTTCGAGAAAAACTACTCAAAGAAACAGGAGAAACAATATCACGGTTCTCTGCATATTATAAAATTGTCAATATCGTTTTCTTCATATGAATTGCGTTTATACCTCCAGAGTAGCAAACAGCACCCGCATCTCGGTCATGTCCACAGGAAGAGATGACCCCCACGTATAGACAGTCTGCCAGGCTGTCTTCTGTTCCCCTACAGATGACATAAAGAATATCACCTGATCCCTGACCAAACCTAGCTGATCGTGGCGCATCCAAGGCTCCGTCGAACCCTAACATACTGCATACCACTCTTGCCTCTCTCAAATCCCACAAATCATCACAAACTGTCATCCACGACCCACCGTACAAGACATCCACTCTTCCTTCGGCATTGCTTGATCCATTTATGAGACGTACATTTAGGTTGAAGAACGCCCATGATTTTCTTTAACAACTATATTTGTTCAGTGATAGTAACGTAGGAGGAGTAACAACAACGGTATAAAAAAAGAAAACCAGATTTCCGATATTGACAAAGTTTATGAAGCTTGTCCATGAAAAAGGAAAACCCAACTTTGAGTGCAAATTACTTAATAATTCGACATCATTCTTTGGTAATGTACACAGCATTTGAAAGCTTATTTTATCTTCCTTCATGTTACACCTAAGACATGATCAATGAGTCATGCATCACCGATTTCTCACAGTCTGAAGTGGCACTGTTAGAAACCCAATTGTCCAAATAGACCGCTTCGGTAATGTATGCAAATTTTATACATACCTTTCAAACAAAGGTTTTTCTTGACAACCTGAAAGCTTGCCGGAGGCTTGCTGGACATAGCAACAAATAATGTATGCAAACTGGATTCCAAGCATTGAGGCTCATTTATAAAAAGCAGGTTAATGGAATAGCTCGTCACTAGGTGCTCAGAGAATATATGTGCATAAATTTGTATACAATACAGTAGCGGTCTATTGAGTGGATGGCTACTACACTTGGTTAATTATGATGAGCTGGCACTGTTATAAATACAATCATTGTCCAAATTAAGTTGATGGCTACTACGCTTGGTTAATCATGATTTTGGAAAAAAAATATAAATGATTGAGAAATATATTATTTTTTGCTCCAAATAAAAGGTGATATTGAAAAGGTGATATTCACTGTTTATTATGATACGGTAATCATGAGGGGATAATCACGCATGGCTGAGCACAGTAGCGGACTCCTCATGGGGAGTCTGAGAAGTTTTTACTCGATATTTTGGCTTGAGGGCCGGCCGATTTGTGGTCTTGGGGCTGGTTGATAGAGATTGAGTGGGCCGGTCACATCAAAATTCCCCCAACTGAATTTCAGTCCCAGTTCGCCCCTGACAGAGCATGCACAATTATTAATTGGTACGGCATATTGACATTAAAGGGAAATCCAACCTTAATAGCAAGTTACGTTGAAAGAAAGAGGAAAAATCAGAGAAGCAGATTGGTGAAAATTTGAACGAAATCGGACAAGCAATAAGAAAGTTATGAATTTTTGAAAATTGTAATCACTATGCATATGGGAATTTCAAATTGGCCGAATAGGTAATGTCACTGTGATGTAGCTGTGGACAACTCCCCCATTCGCTCTAACACACAATATGCTATCTCCAATATATTTTGAGTACTGCCCCGAGGGTAAAAGCGCCTCGAAGAAAACTGCAAATTAATGATATTTTTGTGTACGACAAATGGGAGAGTTGTCCACAAAAATGTCACAATTGACTCACCAAATTGCCAATTTGAGATTCGCATAGATGTAGTGATCTCATTTTTCAAACATCCATAACTTTCTTAGTCCTTGTCCGATTTCTTTCAAACTTTAAACATCCTGTTTTTCTTATTTTTCTGCTTTCACACAAATCATCTTATTACGAAGGTTGGATTGCCCTTTAAGGTCAAGGCATGTGAATCAGTTATGCATACTTGACAATAATAAATTAGGATACAGTTACCTTGGTTATGTGTGTTCCTTCCATCCTGATTATGGTGTCATATGAGGTCAAGGAATGTGAATCAGTTATGCACACTTGACAATAAAAAATTAGGATACAGTTACCTTCGTTATGTGTGTTCCTTCCATCGTGATTATGGTGTGATATGAAAGGGGAGAATATAAGCTTTCTAATCATGTGTATATGAAAATACTAATTCCTAATCAAAGCCATACCGAACCAAAACTTATTTTGGACAAATGGGTTTCTGACAGTGGCACTTTAGACTGTCTGAAACCGGTCATCATGAGTTATTCGACGTACATGTTTTGTTGTTTTTTTCTTCTGTGTTTTCTTTTAATCTATGAAATAAGAAAATATCCATCAATGTTTGCATAATATCGAATGAATGATTTACCCATAGACTTGGTGTCCGTTTTTAGGAACACCCTCAGGGTGTTCCTAAAAAACGGAAACGAATACATTACTTCAAAGGAAATAAACAAAGGCGGTAAAACAGGTTTCCTAGGGAGATCTGCTCTCTATTAACTCATTTTAATATTCATTAATTCAATAGTATTACGAATTATAATGACCGTTGCCCCAAAGTTCAGTGCCAGTTACGTTTGTTTCTGTGTGAATTAATCTTTCTTTTACTCGAAATTATAAATCAGAATTAGGCTCTTTCTGGGAGCTAGCTGTTAGGACCATCTGATGTCGAATTAAGCCTCGGTCACAAATACCATTAAGTACTGCTACGAACGCCGTATGAACGATTTTTAGACCATTTCGTAAGATCTTCTCAAGAAGGCCGTACGAAACCAGCGTTCGTAGACCGTTCGTAGACCGTTCGTAAGTTCGCAGCCTGGTCGATGGTCTTGTCCAAGATTTTTTTCAACGTCGTACGAAACCCCCTCTTCGTAAGGCGGCCGTACGAACGTCGTAAGAACATCGTAAGAACCACGCAAGATTTTGTAGGGTCGAGAGACAATTCTAGAAGCCTTAAGTTCTTACGATGATCGTAAGAACGCCTGAAGTTGTTCATAGAGGGCTCTTACGGCGTTCGTAAGAACGCCTTACGAACGCAGATTCGTACGGCGCTCTTACGAACGACTCTTGGCGTTTGTAAGGCGTTCGTAAGGTGCTCGTAAGGCGTAGGTACACAATTTGTGCAATTGTTGAGTTTTAGGGGGTATAAAGCCAAACGCGCGAAGTTCAAATCCTCACTCTGTTCATGGTGTTCGACGAGGAAGCATCTCATGTCGAAGAAATATGGGACCAAATATACAAAAATTCGTAAGATCTTCTTACGAATGACTTGAGAGTGCTGTGAGTTGCACGTGCGACCATCTTGCGACAACAAAAATCGTAAGATGTCCGTAAGTCTGACGAAAGAATAACTCAAGGCATTCTTACGAAAAACGTACGAACTCTAGGGCCATTGTATAACCGAAATCACTTCGTTTCTCAACAAGGTCTTAAGTTGTTCTTACGAATTAAACGGCGTTCGTACGAACTTCGTAAGAAGGCCGTAAGAATCTATGCCCCATCTACGAATCTCTACGAACTCCGGAATTCGTACGAACTGTGAGATTCGTACGAACGCATCGTTCGTAGGAACCTTTGTGACCGTAGCTTTAGTTGTAGCTCAGAATATGGTACTACACACGAATGTTTAAATCACTTGTCTCATCCGTCAGAATATTGATCCGCAGTAACTTTTTACTCCGTTCTTGAAGTTTAGTATCGCAAAAGTCTTTAAAAATAGACCGTTTATATGCCTTCACACTGCTGCTGGACGGCGTGTGAGAGAGCGTTGTGACTGAGACTCGGGGAAGAGTCGGAGGAGGGGCGCGGGAATGATCCTCCGTCAGTTAACCTACCGTGAATTTTCGTTGCATTTTTATTATTTGAATTTTGCAGTTTACTAGGTTTTGTGGACATTTACTTTTGTTTATGAGTTTGTTTCTGCATGATAAAGGATTAAAACGCATTTGAAGGTTTCTGTAGCTTTGAGCTGTCGTCTAGTGTTTAAGCTTTCATGCAGGGCCAAACCAGACTTGCCAAGCAGTGATGTAGATACGCATGTATTATCTATTTATACAGGAGTGGGAGTGGATGAATAGATCACCCCCCCCCCCAAAAAAAAAAAAAATAAATAAATAAAAATAAAAATAAATAAATAAAAAATTAAGAAAAGTATGGATTTCTATCTCTCCTGCTAAAACTACGACTACATGATGCTATGTCTACGGAAATGTGAAAACAAGATCATAAGGACTGGAAATGGAAGATGTCCGCATCGCCGATCTCACCAGTATCATAAAATATGGATATTCACGTTGTTCTTGTCCTTAACTGTTTTGCATTTAAGGCCTATAGGCGCTTTTCCACACTCACATACGCACACGCAATGAAGACATAGACGGTATATATATAAGAAGCAAGTTTAAAAAGCAACAATGTTTCATGTTCGAATCGATTGTGTACGTGTTTCAGTTTAATCTATCTTGTTCAACCATCATGACAAGAATTGAATAACCAGTTTCCAGTTTCGATTCTACTTTTCTTAAAGGGCAATCCAACCTTTATCGCAAGAAGCTTTGGAGGAAAGCAGGAAAATCAAAGAAACAGGTTGGTCACAGTTTGAAAAAATCGCATGAACAACAAGGGAATTTTTGAAAGTTTTAATCGCTAAACATATGATAATTTCAATCATGCGATTACATGCTGAAAGAAACTGGAAGAAATTGGGAAAGGTTGATTACTTAGTCCATAAGAATGTGTGTATACTGTGAGGTTTTGGAATCATCTTGCTGAAAGTCGCATGGACTGTACACAGAAGTGTGTATGTGGGATAAAATTTGGTTCAAAGTTCTAAGCTTTTTTTGGTCATATTTCGAATATCCTGAATATGAGGGCATTATATTCTTCCAAAGTGACATTAAAAAATCTTTTAGCTTATTTTCATATTTACCAGAACTCAGCCTTCTCTGTAGGAAGACGATATTGGCAAAGTATATTCGTTTAATGATTATATGAGTGTGCATGGTGTGCATGAACACAAACTGGCACTATTCATTTCCACTAAGTTTAAGGCCACTCATTATTGTTTAGACAGCTAGCGTTGAAGCTGGTTTAAGGTAGGAAACATAATCATGATACAGGGATACACGTCATATAATTAAAACACATTTCAGCCATCTTGAAATTGTGAAAAAAATCATAATCTTATTATTAAAAGTGCGTTTTTATTTTCAACATTCTCTTCAGCAACGATACATTTGTCATCTCATTTTACCTTCAATAAAGAAAGACAACCATTTTTGTAACTTATCAAAAACAGCTATACTGTATATCACTTAATATGATAGAAGACAGTGTGTAAGATAATATACATAAACATGGACTGGTAGCATTATCTTTATGAATAAAAAAAGGGGCATTGCTAAAGCCGAAATTTATGTGCTACGTTTCGTTTTTATCTTCTTTACAATCCTTTAAAAAAAATATTTAAGTTGTTTGTTTTTTCTTGTGGTGGTAAATTGTCAATACGTTCAATTCGTGAAATGCAAGTGCTGACTATCTTCGATTAGAGTTATGAAGTTTTTCTTATGCCTACATATATATATATATATATATATATATATATTGTATAAAATGTTTACGAAAAAGAGAAAGCATAATAATTTACTCAAGAAATAAGTATATATCTAGTACAGAGTGACAAGGATAACATTACTGTACAGTGTGCATTGACAATACAAACGCTTTTTGTTTAAAAAGTCTGTCAAATTAAGCATTGAATTGCGCAAAGTAGTATAATCCATGATTAGATTAAGAATGCACGGATTTCCGCTACGTACAACAAGCTTTATGCATATATTGTATTTACATGATATTATTATGGGCACGCGATTAAATGTACAAAGGCTTAAACAAGGGATACGCGGGATAACAATTTATGTCATAATTGCTAGGCTCAGATTACATGGCTGTTATGAATGACCTGAAAATCGAGGAAATGACAGGCAAAAAAACTTGTTTTGTGAATTCTACAAAATATGCATATACGTGATATATATATAATAATAACAATAATATTGGCTGGCTCTACTTTCGGGGAATATGAAAGATGTTGCCCTTGGAAGAATCATATTGCCCTCGCCTCTGACTAGGAGCAATATATTCTGATATCCTCCACAACGCCATCTAATATTATATTATTATTATCCCGTTATTATTTGAAACATTTCATAGCATAAAGTACATGTTCTGACGCATATTTTGTCACTCATCGATCTCAGGTGTGCTTCACCATCTTAAGTAATCTGGCAGTTTTGGTATTTTTCTCCACTTCCTGTATGCCTACGTTGTTTTCATTTATTAATCTTTTTACAACATTCGTGCTTAGTCAATTTGTTGTGATATGCATGTGGAGATGTCAGATTTACAGGTGCTGTCACTGCGAATTTGCCAGGAAATTTGATTCACGATAACTTCCCGCAGTTTGTAAAATGCGTCTTTGCGGTGTAAAAATATCTGTTAAGTCAACCATAGGAATTTAACATTATCACTACTGCGCATGGTCAAAACTTGTACAAGCCTTATGAACCAAGTTGTCGAGGTGGTCTCAGTCACATGATAAATCTCCCGCAGTTTGCAGTCACATAACATTCCTCACATTGAAATGGGAATATTAATCATGTTAATGGGAAGTTTCGTGTTCGGGAACTTCGTCGTCACGATTTCGATACTACATTAATCAAAATTCCACACCACTATATGGGCTCTTGATAGACAGTATCGATGTCCTTGTATTCAGGGATAACATCGTATTGACTGTCTTGCCATGAACGTGGCACTTCTGCTTTGTTATCACTAATTGTTATGGCAGTTACTGCCATTTTAGCTTTAGAGGGAACTCGAGATTTGGATTTTAAAACGGTATTATTACCGTCATAACCCACGTCTTTATCTGCTAAGGACTCTTTGTAAACAGTTTTCATGTCCACATATTCATGTAGCTGATTCGATGTACTGCCATTTGACACAGAGGCATTTCCCATATTATTCACATAAGGACAATTTCCCCATGGTCCATGATTTGTCAATGGATCTATATCTTCGCCTTCATCCGTTGATGCATAGCAACTTGTGTTTATATCCATGTATATTTGCGTGTTGTTTTGAATACGGACCTGTTCTTTGCTGACACTTCCTTTCTTGTAACACCGTTGTACACCAATGACATTCAAAGAGAGTTCGTTTCCTGAACCTGTAACGCCGTGAGCAAGATATCCTTCAAAGTCTGCATCATTATCTCCGGGGGGCTCTTGGTAAACAGAATTGATATCCATGTATTCGTGAATTCCATCTTTTCTGTTGCGTTGTAGTTTTCTTTCAACACTTCCATTATTGTCACTATCTGGTACACCAGTTGATATCGTTTTCGGAATGAGTTTAGGTTTGGAGGGCGTAACGCTTGAGAGAAGACAACCATGGGCATTCTGGTCGACGGCTACTGACGTGACACCAGGAGGAAGATAGCCGTCAAGATCTTTGTCCGTACCCGTGTGAGGTTTTTGATAAACAGGCTTCATGTCCATGTATTTATGAACTGGATCTTGTGCATTTCTGCGTCTTAGTGTCATTCTCGCCTCATGATTGGAGGCTACCACATTTGAAGTTGTCGTTCTTACCATTGTGGTAAATTCAGACTTCGAAATCATGGTAGTTGGGAGAAGATAGCCATCACGATTTACGTCCGTTTCCTTTTGATAAACAGGTTTCATGTCTATGTATGTATGGATCGCATCGTGTTTATTGCTGTCTCTTGCTCTTGTCATTCTTGTGTCATTGTCACAACCTTGTTTGTCTGTCGTTCCTATCTCTGTGTACAATTTTTGTTCCATCGTTATAACATTTGGTAGAAGATACCCATCAAAACCTTCACCACCAGCTGTGGGTGATCTTTGATGAACATTGTTCATGGCCATGTACTCATGGGTGGCGTTTTGTTCGTTGGCCTTGGTACCATGCTTCTCCTCTCCTGTCGCGTTTTGACTTATTGCCATGGTAAAAAGCGATTTATTGTCGATAGATGATACAACAGCTGACCAACGTTCAGGTAATTTAGGTGGTGAACTAAGATCCTGATAGACTGAGCCTAAGGTCTGAGGCTGTACAGATCTAGAATGCATCAAATCCATGTACACATTAGTATCTAGAATCTCTTTTGCTCTCCTCTTTCGGGCTCTACATAGGCAATATACGAACGTTGCAGTAAGAATAATGCTAGAAACAGGTATACTTATTCCAAGTAATAGGAAAAGATTACCACGGACTCCATTGGATAGTAGATTTCCAAGTTCATTCGGACTCTTGTATACATTTGTGCTTGTGTTTAGCGTATTTGACTGCTAATGTTGTGCTTAGCAGTATCTGATCAGTAGTCTCAAAGATATTAGCCGTTGTAAAGTCTACAAGGGAATGAGAAATTTAGAAATTCAATAGTAAGTTAATACAAATCAGTGCCCATCGCTTTCCGAAATTTTCAAATCATAGAATTTTGTTTCCAATAAAGTTTTTTGAGAAATATTTATATTCGTTCCTGTCAAGAAATTTATCTCTTTGAATGTCTTCGTTATCTAGCTACTTTAGCCATATTTCCCAAGATGTCAGTATTATTTATTCATTTAGAAAATATGAATACAAGTTGATTTTATGTTTTATAAAATGACCAGGGGGTTAAATGCAGAGGCTTATCCAGACCTTTCGGGTGTGTGTGGGGGGGGGGGGGGGGGGGTTAGGGTTATGCCTTAGGGATCCATGCACGTCGTTTTGAAAATTACTTTCCAGGCCTACTTTGCGTTGGGGAGGCTACATATGCTTTTTTATCATCTCGTGATTGGTAAAATATGATTTACTGCAACAGCACTTTATATGTTTTTGTGCCACATGTTGTTGACAGTATTTGGATAGGTCAATTTTTTAAAAATTATATGCATACGCCTATTTTATTGACAACTATCGTTAAGGAAATTTCAGAATCTATTTCAGGTCATAATATATAAATGACGTTCCATTTTTTGCCATATATATATATATATATATATATATATATATATGTGTATTTCAAAATAGATCTACATTTATATTCAGTATGTGTATTCAGTCGAATATTTAACAATAGTGTATTCCAGTTAATATGTACGGCTAACCTATATCACCAAGAAACCTACCTCCAGAATAACAAACAGCGCCTGCATCCTTAGCATGACTGCACGAGTAACGTCTTATCCCTGCATGAGGACAGTCTGCTAGGTTGTCCTCTATTCCCTCACAATGGACATACTTAAGAAGAACACGACCAGTGCCTTGACCAAACCTAGCAGACCCTGGTGCGTCCAAGGCTTCATTAAACCCCAGCATTCTACAAACTACCCTGGCGTCTCTGACATCCCACCATAAATCACAGACAGTTCCCCATGATTCTTGATGTAAGACCTCTACTCTGCCTTCAGCGTCATTTGATCCACCGACAAGACGGACTTGGAGCGGATTTGGGTGGGCTAATAGAAAATAGGAACGTAATAAACATTGATAAATGCTTCTCTGAGTCTCAGTATATTTGATATATGGTTGATGAGAAATGTGTGTGTGAGAGAGAGAGAGAGAGTGAATAAATAATAAAATAAATAAACAATCGGCCTATCGTTCGGCTGCCATTCAATGTATGTAGAGCCCCTGTTTATCATGTTGACACCATTAATATATATACTCAATATTCAGGATCCTCCGTTCATGGTAGTTGAATTGGTTTCGAATTGTTTTGCAAGTAAAATATTTTTTTCTTTTGTTTTAAATAACACTGGGCAGAGTGAGTAAAACTAAAGAAAATAAGTATGGCTAGACAGTGAAAATATAATAACCTATTTTGAGGGCTGCATTCAATTCCTATACCAGAGTAAATAGGGGTAAAGGCAAAAGTAATCTTTTTTTTTTAAAGAGGCCTGTAGGGGCTCTTGATAAACAGCATCAAAATATTTTGCTGTGCAGACCACATGTAAATTTGAATGTGCTATGTTTATAACATCAACATTGATAACTGAGACAAAAATAATGAAAAAATATTGGTAAGCAGCCATGATAAACGTCTTCAAAAATCTGACTTCTAGATCGAAAAAAAAAAATTGACAAAACTCTGGAACTATAAGGTGACAGGTCATTTCGTTTGATTTCAAAGTCACATTGTTTGTTAATACTCTGCTAAAAGGGAGATATAACATACTTCCTAAGTAACAAATGGCGCCTGCATCTTCACTGTGTCCACAGTCATGAACTCTAACCCCTCGATGTGGACATTCTGCTAGGTTGTCTTCTGCTCCCGAACACCAAACATTATCGAGAAGAATATTTCCTGAACCTTCGCCAAACGTAGCAGACCCTGGTGCTTCCAAGGCTCCATCAAACCTCAGCATTCTACAAACCACCCTCGCATCTCTCAGATCCCAGCCATCGTCACAGATAGTTCCCCAGGATCCATCGTTCATGACCTCTACTCTGCCTTCAGCATTGTTAGATCCGTTGATCAGACGAAGCTGAAATGGATTTGGGTGGGCTGCAGAAGTTGATAAGGGAAAATATTGTGATTTAAAATCATTGTACCTGCCTGATCTTTTGTGAGCCCCGTGTGTATTATAAATATCACAAATGAATTTAATTTAAAGTAAATGACCACATTGAGACCTAATGTGGAATATGGTAATGTAGCTGAATATTTCCTCTTTGTAGAACTAATTTATACGGCGGCAAAGTGACATTTTTTTCTAATCCTTTTTTCCCCTCTAATTTGAACGAAGAGTATAGAACTTTTAGTAGCTTGCTATTCAACTCAACATTGGGATAAACCTATTGCATAAATACTGCATGTTTGGTTCCGGAGTTACATACAAATTTCTAGTGCTGATATATTTCACGATTAAATGCCAACGGCCACCGGTTAAATTATACTACGATAAAAAAAATGATTTGGAGGAAATATCAATTCCCTGCAACCACTTTGCCTTCATCGTTTAAAGCTTGCAATTAAGATGCTGCAAAACGTGATGGATTGTGCTCTGTCATGGTGCAAAAATAAAAATGCCAGCTCATGAACTATATGAAAAAAGATTCCCCACCTCGCAACTTCTATCGATTAAAAACAATATATATATATATATACATATATATATATATATATATATATATATATATATATACATATATATATATATATATATATATATACATATATATATATATATATATATATATATATATATATATATGCCAGGGCATACGGGTAAAGGTGTTTCGCTTTGTTATGATGACCTTGAGTAGACATTTAATTTATAACATAATAATAATAATATTCTGGATTTAAATAGCGCCCAATCTACATCTACAATGTCTCTAAGCGCTTTACAAAACATCTGTGTAAATTCCACATGACAAAAATTATAAACATATAAATTTTTTATTAGAACTATACAAAAAACAAAACAAAACAAAACAAATACCTCCAGAATAACAAATGGTGCCTGCATCTTCGTTGTGGAAGCAGTCGTGAACTCCAATCCCTCGATGGCCACAATCTGCTAAGTTGTATTCTGTACCCGTGCAACCGACATTATCAAGAAGAATATTCCCTGAGCCCTGACCAAACCTAGCAGATCCCGTTGCGTCCAAGGCTCCATCAAACCCAAGCATTATACAAACCACCCTCGCGTCTCTTAGATCCCAGTAATCGTCGCAGACAGTTCCCCAGGATCCATCGTGCATGACCTCTACTCTGCCTTCAGCATCGTTGGATCCACCGGCCAGGCGAACTTGAAATGGATTTGGATGGGCTGCAAAGGTCAGGAGAGTAATTATACTGTAACTTGCCCTTTTGAAATCATTGCAGCCCGTCTGATTCTATCCCATGCTCGTATGATATATATATCACGAAGGCAATTCATTGAAAAAAAAATCATTAATGTTGAATATGTTAATATCGATGAAATTTCTCAGTGAAATTCATACTCTTCTTCTGGATTTAGATGACTCAGTGACCTCAGAAATGGGTCATATCAGGTCACGGGGATGACCTTGGGAGGTACATAATATTAGCATGCATTACAATCATTGGATACGGGGCATTCTTAACAAATTTTCCTAAAATCCTTTACTTAAACTACTTTATATGGCGGCCATTCTAAAAAAATCATCTTCCGTGCTTATTGCTTCAATCTGAAACTTAAAACTGAAAGTGGAAAAATGCAGCCGTTTATAGTAATGAATATTTTGCTTTTAATGAGCTAAAAAAATCAAATAAACCTACTTGCAGGTGTATATAAAATAAAACATGTATACCGGGTGCATACCTGTATTTTGTGGGTTATAAAGCTGTTAATATTTCTTTTTCTTCAATATGACGACCTGTAAATACGATTAAAATCGTATTGCTTTAAAAACCAATTGATTGTGCTTATATAAAAGGTATGCAATTTTGCCTCTGTGAAGAAAAGGCCGTAAGTTATATTTTCCCGTTTTAATGATATAATCTACAAAACGAAAAAATATCCGGCTGAACGAATACCTCCGAAATAACAAACGGCGCCTGCATCATTAGCATGGTTGCAGGGATAAAGTCTGATCCCTAAATGAGCACAGTCAGCAAGGTTTTCTTCCAAAAAAATAAGATGTACGTAAGATTGTTTTGGATATGACGGGTGTTAACATAAAATGTAAATTGCCCGCAAAATTTGTTTGGATTGAGAAAAAAAAAATCTTATATGAATATATATGAGAGGGACAGGTGAATAAATCTTAAATATCCAATGTTGTTATTTCGAAAAAAGTTATCAGTACTGGTTTAAACATTAAACAAAAGTCATTTCTGCAAAATAAAGTATTCCCAGCAGTAATGACTTTAGACCTTCCAGTGTTAAAGGTAAACGTTACGTCCGAAAAATTAACTTTAAAACTGCCTCGCATAAAAACGTAAAGCATTACTTCGTATTGTTTCTTTCCCTCTCTTTCACTCCGGCATATTATGCCGCAGCAAACGGCCAATACTGACCCTATATTGGGTCATGAAATCCAAACTGACTGGGTATACAACTTCGTTATGATATGCAAAGTAGCATATGTAGAGTTCGATAAAATGATAGAGAGCAAAGTGGATTATTTAATTTAAATCAAGTTATACAGATTGAAAAGTAGACATTCTGAAAGTTACACCAGTGATCTGGAACAGAGCGATAATGACAAGTAAATGTAGATTATAACGTGTAGTAATGGCTTCTCGATAGCAAGAATTTGGATCGAATTCAAGGATTATTATAGGATTTCTAGAGTCACATTTAAATACTTCTGCCGATGTTTAGGATCATTCCATAAACATTCAGAGAACAAGATTATCAGGAGTTGAGCTGAGTTGAGAAGGCAAACATACCTCCTGTGTAACAAGTAGCGCCTGAGTCCTTAGCGTGACTACATGAATAACGCTCTATCCCTGCATGAGCACAGTCAGCAAGGTTGTCTTCTATTCCTTCGCAATTGACATTCGTTAGGACACTACGACCAGAACCCTGACCAAACCTTGCAGATCCTGGTGCGTCTAAGGCGCCATCAAATCCTAGCATTCTACAAACCACCCCCGCGTCTCTAAGATCCCACCAGTCATCACAGACGGTCCCCCATGATCCTTCATATATTACTTCTACTCTGCCTTCAGCGTCATTTGATCCACCGGTAAGACGAACTTGGAGTGGATTCGGATGGACTACAAGTGAATAGAAATATAACACATACCCTTTGAGATAATGTCATCCCAGATTGAAACAGCCAACAAGAGTAATCAGTTTTTAAGTAGACGGAAAACATTGTTGTTGTTGTTGTTGTTTAGGGGCGCCTGCATTCAAGTATATTATCTTTAATTCATTAACCTGACTGCGAAAAAAAAATCGACAAAATAAATCCGGACTAGAGTGTATAAAATTTTATTTTTTGAAAGATTTGGCTCTTTATTAAAAACGCAAAGTTTAGTCGTTTTTGTATATAAAAAGATTCCCCCAGAGTCCCCCAGGATCCATCATTCAGTATCTCTACTCTCCCTTCAGCATCATTTGATCCACCGATTAGACGAACTTGTAGTGGATTTGGATGGACTACATGTGAAAAGTAACATAACGAATGCCCCTTTGAGATAACGTCATTCCAAATTGAAACATGCAAGAGTAATCAGTTTTTAATTAGAATGAAAACATTGGTTTCCCTATCTTTTTTGCATTAATTTTTACGAGGCGCCTGCATATAAAATATATCATTTAGAATTCATTAACCTGACTTCATACAAAACAAAACAATAAATCCAGATTGGCAAGTATAAAATTCCATTTTGTTAAAGATTTTGCTCATTGATAAAAAAAGAGTTTGGTCTTTTTTCATGAAGATTCATGGAGTTTGACTTAAAAATATCTCTGGCGATGTTCGTGCTCATTAAGATAAGCAGTCAATGAAAAACATTGTCGGGTCTATGATAAAAAGGAAGAAAAGCATACTTCCTGAGTAACAAGTAGCGCCTGCATCATAAGCGTGACTGCATGAGTAACGTCCAACCCCTGCATGAGCACAGTCTGCTAGGTTGTCTTCTGTTCCCTCACAGTTGACATATGTAAGAAGAACACGACCAGAGCCCTGACCAAACATAGCAGATATCGGTGCGTCCAAGGCTCCATCAAACCCCAACATTCTACAAACCACTCTCGCGTCTTTCAAATCCCACCATATATCACAGACGGTTCCCCAGGATCCATCATTCATTACCTCTACCCTGCCTTCAGCATCGTTGGATCCACCGGTCAGGCGAACTTCGAATGGATTCGGGTGCGCTAAACGATGATAATATGTTAAATGAAACATTATTACGTGTGTGTTTGTTTACGCAATTGGGTTGTATATTTTTTCCAGACGTGTCCGAGCTAGATTCGGAATAAATTAGGAATGGCATATGCTCAAGAAGGAGAAGGATAAGATTTTTAAAAACGTACGTTTTGTGAATGTTACGAATCGTTGAATATTTCCTTGTTATTCCTGTGTTTTCCTACATTTTTAAAAAGATTATCGGAAAGAAAGTGTAAAACTTTGATGGAAGTAATTAGCAGATATTATTTATACGGTTCTCTATATATTATACATTTTCGAAAATACTGTGGTCGTTTCCTTAATATGAGTGACATTCGTACCTCCCGAGTAACATACGGCACCCGCGTCCTCATGATGTCCACAGACAGAAGTGACCCATATATTGTAACAGTCTGCCAGGTTGTCTTCCGTTCCCCAACAATTGACAACAAGAATATCACCTGATCCCTGACCAAACCTTGTGGATCGTGGTGCATCCAAAGCTCCGTCGAACCCTAATATTCTGCACACCACCCTCGCCTCTCTTAGATACCAGTAACGATCACAAAGTGTCACCCATGATCCATTGTACAAGACCTCCAATCTACTTTCAGCATTGTTGGAACAATTAACGAGAAGTATAATTATCTATGTAGAATAATCTTGATGGGCTTCCGTAACAACAGTATTTCATTTCATTTATTCATTATAGAAAAACTAAAATTTCATTTTTGGAAAAAAAGTTATGAAATGGAATTCATTACATTGAAACCGATTTCTATGATTTCGATCTTTCGTCAGAATTGTACAGAAACTACAACCCCAAAAACAAATTTTAAAGTAATTTTTTTAGTTGCGATGATAAAATTGTATTTCTAAACAAAACTGACTCAATATGATAACTGATAACTTGCTTGAAATCATATTCTGTGATTTGCAAACACACAAATAACAATATATTGTGCACACGTGTTGGGACGCTTGCTCAGTCTTTCAATGTACCATTTCTACTTAGCTATCATACATGCGAATTTCCCACAAGATCATTTAGCAGCTATTAGTTTCGAACATTCACTACAATTTTTGTTTGATTCTGTGAGAATTTATTTTCCGTCTTTACCAGAACCCACCTTCAATGTCTTTCTGCGAGCTAGGGCTGTCAGAACCATCGGATTTCAAATAGAATTATGTGTCGCTCGGAATACTATACTACACACGAATTCTTAAACCACTTGTCTGGACTCTCATCTGTCATATTATAAATATTTCCATTTTACCTGCTGTAACTAAGATCACTAAAAAGATTGCTCATCAGCAGCTGTATGATTATTTACTGAACAATAATATTCTAAGTAAATCACAATTTGGATTTCGTCCAGGCCATTATACAGCTGCGGCTATTGCGAATTTAATAGATAGTTGGTACATTGTATAGATAAAGGCCTTATTGTAGGCTCTTTTTTATGATTTTACGACATGCTTTTGATATTGTTATAATACTGCAGTTTTATTATATAAAGTGAAGAAATTAGGTTTGAGGAATTTGACTTTGACATGGTTTGAGTGTTATTTAAATGATGGAAAGCAACATGTTGCAATAAAAAGATGCTAATTTTAGTAATCGATATTTTTTTTAATTAGAGTTCCATAGCGGCTATTGTTAGGTCCTTTGTTCTTTATATATATGTATATATTTATATATACATATACATATATATATATATATATATATATATGATATTTTAGATGGTTGGAAACATGGAAAAATTGTAATGTACGCTGGTGGCACTACCCTTTATGAGAGAGAAGCCACCTTTTTAGATGTTAAGACAAAACTTCAAAGTGATTTTAATGCTATAGGTAGATGGATAAACTGTAATAATCTGTATCTGAATGTTGATAAAACAAAGTCTATGATTATTGGGAGCAAAGGTTCAATATTTGCAAAAAATGATTCTATTTCTATAAAGTATAAAGATATATGTATTAAACAATGCATTTGTTTTAAATGTCTCGGTATTCTTATCGATGACAATCTATTATGGTGTAATCATGTAGATTATTTATGTGGAAAAGTATTTGCAGGTCTTGCCATGCTCAGGAGAGTAAACCAAATGTTGATGAAACTTCGGTGAAATTATTATATACATGTCTCATCAATCACAAATAGATTACAGTTGTGAAATTTGGGGGAATAGATTTTTAGGTCATATATAAAACATAACCAAATTATGAAAGAAAGCTGTGAGATTTATTTTGAATTGCTATATACATAATAATTATATATATATTATGTATATATATATATATATATATATATATATATATATATATAATTATATATCCATCCAATCAATTATTTGCTCGCCTGAAATGGATGCCTTTTAAGGAAGAAGTTAATTATTTTACATGTACATATGTTTTTAAATGTAGAAGCCGGCAACACACCCACCTGCTGCCGAAATGATAACTGCCTCCTGATTTTTACAAACGTATTTTTAAAGAAGTCTCAACAATAAATGATATTAACACTCAACAATGTGCTAATCATGACCTTATAATTGGTAAATGGCATACAAAATTTTATAAGAATGCAACATGTTATGGTGCAACTCTGTGGAATAATTTACCTATAGATATTAAGCAAATAGATAATTTACACAATTTTAAATTGTCTTTACAGAAACATTTTCTAAATCTTGCCGCTAAGTTAAGATACTGCTGAAGAATACATGTCACTGTTTGGAAGCAATTTCTATTTCTTCTTATTTTCTTATTTCTTTCCTTTCACTGTGTCTCATTTTTAATATTTTCCTTGTTTATCCTTACCCTAGTCAACAAGTTTAGATATTATGATTCTTGACACGGATAATTCATTGTGCTTTAGATTTGGTACAATTACGTTGAGTTACTTGTGTTATTCCTTATTTCTATATGTAGGCTTCTCTGATTGTATTTGAAATGTTTTAATGGTTTATAATTTTGTTGTATTTTTAGGTTCACATGGAAGATCAGTTTTTGTTGAATGGGCTACCCTGATAAAATATCAGCAAATAAACATTTTTAAAATTAAAAAAATAGACCCTTTATATTCCTTGATGACGTGTGAAAGAAAGTGGTGACTAAGTCGGGGAAGAGTCAGAGGAGTTGGTGGGGAATGATACTCCGTCACCTAACTTAATCTGAGTTTTCGTTGCATTTTTAGTAATGGAATATTTTATGTGGAGATTTGTTTATGTTTTATGAGTTTGTTTTTGTATCTTAATGAATTCGATGAATCAATGAGACAATAGCTGTAATGTTAATCGGTTAATCTTATGTAGAACTCATGATCGAAGGTCGAAGCGGGGGGGGGGGTATTTCTCTGGTAGAAGGCCGGTCTGTCGAGCAACCGAGGACCGCAGTTAATCTAGCTTGTTTGAAACTTTAGAGGCACAATGTCGTAGTGATAGTGCTGGTGTTGGGATATCCCCACTCAACGACTTGTGGGTCGCTGTAGATTTGAGCTGTCGTCTAGTGTTTAAGTTTTCATCCAGGACCAAGCAAGACGTGCCACACAGTGGCTTAGACATGCATGCATGGTCTATTTATAGGGGGGGGGGGGGAATGGATAGATCATCATAAACACAAACACACACATACCAAAAACAGATAATTATTAAGCTTACGACTGTATGATGTTATGTCTATGGAAATACGAAAACGAATAGCATGAGGACACGGAATGGAAGACGAGTCGACATCGCTCATCTGACCAGTAGCATGTAATGTTATTTTTGTATTTAAAGGGGAAGTCCACCATGGTAATTAGTTGATTTGAATAAAAGCAGAAAAATGACAAAGACAGATTAATAAAAGTTTTAGCAAAATCCGATAAAAAATAAGAAAGTTGTGAGTATTTAATATGTAATCAATCAAACACAAATCTGAAACTCCGTAACTTATCTTACGAGCTTCTCTCTCATTTGTTCTGTATAGAAAATTGCATAGATTTTTATGTTCTCAGTTATTGATAAAGGAATGGATTTTTTTCAAATAGGTTGTGTGTAAAAATATATGTGCAATGATTATATCTAGAGTGCATGCATTTGTGATTTTTTAATACAGGGCAAATGGAAGAGGAGCTCGCAAGATGCGTCACGGAGTTGCCAATTTTGTGTTTGATTGATTACAACTTCAAAAATTCATAACATTTATTATTAATTAACGGATTGTGTTCAAACTGTCATTATCTGTTTCTTTAAATTTTCGGCTTCTTTTAAAACCAACTTGATATCAGGGTGGGGTTCCGTTTTAAACTTTTGCATTCAAGATCTATATCCGTTTCCCCACATTCACTCACACACACCCACACACACACGCACACACGCGCGCAATAAAAACAACAACGGTACATAAGAAACAAGTACGGAGAAAACACCGTATTTTTAGAGCAATGATGAGCAGAATCAAATAACCAGTTAGAAGTTTCGATTACACTTTTCTTAAAAGGCAATCCAACCTTTATAGGAAGTAGCTTTGGGGAAGTGTAGAAAATTAGAGAAACCAGTTGGTCACAGTTTTAACGAATCGGATCAACAACACTAAGGAATATTTGAAAGTTGCTATACGATAATTACAAATCTGTGAATCGGTAATGTCACTGTGATGTACATTCGAAAAAACTCTCCTATTTGTTCAAAAGCGCAAAATGACTAGAATATTATCTCTTCATTACTAAGAATTATCCTATAGTTCTGGGAGGATGGAAATGGTATCCGTTCTATATTTGAATACTGTCCTAGGCAAAATGACCTAGGAGAGAACTGGAAATTCACATTTTATTATACTAAAGAAGTGAACAGTTGTCTCAAATTACGTCAAATTCAACATAGTCGAATGGCCAGCACGACAGATGACATCTCAACTCGCAAACATTCATAACCTTCTCATAATATATATTATTTTGTTCAACTTTTTACCGACTTTTTTCTCTAAAGTTTGTGTTCAAATCAAATCCAAGTGCCCTTGGAGAGAAGAAGCTTCAATTACGAGATGATCATTTAATTTTATTTGGAGCAAATTATGTTTCTAATAGATGTGAATATATGACAACCATAGATATGGTCTATACTGCACCCCTGGCCGATAAGAAAAGTAGAGTGGAAATCTTTTTTAAATCAATTGATATAAAAACTATTGTAAAAAAATGTTAACATGACCAGCTGGGGGTACCCGTTTTTCTGAAGGTTAGTTTTTCCGAAGATTCGTAATTGAAAAGGTTCATAATTTCGAAAACGAAATAAGGTTCGTAATCCCCCCCCCCCGAAAAAAAAAAAATGGGATTCATATTTCCAAAAATTAAAATTGATTTATAATTCCGAAAATGTAATAGATCTGTTCATTATTCCGAAAGTTCCTAATGATGTTGGGTTCTGTTACATTTTTGGAATTATGAACTCTATTTCATTTTCGGAATCAAGAATGTCCGGAATTAAGAAACTATCGAAAAATGAACCTTTGGAGTAGACAAACCTTCGGAAAATGACTTGTAACCGACCAGCTGTGGTCTTTGGTAATTTTGCGCGTGCATAAAAGAGATAGGCAAATCCAACGTTTTATGTATGGCTGATGTAAAAAAATATTTATATGACCGATATATGAATAGTTGTTTTACGGAAGAACAGTAAGTCCATCACGAGTTGCTCAATTTGAATTTTAAAAATCGTTCAGTACATTAGTTTTTGTTTCAAGGCTCTTTTTGAGATCCTCTTTGTAATACAGAGTAAGATGATCATTGATATGATATCGAGCAATGTGTATCTCCTTCCGTTGTATGCCTTTGTTAAACATTGTAACGTCCAATTATTCTTTTATGAGTTGGTTTCTTGGCATCCTCAAATTTCCGTCACATTCTTAAGAAGTATATACAGTTTATTTAGCTCAGTTTTCATCTATCTGTCCATCTGCTTCCACTTTGTGACTGTTTTGGATGGGTTCAGCTTCCAAGATTCCACTTGGGAGAAGATACCCATCGAGATCCATATCCTTTCCCGTTGAGGGCTTTTTGTAAACAGCTTTCACATCCATGTACTCGTGTATCTCATGTATCTTCATACTAGTTTGCAAAGATGTCTTTCCTTCACCATGTTCATTTCCATTGCAACCACTTTCTGTGTTAAATCTGTAATTGTCACAAGTAGGGTCATGTATTATATCCGTTCTATCCTTTGGAGATCCTTCGGTAGAAGATATCCATCAAGATCAATGTCTTTTCCAGTTGAGGGCTTTTGGTAAACGGTTTTCATATCGATGTAATCGTGTGTCTCATTTTGTTTAATGCCTTGTTTTAGAGGCATTTCTCCTTCACCCCCATCACAAGCGATTTCACTGTTCGGTTTCCGTTTGTTATCACCAGATGGTTCATTTGTTAATGCATCACCATCATTTAGTGGCGCTTTTGTGTTTGGAAGGATATATCCATCAAGATCTGTGTCCTTCCCGGTTCTAGGCTTTTGGTAAACTGTTTTCATATCCATGTAATGGTGTATTACATTTTGTTTAAAGACTTGTGGTTTGGGAATCTTTCCTTTATTTTCTTTAAAATGATTTTCCATGTTCCCATCCATTTCGTCATCACACTTTTTGTCATCATCATTCACCGCCTTTTCATCATTTGGGAATGTTTGTGTGTTCGGAAGGATATGTCCGTCGATATCGAAGTCCTTATCAGTTATGGGTGGTTGGTAAACCGTTTTCATGTCCGTATATTCGTGGACCTCGCCTATATCGTCATTATGACGATTTATATATTTTATCTTCGTGTCATAATGATGAACAAAGACATCACTTTTCCGTCTTTCTGGTAATTTAGGTGGGGCATTCAAATCCTGATAAGGTGAACCAGCTGACAGAATGTGCGGTGATACAAAATTCGTTACGTCCATATAGATATCTGTGTCCAAATTCATGGCGGCCCTGCTCTTTTTAAATCTATAAACGCAGTACCCAAATGATGCCATCAGAATGATACATAATAATAAAGCGCACAGTCCAATTATAATTATCATTCGGAGACCACCAATTGGCGAAAGGACTTCATCAGATCTGACTGATTCCGAGTAAGTCGTCAAACCTAGAAAGACGTTTCAAAACAATTAATTGGGATCTTATTTGCATGAATAAACATGTACATTCAATTAAATAAACAAACTAAATACAGCATATAAAAATCAAAACAACTCTTCTTGTGAACATGTAATTTCTAAAACATTCCACTGAACATTCTCTTTATAATATTCTTACAATATACATATATATATATATATATATATATATATATATATATCTATATATATACATATATATCAATATGTCAATTTATTTCATTTTACGTAGTCAAAACACAGGAGATTTCATGAACCACTACTTTTGTGATCTGTGATTTCAAGTAACTTTGACTAAATGCAAGCTATATTTCAAGGGAACTGTGTTTTGAATGGCAATGAATGTTGGGTTTCATAATGACGTCACTCGAGTGTTTGATTTTATAATTCAGTCATATTCATTTCCTTGCAGGCGAACTGTATCCTTTTGTTGTTGGCAAAAAGGCTTTAATCTTAGGTTGTAGCAGGTGAATAAACTAATGTTACCTGCACGTCTACATATGACACTGGCATCCTCCTTATGTGTACAGCTGTGGACACCTATCCCTTTATGTTGACATTCTGTAAGGCTGGGTTCTGTCCCATTGCACTGAAGTCCATCTAGAAAGATATCACCGGAACCTTGACCGAATCGTGCTAGGGGTAGAGCAGCTAAAGCCCCATCAAACCTTAACTGTCTACACACAACCTTAGCATCATTTAGGTCCCATAAATCGTCGCATACTGTTCCCCAATACCTTTCGTGTCGTATCTCAACTCTACCTTCATATTCACCAGCTCCACCGACAAGTCGTACTGAAATAAAGGGCATTGAAATGCAGGGTTAGTTGGACTGAACTGGACTTAATGTAAAAGAAATACTAAACATATTTAGCAATTATCAAAACACTTGCAAATCAGATATTTCAGAAACTGGTATCTTGGGCGAATTTGAGGGAAAGTTTCATTCATATCAAGCCATTTTAAAGATTAAAAAGCACTTGAAAGAAACACCCACTAAAAAGCCCTTAGACCACCGTTTCATAGTTTGAAAAAATTGTAGATATTTCGCACGGGTGTGGAAGCACTTCATATCTACTGAACTTCATCCATAGAAAAAAAAAACACCTCCTTGTATAAACTATAATGGATAATTCACAGGATGTCCAAAAACCCAAGTATGCCGTTCAGGAATTCGATTTCGTGATTTTGCTGCACTGTTGCGTTCTTGCAGGAAAGTCTCAGAGGGTTAGGAAAATGCTGAGGCCTGTACGTTTGCCAAAATTCATTTTAGCAATGAGTTTTGGGTAGTCCATGTAAATTAACAATTACTTAAGGTATATGTGTTATAAAATGATGTATTTATGAAATGAACTCTATTCTTTACTCAAAGGCCCAAGCCTGTGTTCGATTATTTTGAACATTCAATACTTCAACAGTGTAAAAGGAACACTAAAATCACTTTAACCAGGGTTTAATTTACTTACATTTGCTATAATATTACATGATTCTTGGACTCTTCAACTATACCTGCTCCAAATTTGGGGATTCCAATACGAAAATGAAATGTTCAGATAATTATTTTCCACTTCCTCGTGTAATATCTACAATGGACTAATACACGCAAAACTTATTGTAGCAATTCAGACAGGAACAGCTATGCAGGGGTACAGGGTTATGTCAGATAAATTTGTACACGTATAAAGTACCTATTCTGTGAATATTAAACCATGGATACCTTTTGACCTTTTCACGATCCCCCCCCCCCCCCCCGAAAAGCTGCCAATTTTCTGATTATTTCCTTCACTGCAAGTAACATATGACGAGATACTACATACATATACATATTACGATAAGCCTGTATTCTTCCTTCTTTAATACTATAACTTGTAACAGAAAATGAAGACGAAATGAATGCATGCTACACCATAACCCATGTGGAGTTAACTTGCAAAGCATACCTCCCAAGGAGCAAATGGCGCCAGCATCTCTAGTATGGCTACAGTGAAATCGCCCTACACCAGCGTGAAGACATTCTGCCAAGTGATCTTCAGTTCCCTCACAACTAACACGGGTTAGGAGACTATGACCAGTGCCTTGACTAAACCATGCAGAGCCAGTTGCAGCCAGTACTTCCTTAAACCCAAGCATTCTGCAAACCACTTTTGCGTCTCTCAGATCCCACCAGTCATCACATACAGTTCCCCAGGTCCCATTATACATGACCTCTACTCTGCCTTCAGCGTCGTTAGATCCGTTGGCAAGACGAACTTGAAATGGATCTTGAGGAATGAAATTAGGAAATTAAAGTGCTTGTAACAGTATAGTGATATTAAGTAGTGAAATATAATATAGGTCTACGAATAAACAAAATATGAATCGAGGCAGAGGAAGAAAATGCCCCTCTGCTCATGGACACTGGGTCACGGAGGAAAGAATATTACCACTGAATAACTTGTTGCCAATACGGGTATTCTGTTGCAGTCAACTTTACTTATAATTTTTTTCCTGATAATTTCAACACTACATTATAATGGGATATAATGGGGATATAATGAAATAGGAAAATGTCGCTCGTGGATGCGTGAAAAATTGATCAATATCAAGGGTGTTGAATTAAGTCATTCTGCAAGTCATAGCATTGGATGAATTCAAGAACAACCCCCCCCCCCCAAAAAAAAAACAAACAACAACAATTACAAAGAAACAAACAAACAATAAACAAACATCATCATATTTTTTTAAATTTTTTACTTTTGATAATTATTTTTTTTTGTGGGGGGGGGGGGGGGAGGAGATTTCGATTAGAAAGCATTTTTCAGAATTAAGTGGAAGAAATAGAAAATATCAATTCACGGAGTATAACTGAAATAGAATTTACAATAACTGTGCATTTTATTCGGTAAAGGGAAACCAGAACCGCTTAATATTATAATACGGTTGCAATGGGACTAAAAACTAGAAATGTCCTACTGGTTCAATGGAGACCTAACTTTAAACTTAAAGCGAATTATAGGACTTCCCGTAACACCCGTGTGAGTCAATTTTGGCTGAGAATTAGGATATGCACTCTAGTATCATAAAATACACAGCGTATCTCCTATAAAATAAATGACACCAACATCAAGTTATACTAAAATAGTCGGTTACATATTGTTTTTTTCGAAGGTTCGTATTTCCGAAGGTTCATAATTCCGACAGGTTCGTTATTCCCAAAGATTCGTAATTCCGAAAGCTCGTTACTCCGAAGGTCCGTAATTCCGAAGGTTCGTTTTTTTGAAAATGAAAGAGGGTTCATAATTCCGAAGGTTCGTATTTCCAAAGATGAAATAGGGTTCGTAATTCCATAAATGAAATAGGGATCGTATTTCCGAAAATGAAATGGGGTTTGTAATTCCGAAAATGAAATAGGGTTCGTAATTCCGAAAATGAAAAAGGGTTCATAATTCCGAAAATGGAATAAGGTACCTAAAAAGGAGGGGGAACCGAAACGACTGTGAAGCCCCCCCCCCCCTCTCCATATCAAGGGTAAAAGAAAAGGAGAGAGATAAAAGAGAAAAGAAAACTATTAAGGATAAGAACCATTGAATTATCCTTATGTTATTCTTTGTTTTTCCTTCTATCTTCTTCTCTTTCTATCTTTTTTTATTTTATTCTTTGTTTATGTGATTCTTTCATTTCCTCATTCCATCTACAAGATAACATAAGGAAAGCTATAATTATCAGGCTGCCGCCAGATAATTCTGTCTTTCCTCATGTTATTTTCCTTCTATCTTCTTCACTTTCTATCTTTCCTCATGTTATTCTATGTTTTATTCTTTTATCTTTGCCTTCTATTTTTCATTATGTTATGTTGTAGATAGAAAGAGGAAATGAAAGAAGGATAAAAACGAAGAATAACATAAGGACAGATAGAGAAAAAAGAAGATAGAAGGAAATACAAAGGATAACATAAGGAAGATAGAAAGAGAAAATGAAAGAAGGATAAAAACATAGATAAGATAAGGAAAGATAGACTAATTCGGCAGCCGCCAGATAATTGACCGGTTCTTATTCTGATGTTTTCTTTTCTCTTTTATCTATTTCCCTTTTTGTTTACCCTTGATATGGAAAATGGGGGGGGGGGGGCTGCTCAGTCGTTTTTGGTCCCCCTCCCTCCTTTTAAGGTACCTTATTTCATTTTCGGAATTATGAACCCTATTTCATTTTCGGAATTACGAACCTTATTTTATTTTCGGAATTACGAACCCTATTTCATTTTCGGAATTACGAACCCTATTTCACTTTCAGAATTACGAGCCCTATTTCATTTTCGGAATTACAAACCCTTTTTCATTTTTGGAAGTACGAACCTTCGGAATTATGAACCCTAAATGCATTTTCAGAATTATGAACCTTCGGATAAACGAACCTTCGGAATAACGAATCTTCGGATTCATGCAACAAATGTTCGGAATTATGAACGCCCAGGAATTGCAAATTTGTGTTCCGGAATTATGAACCCCCAGGGATGGGAAATTTGTGTTTCGGAATTATGAACCCCCAGGAATGGGAAATTTGTGTTTCGGAATTATGAACCTTCGGAAAACGAAACTTCGGAAAAACGAGTGCCCCCCACAGGCCTATAGTCATTCCGACTTTCGGTAGAATATCACAAGGCAGCGTATTCGTCTTTTACCTGTGCCTATTAAACTGTCAACAATGACAGATTATTATTCCTATTAAGTAGTATCGCACGTGTTTTGTGCGAAGCAAATGGACATATTGCTGATGTAAGGTGATATTTTCTGTGAGGAAAACACTACAACTTGAATAAAGCATGTTTTTAACATTAACATCAATAACTTCCTTATAAAAAATAATAAATAAATACAAGCATTAAAAAGATCATAGAATAAATATAGTTTACAAGTATTGGTGTTTTCTGTGAAATATTTGGCTTCTCGTTATAAAGAACTTAGAGGACAGAATTTAAAAATGAGAGAAAACATACTTCCTAAGAAACAAATGGTGCCTGCATCTTCGCTATATCCACAGTCGTGAACTCCAACCCCTCGATGGCCACAATCTGCTAAGTTGTATTCTGTACCGATGCAACCGACATCATCAAGAAGAATATCCCTTGAACCCTGACCAAACATAGGAAGTCCCGGTGCGTCCAAAGCTCCATCAAACCCCAGCATTCTACAAACAACTCTCGCATCTCTCACATCCCAACCATCATCGCATATAGTTCCCCAGGATCCATTGTACATGACCTCTACTGTGCCTTCAGACTTGTTAGATCCACCAATCAGGCGAACTTGGAGCGGATTAGGATGGGCTGCAAGAGAACAGGAACGTAGGAACGTTTTGGGGATAATGTCGGCGCATATTTTGAAATAGGTCAGAAGAAAATCGTTAGTTAAACTGAAGAATAATCTAGTAATGGGCCATTTTCGTAATGCATTCAAATTTAACAGTTTAATGCATATCTTTTTGTCAAATGCCTAGTATCGAAATATTACATTCTTCTGTGACCATTTCTTGTCTTTCAATAGACAGAATGCACATTGCATACATGGAGAGTTGCTAAAATGTTTGTCCGACCTAGTTAATCTGATAATGTAGGCTTTATTTTATATATATCCTTACATCTCCCATCAACATCTCATACCTGACAGAGCTATTAACTACTCTATCAAGTGTTTTGACATATTACATTTTTTGGTGAGTTTTTAAAAGTTTCCTCAACCATAAAGTTTTGATGGGATAATACATAAGAACATACAGAGAACAAAGCTCGTTATTTCATTAATTGCCTTTTAATGATCAGAATATTCGCATTTCTAAGCCTTTACATGAAAATATCGTCTTTCTTGACACCAGCCAGAACAAAATACACAAATTCGTGTCAGGTATGAAGTTTGCACCCTTTCACAAGTGGCTTTTACTCGCTCAAGCGTAAAATATCGTTACATTTTTTTTTTTTGGCCATTCGCTAGAATAGACCCCCAAGCATATCTACTAGGTTGAAAATATCCTTGAAATATTTTGAAATATTTTTTTTTTGGAGAGATGTTTTTAAAACATTTTTTTTCCTCGATGCGCTGTAGAATGGGGACATTTCTGGGGTAAAACATTTGAAGAAATTATCCATTGAACGATTAACATCAATGCCTGACTTCATACAAAATGAAAGTGAATGCAGATTGGTAAGTGTAATAATCTTCTTTTATGTCAACGATTTAGCGTCTTGATAAACAGGTTAAGTGATTATGTATCCAGGATCATTCAGTGAAACGTAAAATCTCCACTTTTAAATAATCACTTCAAATAGCTCTGCCATAATTCGTGTTGATCCAATAAGCATTCAGTGAAATACATTGTCAGGTTGATGGTTAAATAGGGAGAGAAAACATACTTCCTGAGTAACAACTGGCGCCCGCATCCCTTGTATGACTGCATGAGTAACGTTCGATTCCTCCGTAAGTACAGTCTGTAAGGTTATCTTCTGTTCCGTTACACCCGACATTCCTAAGAAGAATACGACCTGATCCCTGACCAAACCTCGCAGATCCTTGTGCGTCTAAGGCTCCATCAAATCCTAGCGTTCTGCAAACCACCCTCGCGTCTCTCAGATCCCAGCCATCATCACAGATAGTTCCCCATGATCCATTGTTCATGACCTCTACTCGGCCTTCAGCATCGTTGGATCCACCGATCAGGCGAACTTGAAATGGGTTAAGGTTGGCTATAGAAGACCAAAGTAAAAGAATAATTTCTAAAATTTTCGATACCTCAGCGCATAATTAGGAAAAACGAAGAAAAGGTTAGACAGTACATAATTACTTATTTTCATTTCATTTGTTCTTTATTCTCTTCAATAAAAAGGCCATCTAAAAAAAACAGACATAAACATATCCATGTATAAGTATTTGTCCATACATTGTGTCCATACATTAAGAAAGTGTTAAGCACAGTTCACATATGCCGCGATGAACCCGGGGGGGGGGGGGGGAGGTAAAAGCTAAATGTGCTTCACTTCTTTGTATGTTATAACACATATAAGTGAGTATTTGTAATAAAATTGCGGGCAGCTGATTTTTTTTCATTTCTACTTGCGATTCATTTACACATTAGGAAAGGAAAAAAAAAAGAAGAAAGGGAAGAAGATAAACAAAAAGCCACTGATTACGAAAGTCGATTTATCGGAGATTTATTGTCCATGAGTAAAATGAGGATATTTCTGGGGGGAAACACCTGCATTTTATGAAGAAATTATTCTCAAACTGGGGAAAAACACCTGCATGAATTTTGAAGAAATTATTCATAAACCATGGACACCAATGCCTGACTGCATAAAGAATGAAAGTAAATGCAGATTGGTAAGTGTAATATTCGTCCCTTGTGTGAGCGATTTGGCGACTTGATAAAAAAGTTTTAATAGTTATAAACCAAAGATCATTCAGTGAAACGTAAAATTTACAAGTTTAAAGTCACTCCAAATAGCTCTACCATTATTCGTGCTAATCCAATAAGCATTCATTGAAATACATTGTCAGATTGGTGGTTAAATAGGAAGAGAAAACATACTTCCTGAGTAACAAATTGCGCCTGCATCCGCTGTATGACTGCATGAGTAACGTTCAATTCCTCCGTAAGTACAGTCTGTTAGGTTATCTTCTGTTCCATTACATCCGACATTCCTAAGAAGAATACGACCTGATCCCCGACCAAACCTTGCAGATCCCGGTGCGCCTAATGCTCCATCATATTCTAGCGTTCTACAGACCACCCTCGCATCTCTCAGATCCCAGCCATCATCACATATAGTTCCCCAGGATCCATTGTTCATGAGCTCTACTCTGCCTTCAGCATCGTTGGATCCACCGATCAGGCGAACTTGAAATGGGTTAAGGTTGGCTATAGAAGACCAAAGTAAAAGAATACTCTTTAAAATTTAAAATACCTCTGCGCAGAATTAGGGAAAATGAAGACAAATTTAAACATTACATAGATTCTTATTTTGATTTCATTTGTTCTTTATTCTCTTCAATAAAAAGGCCATCTAAAAAAAACAGACATAAACATATCCATGTATAAGTATTTGTCCATACATTGTGTCCATACATTAAGAAATGGTTAAGCACAGTTCACATATGCCGCGATGAACCCTGGGGGGGGGGGGGGGGGGGGTAAAAGCTAAATGTGCTTCACTTCTTTGTATGTTATAACACATATAAGTGAGTATTTGTAATAAATGTATTGCGGGCAGCTGATTTTTTTTCATTTCTACTTGCGATATATTTACACATTAGGAAAGGAAAAAAAAAAAGAAAGGGAAGAAGAAGATAAACAAAAAGCCACTGATTACGAAAGTCGATTTATCGGAGATTTATTGTCCATGAGTAAAATGAGGATATTTCTGGGGGAAAACACCTGCATTGCCATACAAAACAGGCACTATGACAAAAGTCGATATATCCGAGAGTTATGAATTGTCCATAAATCGAATATGAATTGTCCATAAATCGAATGAGGATATTTCTCGGGAAAAACACCTTCATTTATTTTGAATCAATTATTCATACTCCATTGACACCAATACCTGATTGCATAGAGAATGAAATTAAATGCAGATTAAAGTGTAATATTCGTCCACTGTGTGAGCAATTTGGTGACTTGATAAAAAGGTTTAGTAGTTATAAACCAAATACCATTCAGTGAAACATAAAATTAAATTTATTTAAAGTCACTTCAAATAGGTGTGCCATTATTCGTGCTAATCCAGTAACCATTCAACGAAATACATTGTCAGATTGATGGTTAAATAGGAAAAGAAAACATACTTCCTGAGTAACAACTGGCGCCCGCATCCCTTGTATGACTGCATGAGTAACGTTCAATTCCTCCGTAAGTACAGTCTGTTAGGTTATCTTCTGTTCCATTACATCCGACATTCCTAAGAAGAATACGACCTGATCCCTGACCAAACCTTGCAGATCCCGGTGCGTCTAAGGCTCCATCAAATCCTAGCGTTCTACAGACCACCCTCGCATCTCTCAGATCCCAGCCATCATCACAGATAGTTCCCCATGATCCATTGTTCATGACCTCTACTCGGCCTTCAGCATCGTTGGATCCACCGATCAGGCGAACTTGAAATGGGTTAAGGTTGGCTATAGAAGACCAAAGTAAAAGAATAATTTCTAAAATTTTCGATACCTCAGCGCATAATTAGGAAAAACGAAGAAAAGGTTAGACAGTACATAATTACTTATTTTCATTTCATTTGTTCTTTATTCTCTTCAATAAAAAGGGCATCTAAAGTACATAGACATAAACATATTGATGCATAAATATTTGTCCATACATTGTGTCCATACATTAAGAAATGGTTAAGCACAGTTCATATATGCCGCGATTAACCCTAGGGGGGAGGGGGGGGGGGGGGAGAGGTAAAAGCTTAATGTGCTTCACTTCTTGTATGTTGTAACACGTGAGTATTCGTAATAAATGTATTGTGGGCAGCTGATTTTTTCTTCTCTACTTGCGATTCATTTACACATTAGCAAAGGAAAAAGAGAAGAAGGGGAAGTAGAAGATAAACAAAAAGCCACTGATCACGAAAGTCGATTTATCCGAGATTTATTGTCCATAAGTAAAATGAGGATATTTCTGGGGGAAAACACCTGCATTGATTATGAAGAAATTATTCTTAAACTGGGGAAAAACACCTGCATGAATTTTGAAGAAATTATTCATAAACCATGGACACCAATGCCTGACTGCATAAAGAATGAAAGTAAATGCAGATTGGTAAGTGTAATATTCGTCCCTTGTGTGAGCGATTTGGCGACTTGATAAAAAAAAAGTTTTAATAGTTATAAACCAAAGATCATTCAGTGAAACGTAAAATTTACAAGTTTAAAGTCACTCCAAATAGCTCTACCATTATTCGTGCTAATCCAATAAGCATTCATTGAAATACATTGTCAGATTGGTGGTTAAATAGGAAGAGAAAACATACTTCCTGAGTAACAAATTGCGCCTGCATCCGCTGTATGACTGCATGAGTAACGTTCAATTCCTCCGTAAGTACAGTCTGTTAGGTTATCTTCTGTTCCATTACATCCGACATTCCTAAGAAGAATACGACCTGATCCCCGACCAAACCTTGCAGATCCCGGTGCGCCTAATGCTCCATCATATTCTAGCGTTCTACAGACCACCCTCGCATCTCTCAGATCCCAGCCATCATCACATATAGTTCCCCAGGATCCATTGTTCATGAGCTCTACTCTGCCTTCAGCATCGTTGGATCCACCGATCAGGCGAACTTGAAATGGGTTAAGGTTGGCTATAGAAGACCAAAGTAAAAGAATACTCTTTAAAATTTAAAATACCTCTGCGCAGAATTAGGGAAAATGAAGACAAATTTAAACATCACATAGATACTTATTTTGATTTTATTTGTTCTCTATTCCCTTCAATAAAGAGGGCATCTAAAATACATAGATATAAACATACTGAAGCATAAATATTTATCCATACATTGTGGCCATACATTAAAAAATGGTTAAGCACAGTTCACATATGCCGCGATTAACCCTGAGGGAGGGGGGGGGGGGGTTAAAGCTTAATATTAAGAGAGTATTCGTAGGAAATTTATTGCGGGTAGCTGTTTTTTCATCCCTACTTGCGATTCATTTACACATTTACATTTAGGGAAGGAAAGAAAGAATAAGGGGAAGAAGAAGATAAATAAAAAGCACTGATTACTGTTGCATAATGTCAACGAGCCTTTACTTGTGATTGCCATGCAGAACAGGCACTATGACAAAAGTCGATATATCCGAGAGTTATCAATAGTCCATAAATAGAATGAGGACATTTCTGGGGAAAAACACCTGCATTAATTTTGAAGAAATAATTTATAATCCATTGACACCAATGCCTGACTGCATAGAGAATGAAAGTAAATGGAGATTGGTAAGTGAAATAATCGTGCTTTATGTCAACGATTTGGCGACTTGAAAGAAGGTTCAGTGGTTATAAATCAAGGATCATAAGGTGAAACGTAAAATTTACAATTTGAAAGTCACTTCAAATAGGTGTGCCATTCAATGAAACACATTGTTAGGTTGGTGGTTAAATGGGAAGAGATGGAACATACTTCCTGAGTAACAAATTGCGCCTGCATCCCTCGTATGACTACATGAGTAACTTTCAAGTCCTCCGTAAGTACAGTCAGTTAGCTTATCTTCTGTTCCGTCACACCCGACATTCCTAAGAAGAATACGACCTGATCCCTCACCAAACCGAGCGGATCTGGGTGCGTCCAAGGCCCCAGCAAACTCCAGCATTCTGCAAACCACCCTCGCGTCTGTTAGACCCCAACCATCGTCACATATAGTTCCCCAGGATCCATCGGACATGACCTCTACTCTGCCTTCAGCATCGTTGGATTCACTGATCAGACGAACTTGTAATGGATTAAGGTTGGCTATGGAAGATCAAGGTAAAATAATAAGTTGATAGATTTTAAATAACTCTGTGCAGATTTATGAAAAATGAAGAAAAAGCTAGGTAAGACATAGCTACTTATTTCCAATTCATGAATTTGTTCTTTATTCCCTTCATTAAACCCATCTGAAATACCAAAACGTTAACCTATGAATGTACAAAATAAATCTTTACAATCAAAATATACAAGAACGAAACATATCCAAGTATAAAAACGAACGTTTTCAATTATTTTCATTTAAAAAACAACAAATAAAGAAAAAATAGAAATAAAACCCATGTACAAATCTAGAGGGTGCTGTTACGAATATCATGAGAACGGTAATATTGAATATTCATATCCATGCGGTTTACATGGTCATTCTCATTCTGTCTTTGTAGATGGAGCCATTAAAATACCAATGAAATATGGTAAAGTTAGATCGATTTGCTTAATTTCTGCAACGTTCGAGTGATTGTTGTTTGTGTCTTTCGTTTTGTTTTGTTTCTTGTGTAAGTTGGGTTAATTATCCTGGAGACGCCTTAACAAATTAGGGGCTTTGTCTAAAATTTGGGAATTTCAGGCCTCTTTTGCATCTCATTGCGTCGGCAATCATCCTCGGAGTTTCGTCCTCCGTTTTCAGAGTGAATTATATGCATAGTTACTGCACATCTTCTGTAGTTTGGTTCCTTTTCTTTCCTTGTGTGACAACATTTGGAGTCGACAAAGTCACAGCTTTTTATTGTTCCTAGAATGTTGTATTTAATACAAGTGTGTGCATCATGGTATGCATATATGGTAGCTATACACAATACTGAACCCATTTTCTTTACTAACTTAACTCTTTGTTTAGATGATACCTGTGACGGAGAATTTGATATCAATGACGATGTTTCCTCCAAATGTTGCAGTACTGATCATATCTTGTCTACTACTGAGACGTTTGTTTTGCGTGATCTGATGATCGATCAGTGTTGTTTCACGTTCGACATTTGTTTTTTGTACCCCCGTACAATGTGTTCAATGTTTAGAGTATGACTAGCTTTGGCTGATTTCGGTTTAGAGGAGTGTAGTGGTCAGGAACTATTGTCAGGTAATATGTACTTCTTACTGCTTCTTATTATGCTACTTGTAAATCTAACCGATTGCTAAATGAATATAGGCTTCAAAAAAAAAAAAAAAAAAAAAAATCAGTAGTAGTTATAATGTTATCTAAACTTAAAACAAAAATAGCTGGGGTTTACTGTAAATGACCATAAAAGAAAGAAGTGGAGAGAAATAGGTGCATTTTTTGCTGATTTCGCAAGGCACTTTTCTGGTGACAGAGGAGGAATTTCGGGGGAAGCTGTATTCTAAGCTTATTCAACTAGGCTTAGTTAAGTTGTTGTGTCTGCATAGAGTCGTTAGCAGACGTCTGAGATTTTCTTAGCTGTGAAGGATGCTCTCCTTTTATCACTTCGAGTCGATTCTAAAGATGTAACAATAAGAAATATGAAATAATAGATTTCCCAAAAGCATTAACGTGCAAAATTTGTTTTCAAAAGGACATTAAACAATACTTAATTTTAGACAGGGTGACAAGTGTTCATCTATGAAAATGGAGAACCAAGAGAGATGCATCTGCATTGATCTTGTTGATAGTAGTGATTGTATTTTCGGTCGGGGCAGTCTCTGTTTCACCAACTGTCACTGCCGGAGAGTATCGTCTTTTCATGGTTTCAGGAATAAGTTATTTTCTTTGTCTTTTAAGGAACAGAATATTTGCGTTACTTTAGGGTTTTTCTAAAAATTAATTCTTCCCTACATTTATTTTATTTTCAATGTAAGTTTTATTTATTTATTTTATTTATTTTATTTATTTTTTATTTTATTTTTTTTTTTGGGGGGGGGGGTGGGGGGGGGTGGGTGTGGTGGAGATATGCTATATAATTAGTATGGTAGTATGAATTTTCATGTGTTTGTGACGTATATAGTCATATTTATTGTGTGTTGGAAGTTCATGTATGGGGGCCTTTATTTTCACCGATCAGACATGGCAGACATAAAGTTCGACTGTTTTGTTTATTATTTTTGTTTACATCATTTGATTGATTTTTGTTGTTTTAAGATGTGAATTCGAGGGATCGACAATAAATTAAACTATTTAGCCGCTAGAGGGCGTCAACATATATTTATCAAATGCTTGTTTTTGACTGGTTCACGCACGCTGCGCGAGCAGTCGGCCCAGCTTTCGGTTGTGCTGTCCACTTCCGGTCTGACAGGACATTTCTATCTATGCACAATCGTCAACTTATTTCGGCTAAACGAAGTATTCATGAAGTTTCGCCGATATTTTTTTAATTATTTCATTCGTCATAATGGACGGTTCTTAGAACGAAGATTTTTAGAAGATGACTGGCGTAATATGCATCTGTAAATGAAGAGTGGGCTCTTTTTCAATTCAAAACATTTATTTCCTTCTGATTTGTTACATATTTGTTACAAGAAAAACGTTTAAGTACAATAACTGAAGGAGGCATGATCCCTGAAAAGCATAACAATGCTTGTGATTGGGGATGCCTGTTTACAACAACAACAAAAAAAAAAAAATACAAACAAAATATTAAAAAGTCAAGTAGATATATACAACATATATAACGGGATAAAAGTTAGAGGGATAGGGATAGAAAGAAAATAAGATAGGATAGAGGATATAATACCATGAACAATGAGAAGATATGTTTGAAAATTCCTAAACTGATCACTGTTAATTTTTATATCACTTGCAGTAAAGTATACATTGGACATGAATACTGACAACGTTTATTTTAGGATGAAGCAAGGTAAGATTAATGAATATATAACTTTTGAATATAGTCATACAGACTTTACTTTCTAAAAGATTGAAAAGAATAAGTACAAAAGATTTTAAAATAAGTATAAGTATAAGAGATTAAAAAGTATAAGTTGTGGATTTATTCGAGTGCATAGTTCGCAATGAAACTCTGCTTAAGTTTAAGGGGAAAAAATGTTCAGATAAGGAGCACACGATTCTATTTGGTAACTCATTCCATAATGTTGGTCCTCTATAGCCTACATTATATTGAAATGAAAGTTTTTTATGCCTAGGTATATGGATCTGATTGGAAGATCTTGTATCATGGCTATGAAAATCACGGTTGTGATTAAACATACTGCAAATATGAGATGGAAGTTGGGAATTTACACATTTGTACACGAAACAGCATTGCTGGAAAGCATTAATGTCTGCTGAAGTTAACAATTTCAATGAGTGAAACAATGGTTTTGTATGCGTACATGGAGGAGCGCCTGATATCATTCGAATTATTTTTTTTTCTGAAGGACGCACAAGTTGTTAAGACTTGTAGGAAAAGTGTTACCCCAAACAATGTTACAGTATGTAAAGTAAGGAAGAACAAGTGAGAAATAGAGCATACGAAGAACATTATTCGGGAGATAAGAAGCGAGTCTGTAGATTATACCAACACCCTTTGACACTTTAGATTCAACTGTGCGAATATGTGACTTCCACGATAAACGACAATCGATATAGACTCCGAGAAATTTAGTTTCATCCACTCTAGGTAGGACCACATCTTTAAGTTTTACCTCTTTATGGGATAAGTCATTCATTCTGGTAGAGTTGCGAAATAGAATGTAGTTGCACTTCTTCAGGTTGACAGAAAGTCTATTCGCTGCAAACCACTTTAAGACATTATCAAGATTTTTATTAACCACTCTGTACAGTTTTTCTAGATTATTATCACTATACAAAACTGTAGTATCATCTGCATACAAAAAGTACGATAGTGCATCGGATGACATATGGATATCGTTGACATATAGCAAAAATAATCGTGGCCCTAACAATGAACCTTGGGAACATCACATGTAACGGGCAAGAAGTCTGATTGAGAAGTTCCATATTTTGTGCACTGCTTACGATTTGTTAAGTTATTTCTTAACAATTTGTGGGCAGTTCCACGGAATCCATTATGGTATATCTTTGATAAGAGAATTTCGTGATTAATTGTATCAAACGATTTCGATAGATCAATGAACACAAAGCATAACAGTTATTTTCAAAAGCATCACCAATAGTGTTTGCTACTTCAAGTAATGCCGTCGAGGTTGAATATTTTTACGAAAGCCATATTAATTTTCAAAACAAATGTTGTTCTTTTCAATGAATTTATAAATCTGTTGTATATTATACGCTCTAGTATCTTAGAGAATACCGAAAGAACAGAAAGCGGTCTATAGTTACTCAACACTTGTTTGTCACCATTTTTAAAGATTGGGGATACTTTTGCAAGTTACAGTCTATCTGGAAAAATTCCATTTTGTAAGCAGAGATTGAAAATGTGACAAAGAGGTTCGCTAATTTCATCAATAAACCACTTTGACAATCTTTGGACTAAATTCACCCAAGCCAGATGCCTTATTATTATTTAATGTTTTTACTTTTTATATCATTTCATATTCGGTCACCGGTGACAAAATACTGAGTTCCTGATAGGCTCATGTAAATAATCACTATAGATTATTCCATTTGGCGGTATCTGTTTGGCAAGAGAAGGGCCTATATCAACAAAAAAACTGTTAAAACTATTTGCAATTTTACGGGAGGCGTGCGATATTTCGCCATTGCGATTCATCATACAATTTGCATTCACTTTTACTGTTTGTTTTTTTTTAACAAGGAATTTATTATCTGCCATGTAACCTTTATGCGACGTTTACACTGTTTAAATTTGTCTTTATAAAATATCAGTTTTAAGCTGCTTGGTTCGAGAATTGAGAAAATTGCGAATTTTTTAATATATAATTTTAGTCTCATTTTCCATTGAAGGATTGTGTAGAAATTTAGCATATAACTTGTATTTATATTTCATTGATTGTAGAAGACCATGTCTTTAACATTACTAGCATTCATGTTTCTGCGCGGGATGTTCTGGAGAAGGGTGTGTCTGACTGTTCTTACTGATTGGAAGAGAGGTTATTTGGAATATAGGTAAATGATCAGTGACATCACAATACAAAATACAAGACGATAATTTGTTGCTCCTTTTTTTTGTTATACAATTTCATGGACTGTCCTCAATGGTTGTATGAATGTTGAGAGCTCGAGCTAAAAAGAGGGAAAAGAGCAAAAAGCTCAAAGAGCTCAACACAGACAAAATTTGGTTTAGAATACAGTTGATGTCAAATTACAAGTTAAGTACGAATTCAAAGATGAAAATATAAAACGGATTTTACACTTAGCTTACAATGTGGTAACAGTTTATGATAGATACATGTAACAAGTAACGCAAAGCTAAAGTTAACAAAGAAGTATATATTCACAAAGAAGAAAATATAAAACGGATTTCATACTAAACTAACAAAATGGTAAAATGGCTATACACGTAACGTATGTTTATTTACTTGGAAACTCGTAGGCAGAGCCCCCAAGTTGTCGCCTTTTCCCGGTATAAAAACGGAGCTTTTTGCCACTCTTATACCGTTCCTGCACTTGTGAGCTCCATTTTCTTTTTTCTTGATGGTCAAGAGCCGTCAGATCATCGGTAATAAATCTTTTGGGCTCCTCCTTTGCCAGTTTGCCAGTCTTGCATCGGCAGCCGAGGCTACGTACGGCATGATACAAATGTCCTACTCTTATTTTCCTCCGAACAGCACATCGTTGCTTTGCAACGGAACCCCATACATGCAAATAAATTTTGTATGATTTAAATCAGTGTTTGAGCCAGTTTTCAATAGCGTTTTAGGCCCGTTCTTGACTAGACACATCAGCTGATCAATAGGAAAACTTATAACTCAGGCTTGTACCGGAAGTGGGCGGCACAACAAAAGATATATAGGTCCGCCATCGGCGAATATCTTATAGTTATTGTCGATCCCTCGAATTATAATCATGTAGACGCCCTGCACATCATAGTGCCTAAAATATGTAATAACAGTCGCGGACCTGCACTGCAATTAGCCGCCCGAAAGCTTTCACTTCGTCCTGCCTTATTTGCATAAAATAAACAATTTGTTTACGTAAAACCGCTAAAGGAGAGTCTCAGCCAATCTGTAAAATCTCGCCCTAGCAACCACTAAATGAAATGATTCAAACTTCAAATTGAAGAATGAAAGTAGCTCTAACTTTTAATTATTATCATTTGTAGTAAAATCATGTTTTGATATGTGAAAACTTAGGGAAATGAGATGCCCTTTTTTGTCTTCTTTAAGTCTGAAAAATGTTACGGTATTTTTCATATTTTCCGTCGTTGCGCAAGATTGAGACTTTCACCTATGAAAAATCAAAGTATATCGAAAGTCTCCTGCAAATATCTTTTCGTAACTTTATGTCGAACGCTTAGGTCGGGATAAAATCGAAGGCAATGTCATTCACGAACCCTTGATCGTTCATCGCGGAAGTTAGAATGTAGTCCCATGTGGAGCGGTACGTGACAGTTGATTTCCACTCGATGTAGTCCCACGAACCGTAATATGTGCAATATTATTTTCACTTGACTCCGTGTGTCGAGTAAAACATACCAAGTTACTATGGCCGAAATTGGGCCCAAAAATGACATAGACCCATGATACATTTAATTATAGAGAAATCAGTCGGGTTACTGTGAAAATATGGTGGTTTGCTGCAACTATAACTCGAGAGAGTCCACTGGACTGCAGTTTTTTGTTTGTTGTTTGGTTTCGGTTTTGAATCGATCTACAGCTACAGCTGGTCGTTGACATTACGTATTCGCTCACGAAAGAAGTCGGGAGAACGCATGCGCATAAAGGCGATCTCTGCCGCTTATAGTTGCAGCTTCCAGTCTTTTCATGTAAGTTCTCTATTTTGAAGGCAGATTTACGGAAAAGTAATAATTGCGCAAGCCCGAAAATGGGCAGGGAGTAAGACTGAACTCTGAAGTCTAGTAACATGGAAATTGTTTGCATATTCATGTTGCCCCAGACTTATGTCGGGGAAACAACAAACAAACCGCTTTTCACAGTACTCTGAATCAGAAAAATACTCATATCTAAAAAAATTACCCAACCATATAGAATGAAAATTCATATAAAGCATAATATCATCAATTTGCATGTAATCTGGGATTTTTATAGCTTTTGGTGCCCAAATAAGGGAGATACAGGAAGGTGACTTCGAGGATTTCTGCTCCTCACTCAACGCAGGGCTTCGGTAGCCGTTACAAATTCAAAAGCTTTTACGACTTTACGAGGATTTAATTGAAGCGTAGTGCTGCGACTGATAATTTCCTGACACGCCACTTTACAATTATACGTCCCCACCCAACCTTTATGAATGATCACCCCTTATGTTATTATACATTATACATTTAAGGTATATTGAAGAAATATTTAATGGTGAGAACATGTACGACTCAAGACTTGATTGACATGACCTAAGAGATTCTGCTGAGCAGATTTTAAGTGGTTAAGTTAAAGAGCGTTCCTTAGTGATGGAGCTGCTCCTATAAAATTCTTTTCTCCCACAAATGAAGATAATTTCTGCACTGTTAATAGTTTACTACATTACTCAGAGACAAGATTTTGTAAATAATGTTGAGCCAGACTTTTAACCCCTTCCATGTGTGGAGGATGAAGAAACATTTTGAATTCCATTCTGACTTTTACTTATGTGAAGACATTTGAGAATTTGAATAATTAGGTAGAAGTTTGATATTCTGCTGAGGACCCGATCAGAATTTTGCACAGGTTGCCTTTTGAAAGTTATAATAATAAGTAAGAATTCTACCCGATACTTAGACACACTAGGGAGGGTGCTTATACGAATGTTTTAAGTTCTCATATATTACATAAATAGTGCGTGGTCTATCATGCACTATACTGGATTATGTACACGACGAATACTAAATTATCCCGTGTGCCGTTTATAGACCTACACGAGGGATAATTTAGTATTTGGAGTTCATATAGTCCAGTAATGGTGCATAAATAGAACATGCACTAATTGTTATAGTAAATAGACTCCTAGATCAATAACTGTTATTGTGTATTAGGCCAGGGCCTTAGGTCTATACATTTATAGTCTAGATCTACTGCTCATTTCCTAACTTTACAAAAGTTGCTAACCACACATAATTATCTACAAATGTTAGCTCTCCAATAATATGTAGGCCTAACATTCTGAACTCCCAAAACTTGAAATTGAATGATAGCAGTCGTAAACAAGTGACTCATTCCCTATTCATATAACATGGGATTCCCCGCGCATTATAACAAAAAAATTTGCACGTCACGTGATGCGAATCTAACCAATCACAGCGCGTATTATACATACACTATTTACTATATATATATATAGAGAGAGAGAGAGAGAGAGACAGAGAGAGATACAGACAGAATAAATGACTCCGTTAGACACAAAAGGTTCAATATTTCGCCTATAAGGCTTTTTCAGGAAATGATACCAAGTACAAAAATGCATCAAATGAGTTTATTCTGTGTCTCTCTATTCTTAATCTCTGTCGCAGAACTTTTAATCTCTCTCTCTCTCTCTCTCTATATATATATGTATTTGCTCATAAAGTTGGAATAAAATATTCTTTATCATTTTTATGAAAGGATTATGACAATTTGATTAATTATTATTGATATATATATAGTATATATCTTCTAAAATCTTTATTGTAAAATCTTTTCCGAACATATCACAATGAAAATTTAACTTCAGTAGCCCTTATAAACCGAGTAGTCTGGTTTGATATGATGAGGGGTATTAAAAAAAATATATTTGGGCAAACAGTTCGTTTAATTTAACAGGAGATGCATAGTCGGGGGGATTTCATGGACATGAATGTTCAGTATTATTCCTTCAAGTGTTATCTAGTCACTAATATCGAGTTCGGCCACCACTGACACGGATCAGTGCGTTCAGACGTCGCGATGTGTCGTGACATACTGTCCACAAGCTTGGTGATATTACTAATGGGGAGGGCGCCCAACTTTTCGGTCACGGGCTTTGTTAACTTCTGCCGATTTTTAGGAATAATGTTCCTCTCAATGATGGTTCACTCTAAGGCATCCCAGGGAAGTTCGATATGGTTCATATTAGGGGAGCAAGCAGGCCCTGGCACCTTCTGCATCCCGTCTGCATCAATAAATTTCCTCACTGCAGCTGTTCTTTGAGCTCTAGCGTTGTCATCTTGCAGCTAAAGGTTGTTCACGCACACCCTTCTTGCGTGTGGGAGGCAATGGCCTTGATGCTTGGCCTTGTCATTAAAGCGCCTTAAGGCCTGTTTTTTTCAATGCCTTGGCCTTGGCCTTGGACTTGGATGCCTTGGCCTTGGCCTTGAGGGTTCCAAGCCTTGATCATCTCCAGAAAATTCAAGGCATTAGCAAGGCATATGGAATTTTGCTATTTTTTCAACTAAACTTTAAAATATTTTGGTTGGTTTGTGCATGCAGTAACAGTAAATCATGTAGCTAACACAACATCTAGGTAATCGTGATAGACTTAAGAAATTAATTCACGTTTTACAAATTTTTAGATTAATATGATAGAATGAAGATGATAATGATAACCTTAATACCGTATGCAATACAGGTGCAGATAGAAACAAATGTACTTGCATTGGCTAACTTGTCTTTCTGTGAACAGTTTGTAAGTTTGAATGAAGTAATTGCAAAATTTGGTGAATTTGGTCAAACCGTCAAAGGCTTCTCCTATATTCTTAATTCCATTGCCATATGCAAAAACTGGTACTAAGTTTTAGGTGTAGGCCTATATATGCTTTTGTGTGCTTTGTTTGACAGGGGGCCACTTGAATATGCGCAGCATTATAATTTGCGAAAGAGAGAGGGTAGAAAAGGAAGAAAAATATCTTATATTGTGGATTATATACAACCAATACGCAGGGTAAATTGTATTATAAATTAGTCATTTTAGGGTATAAAATGCTAATGATTTTGTAAAGCTTATTCGCTTTGCTCCTTCACAGAACATTGCTCCGGGATCTTGTAATTTCATTCCCCAATATACATATAATTTGATATAGTTTAGAAATGGCTTTTAAAAGGGTTCTAAATTGGGGAAAAAAGAAGAAAAAAAGATATGTAATTCTTGTTGCTTTGCTCCCTAATATACACGTAACCCTATAAGTTTCATCAGCTTCTCTTTAAGTACTTTGTCCCTAACATAGGATAAAGTTAGAATAGCACTAGCACTTGGAAAGCTTCAACATTTGAACTTCTGAACTTTCGTTTATCTTACAAAATTCCTCGACTAGAATTCTCCTGTATTTCCATGAACTTGGCCCCTCCATTTGAGAGAACCGCTAATCAATGTTCATAATTCTAAACTATACTGCTTGCTTGTAATGCTCCTCTGCGAATTTTCTTGGGTAAAGTGCAAAGAAATTTTATTTTTGAGGAATTAAAAATGCAAAAAATCTACTGCTCGGTTACTTTGCTCCCTGGCTTGTAAATTGACACACACACATGTATATATATATATATATATATATATATATATATATATACATATGCATACATATATGTACCCATATATATATCCATATTTTTTATTACTATATTTTTTTAATTTTATTTTTATTTTTATTTATTCATTAAAAAACAAAAACAAATTTATTTATTTTATTTATTTATTTATTTAATTTTATTTATTTATTTATTTATTTATTTTATTTTATTTTTTTTTTTTTTTTTTGGGGGGGGGGAGGAATTTCAATGTTTGCTCTGAGCGCCATAATCCGAAGATACACCACTGGAGCACTAGTTGCTATGGAACCTTGAATAAGACCTCACATTCACTATCAAGGCAATGGGCCTTAATTTGTGAATTGGGCCTAACAGGAAAATCAACTGGAAAAGGGACATTGTGGGTTCGAGAGCGGTTACATATCTCCTTTTAAAATTATTATGAAATACCGTGCCTTGCCTGACGTATGAACCAAATACAAACTCTAAATCAAGCTTTGTTAAAGACAAAGTCATGACATTTGAGGCAAGAGCACTATAAACATGATAAAAAAAAAATGAAGTCGCTCTTTATTAGTTAGCTCACTTCGCTCATCAGCTATTCATGTCTGAGAAGATAACAATACATGTTTAAACAATAGGTCATGAAAACGGGGGTTATGAAAAGAAATATATATTTTTTCCACCAGGTCTTTGTAGGAGCCCCTTTTCCGAAAAAAGGTGCCTTTTTGCAATGACCCCCCCCCCCCCCCCCCCCGAAAACAACCTCTGCTGTCATTTGATTCTTGCAGGCAGTGTCTACTTTCTTATTTTAAGTGTAAACCTACGTATTCAGTGGCGGAAATATGCTGGATTTTTTTTCATCACGGGACGGGATATAAAAATAGGTCGTCCCCCCCCCCCCATGAATAGATTCGCGTAACACATCTCCACTACTGTCCATATCTATATGTTCCATTTCCCCATCGTTTATTTATCAATGCCATGGCTTTGAGGTTTCAAGCGAGAATAAAAATTTAAAAATGGAAATAAACGTCACGTTTAGGAAATAGTAAGATATTTCTTAATACATATGTTATATTTCATCGTTTCATTACAAATTGCATTGAAAACGATATGATTTGTCATAATTATTTTTTGAGTATGATATAGTTTAGAAATATGCAGTAATGTGAAATTGCGTGTATACAGAATGCAAAAACAAATAACTGAGCTGAATAGTGGCACTGAATAGAGCTATCCAGCCGTCTTTTTTTTATTATCGAATAGTGTATTTGTAAAAGTTAATAATTATATGCATTAGTTTTTTAATCAGAAAAAATGAAACCAAACCAAACCAATAATAAAACATAACTAAAAGCGATAATGAATTTTATTGAAAATAAACGTCACTTCATGAAATTAATTTGGGAAAAATGCAACCGTAGGCGTCGAAAAAATAAAGATTTTAACTATTTAAAATATTGATAGTTCTCTTAGTATTGGCAGATCATATTGAAGGGAATAAAATGAAATCTATACGATGTGGCTACACATGAAGTAAGTTTCCATGTTAAAAGTGAAAGATATTTGCTCCGTGCACTTTAAATATTTACAGCGTGAATGGCTCAATATTATTACAGACACTTGCACATCTAATGTTTATCTCTGTCGATATTTGTTTTCATCCAATAAGCAACTCGACAAAAGAAATTGATGGATGTAATACTCGGTTAAAACGGAGAGAAAACATACCTCCTGAGTAACAAATGGCGCCTGCATCCTTAGTATGACTGCATGAGTAACTTTTAATCCCTGAATGAGCACAGTCTGCTAGGTTGTCTTCTGTTCCATCACAGTTGACATACGAAAGAAGTACACGACCAGAGCCTTGACCAAACCTAGCAGATCTCGGAGCGTCCAAGGCTCCATCAAACCCCAGCATTCTACAAACCACCCTCGCGTCTCTTAGATCCCACCACTTATCACAGACAGTTCCCCACGATCCATCATGCATGACTTCTACTCTGCCTTCAGCATCGTTAGATCCGTCGTTCAGACGAATTTGGAATGGATTCGGATGAGCTAAATGATCAAGATGTGTTTGTATAAAAGCGAAAAACTATTACTGTTAATTTTTTTTTACCCAGTAAGGCTGTTTATTTATTCAGACGTGTCCACAGTATAAACCCTAGAATGAATTAGAGATGGCATGTGTTCAAGGAGTAGAATAGATTTGTCAGTATACATATTGTTAATAAATAATTGCTGTATCATGTTCTAGGACGAAATAATTATTATTCTAATTGTTTTCATTAAACTTTCGTATATTTTTCTGAAAGAAAAAAAATTGTGGGAGGGAAAGTGCAAATCTTTAAAAAGTTACTCAAAGAAACAGGAGTAACAATATCACTGTTCTCTGCGTATTATAGAATTGTCAATATTGTTGATCGTTTTCTTCATATGAAATGCGTTTATACCTCCCGAGTAGCAAACAGCACCCGCATCTCGGTCATGTCCACAGTAAGAGATGACCCTCACGGATGGACAGTCTGCCAGACTGTCTTCTCCTCCCCAACAATAGACATAAAGAATATCACCTGATCCCTTGCCAAACCTAGCAGAGCCGGGGGCATTCAAGGCTCCGTCGAACCCTAGCATTCTGCAAATTACTCTTCCTTCAAACAGATTCCAGTCATCATCACAAACTGTCATCCACGACCCATCGTACAAGACCTCCACTCTTCCTTCGGCATTGCTGGAGCTATTTATGAGACGTACATTTAGGTTGAAGAACGCCCATGATTTCCTTTAACAAATATTTTTCCAGTGATAGTAACGTAGGAAGAGTAACTATTTTAGACAGAAAGCACGGCAATCAATTTTATTAAACTGAAAAAGAAATGAATAAAAGATAGGGTTGATCATGCACAAGATGATGAATGGCATCATAAACATGTAGTCGTGTTTAGCGAGATGTTCGAGCACAAGGTCCACGCCCAATATACAACTTTCTTTTGGAGCGAGGATATTGAACGTCTAATAATGGACAGGGGCGTCGCTCTATAATTTTGAGGTGGGGGCGGTTCTTGACCAAATAGGGAGACTTGTTAGTCAGAATGTCTCCAACAAGAAAAACGGTATAAAAAAGGGAAACCAGATTTCCGATCTTGACAGCGGTTATAAAGCTGGTCCACGAAAAAGGAAAAATGATTCAACATCATTCTTTGGTAATGCACACACCACTGGAAAGCTTATTTTATCTTCCTTCATATTACACATAAGCGCTTGCGTACCCAGGGGACCAACTTTTGACAGAAAATTATCCCCCTTTTTTTTTTTGCTTGTCAGAGAATTCTGGACCCCATAAAATCTGACACTCCCACCCCCACTGAGCGACTTTTGAGGGGTTTGGGGGAAAAAAAATCAGCCATATCATTTGAAAAGGTGATATCATGATTCACCCGTTAATCATGAGGGGAAAATCTCGCATGGCTGAGCACAGTGGCGGACTTGCCATGGGGAGTCTGATAATTTTTATTCGATATTTGGGCTTCAGGGTCTTAGGGCTGGTTGATACAGACTGAGTGGGCCGGTCACATCATAATTGAATTTCAGTCCCAGTTCGCCCCTGACAGAGCATGCACAATTATTAATTGGTACGGCATATTGACATTAAAGTCAAGGCATGTGAATCAGTTATGCACACTTGACAATAAGAAATTAGGATACAGTTACCTTGGTTATGTGTGTTCATTCCATCGTGATTATGGTGTGATATGAAATGGGAGAATACAAGCTTTCTAATCATGCATATATGAAAATAGTAATTCCTAATCAAAGCCATACCGAACCAAAACTTATTTTGGACAACTGGGTTTCTGACAGTGGCACTTTAGACTGTCTGAAATTGTTCATCATGAGTTATTCGACGAACAATTATTATGACCCTTGCCCAAAACTTCAGTGCGAGTTACGTTTGTATTTGTGAGAATTATTCTTTCTTTTACTCGAAATCATTTTTAATGTAATCAGAATTACTCTTTCTGGGAGCTAGGGCTGTAAGGACCATTTAATGTCGAATTAGTGGTAGCTCAGAATACGGTACTACACACGAATGTTTAAATCACTTGTCTCATCCGTCAGAAAAATGATCCGCATTGACTTTTAACTCCGTTCTTGAAATTTAGTATCTCAAAAGTCTTTAAAGATTGACCGTTTATATGCTTTCACACCGCTGGACGGCGTGTGAGAGAGCGTTGTGACTGAGTCAGGGAAGAGTCGGAGGAGGGGCGCGGATATGATACTCCTTCAGCTAACCTGCCGTGAATTTCCGTTGCATTTTTATTATTTGAATTTTGCAGTTTACTATTAAGGTTTTGTGGACATTTACTTTTGTTTTTGAGTTTGTTTTTTGCATGATAATGGATTACAACGCATTTGAAGGTTTCTGTAGTTTTGAGCTGTCGTCTAGTGTTTAAGCTTTCACGCAGGACCAAACCAGACTTGCCAAGCAGTGATGTAGACACGCATGTATTATCTATTTATACAGGAGTGGGAGTGGATAAATAGATCATCCCCCCCCCCAAAAAAAAAAAAAAAGAAGAAGAAGAAGAAATAATAAATAAATAAATAAATAAATAAATAAAAAGAATAAAAATGAAATTAAAAAAATAAATAAATAATTTAAAAAATAAAGAATAGAAATAAATAAATAAATAAATATATTTTTTAAATATGGGTTTCTATCTCTCCTGCCAAAACTACGACTACATGGTGCTATATATCTACGGAAATGTGAAAACAAGACCATAAGGACTGGGAATGGATGATTTCGACATCGCCGATCTCACCAGTATCATAAAAATTAGGTATTTATGTTGTTCTTGTCCTTAACCGTTTTGCATTTAAGGCCTATAGGCTCTTTTCCACACTCACATACGCACATGCAATGAAGACATCGACGGTATGTATATATATATATATATATATATATATATACAGCCTTGGAAAAAAATTATTAGACCAGCGCCATTTATGGGTATATGAGTAGTGTTAAGTCCATTGTGTATGGAAGTAGGAAAATGATTATCAACAGCTAATTCATGATAAATGAACTGCTACTCACTAGAACAATTACCCCTAGGACAATCACCCCAGGACAGTTACCACTAGGACGACTACAGCCTGAACAAATTGTCCCGGAAAAATTTCCCCAGAAAATTACCACACCCCTTTTTTTTTCCTACGAGAAAGAGTTTTTGGAACACCTAATATAGTATAAATATCTGAGAGGCACAACATGGCGTATATTCCTTTGTTACATGCCTGCCTAACAAAGCAACAGGCCGCCATAATGTTACCCACAGGAGCAGAGTTGGCCAAACTCTATGTATGGATGGCACTGGTCTGAGCGTCAAGAGTCTATGATATGAGTGCATTACAATGTGCATGATATGCGCTGCGCTAGCTATAGACTTGTGCAGTGCTATTGCTGGTGGTGCAGTGCAGTGCGAAGAAGATAATGTGAAGATGGATTTGAACGTGGAGTTCTGCTCCAAACCTAACTGCCTTGAGAGATCTGCAGGTGTCAATTGTGAGAAAACACTCTTGTGTGTAGGTGAGACATTACATTTTTACAAATATTAAGTTTAACTTTTGCACGCATGGTACTCTTTATCTCATAATGATGTCAAATATCTAACTATTAGATCTAATATAGATCTACATAAATACATGACAGTGCCTGTAACTCCAGGGAGCTCCAGGCCTACCGCCGTTAGGCTCCTAACAGCGGTGGCGGTGGAGTTACATGTAAATCTACATTATCTATATTAGATCTAACAGTTAGATTTATCATTATGAGATAAAGATTACCATACTTGCAAAAGTTAAAGTTAATATTTGTAAAAATGTAATAACTCACATACGCACAACAGTATTTTCTCAGAATTTACACCAGATCTATCCAGACAGTCATTTTTTGAGCAGAACTTGACGTTCAAGTCCAATTTCTTCACACGATCACGCACTGCATGCACTATATACTGCACGTACGTCGCATTACTAGTAAGTGCATGCACGCGCTGCACAAGCACTGCACTGCACATAACCAAAGAGTTTAAATACGAAGAGTGCTCAGTCCCGAAATAAAGCACGCGTATATATTGCGGTACATGTCGATCGGCCGGCCGAGAGGGAAGGTTATAGTCTTTATCAAGATGTTTGTATTTTTATTTCCTTTATTTTTTCTTCTTTTTCGGTACATCGCTTTTGGTAAAGCCGTAAAGGGTATAATCTTGATATTGTCCCTTCAAATACAAATTTATGTCCCAAAACAGATAGGAATCAACATGCTCTAACTGCACCATGGAGGAGAGGGAGAGAGTTGGGAGGGGGAGCTAGGAGAGCCTGGTGTTTGTATTTTTGTTAAAGTTATTTGCTGTGAAATTTCTATTAATATTTATGTGATTGGGAGGGGGGGGGGGGGGAGAATGGTCCAAACATGTTCCCTGATATTAAGCTCTATATGAGCAAACACTGCGATATCTGACGGGAATGTCGAGAAAAGTAAAAATAAAAAATAAAAATAAATAAATAAATAAAATGCTATCGTTATTTTTCTATATATTTTATTTGATATCATGATTTATGTAAATTTTAGGGATTATAGACGTATAATGTAAATCTATGGCCTTATGTTAAAAGTCAAGACAGAAAAGGCTTTATTAAAATGAGATTGCGTGCGAGCAATTCCTTAAATACAAAGATTAATTAAGAGTGGCGTATCCAAGATTCTCTTATTTTTATTGGTGGCGTATCCAGGAATGCACGTGCCCTACGTGCCAGCCAAAACCAAATCTGACATATCTTATAGTTACACATCGAATGAAAGGAATTGTGTGCCCCCCCCCCCCCGGCATAGAAGGAACATGAAAAATGTGACTTTTTTTCCTTGCTTGTCTGAAAATTCAGAAAAGACAGCATCTGATGATTTTTTGTTCGTCAGGTGTGAGTCCTCCCCCCCTCCCCTGCATTCCTGGATACTCCACCAATATAAATAACTTACAGTAAGTTATTTGTAATATTCTGCTGTAGCAGTTTGAGACGACAGGCGAAGAAAACAGTATAGGGCTATTTTGAATTGAATTAACTAGTAACCAACAATAGCAGCTGATGATATAATTTATTTATTACCAGTCCTATTCTGTCTTTGTAGGAATATCCCATTCCTTTTGCCCCAGCCCCCTTTGTCTCTCTCTCTCTCTCTCTCTCTCTCTCTCTCTCCCTTCCCTCCCCCTCTCACAGGCTTTCATTTTCTAATAATCTCTTATTCTCTTATTCTCTCTTACAACCGATCTATAAAAATGACTCCAATAGAAATGAGGACAAAATAATGATCTCTTATTGTTTTTGTTTTTTTCCTTCAATCGTTCAATTTAATGAGATCGACCACCAACACTATGCAATCCCATTCTCCACATCCATGACAGAATAGCAGGCGCGGATCCAGGGAGGGGGGGGGGGCGAATCGACCGCGCCCCCTTTTTGGAACCCAACTGGCATACCTTAAGTACACAATAAAAAAAAATTGCCTCTTTAATTGTGTACTTTTCGGCTCTGTGCCCCCTCCTCTACAAAATCCAGGATCCGCCCCTGGAATAGGAATTACATTCTTTTGAACTACAAACTACAGGTATACACGGACTCTGGCCTAAAATGTAAATAAAACCGGATCGAGCACCATTAGTTTGGGAGCCTACGAGGCTAACAATGTTGGTCTATTAACACTCAGAGAAAACTTGTAAAAAAAGCCCACCCCGCAAGACTGACTTGACAGTCCGGGCATGGACGAGTGGCGGATTTAGGGGGGGGGGGCGCAATCCCGGCCCATGCCCCCTCCCCCCTTTTTAAAGAAAGTCATACATCATTGTCCCCCGGGCCCTTTTTTTTTTATTGTTTTGGAGGGCCGGCGAGAAGAAAAAAAATTCTTTTCAACCCTCCCCCCCCCCCCACTGAGCAACTTTTCGAGGACTGGCGAAAAAAAATTCTCCTTCCCCCCCCCCCCCCCCCCCCCCCCACGGAGCAACTTTTTGAGGAATGGTGAGAAGAAAAAATACGAATCTCCCTTCTAGCAGTTCCAAAAAGTTGACAGCCCTGCATTTGTGCCCCCCCTTTTTTTTTTTTTTTTTTTTACTACATCCTACATTCGCCCCTGTCATTGACTGTCAGTGTCAGACTCATATCCATAATAGGGTTCAGAATCCCCCTCCCACTAGATTGTCGGTCTCGTTGGCTGAAGCCAAAGTAAACGACGATCAGCAAGTAAAAAACTTCGATGAGCAAAGTTTGAGGAGAACACCTTTGGCAAACTGTTCCATCGGCAACGTCACCACCTCGATCGGGATCGCAGAGGGGTAGACCTAGCCTAGCTAGAGCTAGACACCTTGTCGGTCGCTTTTCAGCTCAGCTATTTCATGCTGATTGCATGATCTCACATCAGTCATTTTGGCTAAGCGTAATTCGGTGGTAGAACATTGATTATATGAATTTATGAATTTAATACATTGAATTTTGCCTCTGGTACATTAGAAATATAATAGTGAACTGGAATTTAGTCAGAGTTTCTTCTAATACCGGCTAGGCTGGGCCCCTGGGCGGGCGGACATACGTCTGCTACATGGTCGTCTGCTAGCGCACGATCTCATTGGATGTCGTGATCTCACGTGATCGATACTACACACCCACATTACGTCATCAATAACAACAAACAGTTTCACGTGTTATATGACAAATTATTTTTTTTGGTCAAAAGCATGCATATTCCCGGGGATTTATGAGGGGTTTAAACGACTCATTGAGCCTTAATTTTACACTTTCAGAGCTTTAAATTTCATGTAAATTACATTTTTCATAATTTCAAATAAATACTAGGGGAATTAAAGTCATTTCAAAATCCCTCTTTTCATGTGTTAACCTATGGGAGCTGGAAGGCCAAAAGCATGCATATTCCCGGGGATTTATGGGGGGTTTACTGGACTCATTGAGCCTTAATTATACACTTTCAGAGCTTTAAATTTCATGTAAATTACATTTTTCATAATTTCAAATAAATACTAGGGGAATTAAAATCATTTCAAAATCCCTCTTTTCATGTGTTAACCTATGGGAGCTGGAAGGCCAAAAGCATGCATATTCCCGGGGATTTATGGGGGGTTTACTGGACTCATTGAGCCTTAATTATACATTTTCAGAGCTTTAAATTTCATGTAAATCACAGTTTTTATATTTTCAAATAAAAACTATGGGAATTATAATCATCCTAAAATTCCTTGTTTTCGCGTGTAAACCTATGGCAGGCGAGACTTTTTGGGGGTCAAAAGCATGCATATTCCCTGGGATTTATGCGGGGTCTGTTCGACTAGTTGAGACTTAATCATACATTTTCAGAGCTTTAAATTTTATTTAAGTCACATTTTTCAAAATTTTAATCTAATTCTGGGGGAATTATAATCATTCAAATATCACTGTTTTTGCGTGTTAACCTATGGGAGCTGGAAGGCCAAAAGCATGCATATTCCCGGGGATTTATGTGGGGTCCCTTCCACTTTTTGAGCCATCACTAATCTTGTTCAGAGTCTCAAATTACATGTAAGCCACATTTACATGCAATTCAAGGAAATACAAGAGGAACTATAATCATTCTTAAAATCCATGTTTTCACGTGTTAACCCTATGGCAGATGATTATGTCAAAAAGCAGGCATGATCCCGGGGATTCATAGTGGCATTTATTGATAATAAAGGTTCAATAAATGTTTTTTGAACTATCCATCCTTTCTCTCATGCAAAAATCAGACTTGAAAAAGATAGAGTAAGATATGAAATATCAAGAAAAAATGAGCCATCTTTTCACGTGTTATACCAATGGCGAACGTATTTTTCCGAGTCTATTTTAACACAGCAATTTACGTCTGCCGAATGTACTACGGAAGTAGGTGGGAGTAATCTGTCTTGATACTATTAAAAGTCTTTGACATAACTAGTTGCATGCACATCCTTACCATCGATCTCTACCTTTCGTGGATAGAGATTGATGGCACGTACATTGCATATGCATGCACTGCTCTATGGATGACACTGCTCTTGACGCTCAAATACTGCCCTCTCTCGTCGGTGGCGCAAGTCCTGACAAAAAAAATAAATAAAAAATCGCGGCCTGGTCATTATTCTACTGAGGCCATTGTGTGTGACATAAAAATTAAAGGTATTAGAAAATTAATTATATGAAACAAGGAAACATTCTCGCAGCAGCATGAATGAGCTGCCGTGAGGAGAAAAAATGCAACACCTTGTGGACAGCATGCCACAAGGCAAGGCTGCTGTTACCAAATGTCGCAATTTTCTACCAAGAACTGAACAAACTGCCTCCAGAGAAGTGAACATCGCTTTACAAGAAAATCAGGCATACCCCCTCGACAATTATCCCCTGACCACTTCTCTCGGGTCATTTTTTCCAAAACCCCTATCCCTGGAGAATATCCCTGAGGACAGTTAGCCTCTAGAATATTTATATTCCGTTAGTTGTTCTGAACTATCTATCCATTGGGGTGCCCTTTGATGTAATTGCCAGTTAGCGATAATTGTCCGGGGTTAATTGTCCTAGGGGTAATTATCCTGCCGGTAATTGTTTGAAGGGGTTAGTTATTGCACAAGCTAATTGTTTTGGGAAGTAGTCATCCCCTCATTATGAGTTGGCTGGTAAAAATCATTCTGAAAATTCAATTACTGATATAGCCAGCACTTGCCATATAGGCGCTGGTCTAATAATTTTTTTTTTTTCAGTGCTGTATATATAAGAAACAGGTTTGAAAAAAACAACAACAATGTTTCATGTTCAAATCGACTGTGTACGAGTTTCAGTTTAATCTCTCTTGTTCCACCGTCATGACAAGGATATTGAATAACTAGTTTTCAGTTTCGATTCTACTTTTCTTAAAGGGCAATCCAACCTTTATCGCAAGAAGCTTTGGAGGAAAACAGGAAAATCAAAGAAATAGGTTGGTCACAGTTTGAAAAAATCGGATGAATAACAAGGGAATTTTTGAAAGTCTTAATCGCTATACATATGTTGATTTCAATCATGCGATTACATGCTGAAAGAAACTGGAAGAAATTGGGAAAGGTTGATTACTTAGTCCATAAGAATTTTTGCCAAGATAGGAAGACTATCTTGGCAAATCATTTGTTTCATGATTATGTGAGAGTGCATGGTGTGCATGAACACAAACTGGTACTATTCATTTCCACTAAGTTTAAGGCTACTCATTATTGTTTGGACAGCTAGCGTTGAAGCTGGTTTAGGGTAGGAAAAATAATCATGGTACAGGTACAGGAATACACGTCATGTAATTAAGACACATTTCAGCCATCATGAAATTGTGGAAAAAAAATCATGATCTCATTAAAGTGGGTATTTATTTTCAACATTCTTTTCAGCAACGATACATTTGTCATTTCATTTTACCTTCAACAAAGAAAGACAACCATTTTTGTAAAAATAGCTATATTCTATATCACTTGATATGATAGAAGACAGAGTGTAAGATAATATACATAAACATAGACAGATAGCATTATCTTTATGAATCAGACATTTTAATTTATTTTTTAAGGGAATTGTTTTAGCCGAAATTAATGCGCTACGTTTCAATTTTATATCCTCTACAATCCGTTTTTTGAAAAAAACAAAAATTTAAGTTGTTTTTTTTCCTGTGGTGGTAAATTGTCACTCAATTGTCACTCACGTTCAATTCGTGATATGCAAGTGCTGATATTTTCAATCAGAGTTATGAAGTTTTTCTTATGCCTACATATGTATATATTGTATAAAAGGATTACGAAAAAAGAAGGAAGAATAATTTACGAAAGAAGCAGGCATATATCTAGTAAAGCGTGACAAGGATAACATGACCATGCAGTGTGCATTGACAATACAAACGCTTTTTGTTTAAAAAGTCTGTCAAATTAAGCACTGAATTGTGCTAAGTAGTACCGAATACATGATTATATTAAGAATGTACAGATTTTCTGTACGTACTACTAGCTTTACACACACATATTGTATTCTACATGATAAAGAAAGAAAAAAAAATTGAAGTGGGTTTGGTATACGTTTCTTACCGGATGTAATTATCTCTTTTAAGAATAGCATTGAATACAGTGTTCTGAATCTTTTCGTCTTCAACTTATCAGGGTTACACGCAAGAGAAAGCTGAACCGAAACAATATGTGTTTTTTTCACATGTTATTTTATATCATACGTGATAAATAAATATATATTTGGGGAATATAGAGAATTGTCAGGAAAGGCACTTAACATTGTTATCATTTTATTATCGGGCCTCGACGAACATATCCCATATTTTGTCTCGTAGTAAAACAGAGTGCTTAGGCGGATTATTATATGGGCACCCGATTAAATTTACAAAGGCTTAAACAAGGGATACGCGATATAACAATTTATGACATAATTTCTAGTCTCAGGTTACATGACTGTTATGAATGACCTGAAAATAAAGGAAATGACAGGCAAACATACTTCTTTTGTGAATTCTACAAAGTACGCATATACATGATATAAATGATAATAATAATATCGGCTGGCTTTCCTTTTGAGGAATATGAAAAAAATGTTGCCCTTGGAAGAATCATAGTGTCCTCGCCTTTAACTAGGAGCAATATATTCTGATATCCCTCTCAAGGCCATCTAATATTGTATTATTATTATCCCATTATTATTTGAAACATTTCATTTCATAAAGTAAATTTTCTGACGCATGTTTTGTCACTCAGGGATCTCAAGTGTACTTTACCATCTTTAGTAATCTGGCAGTTTTAGTATTTTTCTCCATTCCTGTATGCCTACGTTGTTTTCATTTATTAATCTCTTTATAACATTCGTGCTTTAATTTATTGTGCATATGGAGATGTCAGATTTACTGCGAATTTACTGCGAATTTGCCAGGAAATTTGATTCACGATAACTTCCCGCAGTTTGTAAAATGCGTCTTTGCGGTGTAAAAATATCTGTTAAGTCAACCAAAGGAATTAAACATCAACTACTGCGCATGGTCAAAACTTACACAAGCCTTATTAACCAAGCTGTCGAGGTGGTCTCAGTCATATGACAAGTCTCCTGCAGTTTGCGGTCACATAGCAAAACTTAGGAATCATATTCCTCGCATTAAAATGGGAATATTTATGGGAAGTTTCGTGTTCGGGAACTTCGTTGTCACAATTTGGATACTACATTAATCAAATTCCATGAATCAACTTTTCGTGTGGCCACACCAAATGCATAGGCCTATAAGGTCTCTTGATAAACAGTATCGATGTCCTTGTATTCAGGGATGACATCGTATTGACTGTCTTGCAATAAACGTGGCACTTCTGATTTGTTATCACCCATTGTTACGGCAGATACTGCCATTTTAGCATTAGAGGGAACTCGAGATTTGGATTTAAAGACGGTATGATTACCGTCATAACCAACGTCTGTATCTGCTGAGGACTCTTTGTAAACAGTTTTCATGTTCACATATTCATGTAGCTGATTCAATGTACTGCCATTTGATACAGAGGCATTTCCCATATCATTCATATAAGGACAATTTCCCCATGGTTCATGATTTTTCAATGGATCTATATCTTTGCCTTCATCCGTGGATGCATAGCAATTTGTGTTTATATCCATGTACTTGTGCGTGTTATCTTGAGTACGGATCTGTTATTTGCTGACACTCCTTTTCTTGTAGCACCGTTGTACACCAGTGACATTCAGAGAAAGTTCGTTTCCTGAACTTGAAACACCGTGAGCAAGATATCCTTCAAAGTCTGCATTATTATCTCCAGGGGGCTCTTGGTAAACAGAATTGATATCCATGTATTCATGAATCCCATCTTTTCTGTTGCATTGTAGTTTTCTTTCAACACTTCCATTACTGTCACTATCTGGTACACCAGTTGATATCGTTTTCGGAATGAGTTTGGGTTTGGAGGGCGTAACGCTTGGGAGAAGATAACCATCGGTATCCTGGTCGACGTCTAATGATGTGACACCAGGAAGAAGATAGCCGTCAAGATCTTCGTCCGAACCCGTTTGAGGTTTTTGATAAACAGGTTTCATGTCCATGTATTTACTAACTGGATCTTGTGCATTTCTGCGTTTTAGTGTCATTCTCGTCTCATTATTAGAGCCTACCAAATTTGAAGTTTTCGTTCTTACCATTGTGGTAAATTCAGACTTCGAAGTCATGGTAGTTGAAAGAAGATAGCCATCACGATTTACGTCTGTATCCTTTTGATAAACAGGCTTCTTGTCCATGTATGTATGGTTCGCATCGTGTTTATTGATGTTTCTTGCTCTTGCCACACTTGTGTCATTGTCACAACCTCGTTTGTCTGTCGTCCCTATTTCTGTGTACAATTTTTGTTCCAAAGTTATAACATTTGGTAGAAGATACCCATCAAAATCTTCACCACCAGCTGTGGGTGATCTTTGATGAACATTGTTCATGGCCATGTACTCATGGGTGTCGTTTTGCTTGTTGGCCTTGGTACCATGCGTCTTTTCTCCTGTCGCGTTTTGACTTATTGCCATGGTAACATGCGATTTATTGTTGATAGATGATACAACGGCTGACAAACGTTCTGGTAATTTAGGTGGTGAACTAAGATCCTGATATAGTGAACCTAAGGTCTGAGGTTGTACAGATCTAGAATGCATCAAATCCATGTATATATTAGTATCTAGAATCTCTTTGGCTCTCCTCTTTCGGGCTCTACATAGGCAATATACGAACGTTGCAATAAGAATAATGCTAGAAACAGGTATACTTATTCCAAGCAATAGGAAAAGATTACCACGGATTCCATTGGATAGTAGATTTCCAAGTTCATTCGGACTCACGTATACATTAGTGCTTGTGTTTAGCGTATTTGACTGGAGAGGTGAAGTACCATTATCAGTTGATAGCACTGCTAATGTTGTGCTTAGCAGTGTTTGATCAGTAGTCTCAAAGATATTAGTTGTTGTAAAGTCTACAAGGGAATGATAAATTTTGAAAGTCAAAGTTAAGTTAATGCAAATCAGTGCCCATCGATTTCATTAATGTTTTAAATCATAGAATTTCGTTTCCAATAAAGTTTTTAAAGAAAGATTTATAGTCGTTCCTAACAAGAAATTTATCTCCTTGAATGTTTTTATTATTTATAATATTCCCGAAGATGTCAGTATTATTTATTCATTTTGAAAATATGAATACAAATTGATTTTATGTTTTATAAATGACAAGGGGGTTAAATGCAGAGGTTTATCTTTCGGGGGAGGGGGGGGGGGGGGGATCCGATGCCTTGGGGATCCATGCATGTCGATTTTAAATCACTTTCCAGGCCTACATTGCGTTGGGGAGGCAACATATGCTCCTTTTTCATCTCGTGATTGGTAAAATATTATTTACTGCAATTATAGCAGTAATCTTGATGAAAGACCTCTACTCTACCTTCAGCGTCATTTAATCCACCGACAAGACGGACTTGGAGTGGATTTGGGTGGGCTAAAAGAAAATAGGAACGTAAGAAACGCTACTTTGAGGTTCACTATATTCAGTATATGGGTGGTGAAATATGTAAAGGAAAGTAAAAAAAAAAAAAAAATAATAATAATGATCCGGCTTGTTGCTCGGCTGCCATTGAATGTATGTCGTGCCCCTTTTTATGATATTGACACCTTTAATATAAAATACATAACTTTGATGTATGGACAAATATTTATTCAATATTCAGGATTCACCGCTCTCGGTAATAATAATAATAATAATTATGAGTATTTATATTGCGCCATGTCTGTCAAAAATGACACTCCTGGCGCAGTTAAGAGAGAGAGAGAGAAGAGAAGAGAAGAAAAAGAAGGAGAGAGAGAGAAAGATAGCAAGAAAGAGAGCGAGATATGGGGCATATTACTGTTGACATGGAAATACATCTAAGTTGAGTAGGAGATAACATAAAATTATTATACAATGATTCATTATTACACAATTATTATTTACAGAAAACAAACAAAATAAATATTACAATTTCAAGTTAGATTGCATTGACTAAGTTGAACTAAGAACACTACCAGTGTAGTTGGAATTGGTTTTGAATTGACGTAGGTAATTCTTCTTCGTTTTAATTAACGCTGAGTAGAGTAGGTAAAAACAACAGTAAATAAGTGGGACTAGACAATGAAGAATTAATTATTATTATCATTATTATTATTTTTTTTTTTGCTGCTTTAAAGTCCTATAATACCCTCATACCCTTTAATAGAGTAAATATAACAAATGTGGATATATACAAAAGTAAACGATTTTTATAGAGGCCTTTGATAAACAGCATCTAAACATTTTGGTGTGCAGAGAATACATAAATTTAGATGTGATATGTATGTAACATTAACATTAATAACTCAGCCAACAATTATGGAATAATATAGTTCAGCAACCATGATAATCGTTTTGGAGGATTTGACTTCTTGATTGAAAAAAAAAAAGTTGTGAACAAAAGTCGACGATATTTAAAATGTTTTAATTCGTTGAAAGTCACATTTTATGTTCATACTCGGTTGACATGGTTGAGGACATTTGAGGACATTTCAGAATCTATTTCAGATAATAATAAATGAAACACGTTTTACTTTCTAAATCATCTTTTCTATTGATGTATATTCAGTATATGTATTCAATGCAATATTGAACAATAATTTATTCAAAAATGGTACACGGCTAACGTAAAACACTACAGGCGTAAATCTGCAAGAATTTCTTTTCAACTAGGGGGGGGGGATGACCATTCATGGAGAACAAAGCCATCCCCCCTAATGAAAAGAAGGAATGCGTGCATTTACGCCAATGTATACCACCAAAAAACCTACCTCCAGAATAACAAACAGCACCTGCATCCTTAGCATGACTGCAGGAGTAACGTCCAATCCCAGCATGAGGACAGTCTGCTAGGTTGTCCTCTATTCCCTCACAGTTGACATACGTAAGGAGAATACGACCAGAACCCTGACCAAACCGAGCAGATCCCGGTGCGTCCAAGGCTCCATTAAATCCCAGCATTCTACAAACCACCCTCGCATCACTCAGATCCCAGCCATAGTGACAGACAGTTCCCCATCCATCATCGTACATGACCTCTACTCTTCCTTCAGCTTCAGTAGATCCATTAACAAGACGAACTTGAAATGGATCTGGATGGGCTATGGAAATTTAAAAAAATATAACAGTAACTTCTTTTTGTTTTATTAGTTAATCGTGAATTTGAAGTGATAGAATACACGCGAATACACAACATGTGAATGTAATATTGTTCAAACCGATGATACTTAGAAGAATATATATTTCGCTCATGGTGCATGTATTCATGCGCAAAACTAGGATCGAAATGAAGCACGCGACTTGTCATTATTAAAAACTCACGTGCCCATGAAGAAGAATTAAAGAGGGTTGAAAATTTGTCAATCTGTTGGTCAATTGAATCTGGTGTCGCCGAAACCAAATTTCTTAAAGGGATGACAGCAATGGGGAACTTTGATAGTGGACGCACCATTATTCTCTCATTTCCATTTCTCATATATATATATATATATATATATATATATATATATATGAAGTTCTTTCTGTGTGTTTATGTGTGTGTCTCTCACTCTCTTTCTCTCTCTCTCTCTATGAATATATATATATATATTTATATATATCCGTTATTCCAAAAGTCCACTTATTGGCGTAATGTCAAAGTCGAAAAAGAAGAGACTGTTAATGCATTTTATTGAAGTTCCAATTCATTGGCAATATAATAAATTACCAAACAATGCACGTATGCCGACGTCGAATCGGAAGCAAATGACGACTTCAAATTGATAACAGAAATGTAACAACAAAGAAATTAAAATTTTTATATTCTTCTATACGCCGGCTTCTTTTTATTTATATTGGACAAGATATGGAATAGGACAGGGTGGAAATTATGAGAACAGTTCACTTTCAATCATTATTTATCTTCTGAAACCTTTCAGAGTAAAGTAAGATTTTTTTCTGAAGGAGAAACATACCTCCTGAATAACAAATAGCACCCGCATCTTGAGCATGGCTACAGGAATAATATCCAACTCCCCTATGATTACAGTCTGCAAGGTTGTCTTCTGTTCCCTCACAGCCGAGAGCAATGAGAAAAATATAACCAGATCCCTGACCAAACCTAGCGGATCTCGGTGCGTCCAAGGCTCCATTAAACCCCAGCATTCTGCAAACGTAAATTTATGTAAGAATATTTATATTTAATTATAGATTGACCATTATTTCAACATGAAGAATATCTATCTTCTGTTTGTTGTCCTTTTATAAAATGCGTCCCCTCCAAAAAGTTAACACTCAGAAAATGTATTCCCACATAAAAATTTCAAAATATTTGTAAGAATGCATTAAAACTTTATATCTGTGGATAGCTTAGGGTCTCTTCTATCAAATGCCACCCAACAATCTGGTGACATTTTACGTTTGAGTGCGCAAAGGTCACTTTTGTGAAAGGGTGCAAAATCCAGACTTGAAAAGAATTGGTCTTTATTCTGGCTGGTATCAACAACTTTGAGAATTTGACAGTTGGAAAAAGTCTACCCACAGAAATGTTCATGAAATTTTCATACATATGGATAGCATAGGGTCTTCCCTATCAAATGACACCAAAACATTGAACGATATTGTACGCTTGCGTGAGCAAAAGCCATTGTTGTGAAATGGTGCAAAATTAATTTGCTGGCAAAGTTTGTACTGGTTCCAGCTGGTATCAGCAAAGACGACAGTTTTGAAAAGGCTTAGAAACTTTCATATTCTGATCATTGAAAGGCAACTTATGAAAGAATAGGCTTATGTTTTCTGTGTGTCCTGACATATCACATTAAAACTTTATGGTTGATGAGAAAGCCAGCTTGAATTAAAAACTCACCAAAGTTGATAACTCAATAAAGTAGTCAATCCCTCACTGGAGCAAAATAATATTACACATGCAATGATACCACACCAAGCAAATACCAATTCTTGTCCAGTCTGGATTTTGCACCTTTTCCAAAAAGTGGACTTTTCTCCCTTGAGCGTAATATATCGACGGGTTTTTTTAGGTGTCATTTAAAAGAAGAGACCCTAAGCTGTCCACAGGTATGACATTTTGCTTCAAATATTTTAAAATATCTATTTATGGACACTTTTTCTGACCGTTGGATTTTTGTGGCACGCAATGTAGAGGATTAACGAGAAATATAATAATATATAAGGAGGCAGGTTCACGTATTCTGCTGACTAAAACAACATATCTCCTGAATAACAAATGGCGCCTGCGTCTTTAGCAAGACAGCAGTAAGTATAAACTCCAACTCCGAGTTAAGCACAGTCTGCCAGGTTGTCTTTTGTTCCATCACACCAGATCCAATCGAGAAGGATACGTCCAGAGTCTTCGCGTCTCTCAGATTCCAACGATTATCATATACAGTTCCCCAGGATTCATGGAAAATGAACTCTACACTTAGCATCATTTGATACACCGATAAGACAAATTCGACTTGGGTTTGGGTGGGATTCAGAGGAGAGACACAGCAAAGTTTGTTGTTTGTGCTTTTGAAATCTCTTACTCTTATCTTTTATTTCATGCAAGTAAGATATATATATACCAGGTCAGCCTCCTGAACAGAAGCCTTCTTTGAAAATTGTTTATGATATGGACATTATATTGTTTCTTTGTTATACAAGTGACACGGGTTGTTGCGTAATTTAATGTGATTAAACGATATTAATCTTTGGCAAAATCTGATAATTCTTACTAAGATATCTGGCCTCCTTTACAGCTAATGTGAATAATGCAATGCATACCTCTGATATGGTTTCATTTAGTATAATTATGTAACTCCGCAACCATCAAAAATGCGCGGTAAGCCGAATATTAAACATCAACAACATGGAACACCCCGTTTTTCTGGCAGAACGTTGTTCATAATTTCCTAATAGTAAAAAATTTTGAGGAATCAACTGATGTAAGACATTTGTATGAAATGGATTGACATATGACATATGGATTGTGTACGTCATAGATATGTAGATTATTAAAAGGAGATCACGATAAAAATATTTTAGAATATCATATCAAGAAATCTTTTCTTTTCTATATAGCGTTCAAATGAACACCTGAAAGACTTGAAATATATTCATTCATCTTAGCAACATTCAGATATGCCTGGCAACATCTTGTTTATGTCTACAGACCAGAGGCGTCTTGCATAAAATTCGGCATTCAAATGCGACTCAAACTTAACTTTCAATCAGGATCACGTTTTTAGGACTTGTGGTTAATTTTTTGGTTACTGCAAAGGTTCATAATTCCTATGGTCCGTATTTCCGGAAGTAAAAATAGGGATCATAAGTCTAAAGGTTCTTAATTCCGAAAATGAAATAGAACCCTAACATCATTTTCGGGCCTTATGAACCCTTTTTTTATTTTCGGACATACGAACCTTATTTCATTTTCGGAATTACGAACTCTATTTCATTTTCGGAATTATGAATCTTCGGGTAAAAGAACTTTTGAAATAAGGAGCCTTTGGAGTTGTAAGCCTTCGGAGTAGTGCAACAAATCTTCAGGATTAAAAACCCTATTTCATTTTCGAAATTATGAACCCCTGGTATGGGATTTTGTGTTTCAGAATTATGAACCTTGGAAAAAACGAATCTTTGAAAAAACGAGTACCCCCGATTCGAGTCACATTTAAACGTAATTTTTTTATGCACTGGCCCCAGGACCCGTTGCCCTGCCCTGCACACTGCTAGATGTTCTTCCTTGGAGCCACATCCCGTAATTCCGGGAGTTATTACTCATTCCAAAGTTATAGTACATGGTCCTTCGAGGCTCCACCTTATTTCAGATTTCGGACCCTCTGTTTCCCCAAGACACACTTCTTCAAACCCCTTAACATCGTATGTAATCGGCCTTTTTTGAAGAGCCTAATGTAAGCCAAGTTTTGTTAGATTATTTTGACATTATTACATTCGAGGAGAGGGTGGATAGTGGTTGAAACATACTTGTCAGGGTATTGAAGAGGTCTCGAAAATTGATTGTATGTTGCTTTGATGGAATGCAGAATATCCAGAAAATCAATTTTATGATAAATGTAAGTGAAGATGAACTTTAATTCAATCGTCTGACAGTAAAGGTTTGATTATGTGAGGCACCCCATGCAGCTTGTAAGTGAATCCCAGAAAATATCCTATACATGAAGTGGATGACCAAGTGGGTCAAACTTTGTCCCTGATGTTATATATGTGTGCTATGACCTAGCTGCATTAAAGTAGGTATCTGACTAGGCTTGCAATAGTTGGCGAAAGCAGCGAAGGGCATTTTTAGACATTTGCCAAAATCGTCACTTATTCTTTAAAAAATCCTGTAAATATTCTTCAGTTGTACGCCATGTTCACCAAACGTTCGCCGACTTTCCGTGGAAGTTTTGAAGATGTTCAACAATTTTTCAACTGGTCTGCACATTTTCTTTTTGATCGTGAACCATTCTTAAATTATTCAACAAGAGCGTCTGCAGACCAGTTCAAGAATATTTAATGACTGTGGATCATATTTACCGACCATTTTAAGAAAAGTCATGTTCGCTAAAATTCTTGAAAAACGTTGAACATGTTAAAAATTTCCTGCGAAGTCGGTGATCGTTTGTTGAACATAGTGAACACTAGAAGAATATTTGCAGAACTTTAAAAGTATAGTGACCATTTTGGAGAATGTCTGAAATATTCATCAAAATATCACTACTATGTCGCTATTGAAGTATTTACAAGTATTTGCAACTGGACTCTCATCGACTTGTGAATACTTGGCGTATAGGAGGGTTGTCAAAAAAGTCGTCAGAATTCTGACGAATCGCTATTCGCCGCTATCACAAAATGTTCTTAAACACCTATGAGTGATTTCTCTGCCGATTGACTCTTTGTCGCCTTCACATCGCCGAAAGTAATGAAAAGAATTCACATACTAACGTGCAAAGTACATAACTTTATTAGAAAGAAAGAAAATCTTGCCATACCAACATGTCATGTGAATTATCAATTTATTATAAACAGTACGATTAAAAAATGCGGTCAATGGATCACACATAGAGTATTATCCATATATATATATATATATATATATATGTGTGTGTATATATTTTGGCATTCTCTGATATAGCACTCAAATAAAAAGTTCACAAATGGAATTGAATGGAGATGTGAAAGTGGTCTGACGGGGAATTTCGATTTCTCCATATTGATGTGCAGTGATCTGTGCGAAGGCGACACAGAGATAATTCTAAAGAGAATTTAGCCCAAGCTGATGACTAAAATTTTGTGCTTCCCATTAGTAGAAATAATATCTGTCTAAACAATGCCTTGACGGTAATCTTCCGTACATACCAAATCTCAATTTATGAAAGATTTGAATTAAAAGGCTAGAATCACATTTGAACATGATTGAACACCTGATGGAAATGTAATGTTTGAATTAAAAAATCACAAATTTTCATCTGGCTTTTTCATGATGAGGATAGGAGTGATGCCCTTATCTGATAATAAAACGATACTCAAAATATTGTCGGTCGTAATAAAAAAAAGGCACCCTCCTGACAAATGGAAATGCCATCTGCAATGGTTAGAAACAACATGTTTTGTTTTTCTTCAGTTTTGCACTTTTTAAGAGGAACAAAGCGTACATAATGGGGATATTTTTATAAATCTAAATGAAAGGGAATCTTTAAGGGGGAAGTATTAGGGGAATATGTAACAGGAGAAAGTCAGATAAATGCAATTTAGCTTGAGCTAGGCACTATTTCCATTAGTAGATCCGTAAGATACCCCTCGTATATTTTCAGTGGTGAGAACCTCATGCCGATCGAGTGATGTGAATATTTTTTCCGGTTATATTAACCGTTTCATTTTTTTTTATCTTGAAGCTCTCATATATTTAGCGATAAGAAAGTAAAAGAAAAAAAAAAGAAGAAGTAAACACAACATGGCTTTAATTATTATTCAAAAAGTAAATTGTCTGGAATATTTCTTTTTACGCTGTAGGCTTATGTTTCATTGATAATATTATTAACATAACTGTTATCGAAGAGCACCCTTTATCTATGCTTCATTATGTCAAAGTCACTACATTATTCACATCGAAATAAGTTACTTAAGAATAAGGTTTATCAAAATATTTGCTAAAACCTTCAGAAAGTTAAAAAGAAAAAAAAACTTTCTGAAGGGCATTTTGAATACTGGTCTGTTCTGTACATAAAAATAGTTAATGACATACATGCAATTAAAGGAACTTTACACAGACATAATTTCATTCCCAATGAGATACAATGAATTATTTTTAAAAGAATTACAGACAAGTTTTTCATTATGACCCTGATGATGGAAAAGCATATAACGGGAAAGTTCTTTTGAACTCACTTTTGAACAGAATATTACCGAATCCTTTTTTTTTCTATAACTCTACCATTTTTTTTTCTTCTAAGCCTTCAAATCAAACCATCTGTTACACAAGATTTAAAAATCTGGAATATCATAATCGATGTTTTCAGAAGATTCCATTGTTAACTCATTGCTATCGTCGATACCAAGCATGAGTGATTCACCGGCTTTGCGATCCGTCTCTTCAACGTTCTGCATGATATCGACTGGTAAATCAGTGGGATGGTCGCATGCACCGTAACATTTAGTAATACCATTTGCAACATCATTGTCTGCATATTCCAGCGTTGAGGATTGTTGGCAAATGCCTTTCCTCTCTACGCAGTCATGAATTAAATCTTGTTTAGTAAATTCCTGATGTGGTATAGGAGTCTGCTCATTACTCCTTTCATGAACAGTCATGAGAAATATTTCTCTGTCACTGTGAGACAAAACAGTCGATTTTCCATTGTCAACATACGTTGTAACTTCGGAATTCAAATCATGGGCACTTGGAAGAAGATATCCGTCTATGTCTACGTCCTTTTCCTTTAGGAGCTTTTTGTAGACAGTGTTCATATCCATATACTCCTCTTTGTTATTTCGTTCAGTATTCTTAGCAATACTCAACGGCTCTCCCCGTTCATCATGAGAAGAAATTGCTGTGGATACTCTCTCTATATCTCGAGACAGCGTAGCTATGTCTGTCTTTTTAATGGTATTCGGAGGTCCGGGTTTTGATCCAGGGACACTCGGAAGAAGATATCCGTCAACATCTACATCCTTTTCCTTTTGGGGCTGTATGAAGACAGCGTTCATGTCCATATACTCGTGTAGTTTGTTTTGTTTATTATTTTGCGCAATACGTACCGGCTCCCACTTTTCACCATTATAGCATATTGTTGTAGATATTCTTCCTATTTCATACTGAGACAGTGTATCTGTCTCTGTATTTTCAGCGCGAAGGCTATACACATCAACGTTTAGATCCTTGTCTGATGAGGTTATCTTGTTCATAGGTTTCATGGCCATGTAGTCGTGGCTGTTGTCATCTACTCTGCTCTGTGGTGTAGATATCTGCTCCACGTCTTTCTCAAACAGCTGATTTTGGAAAGGCTCTGTGAGGGTACTACCTTTACTACACATCGTTAAACGTCGTTCTGGCAGTTTTGGAGGAGCATTCAGATCCTGATAAGTAGAGGCTACAATTATTTCCGGTGAAAATCCTGCGTCTCTAAAATCCATGTAAATATCATTGTCTAAATAGCTCCTTGCCCTTGACCTGATGGCTCTACGTACGCAGTATGCAAGTGTTGCCACGAGAAAGACGCTCGAAAGCAGTATACAAAGCCCAGTAATGATAGTCAATTGCAGATTTTTAAGGAGGATGTTTGGTGTTGGTGTTTGATCTGATCCCTCTGTTGTAAATAATCTGCTTGTTTCCCCTCTTTCAAATTGAGTCCTAAGATCTGAAAGCAAAATGTAGACATGAATATGAAAGAAAATTTGAAATTCAAAAGGGATCGGAAGAGCTCGATTTCCAAATATTTCCCCATAAAATATAAAGAGTACACAATGTTTGGATTCATTATTGAAATTTTTGTGTCCTTCAAAGCTTTGTCAAATAATTGATTCTTGTAGTTGTCAATATAGCAACCACTAGGACTCTGATCAAATATATCTGGAGCAAGTGAAAGTAGACATTAAAAAAAATGTCAGCTTTTAATTGAAGTATTACATTGATACACAGATATAGTCATCCAGGATATTGCCAGACTAGCATGATTAGTGGTTTGTGGACCCATACCTTTTGGAATACAAATAACGCTGGCATCCTCATTGTGGGCGCAGTTGTGCACTCTCATCCCAGCGTGCTCGCAGCGTTCAAGGTCGGTTTCTGTACCAGTGCACTGTACTTCGTCCAGAAAGATGGCACCGGATCCTTTACCAAATCGAGCGTCATGTGGAGCTTCCAAGGCTCCATCAAAGCCTAACATCCGACATACGACTTTGGCGTCTTTGAGATCCCATGAGTCATGACAGACAGTTCCCCAGATCCCCTCGTGTAGAATCTCTACTCTGCCTTCAGCATCATTACTTCCACCAATCAGACGAACTTAGGTGACGTTCATGGGGAAATGAATAAATCAAACTAAATTTCATGTCAGTGAACGGCAGTATCATTTAAGAAGGTATTTTTCATTTCCACCAACAAAAACAGCAGTTGTTACAAGTGAAGTTCCATTAATGTTAATAATTTGTTAGCCAGGCAGATATGCTGATGTTTACAGTACATCCCCAACAATCCTGTCTATAAAATTAATTCTTATTTCAAACTTATGCACTAATTTTTGCCAATTTTTGCGACTCGTTTCCAACACTTCGAAAAGAATATTGAAGAGAATTATGTCGCTCTTTTCACATTTTTCATGAGAAAGCTACATAGGCTTGTTCATATAGAACTTAAATTGAATGAGCTTTGCTGTTCTCTTTATACGATAATAATACCTCCTGAGAAACAGATGACACCCGCATCGTTGACATGACTGCAGGAATGGACTCTTATTCCTTTGTGATAGCAATCTGCTATACTGTCTTCTGTTCCATAACATCGGACACCGTCAAGGAAAATATCGCCCTTGCCTTGACCGAACCGATCAGAACCTGTTGCTGCGATTGCTCCATCAAACCCCAACATTCTGCAAACAACTCGGGCATCGTGCAGATCCCAGCCATTATCACAGACAGTCCCCCAGGTCCCATTGTGCAGTACTTCTACTCTACCCTCAGAATAATTTGATCCGCCAGTAAGACGAACTTTGAATGGATCTGTCATGTTTGAAAAATATTTAGTAGAATTACACTGTAGAGAAAGAGAAGCAAAGTGATTAAGGAAAATGGACAAGGACATGAACATGGGTATCGACAATGGTCGACAATGGTTGGGAGCGTACAAATATTGAAATTAAAGCAGATAAAGAGGAGGATATATGTCCTTGAAAATATGTTCATCACAAATGCAATAATGAATTCTGAATATGTAAAACTAGAAATACCATCTGATACCTCCTATATAACAAATGGCTCCAGAATCCTCTTCATGTTCGCAATTGGTGACGCCAACACCTCGATGGTAACAGTCCGCTAGTTTATCATGTGTTTTTTCACAGGAAACATGATCAAGTAATATCTCTCCTGAACCTTGACCAAAGGCAGCAGAAGCAGGTGCAGCTAATGCTCCATCAAAACCAAGCATTCTACAAACCACTCTCGCATCTGTCAAATCCCACCAGTCATCGCAGACGGTTCCCCAAGATCCGTCGTACATGATTTCTACTCTTCCTTCGAGATCGTTAGATCCATTAATGAGTCGAACTAGAAAAGGTTCTGTGGTTTTGTGAAGAAATACAGTATGTGTAAGTTTACTTAATGTTCATCTTGATTCATTAGGAATGTAAACGTTCATAGGAGCTGATAGATGCAGAATCCTGAAAAAATATCAAAGTATGTACGGAGTAAGCCAATTTAACCTGTGTCAGCATTTAAACTTTATACTACGGTTCTTAGTAGTCACACTAGTGAGGGAAGCCCCCATTAGATTTCCTGAAGATTTATACGCACTAATTTCAAAGCTCATGTTCTGTTTTGTAATCAGCAACCATATTTTTCATATACCGGGAATTTTCAACATCAATATTCTGATAGTGAGTATTAAGAATATTATCAGCAACGTTTTGCTACAGTATATATGATCTCCTTTCTCATAAATGACTTGGCAAGTAAATAGCATACCTCCCGTAAAACAAACGACACCAGCATCACTGTCATGTTCGCATTTGTTGACTCCAAGCCCTCCGTGATAGCATTCTGCAAGGGTACCCTCTGTTCCCTCACATCCAACGTCATCTAAAAGTATTTTACCGCTTCCAGGGCCGAAAGTAGCACTACCAGGTGCAGCTAAAGCCCCGTCAAATTCAAGCATTTTACAAACGACTCGTGCGTCTCTTAGATCCCAGTTGTCATCACATATAGTCCCCCAGCCTCCCCTGTACAAAACTTTCACTCTGCCTTCATAATCGTTAGTTCCATTGGTAAGACGAACTTGAAATGGCTCTGTTGTGTTTTGTGCATGATTGAGATCAAAATTAATGTAGTTGATTTACAAGATAAAGATATATACAGAACAAAAAAAGTCGATGAAATAGTAACTTTGACTTATCTTTAGAAAAGTTGTTGTAATTTATCAATTGCACCAAAAGATTTGTCAGTAAAGGCAGATCAGTATTCCTATCGAGAAGTATCGCATGCGTTTTTCTCAAAAAGTGTCGGCTGTACGATGATTGGCAATTAATTGAATAGGAACGTATCAGTGTTTGATATCCAGAGGTTCGCCATATTATATAGTTAGGCCTATTTTTCACATAATTACCACATGTTTTATATCGTCTTATAAGTGAAGGTGAAATTACACCTTTCTGCACTTCTTTACACCTCAGAATCAGTTCGTTATAATTACTTTGGCTAGATTAAATAGAAATAATTATGAGAGACTGTTTATCGGAACACTATGAAATAAAAATGGAATACCTCCAAAATAACAAATGACACCGGAATCGTCGTTATGACTACAGAAACGGTGAACCCCAACACCCCGGTGTCCACATTCAGCTAGGTTGTCTTCTGTTCCAAAACACGCGACTTCATCTAGGAGAATATTTCCAGTACCCTGACCAAACCTTGCAGATCCCGGTGCCTCCAAAGCTCCATCAAACCTCAGCATTCTACAAACCACCCGGGCGTCCGTCAGATCCCAGCCATCGTCACAGATAGTTCTCCATGATCCATCGTGCATGACTTCTACCCTGCCTTCAGCATCGTTAGATCCGCCAACCAGACGTAATTGAAATGGGTTTGGGTGAGCTGTGGAAGGATAACTTTAATATATGTATTTTTTTCTGTACATTTTATTTAAAAAAGACACACATTCTTTATTTTTTTCATTCAGTCATTTGGATTAGGATGCCATTGATTACCTCAAACTGTAAATATGACCATGAGTAAATATGTAAAAAAAGAGGGTTTAACATAATGTGATTATATTGAGATTTTTTTTTAAAATGCCCTACTAAGGATAAAGTAAATGTAGATTAGAAAGTATAGCAATGGCTTCTCGATAACAAGAATTTGGATCTTATTTAAGGATTATTCTTTGAGAGGCAAACATTTGATTTCTAGAGTCACATTTGAATAGTTCTGCAGATGTTCAGGATCATTCCATAAGCATTCAGAGCTCAAAAAAAATTATCAGGAGTACACCATGAGTTGAGAAAGCAAACATACCTCCTGTGTAACAAGTAGCGCCTGCATCCTTAGCGTGACTGCATGAATAACGTTCTATCCCTGCATGAGCACAGTCTGCTAGGTTGTCTTCTGTTCCGTAACAATTTACATACCGAAGAAGAATACGACCAGAGCCTTGACCAAAGGTAGCAGATCTCGGTGCGTCCAAGGCTCCATTAAACCCCATCATTATACAAACTACCCTCGCGTCTCTCAGATCCCACCAGTCATCACAGACGGTTCCCCATGATCCTTCATATATCACCTCTACTCTGCCTTCAGCGTCATTTGATCCACCGATAAGACGAACTTGAAGTGGATTTGGATGAACTAAAAGTGAATAGGAACAAGTGCCCATTAGAGAAAACATCGTCCCAGACTGAAGCTTTCAAAAGTATTAAGATTATCAGTAGAATAAAAACATTTTTTTTTTGGTTTTTTTTTTGGTTTTTCGTTTTTGGCTTCTTCTTTTTTTTCGGGGGGGGGGGGGGAGTTCATAAGGGGGAAGCCTGCAATTAGATATATTATTTATGATTCATTTACTCGGCTTCATACAAACACGACAAAGTAAATGCGGATAGGCAAGTATAAAATTCCATTTTGTGAGAGATTTTTATCTTCTTGATTTTAAAAAGTTTAGTTGTTTTTTTTAAAGAAGATTCATAAAGTTGGAGGTGAAGTTCAGATTTTAAAGTCACTTCAAAATATTTCTGACGATGTTCATGCTCATTATAAGTACTCAATAAAAAGGTTGTCAGTAAGTAATAAAAAGGGAGAAGAACATACCTCCTGAGAAGCAAATGGCGCCTGCATCCTTAGCGTGACTGCATGAATAACGTCCTATTCCTGTATGAGAACAGTCTGCTAGGTTGTCTTCTGTTCCGTCACAATTGACATACCGAAGAAGAATACGATCAGAGCCTTGACCAAACCTAGCAGATCCTGGTGCGTCCAAGGCTCCATTAAACCCCATCATTCTACAAACTACCCTCGCGTCTCTCAGATCCCACAAGTCATCACAGACGGTTCCCCAGGATCCTTCATACATTACCTCCACTCTGCCCTCACCGTCATCCGATCCACCGGTAAGACGAACTTGAAGTGGATTAGGATGAACTAAAAGTGAACAGGAACAAGTGACCAAGTGAGATGTCATCTCCCCAGATTAAAGCTTTCAAAAGTATTCAGAGTTTAACAAGAATGAAAACACTGGATTAAAAAAAAAAATTATTTATTTGTTATTTATTTATTTATTTTTTTTTTAAATATTTTATTACTTTTATTTTTTTCGGGGGGGGGGGGGGTCCTTTAGGGGGGAGGCCTGCATTTCAATATATTATTTATGATTCATTGACCTGACTTCATACAAACACGACAAAGTAAATGCGGATAGGCAAGTATAACATTTCATTTTGTTAGAGATTTTTATCTCCTCGATTAAAAATGTTTAGTCGTTTTTAAAGAAGATTCATGGAGTCGGAGTTAAAGTTTAGATCTTAATGTCACTTCTGAATATCTCTGGCGATGTTCATGCTCATTATGATAAGTACTCAATGAAAAGGTTGTCAGGTAAGTAATTAAAAGGGAGAAGAACATACCTCCTGAGTAGCAAATGGCGCCTGCATCCTTAGCGTGACTGCATGAATAACGTTCTATCCCTGCATGAGCACAGTCTGCTAGGTTGTCTTCTGTTCCGTAACAATTTACATACCGAAGAAGAATACGACCAGAGCCTTGACCAAAGGTAGCAGATCTTGGTGCGTCCAAGGCTCCATCAAACCCCAGCATTCTACAAACCACCGTCGCGTCTCTCAGATCCCACCAGTCATCACAGACGGTTCCCCATGATCCTTCATATATCACCTCTACTCTGCCTTCAGCGTCATTTGATCCACCGATAAGACGAACTTGAAGTGGATTTGGATGAACTAAAAGTGAATAGGAACAAGTGCCCATTAGAGAAAACATCGTCCCAGATTGAAGCTTTCAAAAGTATTAAGATTTTCAGTAGAATAAAAACATTTTTTTTTTTTTTTGTTTGGTTTTTTTGTTTTTGGCTTCTTCTTTTTTTCGGGGGGGGGGGGGAGTCCATGAGGGGGAAACCTGCATTTAGATATATTATTTATGATTCATTTACTTGGCTTCATACAAACACGACAAAGTAAATGCGGATAGGCAAGTATAAAATTCCATTTTGTGAGAGATTTTTATCTTCTTGATTTTAAAAAGTTTAGTCGTTTTTTTAAAGAAGATTCATAAAGTTGGAGGTGAAGTTTAGATTTTAAAGTCACTTCAAAATATTTCTGACGATGTTCATGCTTATGATAAGCACTCAATAAAAAGGTTGTCAGGTAAGTAATAAAAGGGAGAAGAACATACCTCCTGAGTAGCAAATGGCACCTGCATCCTTAGCGTGACTGCATGAATAACGTCCTATTCCTGTATGAGAACAGTCTGCTAGGTTGTCTTCTGTTCCGTCACAATTGACATACCGAAGAAGAATATGATCAGAGCCTTGACCAAACCTAGCAGATCCTGGTGCGTCCAAGGCTCCATTAAACCCCATCATTCTACAAACTACCCTCGCGTCTCTCAGATCCCACAAGTCATCACAGACGGTTCCCCAGGATCCTTCATACATTACCTCCACTCTGCCCTCACCGTCATCCGATCCACCGGTAAGACGAACTTGAAGTGGATTTGGATGAACTAAAAGTGAACAGGAACAAGCGACCAAGTGAGTTGTTATCTTCCCAGATTAAAGCTTTCAAAAGTATTCAGATTTTAAGAAGAATGAAAAGACTGGATTTTAAAAAAATATTTATTTATTTGTTATTTATTTTTTTTATTTATTTTGTATTTATTTAATTTATTTATTTATTTATTTACTTATTTATTTTTTATTTATTTAATTAATTAATTAATTTATTTACTTATTTATTCTTTTTTTTTTTTTTTTTTTTTTTTTTGGGGGGGGGGGTCCTTTAGGGGGGAGGCCTGCATTTCAATATATTATTTATGATTCATTGACCTGACTTCATACAAACACGACAAAGTAAATGCGGATAGGCAAGTATAACATTTCATTTTGTTAGAGATTTTTATCTCCTCGATTAAAAATGTTTAGTCGTTTTTAAAGAAGATTCATGGAGTCGGAGTTAAAGTTTAGATCTTAATGTCACTTCTGGATATCTCTGGCGATGTTCATGCTCATTATGATAAGTACTCAATGAAAAGGTTGTCAGGTAAGTAATTAAAAGGGAGAAGAACATACCTCCTGAGTAGCAAATGGCGCCTGCATCCTTAGCGTGACTGCATGAATAACGTTCTATCCCTGCATGAGCACAGTCTGCTAGGTTGTCTTCTGTTCCGTAACAATTTACATACCGAAGAAGAATACGACCAGAGCCTTGACCAAAGGTAGCAGATCTTGGTGCGTCCAAGGCTCCATCAAACCCCAGCATTCTACAAACCACCGTCGCGTCTCTCAGATCCCACCAGTCATCACAGACGGTTCCCCATGATCCTTCATATATCACCTCTACTCTGCCTTCAGCGTCATTTGATCCACCGATAAGACGAACTTGAAGTGGATTTGGATGAACTAAAAGTGAATAGGAACAAGTGCCCATTAGAGAAAACATCGTCCCAGATTGAAGCTTTCAAAAGTATTAAGATTTTCAGTAGAATAAAAACATTTTTTTTTGTTTCTTGTTTGGTTTTTTTGTTTTTGGCTTCTTGTTTTTTTTCGGGGGGGGGGGGGGGGGGGGAGTCCATGAGGGGGAAACCTGCATTTAGATATATTATTTATGATTCATTTACCTGACTTCATACAAACACGACAAAGTAAATGCGGATAGGCAAGTATAAAATTCCATTTTGTGAGAGATTTTTATCTTCTTGATTTTAAAAAGTTTAGTCGTTTTTTTAAAGAAGATTCATAAAGTTGGAGGTGAAGTTTAGATTTTAAAGTCACTTCAAAATATTTCTGACGATGTTCATGCTCATGATAAGCACTCAATAAAAAGGTTGTCAGGTAAGTAATAAAAAGGGAGAAGAACATACCTCCTGAGTAGCAAATGGCGCCTGCATCCTTAGCGTGACTGCATGAATAACGTCCTATTCCTGTATGAGAACAGTCTGCTAGGTTGTCTTCTGTTCCGTCACAATTGACATACCGAAGAAGAATACGATCAGAGCCTTGACCAAACCTAGCAGATCCTGGTGCGTCCAAGGCTCCATTAAACCCCATCATTATACAAACTACCCTCGCGTCTCTCAGATCCCACAAGTCATCACAGACGGTTCCCCAGGATCCTTCATACATTACTTCTACTCTGCCCTCACCGTCATCCGATCCACCGGTAAGACGAACTTGAAGTGGATTTGGATGAACTAAAAGTGAACAGGAACAAGTGACCAAGTGAGATGTTATCTTCCCAGATTAAAGCTTTCAAAAGTATTCAGATTTTAAGAAGAATGAAAACACTGGATTTTAAAAAAATTATGTATTTTTTTTTTTTTTAAATTTAATTAATCTTTTTAATTATTTACTTATTTATTTTTTATTTATTTAATTAATTAATTTATTTACTTATTTATTCTTTCTTTCTTTTTTTTTATGGGGGGGGGGGGTCTTTTAGGGGGGAGGCCTGCATTTAAATATATTATTTATGATTCATTGACCTGACTTCATACAAACACGACAAAGTAAATGCGGATAGTTATAGTTTAGATCTTAATGACACTTCTAGATATCTCTGGCGATGTTCATGCTCATTATGATAAGTACTCAATGAAAAGGTTGTCAGGTAAGTAATTAAAAGGGAGAAGAACATACCTCCTGAGTAGCAAATGGCGCCTGCATCCTTAGCGTGACTGCATAAATAACGTCTTATCCCTCCATGACTACAGTTTGCTAGGTTGTCTTCTGTTCCCTCACACCAGACATAGTTAAGAAGAACACGACCAGAGCCCTGACCAAACCTAGCAGATCTCGGTGCGTCCAAGGCTCCATCAAACCCTAACATTCTACAAACCACCCTCGCGTCTCTCAGATCCCATGAGTCATCACAGATAGTTCCCCAGGTCCCACTGTACATAAGCTCTACCCTGCCTTCACTATCATTTGATCCATTGACAAGACGAACTTGAAATGGATCTTGAGGGATGAATGAGAAAATTAAATCGCTAACTGCTGTTTAGATATGTTAAGGATATTATATATTCAAGTTATGCGTCCTGATAATATAAACAACTATCTCTACTCTTCCTTTACCGTCATTTGATCCCCGCTAAAACTTTGAGTGGATTAGAATGGACTACAAGTGAATATGAACATAACAAAGGCCCTTTGAGATTATGTTTTTTCCCAGATTGAAACATCCAATTGTAATGTTTTTAAGTACGATGAAAACATTTTTATTATTAGGGAGTGCACATATTGTTAAGAAATAAATATGATTTCAGTGGCATGTAATACTCAGTTATTCTAGATAATTTTTTATATTTTTCTGAAAAATATGGGAAAGAAAATGTCAATATGTGATGGAAATTACTTGTAGAAAGAAGGAATGAATCTCTACATAAAATTTACTGTTGGTCGTTTTCTTCATATGAATTGAGTTTATACCTCCCGAGTAACATACAGCACCCGCATCCTCGTCGTGTCTACAGGATGAGTCAATCCACACACTGTAACAGTCTGTAAGGCTGTCTTCTGTTCCCCAACAACCAACAAGAAGAATATCACCTGATCCCTGGCCAAACTTAGCGGATCGTGGCGCATCCAAGGCTCTGTCGAACCATAACATTCTGCACACCACCCTCGCCTGGAGCAGCAACCAGTAATCATCACAAACTGTCATCCACGACCCACCGTACAAGACCTCCACTCTTCCTTCAGCATTGTTAGAGTCATTTACGAGACGTACATCTTGTTAGAGGAATGTCATGGGTTTCAGTAACAACTACATTTCATTAAATTTTTTCTAGTGATAGTATAAACTTAGGAGGAGTAGCTATTTTAAGTAGAAATCACAACAGTCAACTTTATCGTGAAACAGTTCCATTGGATCTCTCCTTTAAACAAAACCACCCCCCCCCCCAAAAAAAAAAAAAAAAAAAAGAATACGAGATGGGGGTTGAACATGCACAAGATGAAGACTAGCATCATGAACATGTGATCGTGCTCAGCTAAATGTATAAGCACAAGATCCACGCTCTGCATACAAAATGAAGAAAACAATGGACATGCAAAATCTTTTGACATGTTTGGAGTGAGTATCTTGAAAATCACAGATACTGATCGTCTGAATATGGACAGGAGCGTATTATTATTCACTGATTTTTTATTTATTATTACTATTATTTTGAGTGGGGGCCCGGGGGACTTGTTGGTCAGAATGTCTCCAACAAGAAAAACAGTATAAAAAAGAAAACAAAACCAGATCTCGGTTCCGACACCGGTTATAAAGCGTGTCCATGAAAAAGGAAAACCCAACTTTGTGTGCAAATCACTTAACAATTCAACATTATTTTGTGGTAGTGTACACAAAGTTGGAAAGTTTAATTTATTTTCTTACACCTAAGACATGATTAATGAGCCACGCATTACCGATTTCGAACAGTCTGAAGTGGCTCTATCAGAAACCCAATTGTCCAAATTATGTACATTGCTACTACACTTGGTTAATTATAATGAATTGGCACTGTTAGAAACCCGATTGTCCAAATTAAGTGGATGGCTACTAGACTTGGTTAATTATGATTTTTTTTTAAACAAAATAGAAATGACTCAGAAATATCTTCTTCTTCTTTCCCTCCCCAAAATGCATATCATTGTAAAAGGTTATATTCACCCTTTTCTTATGATACAATAATCATCAGGGGAAGATCACGCATGACGTGCACGGTGATGGACTTGCCATGGGGAATTTTCCTCACCGGCAGCTCGATATTTTGGCGCGAGGACCGGTCGATTTGTGGTCTGAGGGCTGGTTGATATAAGATGAGAGGGCCGGTCATATCAAAATCCCCCCAACCGAATTTCAGTCCCCGTGCACCCATGATAGAGCAGGTACAATTATTAATTGGTACGGCATATTGACATTAAGGTCAAGGCATGTGAATCAGTTATGCACACTTAAACAATAAGAAATTAGTATACAGTTACCTTAGTATGTGTGTTCCTTTCATAGTGATTATGGTGTCATGAGGTCAAGGCATGTGAATCAGTTATGCACACTTAACAATAAGAAATTAGGATACAGTTACCTTGGTATGTGTGTTCCTTTCATAGTGATTATGGTGTCATGAGGTCAAGGCATGTGAATCAGTTATGCACACTTAACAATAAAAAAATTAGGATACAGTTACCTTGGTATGTGTGTTCCTTTCATAGTGATTATGGTGTCATGACGTCAAGGCATGTGAATCAGTTATGCACACCTGATAATAAGAAATTAGGATACAATGGCAGTTTAGACTGTCTGAAACCGATCATCATTCGACGAACATGTTTTTTCTGCTTTTTTTTTAATCTATGAAATAACAAAATTATCCATCAAGGTTTGCATAATGTCGAATGAATCATTTACCCATAGACTTGGTTTCCGTTTTTAGGAACACCCTCACGGTGTTCCTAAAAACGAAAACCATAACATTACTTCAAAGGATTTTTTTTTTTAAAGCTGTAAAACAGGTTTCCTGTGGAGATCTTAAGAATTTTAATGACCCTTGCCCCAAAGTTCAGTGGCAGTTACGTTTGTTTTTGTGAGAATTAATATTTCTTTTAGTCGAAAGTATTTTTAATGTAATCAGAATTACTCTTTCTCAGAGCTAGGGCTGTAAGGACCATCTGATGTCGAATTAGTTGTAGCTCAGAGAACGGTACTACACACGAATATTAATCACTTGTCTCATCCGTCAGAATATTGATGCGCAGTAACTTTTTACTCCGTTCTTGAAATTTAGTATCTCAAAAGTCTTAAAAAATTAGACTGTTTATACGACTTCACACCGCTGCTAAACGGCGTGTGGGAGAGCGTTGTCACTGAGTCGGGGAAGAGTCGGAGAAGGGGCGGAGGATGATACCCTGAAATTTTGTTGCATTTTTATTATTTGAATTTTGCAATTTACTAGGTTTTGTAGACATTTACTTATTATGAGTTTGCTTTTGCATGTTAATGGATTACAACGCTTTAAGGGACGCTCTAGCTTTGAGCTGTCGTCTAGTGTTTAAGCTTTCAGGCAGGACCAAACCAGACTTGCCAAGCAGTGATGTAGACACGCATGCATGGTCTATTTATACGGGAGGGGAGTCGATGAATAGATCACCCCCCCCCCCCAAAAAAAAAAATAAAATAAATAAAATAAATAAATAAATAAAAAATAAATAAATACATTTTTAAAAAATGTAGGTTTCTATCTCTCCTGCCGAAACTTCGACTTCATAATGCCATGTCTAAGGAAATGTGAAAACAAAAAACATTAGGACTGGGAATGGAATATGTCGACATCGCCGATCTCAGCAGTATCATAAAAATGGGATATTCGTGTTGTTCTTGTCCTTGTCCTGAACCCTTTTGCATTTAAGACCTATAGGCGCTTTTCCACACTCACATACGCAATAAAGACAACTACGGTATATATATATATATATATATATATATGTGAGAAATGAAAATGAGAGAATAATGGTTGCGTAGCTTAAATCAAGGTTCCCCAGAGCTGTCCTCCCTTTTTGAAATTTTTGCAAAGGTTGAAAAATGTCTCCGCCGGGAATCGAACCAGGGTCGTTGGCTTAGAACGCCAATGCCTTAACCACTAGACCACGGAGACGGGCCAGTGATTTCGGCGACACCAGATTCAATTGACCGACAGATTGGCAAATCTTCAACCTTATTAATTAATTCCTTTGTCGGGGGCAGGTGAGTTTTGAACAAAGACAAGCCGCATTGCCTCAGCTGGATCCAAGCGAATTCTTTGAGATACATGTATACAATAGAATGTGGTTAAGGTATTGGCGTTCTAAGCCAACGACCCGGGTTCGATTCCCGGAGGAGACAATTTTTTCAACCTTTGCAAAAATTTCAAAAAGGGAGGACAGCTCTGGGGAACTTTGATTTAAGTTACGCAACCATTATTCTCTCATTTTTATTTCTCACTCACAGTTATAATTATTTCCACGAGAGTTGCCAAAGCTGATGTATATGTCATTTCCTTACAATATATATATATATATATATATATATATATAAAACAAACAAGTTTTAAAAAACAATGCTTCATTTTCAAATCGATTGTGTATATGTTTCAGTTTAATCTCTCTTGTTCAACCGTGATGACAAGAACTGAATAACCAGTTTGCAGTTTCGATTCTTCTTTTCTTAAATGGCAATCCAACCTTTATCGCACGAAGCTTTGGAGGAAAGCAGGAAAATCAAATAAACAGGTTTGTCACAGTTTGAAAAAATCGGATGAACAACAAGGGAATTTTTGAATGTTTTAATCGCTATACATATGATAATTTCAGTCATGGGATTACATGCTGAAAGAAACTGGAAGAAATTGAGAACGGTTGATTACTTCCATAAGAATTTGTGTGTACTGTGAAGTTCTGGAATCATCTTGCTGAAAGTCACATGGACTGTACACAGAAGTGTGTATGTGGGATACAATTTGGTCCAAACTTCTAAGCTTTTTTGTCATATTTCAAATATCCTGAATATGAGGGCATTATATTCTTCCAAAGTAACATAAAACATCTTTTAGATTATTTGTCATATTTACAAGAACTCAGGATACTCTTTAGGAAGACTATCTTGGCAAAGTATATTTGTTTAATGATTATGTGAGTGTGCATGGTGAGCATGAACACAAACTGGCACTATTCATTTCCACTAATTTTAAGGCTACTCCTTATTGTTTGGACAGCTAGCGTTGAAGCTGGTTTAGGGTAGGAAACATAATCATTGTACATGGATACACGTCATAATCAAACACATTCCAGCCATCATGAAATTGTGAAGAAAAAAAATCAGGATCTCATTAAAATGCCTTTTTATATTCAACATTCTTTTCAGCAACGATACATTTGTCATCTCATTTTACCTTCAATAAAGAAAGACAAGCAAATTTGTAACTTATCAAAAACAACTATACTATATATCACTTAGCCTTTTGCATACGGGAACCGGGTGGTCCATGGACTAAGCCTATGGGAATGAGAGAATTCAGTAGCCATCGAGTTAATATAATAGAAGACAGTGTGTAAGATAATATACATAAACATTTACAGGTTGCAATATCTTCATGAATCAAAAAAGGGAAATTGCTAAAGCCGAAATTTATGCGCTACGTTTCGTTTTTATCTTCTTTTCAATCTTTTTTTTTTTTTTTTTAATAATCAAGTTGTTCGTTTTTTCCTGTGGTGGTAGATTGTCAATACGTTCAATTCGTGAAATGCAGGTGCTGAATATCTTCCATTAGAGATATGAAGTTTTTCTTATGCCTACATATTACATATTATATATATATATATATATATATATATATATATATATATATATATATATTGTAAAAAAATGATTACGAAAAAAGAGAAAGCATAATAATTTACGAAAGAAATAAGTATATATCTAGTACAGAGTGACAAGGATAACATGACTGCACAGTGTGCAATTGACAATACAAACGCTTTTTGTTTAAAAAGTCTGTCAAATTAAGCATCGGACGGCGCAAAGTAGTACAATCCATGATAAGATTAAGAATACAAGGATTTTCTCTATGTACAACTAGCTTTACGCATTTATTGTATTCTACATGATAAAGCAAAAACATTTTGAAGTGGCTTTTGGTATACGTTTCTTACCGGATGTAATTATCTCTTAACATTCGCATTGAATACAGTGATACTGAAGCTTGATGTCTTCAACTTATCAGAGTTACACGCAAGAGAAAGCTGAACCGAAACAATGTGTGTTTTTTTTCACATGTTATTTCATATCATACATGATAAAGAAAATATATTTGGGGAATATAGGGAATTGTCAGTGAAAGCACTAAAACATACATGTATAGTATATTATCATTTTTATATCGGGCCTCAACCAACATATCTCATATTTTGTCTCGTCTTACATGCGAGAACTTTGGGAAGTCCCTACTGTGCGCAGTAGTAAAACAAAGTGCTTAGGCGGAGTATTATATGGGCACGCGATTAAATGTACAAAGGCTTAAACAAGGGATACGCGGGATAACAATTTATGTCATAATTGCTAGGCTCAGGTTGCATAGAGGAAATGACAGGCAAACAGACTTCATTTGTGAATTCTACAAAATATGCATATTCATGATATTAATAATAACAATAATATTGGCTGGCTCTACTTTCGGGGAATATGAAAAATGTTGTCCTTAGAAGAATCACATTCCCCTCGCCTTTGACTAGGAGCAATACATTCTGATGTCCCTCTCAACGTCTTCTAATATTATATTATTATAATCCCGTCATTATTTGAAACATTTCATGGCATAAAGGACATGTTCTGACGCATATTTTGTCACTCAGCGATCTCAGGTGTGCTTCACCATCTTTAGTATTAAATGTGGCAGTTTTGGTATTTTTCTCCATTTCCTGTTTGCCTACGTTATTTGGTGGTCTGTCGTAGACAGATCACCTCTTAATTTCGTCAGAATTTTCTTTATTTTTATTTTTCCACCACTTTCTTGTGCAATCGATTACTCAAAATCGGCTCACTTAATTTTCATCAAATTTCAGTCAGTCATCAGGCATATCACTGTCAAGTTCCCAAAATATTTTTCAAGGTCATCAGGTCATCGTGACGTCATCCAGGCGCCATTTGGTGAAATCACATTATCGATCATATCTTCATAACGAGTCTTAAAAAATGAACTATATTTGACACACATGAAGTTCAGGTCAAGGGTCAACATAACATGTCAACAAAATCCGCGCGCACATCATGACGCGCACGTACGCGCGCGTCAAAATTTAAAAATGCTCAAAATCAGTTTTTAATCACATTAGAGTATGTTTCAGCACATTTTAAGCATTTCAAAATTTTCCGTGCCTGCGCGTATAAATGGCGTTTTTTGCTTGGTTTGTATTCTTGACACTATTCTTGACAATTTCCAACTATTTACAGTCATTCTTGACTTTCCATAATGCCACACGCGCGCGTCAAACTTTCAAATTCGTGCGCGCGTCAATGGGCAATATATTGTAAAAAGTGGTAAAAACATGCCTATGTAGAATCCGCCATAGCTCGTCAGAAAGGTTGGGACCCCCCCCCCCCCCCCATTTTTATACATATTCTGAAAGCCTATAAGTTGTAGATTGGAATTCATTCAAAAAGTTGGTGGGTCAAGCGGTCGGAACGTCATCACATTTGCATATGAACCCAAAAAAAATGTTTTCGAAAAAATTACGAAATAATTTTTGTATTCATTTGACAATATTTCAGTAATAGGTTGTCGATTTTCTTACAAATTTTGATATGTTGTAGCTGAGATAATTCTCTACAAAATCAATTCCACCATTTTTCATGTTGGCAAAGGGATGACACCGTATTTTTGCGATTAAAGGAGGCATGTCAATTTTTTACATTTTGCGTGTACTCTCTACGGGACATGACTTTTTCTCAAATCTTGATTATGCATTCCTGTCTTCTTTGAGCTGTATCTCTGGGGGTTTTTTCTGCTCGATTTCATCTAAATTTTAATATGTTATAGCTGAAACTATAAGCTTTCACAATATTTTTCTCCAATTTTTATCAGATGTCGGGATCATGCCCCTTTTTTAACTACAAAATGTCATTTGAGAATCCCGTTTTTCGCTTACGTGTTATCTCTATTGGAAAAATTTTGGTCTATTGGTAACGCACTTGCTTGCCTCCCATCCCGCTCACCCAGGTTCGAACCCCGGTGGGTCCATTTTTTTTCTCTCCATTCCCCCCTCCCTTCTTTTTGCCTTTTATTTTACCATCTGCTTCGACTACTATAACATATACAAACACAAACAATGTAATAAACTTTTTAATTTTGCGTGTTATGTCTATTGGAAAGTAGTGTAAAGTAGTTTGTGTACAACCCTATGCGAAATCTGAATGCCTGTCGTGTATTCAGTCAGACCCAACTTCTGAAAACCGAGCACAGTTATAGACTCCGAAAACGGCGTATGAATAAAGAGCCCTCATCGTTCAGTGCGAGGCAGTGTGTACAAAAGGCATGGGGAAAATCTTGCAAAGTCTACCAGCCAACGATATATAATTTTTAAAAAATAATGCTGCGTGCCAATTATCTTCAAAATCCTTGAATGATTCGTCATATGAACTGACTTTCAAATGACAAACGTTTGAAATAAATATATCCGCAGCATTATTTTTGAAAAATATATTATCAACAGCAGGTCGACATTGCACAATATTCCCCATGTCTTTTGTACACACTGTCTCGCACTGAACGATGAGGGCTCTATATTCATCTTGCTCCATACGCCGTTTTCGGAGTATATACCTGTGCTCGGTTTTCCGGAGTTGGGTCTAACTGTTAAACCTATGGGTTAATCTCCCATGTACAAGGCAATATGGAATCGTCCGATTTTCTTTGACGCAAGTCTCCATCCATTGTCAACATTATCAGGATTATTATCTTGCACAAATATTATCACATCTTACAAAGCAATTTGCCAATGGGCAGACAGACCACCTAATTCAGTGACTAATTAAAGTTCTAGTTTTCATTTATTGATCTTTTTACAACATTCGTGCTTAGTCAGTTTGTTGTGACATGCATGTGGAAATTCAGATTTAAAGGTGCAGTCACTGCGAATTTGCCAGAAAATTTGATTCACAATAACTCCCAGCAGTTTGTAAAATGCGTCTTTGCGGTGTAAAAATATCTGTTAAGTCAACCATAGGAATTTAACATTATCACTACTGCGCATGGTCAAAACTTGCACAAGCCTTATGAACCAAGCTGTCGAGGTGGTCTCAGTCACATGATAAATCTCACGCAGTTTGCGGTCACATAGCAAAACTTGAAATAACATTCCTCACATTGAAATGGGAATATTTATGGGAAGTTGCGTGTTCAGGAACTTCGTTGTCACAATTTCAATACTACATTAACCAAATTCCAGGAATCAACTTTCCGTGCAACCACACCAACTGTATAGGCCTATAAGGGCTCTTGATAAACAGTATCGATGTCCTTGTATTCAGGGATGACATCGTATTGACTGTCTTGCAATAAACGTGGCACTTCTGATTTGTTATCACCCATTGTTACGGCAGATACTGCCATTTTAGCATTAGAGGGAACTCGAGATTTGGATTTTAAGACCTTATCTGCTGGGGACTCTTTGTAAACAGTTTTCATGTCCACATATTCATGTAGCTGATTCGATGTACTGCCATTTGATACAGAGGCATTTCCTATATTATTCACATAAGGACAATTTCCCCATGGTTCATGATTTGTCAATGGATCTATATCTTTGCCTTCATCTGTGGATGCATAGCAACTTGTGTTTATATCCATGTACTTGTGCGTGTTATTTTGAGTACGGATCTGTTCTTTGCTAACACTTCTTTTCTTGTAACACCGTTGTACACCAATGACATTCAGAGAGAGTTCGTTTCCTGAACTTGTAACGCCGTGAGCAAGATATCCTTCAAAGTCTGCATCATTATCTCCGGGGGGCTCTTGGTAAACAAAATTGATATCCATGTATTCGTGAATTCCATCTTTTCTGTTGCATTGTAGTTTTCTTTCAACACTTCCATTATTGTCACTATCTGGTACACCAGTTGATATCGTTTTCGGAATGAGTTTGGGTTTGGAGGGCGTAACGCTTGGGAGAAGATAACCATCGGCATCCTGGTCGACGTCTACTGACGTGACACCAGGAGGAAGATAGCCGTCAAGATCTTTGTCCGTACCCGTGTGAGGTTTTTGATAAACAGGCTTCATGTCCATGTATTTATGAACTGGATCTTGTGCATTTCTGCGTCTTAGTGTCATTCTCGCCTCATGATTGGAGGCTACCACATTTGAAGTTGTCGTTCCTACCATCGTGCTAAACTCAGAGTTCGAAGACATGGTAGCAGGCAGAAGATAGCCGTCACGATTTACTTCCGTATCCTTTTGATAAACGGGCTTCATGTCCATGTAGGTATGGATCGCATCGTGTTTATTGCTGTCTCTTGCTCTTGTCATTCTTGTGTCATTGTCACAACCTCGTTTGTCTGTCGTTCCTATCTCTGTGTACAATTTTTGTTCCAACGTTATAACATTTGGTAGAAGATACCCATCAAAATCTTCACCACCAGCTGTGGGTGATCTTTGATGAACATTGTTCATGGCCATGTACTCATGGGTGTCGTTTTGTTCGTTGGCCTGCTTCTCCTCTCCTGTCGTGTTTTGACTTATTGGCATAGTAAAAAGCGATTTGTTGTTGATAGATGATACAACGGCCGACCAACGTTCAGGTAATTTAGGTGGTGAACTAAGATCCTGATAGACTGAGCCTAAGGTCTGGGGTTGTACAGATCTAGAATGCATCAAATCCATGTATACATTAGTATCTAGAATCTCTTTGGCTCTCCTCTTTCGGGCTCTACATAGGCAATATACGAACGTTGCAATAAGAATAATGCTAGAAACAGGTATACTTATTCCAAGCAATAGGAAAAGATTACCACGGACTCCATTGGATAGTAGATTTCCAAGTTCATTCGGACTCATGTAAACATTTGTGCTTGTGTTTAGCGTATTTGACTGGAGAGGTGAAGTACTATTATCAGTTGATAGCGCTGCTAATGTTGTGCTTAGCAGTATCTGATCGGTAGTCTCAAAGATGTTAGTTTTAAAGTCTACAAGGGAATGAGAAATTAAGAAAGTCAATGTTAAGTTAATGCAAATCAGCGCCCATTGCTTTCCTAAATGCTTCAAATCATATAATTTCGTTTCCAATTAAGTTTTTGAAGAAAGATTTATAGTCGTTCTTAACAAGAAATTTATCTCTTTGAATGTTTTCATTATTTAGCTACTTCAGCCATATCCTCGAAGATATCAGTATCATTTATTCATTTTGAAAATCTGAATACAAGTTGATTTTGTTTATAAAATGACAATGGGGTAAAATGTAGAGGGGGGGGGGGGGCATCCGATGCCCTGGGGGATCCATACATGTCATTCTGAAAGTCTTTTTCCAGGCCCTCTGTGCGTTGGGGAGGCAACAATTCCACTTTCCTCATCTCGTGATTGGTAAACTATAATTTACTGCAATAGCAGTTTATACGTATTTGTGCCTCTTGTTAAAGTATTTGGACACGCCATTTTTTTTTCTTTTATATGATTACGCCTATTCTATTGACTACTATCGTTGAGGACATTTTAGAACCTATTTCAGATCATAATAGATAAATGACGTTCCATTTTTTTTCTGTATATATATATATATATATATATAAAATAATAATAATAATGGTAATGATAAAAATAACGAAAACAATAACAATAACAATAGTAATAATAATGATAATGATAATAATGATAATAATCATCATCATCATTATGATAATTATAATAATTAATTTTATTATTATTATAATGATTAGTACTGAACAATTGTAAAAAATAGAATTGTATATTCCGATGTAAATTTCAGCCATCATTGTGTGTTTTTATACAGTCCTGATGAAGATCATTGATCGAAAGCTTTCTTTCAATATACCTTCCACGAAAACAACTATGAGTGACCACCAGCGTTGTGTTCGAGGAACATTTCTTACAATATATATATATATATATATATATATATATATATATATATACATATATTTAATAAAATAGATGTCAATGTATATTCAGTATGTGTTTTAATCGAATATTTAACAATAGTGTATTCCAAAAAAATATGTACGGCTAACGTATAACACCAAGAAACCTACCTGCAGAATAACAAACAGCGCCTGCATCCTTAGCATGATTGCATGTGTAACGTCTAATCCCTGCATGAGGACAGTCTGCTAGGTTGTCCTCTATTCCGTCACAATGGACATACTTAAGAAGAACAAGGCCAGTACCTTGACCAAACATAGCAGACCCTGGTGCGTCCAAAGCTCCATCAAACCCCAACATTCTACAAACAACCATTGTGTCTCTAAGATCCCACCATACATCACAGACAGTTCCCCAGGATTCTTCGTATAACACCTCTACTCTGCCTTCAGCGTCATTTGATCCACCGACAAGACGGACTTGGAGTGAATTTGGGTGGGCTAAAAGAAAATAGGAACGTCAGAAACGCTACTTTGAGGTTCAGTATATTCAGTATATGGGTGGTGAAAAATGTAAGGGAAAGTAAAAAAAAAAAATAAAAAAAAAAAAAAAATAATCGGCTTCTTGCTCAGCTGCCATTGAATGTATGTAGTGCCCATGTTTATAATGTTGACACCTTTGATATAAAATTCATAACTTTGATTAACGGACAAATGTTTAGTCAATATTCAGGATCCACCGTTCATGGTAGTTAGAATTGGTTTCTAATTGATGTAGGTAATTTTTACTCGTTTTAAGTAACACTGAGTAGAGTAAGTAAAAACTACAGAAAGTAAGAGTGACTAGACAATGAAGAAATAATAAAGATATATATATATATTTTTTTTTCTTTCTTTCTTGTTTTGTTTTGCTGCTTTAAATTCCTATAATACCCTAATACCATATTATAGAGTAAATATAACAAATATGGTTTTAATAAACAGCATTAAAACATCTTGCTGTGCAGAAAACACATAAATTTGAATGTCATGTGTATGTAACATTAACATCAATAAATCAGACAAAATTATGATAAACGTTTCGGAGGATTTGACTTCTTCATTGAAAAAAAAAGGTGAACGATTTTTAGGGGACATGTCAGTTAATTGTGTTGAAAGTTACATGTTATGTCCATACTCGGTTGAGGACATTTGAGGACATTTCAGTATCTATTTCAGTTAATAATAAATGAAACATGTTCCACTTTTTCATTATCTTTTCTATTGATGCATATTCAGTATGTGTATTCCATGCAATATTCAAAAGTAATTTATTCAAACAAATGTAACGGCAAACGTAAAACACACAAAAAACCTACCTCCAGAATAACAAACAGCACTTGCATCCTCAGCATGACTGCACCAGTAACCTTCAATCCCTGCATGAGGACAGTCTGCTATGTTATCTTCTGTGCCCTCACAGTTGACGTACGTAAGAAGAACACTACCAGAGCCTTGACCAAACCTAGCAGATCCTGGTGCGTCCAAGGCTCCATCAAACCCCAGCATTCTGCAAATCACCCTCGCGTCTCTAAGATCCCACCAGTCATCACAGACGGTTCCCCAGGATCCATCGTACAGTACCTCTACTCTGCCTTCAGCATCGTTAGATCCACCGATCAGACGAACTTGAATTGGGTTTGGATGGGCTACAAGAAAATTGAAAGACGAAGCTTAATATAATGGATTTGGGTGGGCTGCAGAAGTTGATTGTGATTTGAAATCGGTGTACCCTGTCTGATTCTTTGTTAGCCCTGGGTGTATTATAAATATTACTAATGGAATCAACTTGAAGTAAAATATCATATAGAGACCTAATGTGGGATATATTAATATAAATTGAATTTTTCAAGCGGAAAGGGCCTAAAATAGATACAAAGTCCTGGACGTGGAGAACACCTTTGAAAAATTCCACCTATAATCGTCTTTGTAAAATGATTTATATGGCGGCCAGGTGATATGAATATTTTTTTAGATCTACTTTTCCCCTCTAACATGAATGAAGAGAAATGTAGCAATATAAAACTTTGAATAGCTTGTTATTCAGCTCAACAATCGGAGAAACATATTGTATAAATATTGTATGTTTAGTTCCGGTGTTCAATTGAGCATCTGGTGTGAACAGATCCATTCCTTGTGCTGATATATTTCAGGATTAAATGCCACTTGCCGAGGTAGAAATATACTACGAGAAAATTGATTTGGAGGAAATATAATATTTGTTGTATAAAAGAGCGACATGAATGCAACATGTGATCATAACAAATCGGGATATTTACGATGACATGCCATACTACCACTCAACTCTTTAAATCTCTCTACAACTATTACTTCGCCTTCATCGTTTAAACCTGGCAGTTGAAAAAAAAAATCCACACTCCGCGACCTCAGTCGACATTTTTTTTCTCACGAACGAGTAAAGGTGTTTAGCTTTATTATGATGACCTCGAGAACATGAACATGAGCAGGACATGAATTAATCATATCTATGTAAATTCCGCATGGAGAAAAAAAAATAAACATATATCCTTCATAAGAAAAATACAAATATATTCGGTGAAATCAAGATAATACCTCCAGAATAACAAATGGTGCCTGCGTCTTCGTTGTGTCCACAGCTGTGAACTCCAACCCCTCGATGGCCACAATCTGCTAAGTTGTATTCTGTACCCGTGCAACCGACACTGTCAAGAAGAATATTCCCTGAGCCCTGACCAAACCTAGCAGATCCCGTTGCGTCCAAGGCTCCATCAAACCCCAGCATTCTACAAACCACCCTCGCGTCTCTAAGATCCCAGGAGTCATCACAGACGGTTCCCCAGGATCCATCGTACAGTACCTCTACTCTGCCTTCAGCATCGTTAGACCCACCGATCAGGCGAACTTGAAATGGATTTGGATGGGCTGCAAAGGTCAGGAGAGTAATTATAATGTAACTTGCCCTTTTGAAATCATTACAGCCTCATTGATTCTATCCCATGCTCCTATGATATATATCACGAAGGCAATTCATTGAAAAGAAATGATTAATGTTGATTATGTTAATATCGATGAAATTTCTCAATGAAATTCATCAGTGTAGTAAATTCACGCAAAACCGTTATAACGCAAACCCGTAATAAATTGACGTTAAAATAATTAATCGATTAGCAGGAGATCACTCTCCGCGCTCCACTGTGCAAGAGAATTTCCACGCAAACCCTACGTGAATGGAGAAGGCATGAACGATTCCAAGATGCGTTCTCAATCTTTAAATTCACAGGGACGGCTTCAAAAGCAAAGGGACGGCTCCACAATACGATAGTTTTAAAGACAAATTTATACTTGATCAATCTATCCTCGCCAATTTATTTTTTACCATGGCGTTTTGCTATAAATCAATCAAAATCATGATTCATCTTTTGCAAGCAGCTGAAAAGAACGCCTGATAGATGTAATGACAGTCGTCGTTTGTCTTCTTTTAATTTATTTATGTATTTCTTTGTGTTTCTTCTCTCTGTCTTCCTTTTTGTCTTATGTATTTCTTTGTTTTTCTTCTTTCTGTCTTCCTTTTTTTCCTTATGTATTTCTTTGTTTTTCTTCTCTCTGTCCTCCCTTTTTCCTTATATATTCCTTTGTTTTTCTTTTCTCTGTCTTCCTTTTTTTCCTTATGCATTTATTTGTTTTTCTTCTATCTTCTTTTTTCCTTATGTATTACTTTGTTTTTATTCTCTATATCTTTTATTCCTTCATGTATTTCTTTGTTTTTCTTCTCTCTGTCTTCCTTTTTTCCTTATGTATTTCCTTGTTTTTATTCTCTCTGTCTTCCTTTTTTCCTTATGTATTTCTTTGTTTTTCTTCTCTCTGTTTTCCTTTTCAGTAGGCCTATGCACAACCCTTGCGTCAAATACGGGCGAACGACTCATAAGAGACTAGGAAAATCACTGGACCGTACAACCATGCTGTGCGGGGCTTACGTAACAATCAGCAAATTTAACGCTAAACCGTTTTCATGGTTATAACGCTTTCGCGTCAATTTGCTATACTGTTCATACTCTTCTTCGGGATTTAGATAACTCAGTGACCTCAGAAATGGGTAATATCAGGTCATGGGGATGACCTTGGGAGGTACATGATAAGCATGCATTACAATATAAGATACGGGCCATTTTTAACAAATTTTCCTAAAATCCTTTACTTCAACTACTTTATGTGGCGGCCATTTTTTAAAAATCATCTTCCATGCTTATTGCTTCAATTTGAAAACTTAAACTGAAAGTGGAAAATGCAGCCTTTATAGTTGTGAATATTTTGCTTTTCATTAGCTAAAAAATCAAATAAACCTACGTGCACCTGTATATAGAATTAAACAGGTGAATAATTCTTAAATATCCAATGTTGATTTCGAAAATAGTTATTAGAACTGGCTTAAACATTAAACAAAAGTCATATCTGCAAAATAAAGTTTTCCCAGCATTCATGACTTTAGACCTTCCAGTGTTGAACGTAAACGTTACGTCCGAAAAAATCAACTTTAAGACTGCCTCGCATAAAAACGTAAAGCATTACTTCATACTGTTTCATTCCCTCTCTTTCACTCCGGCATTAAAATAAAATTAAGGTGAACCTTTTAAATTTTAAATGTTCTAGAAATGCTTCTAAATTATGCCGCACAAAGGGCCAATTCTGACCCCATACTGGGTCATGAAATCCAAACTGACTTGATATGAAACTTCGTTATGATATGCAAAGTAGCATAATTATGTAGAGCTCGATAAAATGATAGAGAGCAAAGTTGATAAAGGATAATTTATATCAAGTTATACGGATTGAAAAGTAGCAATTCTGAAAATTACACCTTTGAAATGGAACAGAGCCATACTGACAAGCAAATGTAAATTAGAACGTATAGTAATGGCTTCTCGATAACAAGAATTCGAATCGAAATCAAGGACTAATATGTGGGAGGCAAAAACATCATTTCTAGAGTCACATTTGAATAGTTCTGCCAATATTTATGATCATTCCATAAAGCATTCAGTGAACAAAGCTATCAGGAATACACTATGGGTTGAGAAAGCAAACATACCTCCTGTGTAACAGGTAGCGCCTGCATCCTTAGCGTGACTGCATGAATAACGTCCTATCCCTGCATGAGCACAGTTTGCTAGGTTGTCTTCTGTTCCGTAACAATTTACATACTGAAGAAGAATACGACCAGAGCCTTGACCAAAGGTAGCAGATCTTGGTGCGTCCAAGGCTCCATCAAACTCCAGCATTCTACAAACCACTCTCGCGTCTCTCAGATCCCACCAGTCATCACAGACGGTTCCCCATGATCCTTCATATATTACCTCTACTCTACCTTGAGCGTCATTTGATCCACCGATAAGACGAATTTGAAGTGGATTTGGATGGACTAAAAGAGAATAGGAACATTACAAATGCCCGTTTGAATACATTATTTATTTGAATCCATCAATTTAATGGTATACAAAACGACAAAATAAATGCAGATTGGCAAGTATGAAATTCTATTTTGTGAAAGATTTGTCTGATTTAATGAAAAAGTAGGGTCCGGTTTAATGAAGATTCATAGAGTTTGAGGTAAAGTGTAGATTTTGGAAGTCACTTAAAAATATCTCTGGCGATGTTCGTGCTCATTAAGATAAGCTGTCAATGAAAAAAAAAATGTCAGGTTATAAAAAGGAAGAAGAGCATACTTCCTGAGTAACAAGTGGCGCCTGAATCATAGCTAAAAAGTCATAACTTATATTATTCCTTCCTTTTACGATATAAACTATATAACTACATAATAAAAAGACTGAATACCTCCGACATAACATATGGCACCTGCATCTTCTGCGTGGCTGCAGGGATAAAGTCCAGCCCCTATATGAGCACAGTCAGCAAGGTTGTGTTCTTTTCCTTCACAATTAACAAAGCTTAGAAGACTACGACCAGAACCGTGACCAAACCTTGCAGACCTCGGTGCATCCAAGGCCCCATCAAACCCTAGCATTCTGCAAACCACTCTTGCGTCTTTGAGATCCCAGAGATTGTCACAGACGGTTCCCCAGGATCCGTCGTACAATACCTCTACCCTGCCTTCAGCATCGTTAGATCCGCCAATCAGACGAACTTGAAATGGATTCGGATGGGCTAAATGAAGGTAATGTGTTAGATGAAACATTAATATGTGTTTCTATCACGCATTTAGGCTGTATATATTTCAGATGTGTCCATGGTCACCACAGGAATGAAGGAATGCCATGTGTTCGGGAAGGAGTAGAATGTATTTTTTTTTTTCTCAGTATATTGTTAAGAAATAAATATAACTGTTGTATCATTATCTCGAACGAAATATTAATTCTTTCCCAGTTAATTAGATTTTCTTATATTTTTCTGAAAACTATAAGAAAGGAAGTGTAAGCTAAATGTTTGATGAAAGTAACTCGAAGAAACAGAAGAAAAAGTATATACATTTTCTGCATAATTACAAATCTTTCAAGTACTGTTGGTCGTTTTCCTCGTAAGAATAGAGTTCATACCTCCTGAGTAACATACGGCGCCAACATCTTCGTCATGTCTACAGTAAGAGACAATCCATACTCTGTAACAGTCTGCCAGGCTGTCTTCTGTTCCGAAACAATCAACACGAAGAATATCACCAGAACCCTGACCAAACCTTGCGGATCGTGGTGCATCCAAAGCTCCGTCGAACCCCAGCATTCTGCATACCACCCTTGCCTCTCTCAGATCCCAACCAGCATCACAGATTGTCATCCAAGATCCACCGTACAATACCTCTACTATTCCTTCAGCATTGTTGGGGCCATTGACGAGATGTACTAGGTGGGTTTCAGTAACAACTGTATTTCATCATATTTTTAACACGGCGTATGTGTATTTACACAAGCCGTGTTATTGAGCTCACTACAGGGCGACACTTAACTCTGAAATATCGCCGATATCGCCTACTCCAGCGCAGGCCCATCCATTGCCAGCCCACAGCGCCGGGGAGGTTAGTTGGGTTTACGGCAGCCACACAATCTTTGCAGAAAATCAGTGCAGCTGCGACACATCACAGTACAGTGCAGTGTCTATAGCCTCAGCTGAAGCAAGCCATCACAGACTCACTGGAACTGGACGATCAGGTAAGTCGCAGAATTTGGATTAACGTTACTAGATCTTTTGGAGCTAGCATTACATTGTAATTGTAATCTGATTTAAAAGCACGACTAGGCCTAGCCTACGCTAAAGATAATTAATTCACTGGCTGGCTGGATGAGTTTCTACTGGATCGGTGCCTGGCTGCGCCGGGCGTGGCTATGCTGCGGCATCTGCCTGTTTGGTCAGCAGCTGCAGCAGCTGAAGTTAACCTGAGCCTGAGGCTGAGGGTGAGGCCGAGGCTGCCTCCGCGTCACAAAGTAGATTAATAAGATGTAACTTATTAAACTGACCAGAATCGACTCTGATTACTTAATAAGTTAGACCTCTAACTTTAAGTCTAATGTTAGGCTTTTAACTCTAACAGTTAGATCTAACGTTAGAATCAGTGTTACTGTTTATACTGTAAAAATAATTGATTCCTGTTATTTGTTAGACCATGACCAAGTAAAATTGATTCCAATTCCTAACTTAGTTTCTCGTACGGATTTTTGTAAACTGAGGATTGGGGGGGGGGGGGGTTCCATGTTATTTGATATTTGATATTTTCCCTGTGCATAAAAGAGCTATTGGCTCAATTTCAACACAAATTTTATAATTTTGTTTTATTTGTAGACTAACGTTAGGTCTAATTTGATCTACATGCTGTCAATAATAATATAAGGCTCAAACCAAAGTTAAAATGCCTTAGATCTATATTAATGATTTTGGTTACCTCATTGTCCAGATGTCGATCTCCTGATAAGACTAACTTGTTAACTAACGTTAGACTGAGTTAGAACGAAAATTCTGTCTAAGTGAAGAGCTAACGAACGAGAGACAGAATTTTCGGTCTAAGACTGAGTTAGATCGAGAATCTATTCAAACAACAAGTCCCTGTTAAATGGAGCAATCCTTATTTCATACTTCAACTTTCATTTCCAGAGCAAAGCCTGCCAAATAACTTGGATGAAATGGTCATGGGATGAATTCTTCTAAGTCTAACTGCCGCAGTGAAGAAGTCGGAGATCTAGACCTACCATCTGGCACTAGCACAAGTAAGCCTGTCAGGTAAGTAGGCCTAGATTCTTTGGGTTTAGATCTAATGTTAGAATTAGATCTAACTGTTACAATGTAGATCTACTTCAATATAGATCATGTAGATGAGCTAAGCAAAGAAAGATCTAGGGTCCGGGGCTATAAACTTGGTGTCGAGGAAGACGGTTAAGTTAGATATAGACTTGGAGTCTACTTCTTCTTAGACCTAGAGACTCTATACACATATAACTGTTAGACCCTGTCCGTGATCTACTTCTAGATTTAGACTAGCATTGTACAAAACAAAAACAAAACATGAATGAGACTGAGAGGTTGGTGGGGCTAATGTAGACCGAAAATTCTATCTCTTGTTCGTTAGCCTCTTATTTGGGTAGGGTCGGCTCTTCACTCAGTTTTAGTGAAGAGCAGACCCTACCCAAATAAGAGGCTAACGAACGAGGGAAATAATTCTCAGTCTAGGGCCAATGTTAACTGAAGGTCTAACATTGGTGAGGTTTTTTTCCCCCCACAATGAGAATTTGCCATGAGCCTATGGCCCGATCAGTTTTTAACAGTGTTTCTCTATAAAAGAATTGATTTGTCCAGCTTCCAAACTATTCTAAACGTCACTAAAGTTGATTAGATTGATTAACTTGGGGGGGGGGGTGTATAATAATCATACATGTAATCTACATCTTCTTCAATCCAGTCCTATAAATGGGAAAAAGCCAAAGGAAGCATGATGATATGATGGAGTTTTGTTTAATATAGGACGAGGAGGGGGGAGAGTGGTGCAAGAATCTATACAACGATTCCCTACTGAATGAAACATTTATTATTTCTAATTTTAATTGTTATTTCCAGAGCCAGAGGATGCCAAATAACTTGGAAAGCATGGTAATGAGATGAAATCTTCTAACTGCAGTGAAGAAGTCGGAGATCTACTATTAGGCACTACATATAACTACATATCAGGTAAGTAGAATCTTGAGGTATAGATTTAGATCTAGATCTACTTTAAATTAGGTGAGCTAATATCATTAATATTATCTATGAGGATATTAAACACTTCATTTGGCTTAGGAGTATTGAAGTATAATCTGTGTGAGTTTAGAGTAAGACAAATAATCTGTAGCTTGTACAAATCAGAATACATGAATCTTTTCATTTGGATTCGTCAAGAAAGCTTTTTACCAGAGAATAATCAACATCATTATCCCTCATTTTTCAAGACTAATAGGCCTAACTGATACATCAGATTTTTAATGTGGAAGTAATGCATATGTTCTGGATAAAAGCACACGGTTTTTTACATGACGTAGATTAACAAAAGCGTTATGATGTAACACTTCTTTAGTAACATTGTACAAAATATTTTTAAAAATTGTGGGATTTTTTTTCAAACAATGCATAAGGTTTAAAAATTGTAAATAAATATACTTTTAAGTCGAGAATGAAGTCGTATTACCTAAACAATTCAAACATTAATTTTGATTTGTAATCACTGGAGATTTTCCAGATTGCATGACAACCGAGAATTGTAGAAATGTTTTATTATAAGATAGTGTCAGTAAAGTAATAAATTAAACAGATAACGTGAATCATTACACAAAACAAGAAAGTCTTCTTGTTCATACCACAAAACCAAGTATTAAAACTAGAAATTTAATTCGTCACTGAAGACGAATTAGGTGGTCTGTCACTGTGGCAAATTGCTTTGTCAGATGTGATAATATTTCTGCAAGATTATAATCATAATGTTGGCGACAATGATGATAAGATGGTCATAGAAGTGATGACAATGACGATAATGATATATTGATAATGATGATCATAATGACAACAATAATGAAAATCACCACGATAATCTAAGTGGCATAGCGCCCCTTCAAGTTCAATTTTATGGGCGATTTTTTTAAAAGTGCTTGAAATGGCATAAAACGTGTGCAAAATGAATTTAGGAGGATTTGAAGAATTTATAAATTTTACGCGCACACGGACGCGCGCACGGACGCGTACGCGCGCGTTTAATGAAATGACCTTGACTGGAATGACAGTGACCTTAACCATGCCAAATATGAAAGAGAAATGACATTTCGTTATGAAGATATGACCATAAGTTGATTTTCACAAAATGGCGCCTGGATGACGTCACGATAATCTGATGACCTTGAAAAAGATGGGGGAACTTGACCTTATTAGGACTGATGACTGACGAAAATATGAAGAAAATTGACCGAGCCGATTTTCAGAAATCGGGATAACGAACTGGACGATTTGATATTACAGGACATGTGGGAGATTATCCCCTAAGCTTTAATACACGACAGGGAATGAGATTGTACACAAACTACTGCACACTACTTTCCAATAGACATAACACGCAAAATTAGGCAGTTTATTACATTGTTTGTGATTTTATATGTTACAGTAGTCGAAGCAAATGGTAAAATATGAGGCAAAAAAAATTTAAAAAAAAATTCAAAAAAAAAATGGACCCACCGGGATTCGAACCTGGGTCGGCGGGATGGGAGGCAAGTGCTTTACCAATGGACCAAAAGTTTTCCAATAGAGATAACACGTAGACGAAAAACGGGATTCTCAAATGACATTTTGTACTTAAAAAACGGGCATGATCCCGACATCTAATCAAAAATTGGAGAGCACATTAGTGAAAGCTTATAGTCTCAGCTATAACATATTAAAATTTGGAAGAAAATCGAGCAGAAATTACAAAGATACTGCTCAAAGAAGACGGGAATGTAGAATCAAGATTTGAGAAAAAGTCATCTCCCATAGAGAATACACGCAAAATGAGAAAAATTGACATGCCTCCTTTAATCGCAAAAATACGCCATGATGCCTTTGTCAAAATGAAAAATTGTGGTGACTGATCTTGTAGAGAATTGTCTCAGCTACAACATATCAAAATTTGGAAGAAAATCGACAATCTATTACTGAAATATTGTCAAATGAATACAAAAATTATGACGTCATTTTTTCAAAATCGAATTTTTGAGTTCATATGCAAATGTGACGACGTTCCGATCCTTCGACCCCCCAATTTTTTTCATGAATTCCAATCTACAACTCATAGGCTTTCAGAAAATGTAAAAAAAATGGGGGGTCTCCACGCTTTCTGACGAGCTATGGCGGATTCTAGATAGGCATGTTTTTAGCACTTTTTACATTATATTGCCCATTGACGCGCGCACGAATTTGAAAGTTTGACGCGCGCGTGTGGCATCATGGAAGGTCGAGAATGACTGTAAATAGTTGGAAATTGTCAAGAATTGTGTCAGGAATACAAACCATGCACAAAAACGGCGTTTTTACGTTCTGTACGAGTTGTGCACGCGCATAACGCGCGCGCGGACGCGCACGGACGGAAAATTTTGAAATGCTTAAAATGTCCTGAACCATACTCTCCTTTGCTTAAAAAGTGATTTTGAGCATTTTTAAATTTTGACGCGCGCGTACGTGCGCGTCATGATGCGCGTGCGGATTTTGTTGACATTTTATGTTGACCCATGACCTGAAATTAATGTGTGTCAAATATGGTTTATTTTTGATGACTCGTTATGAAGATATGATCGATAATGTGATTTCACAAAATGGCGCCTGGATGACGTCATGATGACCTGATGACCTTGAAAAAGATGCCAGAGCTTGATCTGATATAACCTGATATCTGACGAAAATTTCATAAAAATTGGGTGAGCCGATTTTCCGGAATCATGGTAACAAGAAAGTGTATGAAAAATAAAAATAAATAATAAAGAAAATTCTGACGAAATTAAGAGGTGATCTGTCGATACCGACAGACCACCTAATAAAGAAAATTCTGACGAAATTAAGAGGTGATCTGTCGATACCGACAGACCACCTAATAAAGAAAATTCTGACGAAATTAAGAGGTGATCTGTCGATACCGACAGACCACCTAATAATTGTAGAAATTTAAAGTTTCCTTTTGATCATGTAATCATAGCTAATAAAGTAATGTTTTTTTATGAGAATAATACATATACAAAATTAATTTATGAACACATATTTCTCTGTTTGGTCATTATTTCATGCACATGTGACGGTAATGAAATGAAAAAAATAAAAAAATCATGAAATAAACAGGAAGTATGCGTGTGTGTGTTTGTGTGTATGTGTGTGTGTGTGTGTCTTTATCTGTGTCTGCGAGAAAGAAAGGGAGAGTAAGAGGGAGCAAGAGAACGAGAGACTGCGAGTGAAGGAGGGAGAGAGCGAACGAGGTGCCTATGAGAGACATTTTCGGGCCAGTCAGATCGGGTTCTAAATATGGCGGCCAAGTTTAAGGGGGTTGATCCAGACTAGCATGCAACGTGCTCTTTTTAAATACAGAATGGATGGATAGTGTAGTCTTTAATCTTATTCCCACACCTTAAAGCTTTGTTTTACTTTTTGCTCTCACGCCGTGTTCTGTACCGTTTGGTACTTGTTCCAGCGATAATAGCTATTTTATTACAAAGCACAAAGATAAATTTTATTCTAAAAGCGCTCCATTGGCTCTCATTTCAATCGAAAATAAAATAAATACTAAATTGGATTGATCATGCAACAGACGATGAATAGCATCGGAGACATTTGATCTTGTTCAGCCATATATCTTAGCACAAGATCCACGTTCTATATACAAAATAAAATTAACTTTGACGGGGGGGGGGGGGGGGGGGGGTTCGTGACCGTCTTGGGAGACATGTTTGCTGGAATGTCTCTAACAAGAAAAACACAAAAGAAAAGAAAAATATATTTTAAGAAAAACATATTTTAAAAAAGGAAAAAGAAAACATAAAAATAGATTTTTCATACCGACACGGATTTATAAATCGTATCAATGAAAAAGGAAAACCAAAATTTGTGTGTAAATTACTTGATAATTCAAAATCATTCTTTGGTAATGTGCATATCATTAGAACTCTTGTTTCGCCTTCTTCCATATGACACCTACGACAGGATCAATTTGTGGCCCACGCATAATCGACAGTCTGAAGTGACACTGTTAGAAACCCAGTTGTCCAAATTAAGTTTATAGCTACTACACTTTTTAATTATAATTTTGAAGAAAGTGGATATAATTCAGAAACATCTTTTTTGAAAGCTGATATTCTCCTGTTTCATATGATATTATCATGAGGGAAGAACCACGCATGACGGCATATTGAAATTAAGGTCAAGGCATGTTTTATGAATCGGTTATGCACACTTTACAGTAGTGAACGGACACATATCCGTTGTCACATGGTCATGTTTGGGAAATTTTGTGAAGATTTTTTTGAATCATATATTTTTTGAACGATAATGTTATGACTAAAACTTGAAACAATGCTTCCAAATGTTAAAATGGGTCTGAAGTTACTTTTCAGGCATTCTTAGAATGCTGATATTTTTTTTGGGTATTATTATTTTTCAATTATTATCTTTAAAAATTTTCTTAAATGCATTAGGGATATGTATTCCTACTCTTTGTCTAGAAATGATATTGGAGATGAATTTCATGACGAAATGATACAGGAAAATGTATAAAAGTAGAGAATGTAGGCTTGTAATCATATTTTATTTTATACGCCCTCTACGATAGTAATGTAATATTTACTTCTGCGCTAATGACTGAATAGTATATCAATGGAAAATTATTGATAAATGGCATAGTTCATTTCACTCTTTACCTCATAAATTATATTGATTAATGGAGTGACAGTCAAAATCAACACTGATATGTGAAAGATATCAACAGAACAGTGATGTGCAACACGATGAATATTAGCCTTTGGACAAGGCCTCGCGCGCTGCTTGTCTGCCGAGCAGGGTCTGAAAATAGACTAACGCAGTGTGCGTTTACAGCAGTGATCGCTGGACCGAGCCGCGTCAGCGGCTAGGCCTTTCCTAACTTGCGGAGCTCATCATATATTTGCATATGCATGAAGGTCTTACATATACAGCAGCTAGTGACGATCGTGGCCAATCGTGATTGTTTTAACCGCGGTGTTTTACATGGATTCGTTTATCAAATTATGGGGGAATTGGTATTCAAATGTACTTAATAATTAATAATATCTAGTTCAATTTTCCATAAAACATGGATTTATTAAAAACAATAGAGTATTTAATGACTAGAGTATTCATTTTTTTGCTACTTACTTGACTTAAGTAGATCTATTGATAACTTCATTGGACAGTGCAGTGCGAGTAGTCCCTCCCGCCAAACTCTGGGCAGTTTCGGTAGGAGACGCCGATGGGGATGGTGTGCTCGCTGCGACCGTGGCCGTGCCCACGAAGAAGTCCTTGCACAGTGGAATGGCTTGAAAAATTGCAGATTTGCCATAACCGGTTGGAAGATTAAAGGAAACCGAAACCCAAGGAGAGAATCAATGTTATTGGAAAGTGAAAATTCAGAGAAGCACTTTACAAAAAGTTTCATTAAAATTGGTTAAAAAATGAGAGAGTTATGGAAATTTGAAAAGTCTCGTTTTACTTTCTATGGGGATCCTCAAATTGGCAAAATTGCTTCAAAATGGCTGATTTTGTGAACAACTCTCTATTTGTTTTGTTCACAGATTTTCAGATTTTCCCCATTATCTCTCAGAGTGCTCCTTGTCTCCTCCTGAACTCGACATATGTGGTGTAAAATACATTTTCCTATTATAAAAACATTTGAATCTGCACAGGATTAAAGAAGGTCCTTCGAAATGTTCACCAAATGCGTGTACGCGGTACACATTTGCAAGTAAATTATATACTTGAAGGTCTTCATTTCGTTCTGAAAATGAAGAGCTTGAAACCAAAAAAAAAACCAACAAAAAAAAAAACCCCAGAAGGATTCAGAGAAAAAGAAGAAGAGAAAGGAGAGAGACAGAAAGAGGGAGAAAGAGAGATCGTTTAGCAAGATGGGAAGGGGAATATTAGCAATATGAAAAAAAAAAAAAAAAAACGATATAACGATTAGTTATCTATCTGCTTTACAAGATATTGGCACATTTGTCTGTAATCACTTTCGTGGGAATGGTTAACTTCTTAGTTTATTGACACTCGGATGAGCTTGCCTCAGTGTGAATTATATGATATTCAAGAATGCAGGAGCTGATGTTATGAAGGGTCGGTTCTCGTAAGCATAACGCCAAGATGGACTGACAGATAACATTGTGAATAATCTTTATTTCCGAAAGTAATACATAAAGAGAAAGAATACCAACAAAAAATTAGGGAAAATAGTAAAAGAGAGGCAAGAAGAGAATGGTGTTACTCGTGTTGCAGCTCTCTTTTCTGTTGATACTTTTTAAAATATCAGGGTTGATCATATAAATCGTACCAGCAAAGTGAAGAAGCGTTCTGGCAAAATAGTTCCTGGTACCGATAACACGCTGATGGGCCAATTTTTGCTGCGCTAAAATTGGGTATGAAGTTGTTTCTTGGTTCGTCATAATTATGTAAACTGGTTTTGCTGTTACAAAGAACAGAAACATTTATGTGCAGTGGGAGCAATATAGTATTTAAAGAGGGCCCTTCTCATGTAATTCCTCTCTTGCTTGTGGAAATCGGTTTTTGTGGGGCCAACCTAATGCCTCCCTCTGCAGAAAATAAGCTACACCCTCGACTCAACGACAGATGTGCGTTTGTATTTCCCCTTGGTTGCTGAAAATGATGTCCTTTCGGTGATTAATTCATTGTTTTCCTTTACCCTTGCTGTGACTGATCCCATCTCTGTGACAGACGAGGTAATGTTAAATGACATATTTGCCTCACACAGAAATGTGTATGGTGTTTAATCCATGTCTAGAGCATACGTAAAGATTTCTCGCTCTCTAAGAAATATTGATTATCATTGATAAACATGTTTAAGTGTATATTATGTACAGTCTAAAAACTCTATACAATAACCATGATTTTTTTTTCAATAAATAATAACAAAATAAAAATAACTAATAGTCAAAGTAATCATGTGAGAGTGGATGGTGCACATTAACACAAACTGGCACCAGTCGCTACCACTAAGGCTACTTCTTATCGTTTTGACAGCTAGTCTTGAGGTTGGTCTAAATGCCCGGGTCGGATCCATAGTCATGGTACTGGGATACACCTCATTAAAACAAAAACAAAAAAACAAAAAACCTTTCAGCCATATATAAATTCACCGAAAATCATGATCTTTTTTTTTCATTTGCAAATTGCGTTTTTATTCTTAACATTCTTTTCAGCAAAGATACACTTGTCACCTAATTTTACCTTCAAAATGAAAGACAACCTTTTTTTCGTAACTTATTATACATAGCTATATTGTATATCACTTGATATGATGGAAGACAGAGTGTAAGATATATACATAAACATAATCAGGCAGCATCATCTTTGTAAACGAATCAGGCTTTTTAATGAAGGCAGAACTGTTGAAACCGAAATTTATGCGCTGCGTTTCGTTTTATCTGTATTGGTATATGGTCAATATGTTCTGTGAGTAAAACCTTTGAATAAATTCTGGCATATAACATTGTTAAAGCAAGGCAAGTGCAAACGGTATTTTTCTTCTTCTTCAATTAAGGTTATGAAGTTTGTCTTATCCCTGCATTAATATTGAATATACATGTATATTGTGAAAAAAATAAGTAGTGTACGAAAGAAACGTAAAAACATCTAGTGCGCAGTGACGAGAATTGTATCTTAAACTCCATTTCATGATGATATGACTTTGCTATATGCATTGGCATTTCGAAGGTTTACTTTTGTTAAAAAGTCTTCAAAATTTAGCATCGAATTGCGCATACTAGTTTTAATTATATATCATTAGATTAAGAATGCACAGACTTTCTCTACGTACTACTAGCTTTACAAAGGTAATGTAGTGTACATGATAAAGCAAAAACATTTGAAGTGGATTTTTATACGTTTCTTACCGGATATAATTATCTAATTTAAAGAATAGCATAGTATACAATGATACTTAAGTTTTTCGTCTTCCATTCATCAGAGTAAAAGGCAAGAGTTAAGAGAAAGCCAAAAACGAAACAATATGTTTTGTTTCACATGTAATGTTATACTATATATGATAAAGATAATAAATTTCGGAAATATAGAGAATTCCAGTTAAGATTATTGATCAAAGCACTTAATGTAAAGTGTATTATTGCCCCGTTACTTTTTTATAAAAACATTTATTGCATGGGTTACATTTACATGTTGTGACTCATAGTTAGACATTCACAGAATTAAAGTCAGACGTGCTTCACTCTAAAGCCCGGTTCATACGAGGCGTCATTTTGATTGTGTCAGTACCTGCGCTAATCGAGCCTGTGAAGACAATTAACCTATACGCCAGTTACAAAAATTTTTGTTTGCACTGTTCATTTTGCAGTAATGTTTAAAATGATATCACTCTTTCATGACGCGCAAAATGCCTTACAAGTCACTGATGCTGTCCTAACGTCATCAATTTCATTTCATTCACTTAAGAAAGATTTAGCAGTTTGCGGTCACACTTGCAAAACTCAAAAATCACATTCCTCACAATAAAGTGGGAATATTTATGGGGAGTTTCGCAAGTATGTTGTCAGAAACTTTGTTGTCACACTTTCGAAACTACAGGAATCAGCTTTCTGTGTGAGGTCACCAGCTGTCCCTTATCAAGCCAAAACAGGCTCTTGATAAACAGTATCAATGTCCATCAATTCAGGAATAACATCGTAATGGTTGTCCTGCAATGAACGTGGCACTTCAACTTTGCTATCAGCAACTGGTACGGCGGATACTGCCATTTTAGCATTAGGGGGGAACTCCAGCTTTGCCTTTGGATATTAAGACTGTAGGAACACGATTACAATGTAGATCCACGTCCTTATCTTCTAGGTGCTCTGGATGACCTGTTGTCATGTCTGTATAATCATGGCGCTCACTCTGTGTACTGCCAAGTGATACAAGGTCATGTTCCACATCGTTCACATACGGAAACTTTACCCATAGTCCATGATTTGCCAATAGGTCAATATCTATGGCGTCATCTGTCGTTACATAGCAATCTGTGTTGATATCCATGTACCCGTGGGTGTTATTTCCTTGAGTATGTTTTGGTTCTTTGGTAACGCTTGCTCTGTTGTAACCCCGTTGTACACCATTTAGAGAAAGTTCGTTTGCTGCTTTAGTATTACCGTGAGGAAGATACCCTTCGAGGACTACTTCTTTATCTCCTGTTGGCTCTTGGTAAACAGAATTGATGTCCATGTATTCATGAATTACACAATTTCTGTTGCATTGTAGTTTTCTTTTAACACTTCCATTATGGTCAATATCTGGTACACCTGCTGATATCGTTTTAATATTCGGAAGGAGTTTGTGTTTGGAGGGCGTAACGCTTGGGATAAGATAGTTGTCGACATCCTGGTCGACGTCTACTGATGTGACACCAGGAAGAAGATAGCCGTCAAGATCCACGTCCGAACCTGTGGGAGGCTTTTGATAAATAGGCTTCATGTCCATGTATTTATGAACCGGATCTGGTGCAGTTCTCTGTTTTATAGTCATTCTCGCCTCATTGTTGGAGCCTGTTACATCTTGAGCTGTCGTCGTGATAAAGTCAGAGTTTGGAGCTGTAGAAGTTGGAAGAAGATGGCCGCCAAGATCTACGTCTGTGTCCGCTGAGGGTCTCTGATTAACTGGCTTCATGTCCATGTATTTATGAATTGCATAGTGTTTGTCACTGTGTCTTGCTCTTGTCATTCTTGCATCATTGTCAGGACCTGGTTCATTTGCAGCTGTCGTTCCTATCTCCGTGTAAAATCTGGGCTCCAACGTTGCAGCAGTTGGTAAAAGATACCCATCGAAGTCTTCATCATTATTAGTTTGTGATCTTTGATAAACAGTGTTCATATCCATGTACTCATGGTTGGCGCTTTGTTCTTTGGCTCCCGTACCATGCACCTGCTCTCCTATCGTGTTTTGACTTACTGACATTGTAACCTGCGATTTATTGTCCCGAGGTAGTACAACAGCTGACCAACGTTCTGGCAATTTAGGTGGGGAACTTAGATCCTGATAAATTGAACCTATGGGCTGAAGCTGTATAGATCTAGAATGCATTAAATCCATGTATAAAGCAGTATCAAGATTCTTTTTGGCTCTTCTCTTCTTGGCTCGACATAAGCAATATACGAAAGTTGTGATAAGAATAACGCTAGATACAGGAATTCCAATTAATAGGAAAAGATTGTCATGGACTCCATAAGATAGTTGTTTCCCAAGTTCATTCGGACTCGATCGGCCGAGTGTGTTTGGTGTATTTGAATGGAGAGATATAGTACCATTATCAGTTGATAGCGCTTCTACGTATAGTGTGCCTAGGAATGAATGATCAGTAGTCTCAACATCATGAGCAGTCGTAAACTCTGAAAGAGAATGAACAATTGAGAAAATTAATGTTAAGTAAAAGCAAATAATTTTCCTTAATTTTTCAAATACTAAAATTTGTATTCCGGTAATTCGGAGTCATTCCAAAGTTTCTTTACGTGTTTATTATTTGCTAATGTTGCAATATACCTGATCCTATCATTACTTTCCTTTAGGAAAATGTGAATAAAAGTGAAATGATTTTATTGAATGATTTCAGTTGCATTTTGTTTGTATTTTCATCAGCTTTACAGTTTTTGTACATGTGTAAATGCATGCCTAGGGATTTTTTGAGGATATTGGGCTTTGTTCATTACGAGATCCTTTTAATTTCCCTTTCTCTTCACTTTTTGATTTGTTTTTCTTTATATTTTCATTCATTTATATATTTTTGCGCCAAAATTTATTAAAAGTCTATATTTTATGATGTTTTAAGAACAATTTAATGAATTATCTATTTCGCAATGATTTCATCACTTAAAGATGAAGTTAAGTTCTGGCCAATTGTGAAAGAAACTATCTGGAAATGATTTAGAAAGGTTGATTATATAGTGGTGTATACTGGTTTTTGTAATCACTGAAATGACTCACCCTTGCTGAAAGTCATGTGCACTACACACAGAATTGTGTATAATTATGGTACTACACACATGTGGAATTAAATTTTGGTGCAAAAACTTTAGACATATTCTCGTCATATTCGAAAATGAGAGCATGTGAAGAACTAATCTTTTCAGGGGACATTTTTTTCTATGATATTCTTCCAGACTAACATAAAAAAAGAATGAGAGAGCTCACAAATTGTTTTAGTCACCTTCACCACAACTCACCCTTCTCTTTAACTCAAAAGTCAAGTTTCTCCCATTCTTGAGAATTAGTCGGGGCCATTTGCCCCTTCCCCTTAAAAGACCCTAGTAGTAAAATGGTAAAATTATTGAAACCTTCGACCGAAAGCAAGTGGAAGCTATAATAAAATTTGGAAAAACATGGCGAATAAATTTCCATGGTTTTTATTTTCATGTTTCATTTATGTATAGTACCGATATCAGTCATACCTATCGGGAAACAAATGGCGCCTGCATCTTCATTGTGTCTACAGTTGTGAACTCCAATCCCTTGATGTGGGCATTCTGCTAGGTTTTCTTCTGTTCCAGAACACCCGACTTCATCTAAGAGAATACTTCCTGAACCCTGACCAAACTTGGCATGATTGGGTGCGTCCAGTACTCCATCAAACCCCAGCATTCTACAAACCACCTTCACATCTCTCAGATCCCAACCATCATCACAGATCGTTCCCCATGATCCGTCGTACATGACCTCTACTCTGCCTTCTGAATCGTTGGATCCATTGATAAGACGAATTTGGAGGGGGTTTGGATGGGCTATATGAGAATATAATAGATTTTAATTTTTGGACATAACGTCAACACAAATTTGAGCATATGTTTGATGAAAAATGTTCTTCGGTTGCCATGGATGGTATATGGAGCCCCTGTTATTATCTAGGCATAATTAATGATAAATTAAAAAACTTTATGTATATGCCCAAATGTTAACTCCATTACTATTCAGGATTCATAAACCACGCGTAATCGGCATGGTTTGGGGTAGGCTGCGAAAGAAAAAAGTACAATAATGGAATAGCACATTAATTGTAATAAAGTTAAGTACAAATCATTAACACAAAACTAAATAATACTAAATAATGTAAACAAAAATATAATTGAATTAGCAAGTATAATGACGTGAAGGCTTCCTTTTCGCTAAAGACTTAGCTACATATGAAACAAATATCAATGAGCGAGTTGTAATAACTTTGATTATGGGATCACCTATACATGTCGTTAGTTTTCATTCAAGAAACACACAATGAACTATTGACAGATGTACGTGCTACGTTGATAGAGTGAATAAAAATAGAAAGAGAATAGAGAGAGAGAACCGTACTTCCTGAGTAACATATGGCGCCTGCATCCCTCGTATGACTGCATAAGTAACGTCCAATCCCTGCATGAGCACAGTCTGCTAGGTTGTCTTCTGTTCCCTCACAGTTGACATATTTAAGAAGTACACGACCAGAGCCCTGACCAAACGTAGCAGATATCGGTGCGTCCAAGGCTCCATCAAACCCCAAAATTCTACAAACCACTCTCGCGTCTCTCAAATCCCACCATATATCACAGACGGTTCCCCAGGATCCATCGTACAGTACCTCTACTCTGCCTTCAGCGTCATTTGATCCACCGATCAGACGAACTTGGAATGGATTCGGGTGGGCTGTGGATAGATAACATAAACATACGTGGATTTACCGGTGTCAAGTCATGATTTGGCTTTGAGTGGAATCAATTTACTAAAATTAGTCGATATGGCTTGCATTCTTGTCCATGCACATAGATAGTCAATCTATTAGCCGATGCAAATCTTTCAGAAAATGACAGTTTTTTGTTACCATGTGACTATATTCTATATAGTTATGAACAAACGTAATAGAAAAATTGTTTGATATAAATACAGAATAGCAGCGATGATATATATATAGCACCGTGATACAGTCTCGTGCATTTTGGGGGTAATTTTTAGATTTGTAAATAGGGTTCAAATACGTCCTGAATAACCAAAGTTGTCAGGTATGCATATTCGATTAAATTGTTGAAAATATACCTCCTGAATAACAAATGGCACCTGCATCTTTATCCTGACTACATGAATAAAGTCTAACTTCTGGATAACCACAGTCTGCCAGGTTGTCTTCTGTTCCCTCACAGGTGACATATTTAAGAAGAACACGACCAGAGCCCTGACCAAATGTAGCAGATATCGGTGCGTCCAAGGCTCCATCAAACCCCAACATTCTACAAACCACTCTAGCGTCTCTCAAATCCCACGATATATCACAGATGGTTCCCCAGGATCCATCGTTCAGTACCTCTACTCTGCCTTCAGCGTCGTTTGGTCCACCAATCAGACGAACTTGTAATGGATTTGGGTGGGCTGTGGATAGATAACATAAACATACGTGGATTACATTGTAAAAAACGAAGAAAAATAAAATGAAAGCGTCAACACAAATCATGATTTTGCTTTGAGTGAAATTAATTCACTAAAATTAGTCGATATGGCTTGCACTCTTGTCCATGCACATAGATAATCAATCTATTAGCCGACGCAAATCTTTCAGCAAATAGATCACTAACAAAGTTATCCATTTTTTTGTTACCCTGTCACTATATTCGGTATGGTTATGCACAAAAGTAATAGAAAAATTGTATGATATAAATACAGAATAGCAGCTATGTATATATATATATATATATATATATATATATATATATATATATATACATAGCTATATCATGTATATGTATATAGCATTATGTTGTAGTCTCGTGCATTTTGGGGTAATTTGTAAATAGATTTCAAATACGTTCTGAATAATCAAAGTTGCCAAGTATACAAATTCGGTTAAATTGTTGAAAATATACCTCCTGAGTAACAAATGGCACCTGCATCTTCATCATGACTACATGAATGAAGTCCAACTCCTGGATGAGCGCAGTCTGCCAGGTTGTCTTCTGTTCCCTCACATCCGACCAAGGCGAGAAGGATACTACCAGAGCCTTGACCAAACCTAGCGGATCTCGGTGCGTTCAAGGCTCCATCAAATCCCAGCATTCTACAAACCACCCTCGCGTCTCTAAGATCCCAACCATCATCACAGATGGTTCCCCAGGATCCATCGTACATGACCTCTACTCGACCTTTAGCATCGTTGGATCCACCGATTAGACGAACTTCGAATGGATTCGGATGAGCTAAATGATCCAAATATGTTTGGTATAAAATGAAAGCTTATTACTGCTTTCTTTTACGCACAAAATGTGCATGCTTTCTCAGACATGTCCAAGGTAACCCCGGAATGGATTAAGATTGGAATGTGTTCGAGAAGAAGTAGAGAAGGATTAAACACGCATTTTTTAGAGAAATATAATAGCAGTATTATATTCTAGTACGAAATAATATTTTTCCTAATAATTAATTTTATACATTTTCTGAAAATATGAAGGAAAAAATATATTTATGTAAATCTTTTATAAACAAATATAAAAAATAAATAATTTATACAGTTCCTCGAAGTATATCGGTATATGATATTTACAAAAAAAAAGAAGATCTTTTTCAAGATGTAAAATGAATGCTAACCTCCTGAGTAGCATACAGCACCCATATCTCGGTCATGTCTACAGTAAGAGGTAGCCCGTTCATTGTAACAGTCTGCCAGGCTGTCTTCATATCCCAAACAGTTGACATAAAGAATATCACCTGATCCCCGACCAAACCTAGCGGACCGTGGCGCATGCAAAGCTCCGTCGAACCCTAAGATTCTGCACACTACTCTTGCCTGATGAAGATACCAGATGTCGTCGCAAACTGTCATCCACGATCCACCGTACAAGACCTCCACTCTTCCTTCAGCATTGTTGGAGCCATTAACGAGACGTACATCTCGGTAGAAGTATGTCGACGGCTTTATCAAATATGTAGTTCATATTTAATATTCCCCCCAGTGGTACCTAATATAAAACAGCGCAAGAAGGGTATCTAACTTGGTTTGAAAGAGCCGAATACACCTTCTGAAACAACTCCCTCGCCTTTCCTTATAATTGAAAATTGAATAAATACAAGTCAGATTGGGTTGATCGTGTTTGAGGCGATGGGTCTGAAATACGTGATCTTTTTCAACCAGATGTCCATACACAGAGCTTGCAAGTCTTAGGGCGTGCATTTCTTCCAAATCACTTATGGAATGTCCTTTCCATGAAATCGCTGGGCATTTTTTTTTGGGGGGGGGGGGGCGGGGGCAATTCGCAGACGTCTTACCTTGAAATTATCCAAGCTTGAGCTCTTGATCCTTTTTTCTAAGTGAATGAATCTCATTTTAAAATGGAATAATATGTTTGTGGAAGATTGCTTGGACTGAAGCTTACGAAAGTTATGCATTTTTGAAAGTTGGAATCATTTATGATTTCAGGAATATCCTATTTATTTATTTATTCATTCATTTATTCGCTTATTTTTTTATTTTATTTTTTTTAGGAGGGAGGGGTGTTTTGAATATGCCTTTACCCATCAAAGCGGAATGTAATCAATGTATAACATATTAACCGCACACCCGATGGGTGATCCCCAAATCGTCCCGATCATTACTGATATAAGCTTTAAAAAAATTATACTATTGTTTCTTTGTTAGATTTTCAAGTTATTTGTAAAAACATCTTGAATTTGAATGTAGCCTCTTGAATATAGCTATGGGTTTTCCACCAGCTGACGACTCTGATTTAGGGTCGCTGTAGCTGTTAGCTATTGTCCAATGTACAGGTTGTCAAGCACGACCGAGCTGGAGTATAATGCTAGATCTATGGGAATATTTCGGGATTATCATCATGGGGACGCGGAACTGAAGACTATACGGTATAATTGCTGATGTAACTAGTATTTTCATGACTGTCATTTACGGTTATCCCCTTTACAGCTTTACATACTGCAGTGCGTGTCAAAAAAAAGCACACGCTTTGGAAATATCCTCCAAAATAATAATTTTCCAATATCGAGACAATATCTTCTTATACAAGTATGGGTGAGGGTCTGTTTCATTGGATGACACTATTGTATTGGCAATATTTTATTCACAGTGTGTGTGTGTGTGTGTGTGTGTATGTGCGCCCATTTAAAGCGATGACATATGCATGAACTTTACATTCGGACCGATGACACACAGCGAACCGATGACGTCATCGGTTGGCAGACCTGCGCAGTTAGACCCAAATTACATGCTTTTGCATATAGGGGTAGGTCATCAGTTAGTGTTACACTAACAAGTCGTCGGTTGTATAGTAAAATTTCAGACGGGTCATCGGTTATGCGGTTGAATTCTACACACACAGGTCATCGGTTATGCGGTCAAATTCTAGGTTGTAAAAGATGTCATCGGTTAATATGCGCGCACAGGTATGTGTGTGTGTGTGTGTGTCTGTGTCTGTGTCTGTGGAAGGGAGGGATGTGGATGTGTAGTTAGGTATAGGATTAAGGACAAAATGGTTGTTCAAATCAATTATTGATAGTAGACAGGTAATAAGCAGTTAATACCTGAAACTCATTTTGATCAAATCCAAGACTCAGGCATTTTTGCACAAACCGAAGTGTGAGTGTTACAAAAGTATCCATTACTCATTCAAGCGTGAAATATTGTCAGTACCCTTAGTGTCATCCGATGAAACAGACCCTCACCCATAATTGTATAAGAAAATATCATATTGATATTGTAAAATTATGATTTTGGAGAATATTTTCAAAGTGTGTGCTTTTAAAAAAAAAAACACTGTATAGTAGCTTCAATCGCTTGTGAAAGATAAAGAGGAATCAGGAAATCAAACAGTTTAAGACAGAAGTAAGAAATGCCCTTGTTTTAGATTTTAATCAACTTTGTATATATATATATATATATATATATATATATATATATTTGTGTTTTTTTTTTGGGGGGGGGTTGAGTCTCTGCTGCTCAGTCTTTGTTATCATTCATTATGACCATGATGACAGGATTTGAATTATGAGACAGACGCAGCTTCGATTCCACTCTTCTTAATTCACTCATAATTATGCTCATCAATCAACGGGGGTGGGTGACACATAAAATCACAGAGTCACAAATTAACTGAGCGAATGAACAGGGGGCTATGGCCCCTTGTGCCCCCTGGCCACGCCTATGGCAACAAATAAATATTCTGACAAGGCCCAGATGAGTGGTGGCAGATTTTGGCAAGGTACAGTGTCATTCACAAAAAGATATGCACTTTTAAACTGCATAATGTGTCACTTACGTATGGAATAAAGTTGATACATACCCGTTAAATTTTTCTTCTCGCTTCTCATTTTGGTACTAATTTGTTGGGCAACTCTCCAAGGGTGACAAAAAGATCTTGTATTCGAAAAATCAGTTTAATTAGCCAACAAAATAATTAAAATTATAAATATTCATAATTTGAATTCTGAAATAGTATGTATTTGGTAAATTTGGTGTTTGCTGTGTGTGTGTATGTCAATCATTCGCTGTTGTTTTGACGCACTTATAAAAGTTGGCCCCAATGAAACTAATAACACGATAAAAACTACTTTCGAAAAATCAACTCAAGGCAATCTAAATAGACCAGTCTGTCACCTTTAGAAATGTGCGAACATTACAATAGCGTATTACGTAATCCGAACCTGATTTCTATGGGCATTACAATAGGCCTTTGAAATTACATTTGAGTTTATTTTTCGAAAGTAGTTTTTATCGTGTTTAATATACTTTCTTTTTTTTTCTTCAAAATAACCCAAACCACAAGTATCATTTTTCAATAATTTTTTCTGCCTTGATATGAATTTGAACGTTTGTGAATTCAAATGTTTATTTAATCTTACAACATCACATCTTAAAAGGTTATGTGATCAACTCCAAAACCGGGAAAGACCTGGGGTTGGCGTAAGTGATTTTAAACCTACTACCTTATTGACCCTTGTGCAGTCAAACGGAGTATGCCAATAAATGTGGTACCAAAAGAAGAGGGAAAGTGACTCTTCTTTGTTTATATCAGCTTATTTCATATTAACAGTTGCTTTTGACATTTGAAATCTGATTTTTTTTTATGTCTCGCAGCAGTCCATCATCATGTGAGAGTGGGGTTTTATTGTATGCGCGTGTTGCTGGGTAGGAATGTGTGTATGATAAATTTGTATCTGGGATTCTATGCATTTATGTTCTTATTTTTAAAGTGAATAACATATATTTTATTGGAGTGTCCTTAAGCAAAAGGGAAAACACAGAGACTGGCAAAAATATATAGACGGCATGAAAGTGTCGTTCATATATTATAAGGGTATAAGGCATTAAAGCTTAGAGGTATGTTTTTTTTTCAGGATGTATTGAAAAATCTACTTCTGAATGATTTAAGTCTGAAACTTAAAAAAAAAAGACACAAATACTATCTTTCATTTTTTTCCTTTTTATTAGAACAAATTAACAGACTGGGACTTCTAAATTATTAGGGTACTCCCCTTTTTTCATTCTACATAAACTACCTGTGCTCACACAATTGTCATTATTTACCACATCATTAAAAAGCATTACGTACCTAATTAGCTTCCCCTCATTTTTATAATACGGTGAATTGGGGACTCTGCAAATAACTTATAATACTCATTATTTATAGGAAGAGAGTAAAACGATTTTTTGGGCGTAATGCTACATTTTAAGAGGATGAATATCGGTGAAAAGGGCATACGTATACAATACACACGCATAGACACACACATGCATATATATATATATATATAAACAAACTATTAGACATTTCATGCTTTTATCCAACTTCTTTATTTACTCTCACGAATTTTCGACGGTATTCACATCGTCTTTATCAAAATACTTGATAAAGACGATGTGAATACCGTCGAAAATTCGTGAGAGTAAATAAAGAAGTTGGATAAAAGCATGAAATGTCTAATAGTTTGTTTTTTGATATTCTACCAACACGTGGACTTTGTATTTATATATATATATATATATATATATATATATATACACTTGGAAGCAGGTTTGTTTAGACTAGGTCAATTTCTTTTACAGTTGTAAAGTTGTGTCCTCCTAAACCTTGCCCTTATAGTAATAGCAGAGTAAGAAAATAAGAAGTAAGCACAACACAAATTATTCATATTTTCTTTTATACTGGCAAATTCTTACATCTGAAAGTGCTTCAAACATAACAGAATTGACAAACTTGAAGAAATATCTTTCAAGTGAATTCGCAATACTGACACAATTATGCTCAACAAAATAGCGTTAAATTGTACTTAGCGTTTACATCCCTAGTTGAATGCGTTTCCCAATAAATAGCCACCCCTCCCCCCGAAAACCTTTTTCAATTATCACGTTCAAAAAAACAACAACAAAAAAAAAGAGAGAGAGAGAAATTTGAATGTGCCACCTGTTTGTTGATTATTAGATAACTGAAAATACTCGACTGGAGGATATAATAACAAATAAAGAAATAAATCAATGCAATTATGACAGCAAAAGGATTGCAAAAAATTGTTTACCCTTCAGCCTACATTTTCAAGAAAAATGGTTTCAAAGTTTCGTTTAACCCCTAGAAATGCATTTTTTCTTTCCTCTATCTGTGGAAAAGTAACTGACCTATATGTTTAATCTATCAGAGGAAATTTGATATGAACTTGACATTAACGAGGTCCAAACGTTTAAATAAAAGTTTATCGTGCTTTAAACTAGATCTGGACCAGCGTGACCCCCCTGTAGATCCGCCCAGGGCATGCCTGATTTAAAACTTTTTCCTAATGAAAAAAGGAAAAATCTTGAAACACTCCCTGCTGGTAATGAAAATTTATGACCATGATGTGTAAAAGTAATAGACTAGGTATGTTATCACAGTTTTATTGGTGTACATGAAGATAATAAATATTTCATTATTTTGGAGATTTGGGCAATTTCTGGAAAATGAAAAATCTATTACTGTCATTTTTCTATAATGATGATATGATGTTATGATAAAATTTAGTAAGTTCAACAAATAGTCTAATATGGAATATCGAAATCACTGTTGTTGTTTATGAAGATTCGGCCCTTGCCAGTGCCCTTTTATTAGTCATCAGATCACATGTAATCGTCATTACATCTATATCAGGCTCATTGCATTTACCTAACTCCAAATGCTTCTTTTCATCATACTGCTTAAAATTAACTTGTGATCCAGTAGGATCGTCGTTAGATTCGATACATTTATGGACGACACTTGTGACATTTGGTAAAGATATCCACCGAGGTCTGCGTCCTCTTGCAATGATAATTGTTGGTTCATTTGATCTTCTATGGTATCCATGTAATTATGAGCGGTATCTTGTTTATTACCGAACCTAGGTAGTTTTCCCGTCTGCGCATCCAAATTACTCTTTAGACACACATTTATTTTATTTCTAAAAAACTTTTTAGCCCTCCATACGCTATTTTATTGAGTCAAATAAACAACATTTTACAACTCAATGTAACTGATATATCTTAAACTCAAATAAAACAATACTTTTCCATTTCTCCCATTTTCCTTTAAACAAACAAAGATCGAAGTGACTGCCATTTCGTGAAAAATCTCTTATACAGAACCGATATCATGGATATAGAATAAATATATCTCTCATCCTCATAATATTGAATAATATTTATCTTCATAGAACCCTAAACCTCATTTTTTTTTCGAGACAGCGTAGTTGTTTCTGCCTCTTCAATGCCAAATAGAATTTCGGGCTCAAAATCAGTAACACATGGAAGACTATTAGCATCAAAGTGAATTTCCTGGTCCGATGAGGCCGACTTGTTTTTAGCTGTCGTTTCCATATCGTCGTGGGGGTTTCACCTATTTTGGTCTGCGGTGCAAACATCTGCCCCTTGTCCTCAAACAGCCAATTTTCACAGGGCTCTGTGATCATGCTACCTCTACTCATCCTCATTAAACGTCGTTCTGGAAGTTTAATTCAAAATCCTTGTAAATATCATTGTCTGAGTTCCTTCTTGCCCTTGACTTGATGGCCCAACGCACACAGCATGGCAGCATTACCATGAGAAAGACGCTCAAAAGGAATATACAAAGCCCAGTAATTGTGGTCGTTGCCGGATTTCGAAGAACGATGCTATTGGCTGGCGTTTGGTGTGATAAGGAATGATAAGAAAAATTACATTGACATTGCTGACATATTGTAGAACTCCTAACGAATTATATTTTCGAGGGAATTTAAAGAGCTTGACATCCTAAATTTCTTTAAATTAACTATGGAAATATACTGTGTTTGGATTCTGCCCCGACAATTAGTGTCTTTTGATATTAATTTTGCTACTGTATTTTTGAGTCTTTATTGTAATACACTTTTCTTTAAATTTGTAAGAAGGCATACATAAAAACATTTTTAAAGCCAAATGATTCCTGTGCTTGAGCGAGTTAGACAGTCACAAATCTCAGATTTGCTTCACTAAAATGCCCGGCTTACACGAGGCGTCATTTTGATTGTGTCAGGACCTGCGCTCTGCAAACCAATAACACATACGCCAGTTACCAAAATTATTGTTTGCACTGTTTATTTTGCAATCATTTCTAATACGATATCACTCTTTCATGACGCGCAAAAGGCCGTACACGTCACTGACGCGGTCCTAAAGCCATCAAATTACGAGCTTAAACATGCATCCGTGTTTTGTCATCCGACCGTTTTTCCCTGTACGCTGCATTTTTTTTTTTTTTTTGCATTTTTTTTTGGGGGGGGGGGGGTGGGGGATTTTAAAAAAAGTTTATGAATTAATTACAACATTCGTGCTTGGTCAATTTATGGAGATAGCATGTGGAGATATCAAACACGTTTATATCAAACTGCGGTCTTTGCGAATAATTCAGGAAATTTGATTCACTATAATTTTCCATTGCGGCGTGGAAATATCGATTAAGTCAACCACTGGATTTTTCATCACTTTTGCGCAGGTTCAATACTTACACAATCCTTGTGGACCTAGCTGTAGAGGTGGTTTCACTCACATGAGAAAGATTTAGCATTCTGCGGTCACACTTGCAAACATAATAATCACATTCCTCAAATCGAAATTTGAATATTTATGAGAAGTATGTGGTCAAAAACTGTGTTGTCACACTTTTGAAACTACAGGGAACAACTTTATGTGTGACTACACTAACTGTCCATAATTAGGCCTACATGGGCTCTTGGTAAATAGTATCGTTGTCCATGAATTCAGGAATAACATCGTATTGATTGTCCCACAATGAAGGTGAAACTTCTGCTTTATTATCACCAACTGGTTTGACAGACACTGCCACTTTAGCATTCATGGTAACTCCAGCTTTTCCTTTGGATGTTAGGACAGTAGGAACACGATTACCATCTAGATCCACGTCCTTATCTGCTAGGTGATCTGAATAAACAGTTGTCATGTCCATATAATCATGGAGCTCACTCTGCGTACTGCTATGCGACACAAAGGCATGTCCCACCTCGTTCGCATACGGAAACTTTGACCATGGTCCATGATTTGCCAACAGATCAATATCTATAGCTTCATTGGTCGATGTGAAGCAATCTGTGCTGATATCCATGTACTCATGGGTGTTATTTCCTAGGGTATGATTTGGTTCTTTGGTGACACTTGCATTGTTGTAACATCGTTGTACACCAGTTCCATTTAATAGAGAAAATTCGTTTGCTGATTTTGTATTGTCATGATGAAGATACCCTTCGAGGACTTCATCATTATCTCTTGTGGGCTCTTTGTAAACAGAATTGATGTCCATGTATTCATGAATTCCATCTTTTCTGTTGCCTTGCACTTTTCTTTTAACACTTTCACTATTGTCATTATCTGGTACAACAGATGTTTTGATATTCGGAATGAGTTCGGTTATTGAGGGCGTAACGCTTGGGAGAAGATAGCTATCAAAATCTTGTCCTGTGACGCTTGGAAGGAGATGGCCGTCAAGATCCTACGTCAATACCCTTTGTATGCATATGACAAAAATAATTCATGTTCATGATATGAACATAATTTAGTTGATCTTATAGGTTTTCAGAACCCATGATGATCACCACTACAGTACGCATGGAATGATGGGGGTTAATGATATTTAAACCCTCTGACCCAAAGCAACAGGTAGCAATAATGAGATATGATGCAACAGGGTTTGATTCCTGCATTTCGGATATCGATATTAGTCATACCTATCGAGAAACATATGGCGCCCGCATCTTTGTTGTGTCCGCAGCTGTGAACTCCAACTCCCACATGTGGACACTCTGCTATGTTTTCTTCTGTACCCGAACACCACATATCATCGAGAAGAATTTCCCCAGACCCTTGACCAACTTAGCAGATCCTGGTGCCTTCAAGGCTCCATCAAACCCCAGTATTCTGCAAACCACTCTGGCGTCTTTCAGATCCCATTCATCATCGCAGACAGTTCCCCAAGATTCATTATACAGGACCTCGACTGTTCCCTCAAACTTATTTTCGCCACCGATTAGACGAACTTGAAATGGTTCTGGGTGGGTTGTAGGGGGAAGACAATAAATATAAATTTATTTTGTAATAAGGAATCATACGCATTTTTAACGTAATCAATATGTCTACCTTGGTTTGAACATTAGTACGGCATGTTTTCTGAAATTAAGGGATGCATTTAAATCCCATGACCTCTCGGTAAAAATGTTTATAAGTGGAACCGTGCAGGATAAAAATTTATACCCAATTTTATCGCGAAATACAGTGTGTCCCAGAAAAAACGAAACCGAGATGTATCGATGAATTATTATATTTTAATCATAATTATGATCAATAATCAATACATATTTTTAAAGCTTAGACCCTCTTCTTTCATCAGGTACTACTTATATGACACATGCTTCACGCATGAGTGAATGAGAACAATATGAAGCAGGGCTTCCAAAAAGTCCACTGCACAACGATACCTCGAATTCCAAGTAATATATTAGAAAACATTTTTATCATTGCAATATGAAATTAATACTCCTTAATAGATAATTTTCTTCTCTTTAATATGACACCTCAATGGATAAAAATGAGCCAGGAATGAGTAAGTTCTGTTTGTTTAAAGTGATGCTTGCATTTCCATGATTTATTAAATGAATTCGTTTGTACTCGCTGCCTGACGTAGCAGTGAACAAAGAAGACAAAAGACTGCATGCGTGGTTGATCGTCAACAAAATGGAGTGGTCAGTATAAAACGTCACCAAAATGATAAACGCTCATTGATCATGAAGAAGGTCTTCATAGACAGTTAGACCATGCAGTTAACTACGGATCAGCGAGTGTTTCTAATAACAGAATGGGGACGTTCTGGGAGCCTTCAGCAAGTTGCCGAGGCCTTCCATCTACGTTTCCCTGATCGCGAGGTTCCAGCTAAATCAACCATCTGGCGGAACATCAGGAAGTATCAAGAAGAGGGTACGAGCCTTAATTTGAACAAAGGCCGATCAGGACGTAGGAGAACAGTGAGATCTCCCGCCAACGTCGACAACGTCCGACGCATGCTAGAAGCAAACCCAAGGGTGTCTGCCAGGAGGAACGGCATGGGGATAACCAAGTCCTCATTCCAACGCATCACCAAGAACGATATCCGCTGGTATCCATACCGGATGATGTGTCGTCATCAACTTCTGCCCGCAGACCTGCCAAGAAGACTCCGATACAGTGAATGGCTGCTAGAACGAGGCCCGCGTTTCATTACAGACATCGTGATAGGGGACGAGGCATCATTCTTTATGGACGGCCGGGTGAATAGCCAGAACGTGCGCCAGTATGCTCCTATCCATGAACCGCCACCATTCCATTTCGATCGCAACATCGCACGGGAAAAGGTTTCCCTCTGGATGGTAATGTGTGGAAATGGCGCTTTGATTGGTCCGATTTTCTTCGATGGCAATTTAGATGGAGACGGCTACTTGCGAATCCTGAATGACGAGATCGTACCGCAGTTAGATGCTCTCTTCCAGCGCCAAGTTGATGGAAGTTTCGCAAGGATTTGGTGGATTCAAGATGGAGCCCCAGCTCATCGCAGGGTCATTTTCAGGGATAGGCTTGCAGAGCTATTCCACGAAAGGGTAGTAGCAATACATCATCCAGTCGAGTGGCCTCCAAGATCGCCGGACTTAACGCCATGCGACTTCTTCTTGTGGGGCTACCTGAAGAGCAAGGTGTTCGCAAGCCCACCGCGTGACCTGGGAGATCTTCGGAGGAGAATCATTGCTGAAGTTGAGTCTCTACGGCATCAGCCTGGTGTGATACGTCGAGCCATGAGAGCCATGGAATCCCGTGCAGGATCATGCGCAGAGAGAAACGGTGGTCACGTTGAAGGACACTGAACTTGACGAAGCAGTAGGAAGGACTTATTTACGAACAAGATACGTAAATGATGATAATAAAAAGAACGAAAATAAACTAAAGTCAAATGCATTTGTGTTTTTCTTCTTACTTGTTTACATCTAAAGTGTTTGGTTTGCTGGTTTGCCGAGTGTGTGTAAGAGTGACATGTCTGGTTGAATTTATGAATGGCATTCATGGAAAATAAAGTTATTTTGTACTGAGAGTGTTGACAGGTATGCCGAGTTTTTGACTTATTAATTAGATAAACAAACAGCCATAACATCAACACACACACACACCTACAAATATACGGAGGGAGAGAATGGAAGTGTACATGAGGGATGAAGAGTTTTTAGTGTTCCGAGTGGTGTAGGGGATGGAAGTGGAAATGAGTGAGGGAGGGATAGGTTTGATCATGCAAGTTAAACGATTATGCAGTGGTGTTTGCTTAAATCTAACTAAAGATCATTAGACCATACACAAACATCCTCTCTCTCTCTCTAACACACATCCACACACGCACAACCACACCCACACACACACACTCCACACATAAAGTGGGAGAGGGAAAGAGAGGGGGAACTTGAGGGAGTGTAGGGTTTGAGGTTCCGGGAGAGATTGGCATGATGGGGGGGGGGGGGGGAGGTGGTGGTAATAATAGGCAATGAGGATGAGGATGAGGAGGGTGGGATAGTATTGGTTTCTACTCGAAAGCTTTTAGACCATCCATGACTTTCTCCGCATCCATTCATGCGGAAAACCGATGCGGAGTTATGGAACAAAGGATTTTTAAAAATCATCGAAATGCAATCAATATTTCAATTCAAGTTATCTCTGTCATCCGTTGGTCATTTTTCAAGATTAAGGTGTCAAACGAAAGGGCGGAAAATGAATTTTTTAGACATGTGATTATCTTTTTAAAATTCAAACATCGTTGGCCAAATGAATTTTTGACATCCCAACTTCACATTGTTATTATTCACTCATGCGTGAAATATGTATCATATGAGTGGTATCGCAGGAAAGAAGAGACTCTAAGCTTTACAAATATGTGCGACTTATTAATCATAATTGTGATTAAGATATGATTAATCATCGATCAATCTCGGTTTCGTTTTTTCTGGGACACACTGTATAGCCTGAAAAGAAATTCGATCGTAATATTATTGTATATCATAATTGTTATTATTAACATAATCATCATCACCATGATCATACAATTATACACGTACAAAACATACCTCCTGAATAACAAATGGCACCTGAGCCCCTCTCATGACCGCAGTATAATCTCCAACCCCTGGATGAGCACAGTCTGCTAGATTTTCTTCTGTTCCCTCACACCGGACTGAAGTGAGAAGAATGCGACCTGATCCCTGAGCAAACCTAACTGATCTTGGTGCGTCTAAGACTCCATCAAACCCCAGCATTCTGCAAACTACCCTCGCGTCTCTCAGATCCCAGCCATTATCACAGATAGTTCCCCAGGTCCCATTGTACATAAGCTCTACCCTGCCTTCAATATAATTTGATCCATTGACAAGACGAACTTGAAATGGATCTTGAGGGATGAATGAGAAAATTAAAGTGCTAATGGCCGTTTAGATGTGTTAAGTTTATTGTGTATTCAAATTCTGCGTCATGATAAGGTGATAACGTAGGCATAATTAAACAATCTCTGGAAAAAAAAGATGATCATTCTCCAGTTTTCATTAATTTTCTTGTTGGCAACATTAATCTTAGCACTTTTATTCAGTTCGTAATCCTGAATTATCTGTATTAAAAGTATGCTCAATATTCAGCATTCACGCGTTCTTAGAACGGGTTTTTGTAATAAACATTTTCGTCTAGCTTTGTATGAGAAGTGATGGAAATAAGTCTCCCGATTCATAGAAGATCTTTGAGTTCGCAAGAATCTGTTGCCATAAACACGAACAATGATGTAAATTTAGATAGATCAAGAGGTAAAATAATAGCATTTTATGTTGAAGATTGGGCTTGTCGATATCAAAGAATTGTCTGCATAGTCATCATAGATCATAACGGAAGACGCAAAAAGTAATGTTGACTTATAAAATCATAAATAACTCGCCATCTCAACAAAAATTTGGCGCTCATCCAATATGCATTTGTAATTACCAGGTGTACTTTGTTTAAACAGAGGTAAAACATACTTCCTGAGTAACAAAAGGCGCCTGCTTCCTTAGTATGACTGCATGAGTAACGTCCAATCCCTGCATGAGTGCAGTCTGCTAGGTTGTCTTCTGTTCCCTCACATTCGACATAAGAAAGAAGAACACAACCAGAGCCCTGACCAAACCAAGCAGATCTCGGGGCGTCCAAAGCTCCATCAAACCCCAGCATTCGACAAACCACCCTGGCGTCTCTCAGATCCCACCATGTGTCACAGATAGTTCCCCACGATCCATCGTGCATGACTTCTACTCTGCCTTCAGCATAGTTAGATCCACCGATCAGACGAACTTCGAATGGATTCGGATGGGCTGAGCGATTACATTATGTTAGATATATAAAAGAAATATGAAGACCTTGTGTGTGTTTTTTTGCAATAATACTGTGTATATATGTTCTAGACGTATCCCAGGTAAGGCCGAAATAAATCAAGAATGGTAAGTGAGCGAAAGGGAGTGAAATATATATATATATATTATTTCAACATACCAATTTTCAAAGCAATATGATGACTGTACAATAGTATAGGAAGAAGCATTAAATTTTATCCTCGTTATCCTGATTTTTGATAGGAATGAAAGCGTAATCTGCCTTGAAAGCAATTCAGAGAAGCAATTTTTAGGGCTCTCTGAATAAATACTTTGGTTCTTTCCCTAACATACACCGAGTTCATACCTCCCAAGTAACATAATGCGCCCACATCTTCGTCGTGTCTACAGTAAGAAACAACCCATACTTTGAAACAATTTGCAAGGCTGTCTTCTGTTTCCCTACAACCGACATAAAGAATATCACCTGAACCCTGGCCAAACCTCGCGTATCGTGGCGCATCCAAAGCTCCGTCGAACCCTTGCATTCTGCACACCACCCTTGCCTCTCTCAGGTCCCAGTAATCATCACAAACTGTCATCCACGATCCACTGTACAAGACCTCCACTTTTCCTTTGAGCTGCCCTCTAGTGTTTTTCATCCAGCACCAAACCAGACTTGCCAAGAGGTGGTGTAGACACGCATACATGATCTATTCGTACGGAAGGGATGAATAGATCCCCCTCACACACACACACACACACACACACACACACTAACAATATATAACTGTGGGTGTCTGCAGCACTCCTTCCAAACCTTCGACTGTATTATGATATTTTTATGGAAATACGAAAACAAATACCGTGATGAATGCGAATGGAAGACGAGTCGACATCGCCGATCTGACTAGTATCATATAAACTGGATATTCATGTTATTATGCACTCAAGGCCTATAGGCGCTTTCCTATACACTAACCAAATAAAACAACAACAACAAAAGAAAAAAAACCACAGACACGCAATAACGACAACCACGGTATATTAAAAAAACAAGTGGAGAAAAAACATTGATTCAACCTCAAATCGATTGTCTATGTGTTTCGGTTTATTCTCTCTTCTTCAACGGTATTCCTTGAGCAATAACAAGAATCAAATAATCAGTTTGCAGTTTCGATTCTACTTTTCTTAAAGAGCAATCCAACCTTTATGCAAGCAGCTTTGAAGGAAAGCAGAAAAATCAGAAAGTCGGGTTATTAATTTCAGTTTTATTGCAAAAGGGTAGTCGCATTTCAAGTCTATTTCTGGACCTGCTCTTCCAGAGAGCCCTGCATTCACATAAAAACTACAGAACATAATTCATATCAAAGAACCAGAACATATACAATAATCTAACAATGGAAAATAAACGTACATATGAATCAAATCAAAGTCCACATTTAAAATTCGTAAAAAAGGGAACACAATTATTACAAAAACACACACATTACCAAGAATATATTTTAAAAAAAGAAATGCATCTTATAAATACTGAATGAAACTAAAAATAATGAAGAATGACAATATAAACTAAATTTAAAAAAAGAGAAATATTATCGTAATTTTAACCCTTGAAACCACCAAGGTTTCCATTTTAAAGTCTGTTTTATATTTCAGTATAAATAAGGAACTTATTCATACCATAATGTGTGGAGTGTAATATCGTTCCTTTGTTTATATATGAAGTTAGATAAGGTGCTTATATGCCATTGATGATTTTTAAAAATGCATTTTTTGATATTTACTTCTGTCCTCGACTGCTTTCCGTTTCGATTAACTCAAGTATTAAGCACGTATGAACCAACCGTACATACCTATTTTGCAATGTTTGCAGATATTGTTTTGACGTATTTCCCCGTACTTTACTAGAATAATTTAAATGCGGTAAGATAGGTGACTAGTATGATGTTATATCATAATATAATGTTCTGTTTGTCAAAGTTTGATCGAATCCGATGAACAACAAAATTAATGGATGATTTTTTTTGTGTGTGTGTGATTCTGATGAATTTGTTGAATTGCTTTCTAGGTTAATAATTCGATTCGGAGATAGGAACCATTCCCCCCCCCCCCAAAAAAAAACAAACAACAACAACAACAAACAAACAAAACAAACAAACAAACAAACAAAACCCCAAAAAACAACAAAACAACAACAAACAAAAACAAACAAAACAAAACAACAAATGAATCAATATTAGTAAATGTCTGAAGTAATTTTCACGTTATGGCCTAGTATAACCAAAAATCATACGGTTTATAGTAAGTGAATATAGATGTTCATCTTGATCCAAATTATTCTGTTATTACGGATACATGAATTATGAACTGCTGTATTTAGGAAAGAGAGTTACTCCATCCTGCAATTGGTCAATTTAAAGAAAGAGTCCTTTCGTAAATTATATCTCTTTCAAGGCTCTTTTTCAGATCCTAGCCTAAATAAAATATAAGTTTATCACGGTCAGGGTATTCATTTAATGGATACCTCCTTCGTTGTGGGTCTTTAGTCAGCATAAGGTCCATGTGTTCTTTAGATGTCCCAGTGTTTCCTTGGCTGGTTAACTGATATCCTCCACTTGCTGAAAATTACATTCTTAAAAGTAAGGAAATACCAAAAGTCAATTTTGCTCATTTTCATCAATCTGTCCCTCAACTTCCACTCTGCTACTGTTTTGGATGCGTTCAGTTTCCAAGACAGAATCACTTGAAAGAAGATATCCATCAAGATCTATGTCCTTTCCCGTTGAGAGCTTTTGGTAAACAGTTTTCATATCCATGTACTCGTGTATTTCATGTCGCTTCATACCTTGTGGCAAAGCCGGCTTTACTTCATTCAAACTACAACTGTTTTCTTTGTTCAGTCTTGCATTGTCACAAATTGGGTCATGCATTACCTTCTTCCTGTCCCGTGGGGTTTTCTCTGTGCTTGGAAGGATATATCCATCAACATCTACGTCCTTTCCCGTTGAGGGCTTTTGGTAAATTGTTTTCATATCCATGTACCCGTGTATCACATTTTGTTTTGTATTTTTCGTTAAAGCCATCTTTCTTTCATCCTCATCACAACCAATTTCCATGTCCAGTATCTGTTCGTTAACACAAGTTGTTTCATTGGATGGTATTGCACCACCATCGTTTATTGACGTTTTTGTGTTCAGTAGAAGATATCCATCGAGATCTATGTCCTTCCCGCTTTGGGGCTTTTGATAAACTGTTTTCATTTCCATGTACTCATGTATCACACTTTGTTTTATGTCTTGTGGTAAAGGCATCGTTCCTTGATTTTCATTAGGACAGTTTTGCTTGTTTACTTCCATTTTGCCTTCACATACACCTTCATTCTTTACTGCCTTTTCATGATTCGAGGACATTTCTGTGTTCGGAAGAATATATCCATCGGTATCGAAGTCCACAGTTTGGGGTGTTTGGAAAGCCGTTTTCATGTCATCATATTCATGCATCTCTCCTAAATCATCATGGCGATTTAAATATTTCATATTCGATTCATAATGATGACCCAAAACATCACTTTTCCGTCTCTCTGGTAATTTAGGTGGAGCATTCAAGTCCTGGTAAGCTGAACCAACTGGCAGAGCGTGCATTGATACTAAATTCGTTATGTCCATATAAATATCCGTGTCCAAATTCCTGGAACTGGTTCTGTTTTTAAATCTATAAACACAGTAACAAAATGATGAGATCAGAAGGATAGTTAATAATAAAATGCACAGTCCAATTAGAATTATCATCCGGTGATCTGCTAATAGACCTGGGCGTATAGTTGAGTTAAAATGTTCAATCTTAATCGTGGACAAGTGCTGTTGGGATGTGAGTAGCTGACTTGCTTGCTTACTTGAAGAAACTATAGTAGTATCGTGTTCAGTGGACAAAAGATCGGTCGTATACATAGTCGGTGTTGCATCAGAGGTGGTTGATTCCGAATAAGTCTTCAAAGCTAGAAAGATATTTCAGAACAATTAATTTTGATATTTTGTACTTCTCAATATTAGGGCATAGAAATAAACTTACAGATATAACAGAAGGATATACATGTTCAGATAAAGAAAGACAGGCATTGAGATGAGCAACAGTGACGATTAATTTCCAATTTTTAAAATCCCGTAATGTTTTGACCAACGTTCTGATAGTTTGTTCTGTATTTCCTACGAAGTTATAATAAAAAAACACAAATTGTCATGAACCACGGTATTGAAGAAATGTCAGTGTAGGCTGAATCTTACTAAATGCAACATTCATTTCTTTTGTGAATGCCAATAAATGTAGGGGTTTTTTAATCACGGCATTTAAACGTGTGCTGGATATAATGTAGGTCCTTTATACATTGACGTTACTAGCCCAGTTCAAAGGATACGACATCACCAATATATTGTTCTTACATCGAGCTTGCCTATAAGCTAATGACAAAATTGTGCCCACGTTGAAGGAAATTCATTACAATTTATCGGTTTGCCCTTCCTTGCCAAAGCTCGGCTGAATGCACTAACATTACCTGCTGGTTTACATATGACACTGGCATCCTCCTTATGTACACAGTTATTAACACCTATTCCCTCATGTTTGCAATCCTCAAGATTAGTTTCCGTCCCATTGCACTGAACTCTGTCGAGTAGGATTTCACCAGAACCTTGACCAAATTTTGCTTGAGGTGGAGCGGCCAAAGCCCGATCAAATCCCAGTTTCCTACACACTACTGTAGCGTCATTCAGGTCCCATAAATCGTCGCATACAGTTCCCCAAGACCCTTCATGTAGTATTTCAACTCTGCCTTCTGATTCATCAGCTCCACCGACAAGTCGAACTGGGTGAATATCATAAAAATAAGGGAAACTGTTAACTTTGTTTAAAGACAATTTATCAATAACAAGGTGCTCCACGTTTAATAGTGATAAGTAGGATGGATAAATGTGCGGGAAATTCATATATTTCCATTTCAATGGATAAATTATTCAAAATGCCCCCGTCAAGGAAGCGCCATTCGCTACGTAATTAGCGAACGCATGTGCACATGTGCAAAATGTCGATCAACATAGGAAGCAGGAAGGATTATCAGAGATAGTGTTATGGTACATAATTCATGTAAAAAGTTGTTTAAACTTAGCAGTGCAAATTTCCCTCCCTTATAAAATATATACCGAGAGATTAAGAAACTTACAAAATAATATTTCGATTCCTAAAAAAGTGACCGAAAATGAAGAAATGTATAAATGAACAACTTTTTCAGATAGGGGATAGAAAGAGGGAAGAACATACTTCCTGAATGACAAATGGCGCCTGCATCATCAGCGTGACTGCATGAATAACGTCCAATCGATGCATGAGCACAGTCTGCTAGATTGTCTTCTGTTCCCTCACAATGGACATACGTGAGAAGAATACGACCAGAGCCTTGACCAAAACTAGCAGATCCCGGTGCGTCCAAGGCTCCATCAAACCCCAGCATTCTACAAACCACCCCTGCGTCTCTCAGATCCCACCAGGCATCGCAGATAGTTCCCCAGGATCCTTCATATATTACCTCTACTCTGCCTTCAGCGTCATTTGATCCACCGATAAGACGAATTTGGAGTGGATATGGATGGACTACAAGTGAATAGGAATATAACAAATGCCCTTTCGAGATTCCATATTAAAACAACCAAAAGTTAACAGTCTTTAAGCATAATGAAAATATTGTTTTTGTTCTTAGGGGTGCCTGCAGTTAAATATATTATTTATAATTCAATAACCTGATTGCAAACCAAACAACAAAATAATACAGATTGGCAAGTATAAAATTACATTTTGTGACATATTTGGCTGATTGAATTACAGAGTTTGGTCATTTCTTTTGAAGATTCATAGAATTTCAGGTAAAGTGTAGATTTTTGAAAGTCACTTAAAAATATCTCTGGCGATGTTCGTGCTAATTAAGATAATCAATGGAAAACATTGTCGGGTAGTTGATAAAAGGGAGAGAAAACATACCACCTGAGTAACAAATGGCGCCTGCATCTCGAGCGTGACTGCATGAGTAGCGTTCAAACCCTGGATGAGCACAGTTTGCTAGGTTTTCTTCTGTTCCCTCACAATGGACATACGTAAGAAGAATACGACCAGAGCCTTGACCAAACCTAGCAGATCCCGGTGCTTCCAAGGCTCCATCAAACCCAAGCATTCTACAAACCACCCTCGCGTCTCTTAGATCCCACCAATCATCACAGATAGTTCCCCAGGATCCTTCATATATTACCTCTACTCTGCCTTCAGCGTCATTTGATCCACCGATAAGACGAATTTGGAGTGGATATGGATGGACTACAAGTGAATAGGAACATAACAAATGCCATTTTTGAGATTTCATAACAAAACAACGAGAAGTTATCAGTCTTTAAGCAGAAGGAAAATATTGTTGTTTTTTTTTAGGGGTGCCTGCAGTTAAATATATTGTTTATAATTCATTAACCTGATTGCATACCAAAACAACAAAATAATACAGATTGGCAAGTATGAAATAACAATTTGTGACATATTTGGCTTATTGATTTAAGAAAAGTTTGGTCATTTTTTGATAAAGATTCATGGAATTTTAGATAAAGTGTAGATTTTTGAAGTCACTTAAAAATATGTCTGGCGATGTTCGTGCTTATTAAGATAAACAATCAATGGAAAACATTGTCGGGTAGTTGATAAAAGGGAGAGAAAACATACCACCTGAGTAACAAATGGCGCCTGCATCTCGAGCGTGACTGCATGAGTAGCGTTCAAACCCTGGATGAGCACAGTCTGCTAGGTTTTCTTCTGTTCCCTCACAATGGACATACGTAAGAAGAATACGACCAGAGCCTTGACCGAACCTAGCAGATCTCGGTGCGTCTAGGGCTCCATCAAACCCAAGCATTCTACAAACCACCCTCGCCTCTCTTAGATCCCACCAGTCATCGCAGATAGTTCCCCAGGATCCTTCATATATTACCTCTACTCTGCCTTCAGCGGCATTTGATCCACCGATGAGACGACTTTGGAGTGGATATGGATGGACTACAAGTGAATGGGAACATAACAAATGCCCTTTTGAGATTCCATATTAAAACAACCAAAAATTATCAGCCTTTTAGCAGACTCAAATTACTGTTTGTATTTTTAGGGGTGCCTGCATTTAAATATATTTATAATTCATTAACCTTACTGCATACCAAACAACAAAATAATACAGATTGGCAAGTTTGAAATTACATTTTGTGACATATTTGGCTTATTGAATTAAGAAAAGTTTGGTCATTTTTTGATAAAGATTCATGGAATTTTAGATAAAGTGTAGATTTTTGAAGTCACTTAAAAATATGTCTGGCGATGTTCGTGCTTATTAAGATAAACAGTCCATAAAAAGCATTGTCGGGTAGTTGATAAAAGGGAGAGAAAACATACCACCTGAGTAACAAATGGCGCCTGCATCTCGAGCGTGACTGCATGAGTAGCGGCCAATCCCTGCATGAGCACAATATGCTAGGTTGTCTTCTGTTCCCTTACAATGGACATACGTAAGAAGAATACGACCAGAGCCTTGACCAAACTTAGCAGATCCCGGTGCTTCCAAGGCTCCATCAAACCCCAGCATTCTACAAACCACCCTCGCGTCTCTCAGATCCCACCAGTCATCGCAGATAGTTCCCCAAGATCCGTCATATATTACCTCTACTCTGCCTTCAGCGTCATTTGATCCACCGATAAGTCGAATTTGGAGTGAATATGGATGGACTACAAGTGAATAGAAATATAACAAATGCTCTTTTAAGATTCCATATTAAAATAACCAAAAGTTGTCAGTAAAGCAGAATGAAAGTATTGTTCTTGTTTTTAGGGGCACCTGCAGTTAAATATATTATTTATAATTCATTAACCTGACTGCATACCAAAACGACAAAATAATACAGATTGGCAAGTATAAAATTAAATTTTGTGACATATTTGGCCTATTGAATAAAAAGAGTTTGGTCGTTTTTTAATGAAAATTCATGGAATCTCATGTAAAGTGTAGAATTTTGATTAAATTAAAAATATTACTGGCGATGTTCGTGCTCATCAAGATAAGCAGTCCATGGAAAACATTGTCGAGTAGGTGATCAAAGGGATAGAAAACATACCACCTGAGTAACAAATGGCGCCTGCATCTCGAGCGTGACTGCATGAGTAACGTTCAAAACCTGGATGAGCACAGTCTGCTAGGTTTTCTTCTGTTCCCTCACAATGGACATACGTAAGAAGAATACGACCAGAGCCTTGACCAAACCTAGCAGATCTCGGTGCATCCAAGGCTCCATCAAATCCCAGCATTCTACATACCACCCTCGCGTCTCTCAGATCCCACCAGTCACCACAGATAGTCCCCCAGGATCCTTCATGTATTACCTCTACTCTGCCTTCAGCGTCATTTGATCCATCGATAAGACGAATTTGGAGTGGATATGGATGGACTACAAGTGCATAGGAACATAACAAATGCCTTTTTGAGATTCCATATTAAAACAACCAGTTATCAGCCTTTTAGCAGAATCAAATTACTGTTGTTGTTTTTTTGTTTGTTTTTTTTTTTTTTTTTTTTTTAAGGGTGCCTGCACATGAATATATTATTCATGATTCATTAATGTGTATGCATAGGAAAACAACAAAATAATACAGATCGGCAAGTATAAAATTACATTTTGTGACATATTTGGCTTATTGAATTAAAAGAGTTTGGTCATTTTTTTTTATAAATATTCATGGAATTTCAGGTAAAGTGAAGATTTTTGAAGTCACTTAAAAATATCTCTAGCGATGTACGTGCTTGTTAAGATAAACATTCCATGGAAAGCATTGTCGGGTAGTTGATAAAAGTGAGAGAAAACATACCACCTGAGTAACAAATAGCGCCTGCGTCTCGAGCATGACTGCATGAGTAGCGTTTAAACCCTGGATGAGCACAGTCTGCTAAGTTGTCTTCTGTTCCCTCACAACTGACATACCTAAGAAGTACACGACCAGAGCCTTGACCAAACCTAGCAGATCTTGGTGCCTCCAGGGCTCCATCAAACCCCAGCATTCTACAAACCACCCTCGCGTTTCTTAGATCCCAGTAATCGTCGCAGACGGTTCCCCAGGTTCCATTGTAAATGACCTCTACTCTGCCTTCAGCATCATCAGATCCACCGATCAGACGTACTCGAAATGGATCTCGGTGGGTAGATGGCAAAATGAAGTGAAAAATGCTTGTCCTTTTAAAGTACTTAATTTTCTTGAAACATCTATGCAATTATAAAAATGGTGCCAGTACAAATTCAAATCAAACACATTGTAAATTCTTACAACTTTTCAACGTGCATGAAACCCTGTTTTTCAGTAAAAAAAAAGATATGGTAAATAATGAACAAATGATGGAATTACCTACGTGAAGATTCCATGACTTACTTCCCTTCCACTCAATGAACATTAAATTTGGATTGTAATAATCACAAATTGGGTAGGATGTAGCTTGTCGACAAATATAATTTTTGGGAAAATAGGAATCATATCAGTAGGAGGAACTTATTCACTGAATTGTGAACGAGAAATAAATTTCTCTGGAAAGATAAATGGAAAGGTTGCATTTTAATGTCAAAATAAGTCCATGAAAAATTAAACATTTCTGATGTGAATGTGAAAACTCAGAAAGCGTACCTCCTAAATAACAAATAGCGCCTGCATCCAAGGCATGACTGCATGAGTAATGTCTTATCCCAGCATGAGCACAGTCTGCCATGTTTTCTTCTGTTCCCTCACAATTGACATAATTAATAAGTACACGACCAAAGCCTTGACCAAACCTAGCAGATCCCGGTGCTTCCAAGGCTCCGTCAAACCCCAGCATTCTACAAACCACCCTCGCGTCTCTCAGATCCCACCAGTCATCGCAGATAGTTCCCCAGGATCCTTCATGCATTACCTCTACTCTGCCTTCAGCTTCATTTAATCCACCGATAAGACGAACTTGTAGTGGATTTGGATGGACTATAAGTGAGTACGAACATAAAAAATACCCTTTTGAGATTCCAGATTAAACACCAAGAGTAATCAGTCTTTAAACACAATGAAAACATTGGGGGTGGTTTTGGTTTTTTTTTTTTTTTTTTTTTTTTTTTTTTTTAGGGGGCGCCTGCTTTCAAACATATTTTTTTTTACGATTTATTATTATTGACCGCATAGAAAAACGTATAAATTGTCATTTTGTGAAAGATTATGCTCATTGATAAAAAGACTAGCCGTTTTTCATGAAAATTCGTGGAGATAGATGTAAGGTTTAGATTTTAAAGTATCTTTAGAATATCCTTGGTAATGTTCGTGCTTATTAAGATAAAATAAGACGAAAATTAAGACTTGGAGTAGATTTGGATGGACTATAAATGAAAAGGAACATAACAAATGTTCATTGTAGATTAAAACATCAAAGAGTAGTAAGTCTATAAGTAGAATGAAAACGTTTTTGTTGTTTTTTAGGGGGCGCCTGAATATAAATAATTTATATTACTCATAATTCTACTCTCCCTTCAGCATCGTTGGAACCACCGAACTTTGAATGGATTCGGGTGGGCTAAATGATGATAATGTATTAAATGAAACATTACTACGTGTGTGTGCGTGTGTTGGTGTGCGTACATGTGTGTGTGTGTGTGTGTGTGTGTGTGTACACACGTTCTGTTGATTGCAGAAGCCTCAGATGTCCTGTATACTGTAGTTTTTGTTTCCAGCTTTTGTTGTGAAAGTTGCTTTGCAATGTGAGGCCTCGTTGCATGATTGCATCATGGTACGCACCTTTTATGTAGAGCTGAGCTGGGTTTAATGTAACGACACTCTCTGGACTTTTGTCCTTGGAGTTTCGTCCTCCTTTTTCAGAGTAAAGGACGTGCATAGTTACTACACATCTGCTGTAGTTTAGTTCCTTTTCTTCCCTTGTGTGACAACATGACAACATTTGGAGTCGACAAAGTCACTCCCTTCTAGGGTACCTATAATGTTTTGTTACAAGTCTATGCATCATGGCATGCAAATCTGGTAACTATTCATAATATTAACTCGACTTTGATATCAATGACGATGTTTGCAGTGCTGATCATATTTTGTCTACTATTGAGACGTTTGTTTTGCGTGATCTAATGATCGATTAGTTTTGTTTCATGTTTGACGTTTGTGTTTTGTACCTCCCGTAGAGTGTTCAATGTTAAGAGTATGACTAGGTTTGGTTGATTTCGGTTTAGAGCATTGTAGTGGTCAGGAACTGCCTATTATCAGGTAAAATATACTTCTCAACGCTTCTTTCATGCTACTTGTTAATCTGCACTATATATATATATATATAGGCTGCAAAAATACCATACGAGTTATCTAAACTTGAAACAAAAATATCTCGTGTTTACTGTAACTGACTATATTAAGAGAAAGAAGTGAAAATAGGTTCCAGTTTTATGTAATTTCTCATAGTCAGTTACAGTAAACACGAGATGTTTTTGTTTCGTGTTTACTGTAAATGACTAAAAGAGAAAGAAGTGAAAATAGGTTCCAGTTTTATATAATTTCTCATAGCACTTTTCTAGTTACAGAGATTTCTCAATGCATTTTTCTATTGACACAGAAGGAATTTCAGGGGAAGCTGTATTCTCAGCTTATTCAACTAAGCTTAGTTTAGTTGTTGCGTCTGCATAGAGTCGTTAGCAGATGCTCTCCTTACATCGTTTCGGGTCGATTCGAAATCTGTATTCTGTAACATTATGAAAATAAAATAATAGATTTCCCAAAATCATAAACGTGCAAAATTTGTTTCCAGAAGGACATTAGACAATTCTTAATTTTAGACAAGGTGACAAGTGATCATCTATGAACAAGGAGAACCAAGAGAGATGCATCTGCATTGATATTAGTGATTGTATTATATTCAATGGAATAAGATCTTAAAAAAAAAAAAATAGCCGAAAAAATAAAAAATAAAAAACAAGGTGATCCTGGATTTTTGTTATCATCCATTAGGAAAACAAAGGTTTATATCATATATTTTACGACTGAATTACAAATTCCACCTATTTAGCATTTGTTTTTCCAGTAAATTACACATTGCACCTGTTTCCTCGACTCAGTGTTTGTTCCTTATCAATCAAAATTGTAAATGCATATCGGTCTAGGGCACCACCTGTCACTGTCGGAGAGTATCGCCTTTTCATAGTTTCAGGAATAAGTTATTTTCTTTGTCTTTTAAAGAGGAGAGTATTTTCGTTATTTTTTCTAAAAATTGAGTTTTCACTAATTTTATTTTATTTTCAATGAAAATTCTCACTTCCCTTTTTTTAATATTGGCGAGGAGAAAGTTATATAAACTGCGAGGATAAATATCTATAAAGTGCTAAGATATTTGGGGGGAGGGTGGAGATGGTGGAGATATGCTACGATTTCCTTAACATGCTTAACTCTTTGCCCTGTGCATTATGAAACCCATGGCTGCTGGATTATTTCAAAGGCTATATCTTTTGTACGTGATTTCTGTCGACGATCGTCAACAGAATCGGGAACCCGGAAGTAACAGTGGTCGACAATAGCGGGCTATGAGTTAATATGGTAGTATGAATATTCATGTGTATGTGCCGTATAAAGTCATATTTACTGTGTGTATTCATTAGCTGATGTATGGGGCCCTTTACAGTCACTGATCAGACTTGGCACCATTGGCAAAGTTCCACTGATTTTTTATTTTATTTTTTTCATTTTCACATCGTTCGACTGTTTTGTATGTTTGATTGTTGTTGTTTGGTGTGAAATATAATCATTTAGACGCCCTGCACCTCATGGTGCCTAAATATGTAATAATTTCTTGACACCCCTTTTTATTGGGGTAATCTCGCTAGTCATAAGGACCGCAATTCATAAGGACCGCTATCCATAACGCGTGACTAAATGAATAGCGGTTTTGTACGAATAGCGGTCCTTCTGAATAGCGAGCAAACCATAGACAAATTTCCTCGCTATTCATAAGGACATCCATTCATAAGGACCAATATTCATAACTACTCATAAGGACCGCTATTCATAGCGCGTGTTAAATGAATAGCGGTTTTCTATGAATAGCGGTTCTTATGAATAGCGAGCGGACCCGTTTTTATTTACGCCCCCCCCCCCACCCTGTGTGAATGATCACCCCTTATGTCAAGCAGTTCCTTGATTTTTTTTTATTCAGCTATGCATATCGAATCATTTGTACCTTACACTGCACTGCCTACTGCTTTTTAATCTCTTTGTTACTTACGAAGTACATGTCTTTCAGAATTGTAAGTTCTCATGTTCCCTTCAAATACAGAATTAGCTCCGTTCAGGGCCATTCTAGCTATGTAGGGCCTGTGACATTGTCTATCTAGTTAACTGTTCTGAGGAGGAGAGGGATATTTAATTGAATAATTTACATGTAAGATTGAACGAAAGAAAGAGAGAGAGAGAGATGGGGACAGGAAAGGAGCGATAGAAATATACATGTTTAAGTATATTGAAGAAATACTCAATGGTGAGAACATGTACGATTCAAGACTTAATTTGCATGACCAAATAGATTCTGCTTTGAAGATTTTAAGTGGAAGAGCATTCCATACAGATTGAGCTGCTCCTATAAAAGTCTTTTCTCCAACACATGAGGTTAATTTCTTCGCTGTTAGTTTACTATCAGAAGAGCGCACTCCGAGATTCTTTCTTGGGACATGATTATTCAGAGACAGGATTTTGTAAATAACATTGAGCCAGAGTGTTAACCGCCCTCCATGTGTGGATGAAGTAACATTTTGAATTCTTTTTTTTTTCTTATCTGAAGACTTTTGAGAATTTGAATAATGTGGGAAAAGTTTGATATTCTACTGAGGACCCGGGCGCGATTGTGCACACTTTGCCGTTTTTGTAAGTTATTATGAAGAGGCCTTGAACAATAAAGTGTTTCCATAATCAATACGAGGCATTACATTTGACTAAATAAAAGAAGCTGGAACCTTATCTGATAAAGATTTTCTGATACCGTGTTTGTTGTGTATATGCGTATAAACTGAACGACATGTAGCTGAAATGTGGGCTGCGAATGACATCGGAGTATGTTCAATTTTAAATTTGTTCCAGTTTGACACTTTGAACATGTAAAATATTTATCTCTGTCGATACTAAGTATTTGTGTTTGTCCAATAAGCATGTCATCGAAAGAAGTTAGCAGGTGTACATATTCGTTTAAAAGGGAAAGAAAACATACCTCCTGAGTAACAAATGGCGCCCGCATCCCGAGCATGATTGCATGAGTAACGTCCAATCCCTGCATGAGCACAGTCTGCTAAGTTGTCTTCGGTTCCCTCACAATTGACATACTGAAGAAGAACACGACCAGAGCCTTGACCAAACGTTGCAGATTTCGGTGCGTCCAGGGCTCCATCAAACCCCAGCATTCTACAAACTACCCTCGCGTCTCTCAGATCCCACCAGTAATCACAGACAGATCCCCATGATCCATCGTACAGTACCTCTACTCTGCCTTCAGCGTCATTTGATCCACCGATTAGACGAACATGTAGTGGATTTGGATGGACTACAAGTGAAAAGGAACATAATAAATGCCCCTTTCAGTTAACGTCATTCAAAGTTGAAACATCCAAGAGTAATCAGTTTTTAAGTAGAAGGAAAACACTGGTTGCCTAATTAAAAAAAAAAAAAAAAAAAAAAAAAAACAGGACTCGCCTGCATTTATATAATATAGAATTTATATTTCATCAACCTGACTTGCTAAACATGGAGTAAGGTTCCATGTTAAAAGTGAAAGGCATCTGCTCTATGCATTTTGAATATTTTTAAGCGTGAATGGCTTTTACTGGATTCAAATTATCCTCCAAATGATTACAGACACTTAGAACATGTAAAATATTTATCTCTGTCGATATAGGGGGTCCGTTCGCTATTCATAAGGACCGCTATTCATAAAATAATTATTCACAAGGACCGTTATTCATAATAAGACATAAGGGCGCTATTCATAAGGGTCATTATTCATACGGGCCGTCATTCATAATAAGACATAAGGGTCGCTATTCATAATCGAAGAAGAGGGTCGCTATTCATAATTGAAGAAGAGGGTCACTATTCATAATCGAAGAAAAGGGTCGCTATTCATAAGTGAAAAGGAACATAATAAATGCCCCTTTCAGATAACGTCATTCCAGATTGAAACATCCAAGAGTAAACAGTTTTTAAGTAGAATGAAAACTCTGGTTTCCCTATAAAAAAAAAGTAAATAAATAAAATATAGGAGGCGCCTGCATTAAACCTGACTTCGTACAAAAACGACAAAATAAATCTAGATTGACCAGTTTGCCCCCCCCCCCGGAAAAAAAAGTAGTAGCTGACGTTTTTTTTTTTTTTCGAATTTCATTTTTTTGCACAAATCAAGAGTTTAAGCAATGCTCTTTAATATGAATTGGTCAGTTTTGCCAAAAAATTGGAAAGTGACATAAAATGCATTTTTACACTTTTGCAAAAAGCAGAGTGTTTCACTGGTAACTTGACTGTGCCCGCTAAAAGCTAATCAGATGGAGAGTTGTAGTAAAAGTCTCATTTTTGAGACGAGCAAAGCTGACTTGTCCCGCTGGCCTGGCAGACTGAGACACTCAGACGAGTGCTGCAGCAGCAGCAGCTGTACTCACTGTACTATGCAAACTCTGTATACTGAGATAGCAGTGCAGTGACACAGACACTGACTGCTGTGACAGAGAATTTTTTTTACTTACAGGTAAACCTTAATATTTGACCTTTGACCTACTTATGTGACCCTTGACCCAACTTAAGTGTGGAGGTCCCTATAGGGTACTAGTATCTACTAACCAAGTTTGGTTACAAACGGGCATACGATTTCAAAGTAATCACTGTAATAGAAACATGCAGGTAAACCTTAACATTTGATCTTATTTGATCTTTGACCTACTTACGTGACCTTTGACTCCACTGTAGTATGGAGGTCCCAATAGGGTATCTACCATCCAAACGGGCTTGTGGTTGCGAAGTAATCATTCGTAACAGAATCTTACAGGTAAACCTTAACATTTGACATTTAACCTACTTACGTGACCCTTGACCCAACTATAGTGTGGAGGTCCCTATAGGGTATCTACCAATCAAGTTTGGTTACAAACGGGCATACGGTTTCAAAGTAATCAACCGTACTAGAAACAGGTAAACCTTAACATTTGACCTCATTCGACCTTTGACCTACTTACCTGACCTTTGACTCAGGCAAAATGTGGGGATCCCCATGAAAAATCTACCAGCCAAGTTTGGTGGAAATGCAACCATTTTCTGCAAAGTTATTATCTCCACACCTATGGTCATGTGCAGATACTGCTTTTTTTTTTTCCATGGGGAAACTACTGAATCATGGTCATTATGTAGTTACTGCTTTTTTCCATGGGGAAACTATCAAAAATCATGAGCCAGTCACCACAGTAACTACTTTTTAATTGATAACATTTGAAAAATAACGGAAACATTTTTTTTTTTTATGTGTTGGTAGACAACTAGGTATGGTGCATAATAATACAACAAAATTACTTTTGAATGTTTCCGCGTTTTTAAGGGCTCTGCAAAAAACACAAAATAACATTTTTCTCGGCTCAGTAGATATGTAGTTACTGCTTTTTTCCATGGGGGGGGGGTATAAAATTCCATTTTGTTAAAGATTTTGCGCATTGATGAAAAAAGAGTTTGGTCGTTTTTTTTATGAAGATTCACGGAGTTTGAGGTAAAGTGTAGATTTTAAATCACTTAAAAATATCTCTGGCAATGTTCGTGCTCATTAAGATAAGCAATTAATTTTTAAAAAAATTGTCACGTAGGTGATAAAAAGAAAAAAGAGCATACCTCCTGAGTAACAAGTAGCGCCTGCATCGTTAGCATGACTGCATGAGTAACGTCCAACCCCTGCATGAGCACAGTCTGCTAGGTTGTCTTCGGTTCCCCACAATTGACATACGTAAAGAGTACACGACCAGAGCTTTGACCAAACCTAGCAGATCCTGGTGCGTCCAAGGCTCCATCAAACCCCAACATTCTACAAACCACCCTCGCGTCGCTGAGATCCCAGAGATTATCACAGACGGTCCCCCAGGATCCATCATTCAGTATCTCTACTCTCCCTTCAGCATCATTTGATCCACCGATAAGACGAACTTGTAGTGGATTTGGATGGACTACATGTGAAAAGTAACATAACGAATGCCCCTTTGAGATAACGTCATTCCAGATTGAAACATCCAAGAGTAATCAGTTTTTAATTAGAATGAAAACATTGGTTTCCCCATCTTTTTTCAATTAATTTTTACGAGGCGCCTGCATATAAGATATATCATTTATAATTTATTAACCTAACTTCATACAAAAACGACAAAATAAATCCAGATTGGCAAATATAAAATTTCATTTTGTTAAAGATTTCGCTCATTGATAAAAAAAGAGTTTGGTCTTTTTTCATGAAGATTCATGGAGTTTCAGGTAAAGTGGAGATTTAAAGTTATTTGAAATATATCTGGCAATGTTCGTGCTCATTAACATAAGCAGTCAATGAAAAACATTGTCACGTAGGTGATAAAAAGGAAGAAGAGCATACCTCCTGAGTAACAAGTAGCGCCTGCATCGTTAGCATGACTGCATGAGTAACGTCCAACCCCTGCATGAGCACAGTCTGCTAGGTTGTCTTCGGTTCCCTCACAATTGACATACTTAAGAAGAACACGACCAGAGCCTTGACCAAACCTAGCAGATTCTGGTGCGTCCAAGGCTCCATCAAACCCCAACATTCTACAAACCACCCTCGCGTCGCTGAGATCCCAGAGATTATCACAGACGGTCCCCCAGGATCCATCATTCAGTATCTCTACTCTCCCTTCAGCATCATTTGATCCACCGATAAGACGAACTTGTAGTGGATTTGGATGGACTACATGTGAAAAGTAACATAACGAATGCCCCTTTGAGATAACGTCATTCCAGATTGAAACATCCAAGAGTAATCAGTTTTTAATTAGAATGAAAACATTGGTTTCCCCATCTTTTTTCAATTAATTTTTACGAGGCGCCTGCATATAAGATATATCATTTATAATTTATTAACCTAACTTCATACAAAAACGACAAAATAAATCCAGATTGGCAAATATAAAATTTCATTTTGTTAAAGATTTCGCTCATTGATAAAAAAAGAGTTTGGTCTTTTTTCATGAAGATTCATGGAGTTTGAGGTAAAGTGGAGATTTAAAGTTATTTGAAATATATCTGGCAATGTTCGTGCTCATTAACATAAGCAGTCAATGAAAAACATTGTCACGTAGGTGATAAAAAGGAAGAAGAGCATACCTCCTGAGTAACAAGTAGCGCCTGCATCGTTAGCATGACTGCATGAGTAACGTCCAACCCCTGCATGAGCACAGTCTGCTAGGTTGTCTTCGGTTCCCTCACAATTGACATACTTAAGAAGAACACGACCAGAGCCTTGACCAAACCTAGCAGATTCTGGTGCGTCCAAGGCTCCATCAAACCCCAACATTCTACAAACCACCCTCGCGTCGCTGAGATCCCAGAGATTATCACAGACGGTCCCCCAGGATCCATCATTCAGTATCTCTACTCTCCCTTCAGCATCATTTGATCCACCGATAAGACGAACTTGTAGTGGATTTGGATGGACTACATGTGAAAAGTAACATAACGAATGCCCCTTTGAGATAACGTCATTCCAGATTGAAACATCCAAGAGTAATCAGTTTTTAATTAGAATGAAAACATTGGTTTCCCTATCTTTTTTCCATTAATTTTTTACAAGGCGCCTGCATATAAGATATATCATTTATAATTTATTAACCTGACTTCATAGATAAACGACAAAATAAATCCAGACTGGCAAGTATAAAATTTCATTTTGTTAAAACTTTCGCTCATTGATAAAAAAGAGTTTGGTCTTTTTTCATGAAGATTCATGGAGTTTGAGGTAAAGTGGAGATTTAAAGTTATTTAAAATATATCTGGCAATGTTCGTGCTGATTAACATAAGCAGTCAATGAAAAACATTGTCACGTAGGTGATAAAAAGGAAGAAGAGCATACCTCCTGAGTAACAAGTAGCGCCTGCATCGTTAGCATGACTGCATGAGTAACGTTCAACCCCTGCATGAGCACAGTCTGCCAGGTTGTCTTCGGTTCCCTCACAATTGACATACTTAAGAAGAACACGACCAGAGCCTTGACCAAACCTAGCAGATCCCAGTGCTTCCAAAGCTCCATCAAACCCCAGCATTCTACAAACCACCCTCGCGTCTCTCAGATCCCAGAGATTATCACAGACGGTCCCCCAGGATCCATCATATAGTACTTCTACTCTCCCTTCAGCATCGTTGGATCCACCGATCAGGCGAACTTCGAATGGATTCGGGTGGGCTAAATGATGATAATATGTTAAATGAAACATTAATACGTATGTGTTTGTTTACGCAATAGGGTTGTATATTTTTTCCAGACGTGTCCGAGCTAGATTCGGAATAAATTAAGAATGGCATATGCTCAAGGAGAAGAAGTATAAGATATTTTAAAACGTACGTTTTGTGAATGTTACGAATCGTTGAATATTTCCTTGTTATTCCTAACTGTGTTGTCCTACTTTTTTTAAAGATTATCGGAAAAAGAAAGTGTAAAACTTTGATGGAATTTTTTTGCAGAGATGATTTATACGGTTCTCTATATATTATACATTTTCCAAATACTGTGGTCATTTCCTTAATATGAGTGACATTCGTACCTCCCGAGTAACATACGGCACCCGCGTCCTCATGATGTCCACAGACAGAAGTGACCCATATATTGTAACAGTCTGCCAGGTTGTCTTCCGTTCCCCAACAATTGACAACAAGAATATCACCTGATCCCTGACCAAACCTAGCGGATCGTGGTGCATCCAAAGCTCCGTCGAACCCATATATTCTGCATACCACCCTTGCCTCTCTTAGATACCAGTAATGATCACAAAGTGTCACCCACGATCCATTGTACAAGACCTCCACTTTACTTTCAGCATTGTTGGAACAATTAACGAGAAGTATAATTATCTATGTAGAATAATCTTGATGGGCTTCCGTAACAACAGTATTTCATTTCATTTATTCATTATAGAAAAACTAAAATTTCATTTTTGGAAAAAAAGTTATGAAATGGAATTCATTACATTGAAACCGATTTTTATGACTTCGATCTTTCGTCAGAATTGTACAGAAAGTACAACCCAAAACACAAATTTGAAACTATTTTTTTTTAGTTCCGATGATGCAATTGCATTTCAAAACAAAAACTGACTCAATATAATAACTGATAACTTGCTTGAAATCATATTCTGTGATTTACAAAACACACAAAAAACAATATATTGTGCACACCCTAGTCGTTTTTCACAGGCAAAAAATATATTTTTTTTCTATTTTCTTGACATTTTACAGCTATTTTTCAGAATATTGGACTATCCTTTTCCTATTTTGTCATGGAAATAGGAAGAAAATAGTATATTTTTCTGCTATTCTTCAGATGGCAGCATAACTTTTAACTATTTTCTCATAAAAATAGGAAGAAAATAGTATATTTTTCCCCTATTCTTTAAACAGCATTATAGCTTTTCACTATTTTCTTTAAAAATAGGAAAAAATTAGTTTATCCTTTTCCTATCTTTTCCCCATTGCACATTAACTCTTTATTTCATATTATTTTCTCATCTTATTTTTTTCCGCAGGATATTTTCTTGCTATCATTTCAACTAAGAATTTTAGAGTACAAAATTGCATATTTTCAGACTATTAAGCCAAACTTCAGTTTATCCACAAGAATGCTATGGGACATCGATAGATAGAATAATTCTATATTATAGAATATTTATGTTTTTAGACTATTTCCTAAACTTATTTTTTTTGTACAGGATGTTTGCTTGCTATCTTTTCAACTTGAAATTTTAGATTACAAAATATTCATATTTCCAGACTATTTTCTGAACTTTAATTTTCCCACAAGATATGTTCTTCTTTTTTTTTCTACTTTTATTTTTGTAGTATGAATGTTCAGGCTTTTAGACTCTTTTCAGAAGCTTTATATTTTGCAAAAGCTGTTTTCATCCAATTCCTATATCTTTTAACTTTTTTTTTTTCAATTCATTGGTCCCATCAATACATTTCTTTTTTCACCTATAGCTAATTTTTCTTCAAAACTATTTTTTAGACAAGCATTTTTTTTTTCTTTCCATCATTTCAAAATTTCTTCTATAAAGAGTAGGACTATAGGCCTAGACAACGCTTTTAAATTTTCTACTTCTCTAATTTTTGACGGCAATTTTCTTATTTTCTTCACTTTATACTTCAGGTTAATTTAGTGTTTTCCTTCCCATTGTTTATTTACTAGATATATTGAAATAAAGAAATCACAATAAGTCATTATACTGCAGGAATAACATATATGTGCTACTGTACTACATACTAAGGATTTTGTTCACAAGTTAGTTAATAATACTAAAAGTGGCGGAGATAGCTAAATTCCTTGAGAGGGGGCACAAAGAGAGGGGGCACGTACAAAGTTTTCTGAGCCTGCCACGGAATCAAGAGAGAGAGAGGGGGGGGGGGATGTACAATTTTAAAGTGCAGATAAGCCTAGCTGTACAAACGAAATACTGAGAGAGAGAGAGCAAGAGTGGCCACACACATAAAAGGGGGAGAGGGGATTTGGTGTCAACAATTTTTCTTAAATTTTCTCAAGTTAAAAGATTATAGAGGAGATATCAAAACATACAAGATGACTCAGAATGAAGTAGCTTCAAACAAATAGGATTATTTTAATTGTATACTAGTATACATTTCACAGCAACAGGTCTGAATCTAGACTATATACACACACAGTCTAGTACACACCATAGAGTTGAGTTCTGTGTATAACTCTATGGTAAACATCAACACACAGTTTGGCACACACACACACACTCCGTGGCCGACCGTTATGTTAACGTGGCGAGATTCAAATTATCTACTGTGGATGGCAAGACATGTGCCTGCAAGATTTCTCCCAAATTCTGGATTATAAACTTCATTTTAGAGGTAAGCAATGTATTTTACAATATAATAGCATTTCATTTAATATTATGCACACTCTCTTGATTGATATTTTTGTACTGTGACATCACTGACATAAGTTAAACTTAAAGAGATGACTGAGAGGAATGGAGGTGCCAGCTTTTATCACTGTAGTCCCTCCTATTCATATATTCGTTGTATCTGTGCTATGGTGGGTATCAACTTTCTGCATGCATATTTCATAAAAAGCGATGCTTGGTTATTTTGAGAGTAGACCTAGTGTCCTTGAAAAGAGCAAAATAAATCCAACACTATGTAGAGGCTGGCCTGGGGATGATCATGAGGTGCATAAGTATGAATGATTTTAATTGTTAGATATCAAGTTGTCAAACTGATCGACTGGCATGACTGGTAAGAAATACAAAAAAAAAAAATAATAATAAATTCGCCAGCCCTCCAATGTTTTTTTTTTTTCTCCAGCCCTCCAAAACCAAAAGTCGCTCAGTGGGGGGGGGGGGGGGGGGGGGGGGGGGGGGGGGGGGGGGGGGAGGGGGAGTGAACCCAAAAAAAATTCAAGCCCTCCAAATAAAATAAAATAAAATTAAAAATTAAAAAAAAAAACCCTGGATCCGCCACTGCATGTGTGACTCGTACGTATACCTAGAATCACTCATATATATATTAGACTTATCATTTGCTAGGCTTTATAATGACACTTTTTTATAGATAATTTCAAGTCAGAATGTAAATGTAGTCTTATCTATATTTGACAAGCCTCTTTTAATTTAACGTTTACTTGTCTCCTCCAAAAGGTGAAGTTAAAAGTCAGATTACAAAAATGGCAACATGTATTCTTCTGTTGAGGCAATGGTACATATGTATAAAACTTGAATAGTTATGAGATATCATCAGAATAGATGAATCTTTTTGGGAACGTGAATTTGAAACAATAAATATACATATTTCAAATGTAGATGATATTTAAAAAGAGAAATATTAATGAAGACTTTACTCTGCCTCAGAAACTGCAGAACTATTACTAAGGTTATTGTTGAAAAACCGGTAATAATGCAAAATTTAATTACCAAGGACTGCCCTGCAAAGCCTGAGAAAGGTTTACATGGAATAAAAATCATACAATGTTTTCATGCAACACATCTTTTCGAAAATGTAACAAATGATTACAGATGTATAGTTAATATTAGCCTATAGTAAAAGTTGAATTTTTGTTTCTTTTATTTGCATGGCAGGACAAATCTGGCTCGCCTCATTGGGTAATACAGGATCAGGATTCAGAGGATTCAAGAGGAGCGAAACCGGTGCAACGCTTTCCATCAGGCACTGGAAGAGATATTTGTGCAGGTCCTAGCTGCATTGTTTCATGATACAGCTATAAGGACAGGGCTAACATTCTATCCATATGGTGCTCAAAGGCAGGATCTGTTCTTTCACCTGATGGTTCTTACCAGATATAGAAGTTGGATTGCGAACTAAAGCTCATTCAGACATGTAATTGTAAATGGCTGATGCCGTTGATTCAGCTACTAGTAGTTTGAAATCATTTCGACATCTTAATGAGACAAATTTGTTTTAAAATTATCGTCCAATTTAAAAAAAAAATGTTTCATTATTCAAAATGTTTATTATAATACCTCACTTTATTGAAAGAAGAATATTTTCAAAAATAATAAATGATTACTTGTGTTATATTTCATAAATATGCGTTTTTTTTTCTAAGTTGTATTTTTGTCAGCTCACTCAGCTATTGGGATATTCATGGATGATGTTTGTATGTGTATCTATTGAACCTTTAAAGATATTTCATAACTAAATCTTTGGAAGTCAAATTCATGTAATAGCGGTAATGTTTATTTGTCTTCAAACTTGATGAGGTGCAAATTTCAAATCAAACATTCACATTAAAAAAAGTGAATTAGATCTTAATGCATACAGTAAAATTGCAAGGCAGTACATGTTTAAACCATGATTGTCAAATGGAAATTTGCCATGAAAATGCATGCACTGTATGGAGGAAAAAAAACTATATAATATTATGCTTGAAAATCTGCACTATATCATCCGGAGCCTATTATGTAACTTTAAAACTCAATAATCCTGTATGTGTTAATATGCGAGCCTTGAAGTATCTGTGTGTAGGAGAGAGAGAATGATGAAAGCATAAGAGTTTGAACAAAAAGAATAGCCAGAAAACAGTATGAGTGGACACTGGAAAAATAGACAAAACATATACTGCATGATACAAAATAGCTGAAAAATATACCACCGGAGAACAGTTTGAAAAAATCGGATGAACAACATGGGAATTTTTGAAAGTTTTCATCGCTCTACATATGATAATTTCAATCATGCGATTACATGCTGAAAGAAAATGGAAGAAAGTGGGAAAGGTCGATTACTTAGTCCATAATATTTTGTGTATACTGTAAGGTTCTGGAATCATCTTGCTGAAAGTCACATGGACTGTACACAGAAGTGCATATGTGACTACAATTTGGTCCAAACTTCTAAGCTTTTTTTGTCATATTTCGAATATCCTGAACATGAGGGCATTATATTCTTCCAAAGTGACATTAAAAATATTTTAGATTATTTTTCATATTTACCAGAACTCAGCCTTCTCTTGGTAAAGTATATTTATTCAATGATTATGTGAGTGTGTATGGTGTTTTTAGATTATTTTTTCAGTCTGTCAAATTAAACATCGAACTGCGCAAAGTAGTACAATCCATATCCATGTACTAAGCCTATGGGAATGAGAGAATTAGTAGTCATCAAGTTAAAATGATAGAAGACATTGTGTTAAATATTAATATACATAAACATGGACAGGATATATCTAGTACAGAGTGACAAGGATAACATGACTGTACAGTGTGCATTGGCAATACAAACGCTTTTTGTTTAAAAAGTCTGTCAAATTAAGCATCGGACTGCGCAAAGTAGTACAATCCATGATCCATGTACTAAGCCTATAGGAATGAGAGAATTAGTAGTCATCAAGTTAAAATGATAGAAGACAGTGTGTAAGATAATATGCATAAACATGGACAGGTAGCGATATCTTTGTGAATCAAAAAAGGGGAATTGCTAAAGCCGAAATTTATGCGCTACGTTTCGTTATTATCTTCTTTACATTTTAAAAAAAATAATCAAGTTGTTTTCGTTTTTTCCTGTGATGGTAGAGTGGTCAATACGTTCAATTCGTGAAATGCAAGTGCTGACTATCTTCATTAGATTTATGAAGTTTTTCTTATGCCTACATATATATATATATATATATATATATATATATATATATATATATATATATAATGATTACGAAAAAGAGAAAGCATGATGATTCACGAAAGAAATAAGTATATATCTAGTACAGAGTGACAAGGATAACATGACTGTACAGTGTGCATTGACAATACAAAAGCTTTTTGTTTAAAAAGTCTGTCAAATTAAGCATCGGACTGCGCAAAGTAGTACAATCCATGATTAGATTAAGAATACAAGGATTTTCTCTATGTACAACTAGCTTTGGGCATTTATTGTATTCTACATGATAAAGCAAAAACATTTTGAAGTGGGTGTTGGTATACGTTTCTTACCGGATGTAATTATCTCTGAAAAATAGCACTGAATTCAGTGATACTGAAGCTTGTCGTCTTTAACTTATCAGAGTTACACCCAAGAGAAAGCTGAACCGAAACAATATGTGTTTTTTCACATGTTATTTCATATCATACAAGATAAAGAAAATATATTTGGGGAATATAGGGAATTGTCAGTGGAAGCTCTTAACATACATGTATAGTATATTATCATTTTAATATCGGGCCTCGACAAACATATCCCATATTTTGTCTCGTCTTACATGCGACAATTTTGGGAAGTCCCTACTGTGCGCAGTAGTAAAACAAAGCGCTTAGGAGGAGTATTATATGGGCACGCAATTGAATGTACAAAGGCTTAAACAAGGGATACGCGGGATAACAATTTATGTCATGGCTGTTATGAATGACCTGAAAATAGGGGAAATGACAGACAAACAGACTTGATATGTGAATTCTACAAAAATATGCATATACATGATATAAATAATAACAATAATATTGGCTGGCTCTACTTTCGGGGGGATATGAAAAAAGTTGTCCTCAGAAGAATCATATTGCCCTCGCCTTTGACTAGGAGCAATATATTATGATATCCCTCTGAAGGTCATCTAATATATTATTATTATCTCCTTATTATTTGAAACATTTTTTTGCATTATGCACATGTTTTGACGCATATTTTGTCACTCAGCGATCTCAGGTGTGCTTCACCATCTTTAGTAATCTGGCAGTTTTGGTATTTTTCTCCATTTCCTGTATGTCTACGATATTTTTATTTAATATTCTTTTTAAAACATTCGTGGTTAGTCAATTTGTTGTGATATGCATATGGAGATGTCAGATTAAAAGGTGCGGTCACTGCGAATTTACCAGGAAATTTGATTCATGATAACTTCCCGCAGTTTGTAAAATGCGCCTTTGCGATGTAAAAATCTGTTACGTCAACCATAGGAATTTAACATCATCACTACTGCGCATGAACAAAACTTACACAAGCCTTATGAACCAAGCTGCTGAGGTGGTCTCAGCCAAATGATTAATCTCCCGCAGTTTGCGGTTACATAGCAAAAATTGAATAATATTCCTCACATTGAAATGGGAATATTTATGGGAAGTTTCATTTTCGGGAACTTCGTTGTCACAATTTCGATACTACATTAATCAAAATTCCAGGAATCAACTTCCCGTGCAGCCACACCAATTTCATAGACCTATAAGGGCTCCTGATAAACAGTATCGATGTCCATGTATTCAGGGATAACATCGTATTGACTGTCTTGCAATGGACGTGGCACTTCTGATTTGTTATCACCAATTGTTGAGGCAGTTACTGCCATTTTAGCATTAGGGGGAACTCGAGATTTGGATTTTAAGGCGGTATGATTACCGTCATAACCCACGTCTTTATCAGTTGAGGACTCTTTGTAAACAGTTGTCATGTCCACATATTCATGTAGCTGATTCAATGTACTGCCATTTGGTACAGAGGCATTTCCCATATTATTCATATAAGGACAATTTCCCCACTTTCCATGATTTGTCAATGGATCTATATCTTTGCCTTCATCCATGGATGCATAGCAACTTGTCTTTACATCCATGTACTTGTGCGTGTTATTTTGAGTACGGATCTGTTCTTTGCTGACACTTCCTTTCTTGTAACACCGTTGTAACCCAATGACATTCAGGGAAAGTTCGTTTCCTAAACTTGTAACACCGTGAGCAAGATATCCTTCAAAGTCTGCATCATTATTTCCTGGGGGCTCTTGGTAAACGGAATTAACATCCATGTATTCATGAATTCCATCTTTTATGTTGCATTGTAGTCTTCTTTTAACACTTCCATTATTGTCACTATATGGTACACCGGTTGATATTTTTTTCCGAATGAGTTTGGGTTTGGAGGGCGTAACGCTTGGGAGAAGATAACCATCGGCATCCTCATCCTGGTTGACGTCTACTGATGTAACACCAGGAAGAAGACAGCCGTCAAGATCTTCGTCCGAACCCGTTTGAGGTTTTTGATAAACAGGCTTCATGTCCATGTATTTATGAACTGGATCTTGTGTCATTCTCGTCTTATTATTGGAGCCTACCAAATTTGAAGTTGTCGTTCCTACCATTGTGGTAAATTCAGACTTCGAAGTCATGGTAGTTGGAAGAAGATAGCCGTCATGATTGACGTCCGTATCCTTTTGATAAACAGGCTTCATGTCCGTGTATGTATGGTTCGCATCGTGTTTATTGCTGTTTCTTGCTCTTGTCATACTTGTGTCATTGTCACAACCTCGTTTGTCTGTCGTTCCTATCTCTGTGTACAATTTTTGTTCCAACGTTATAACATTTTGTAGAATATTCCCATCAAAACCTTCACCACCAGCTGTGGGTGATCTTTGATGAACATTGTTCGTGGCCATGTACTCATGGGTGGCGTTATTTTCGTTGGCCTTGGTACCATGCTTCTCCTCTCCTGTTGCGTTTTGACTTATTGCCATGGTAACATGCGATTTATTGTTGATAGATGATACAACGGCTGACCAACGTTCAGGTAATTTAGGTGGTGAACTAAGATCCTGATAGACTGAGCCTAAGGTCTGAGGCTGTACAGATCTAGAATGCATCAAATCCATGTATACATTAGTATCTAGAATCTCTTTGGCTCTCCTCTTTCGGGCTCTACATAGGCAATATACGAACGTTGCAATAAGAATAATGCTAAAAACGGGTATACTTATTCCAAGCAATAGGAAAAGATTACCACGGACTCCACTGGATAGTAAATTTCCAAGTTCATTCGGACTCATGTATACATTTGTGCTTGTGTTTAGCGTATTTGACTGGAGAGGTGAAGTACCAATATCAGTTGATAGCACTGCTAATGTTGTGCTTAGCAGTATCTGATCAGTAGTCTCAAAGATATTAGCCGTTGTAAAGTCTACAAGGGAATAAGAAATTTAAAAATTCAATAGTAAGTTAATGCAAATCAGTGCCCATCGCTTTCCTAAATTTTCAAATCATAGAATTTTGTTTCCAATCAAGTTTTTGAAGAAATATTTATAGTCGTTCCCATCAAGAAATTTATCTCTCGGAATGTTTTAGTTATTTAGTATTTAGCTACTTCAGCCATATTTCCCAAGATGTCAATATTATTTATTCTTTTAGAAAATATGAATACATATGAATGCTTCTTTGAGTCTCCGTATATTCAATATATGGTTGATGAGAAATGTGAAAGAGAGAGAGAGAGTAAATATTTTTTTTAAAGAATAAACAATCGGTCTATCGTTCGGCTGCCATTCAATGTATGTAGAGCCCCTGTTTATCATGTTGACACCATTAATATAAAACTCATATTCTTGATGTACGGAAAAATGTTTACTCAATATTTAGGATCCCCCGTTCATGGTAGTTGGTTTCGAATTGTTTTGCAAGTAAAATAATTTTTCATTTTGTTTTAAATAACACGGGGCAGAGTGAGTAAAAACTAAAGAAAATAAGTATGGCTAGACAGTGAAGAAATAATAACCTATTTTGGGGCTGCATTCAATTCCTATACCAGGGTAAATATAACAAATCGAGGTACAAGCAAAAGTAATCTTTTTTTTTATAGAGGCCTATAGGGGCTCTTTATAAACAACATCACAAGTAAATTTGAATGTGCTATGTTTATAACATTAACATTGATAACTGAGACAAAAAATAATGAAATAATATTTGTAAGCAGCCACGATAAACGTCTTCAAAAATTTGACTTCTTGATCGAGAAAAAAAAAAATGGTGGACAAAAGTCTAGGACTATAAGGTGACAGGTCATTTAGTTTGATTTCAAAGTCACATTGTTTGTTAATACTCTTCTAAAAGGGAGACATAACATACTTCCTAAGTAACAAATGGCGCCTGCATCTTCATTGTGTCTACAGTCATGAACTCTAACCCCTCGATGTGGACATTCTGCTAGGTTGTCTTCTGCTCCCGAACACCAAACATTATCGAGAAGAATGTTCCCTGAACCTTCACCAAACGTAGCAGACCCTGGTGCTTCCAAGGCTCCATCAAACCTCAGCATTCTACAAACCACCCTCGCATCTCTCAGATCCCAGCCATCGTCACAGATAGTTCCCCAAGATCCATCGTTCATGACCTCTACTCTGCCTTCAGCATTGTTAGATCCGTTGATCAGACGAAGCTGAAATGGATTTGGGTGGGCTGCAGAAGTTGATAAGGGAAAATATTGTGATTTAAAATCATTGTACCTGCCTGATCCTTTGTGAGACCTGTGTGTAATATAAATATCACAAATGCATTTAATTTGAAGTAAATGACCACATTGAGACCTAATGTAGAATAGTAGCTGGAATATTTGCTTTTTGTAGAACTAATTTAAACGACGGCAAGGTGGCATTTTTTTTTTTTTATCCACTTTTCCCCTCTGAACGAAGAGAAATGCAGCTGTATAGAACTTTGAGTAAAGTTCAGCTTGCTACTCAACTCAACATTCAGAGAAACCTATTGCATAAATATTGCATGTTTAGTTACAGTTAGTTAGCAATGGGTGCAGGGATAAAATCCGACCCCTAAATGAGCACAGTCAGCAAGGTTGTCTTCCAAAAAAATAAGATGTGCGTAAGATTGTTTTGGATATGACGGGTGTTAACAGAAAATGTAAATTGCCCACAAAAATTTGTTTTCATTGAAAGCAAATCTTATATGAATGTATATGAGAGGGACAGGTGAATAATTCTTAAATATCCAATGTGATATTTCGAAAATAGTTATCAGTACCGGTTTAAACATTAAACACAAGTCTTATCTGCAAAGTAAAGTATTCCCAGCACTCATGACCTTAGACCTTCTAGTGTAAAAGGTAAACGTTACGTCCGCAAAATTAACTTTAAGGCTGCCTCGCATAAAAAAGTAAAGCATTACTTCATATTGTTTCATTCCCTCTCTTTCACTCTGGCATTAAAAATAGAATTAGGGTGAATCTTTTTAATTTTAAATGTTCTAGAAATGCTTGTATATTATGCTGCAGCAAATGGACAATTCTGACCCTATATTGGGTCATGAAATCCAAACTGACTGGATATACAACTTTCGTTATGATATGAAAAGTAGTTTCAGTTTCAGTTTCAATTAAGTTTATTTTCCACACAAATCAATCAACAAAAAAAATTATACATTTTGGAATACATTCTGGAATAATAGAAATCGATGATTACATAATTCAAGAACAGATATGTCACAATAATGAAAGAATTTGAAAATATAGAGAGTACATGTAATTCAAAGATTTACGTTCAAGACATGTTTATATATATATATATATATATATATATATATATATATATATATAGTGGAGGGGCCTAAAGGAAAGCTAGGCTTGTTGTGGATGGGCCCCAGTTATAACTAATTTACAGACATGTAGAAGAAAATAATAGTAGAAGGGAAGGAGGAACAGAAAGAAAGGGAAAGGAAAGCTATAGGAAGGGAGGAACTGAACAGGAAAAGGAAAACATTGTCAAGACAAAGATTGTCACGAGAACGGGGACGCACGGGTATTTACAAGTAGCATATGTAGAGCTCGATAAAATGATAGAGAGCAAAGTGGATTTAATTAAATTTAAATCATGCTATACAGATCAAAAGTAGCCATTCTGAAATTTACACCATTGATCTAGAACAGAGCCATACTGACAAGTAAATGTAGATTACAACGTGTAGTAATGGCTTCTCGATAACAAGAATTTGGATCGAATCCAAGGATTATTCTGTGAGAGGCAAACATTTGATTTCTAGAGTCACATTTAAAGTGATTGATTAACTTTGTGAAAAATTGTAAAATCAGCTCAAATGCCAGTGAATTGTGTGCAGTCCTCTAACTACATATATAATTAAGGATATGTGAAAGTATGAGAGAAAATGGAACCCGTTTACTATCCTAAAAAAGAGAAAATCGCGATCAATCGCTAGCGCAAGTCGCTTGGCTTCTTCGCTGCGCTGCAGTCACAAAAACCAAGCACCAGCGCTTGGCGATTTCAGAGGGTTTCCAGCCCGTACGGTATTCTGTGATAGAGCGAGGTATGCCAACCGTAAGAGTTCTTTAGGGTTTGGTGGTACTCTATCCCGACATCAATGTTCAATCGTAAATATCTTGATATATAAACGACTGATCAGCTTATAAAACTCAGGCGATTCCTGTCTGAGCTAAAGGTTTGCAATTATGATTACAGCATTAGCTGGAACAGTGATTTTTTTTTTTTCAATCCTGGGCAAGTTAATCAATGCCTTTAAATAGTTCTGCCGATGTTTATGATCATCTCATAAGCATTCAGAGAACAAAATTATTAGGAGTACACTATTAGTTGAGTAAGCAAACATACCTCCTGTGTAACAAGTAGCGCCTGCATCCTTAGCGTGACTGCATGAATAACGTTCTATCCCTGCATGAGCACAGTATGCTAGGTTGTCTTCTGTTCCATCACAATTTACATACCGAAGAAGAATACGACCAGAGCCTTGACCAAAGGTAGCAGATCTTGGTGCGTCCAAGGCTCCATCAAACCCCAGCATTCTACAAACCACCCTCGCGTCCCTCAGATCCCACCAGTCATCACAGACGGTTCCCCAGGATCCTTCATATATTACCTCTACTCTACCTTCAGCGTCATTTGATCCACCGATAAAACGAACTTGAAGTGGATTTGGATGGACTAAAAGTGAATAAGAATATTACAAATGCCCTTTTGAATACATTATTCATATAACTACATTAATCTAATGGTATACAAAACGACAAAATAAATGCAGATTGGCAAGTTTTAAATTCCATTTTGTGAAAGATTTGGGAGATTTCATGAAAAAAGTTGGGTCCGGTTTAATGAAAATTCATAGAGTTTGAGGGAAAATATAGATTTTGGAAGTCACTTACAAATATCTCTGACGATGTTAGTGCTCATTAAGATAAGATGTTAATGAAAAACATTGTCAGAGAGGTGATAAAAAGGAATAAGAGCATGCTTCCTGAGTAACGAATGGCCCCTGAATCATAACTAAAAAGTCATAACCTATAATTTATTCCTTCCTTTTACAATATAAACTACATAACTACAAAATAATAATTTTAAAAAATACCTCCGACATAACAAATGGTGCCTGCATCTTTTGCGTGGCTGCAGGGATAAAGTCCGACCCCTAAATGAGCACAGTCAGCAAGGTTCTCTTCTATTCCTTCACAATTAACAAACCTTAGAAGACTACGACCAGAACCCCGACCGAACCTTGCAGACCTCGGTGCATCCAAGGCCCCATCAAATCCTAGCATTCTGCAAACCACTCTTGCGTCTTTGAGATCCCAGAGATTATCACAGACGGTTCCCCAGGATCCGTCGTACAATACCTCTACCCTGCCTTCAGCATCGTTAGATCCGCTAATGAAATGGATTCGGATGGGCTAAATGAAGGTAATGTGTTAGATGAAACATTAATATGTGTTTCCATCACTCATTTAGGCTGTGTATATTTCAGATTAGTCCATGGTCACCCCCGGAATGAATAAGGAATGCCATGTGTTCGAGAAGGAGTAGAATATATATTTTTTCTCAGTATATTGTTAAGGAATAAATAATGACTGTTGTATCATTATCTCGAACGAAATATTAATTCTTTCCCAGTTAATTAGATTTCCTTATATTTTTCTGAAAACTATAAGAAAGCAAGTGTAAATGCTTAATGAAAGTTACTCGCAGAAACAGAATAAAATTAAATATATACATTTTCTGCATATTCCAAATCTTTCAAGTACTGTTGGTCGTTTTCCTCGTAAGAATTGAGTTTATACCTCCTGAGTAATATACGGCGCCCGCATCTTGGTCATGTCTACAATAAAATATAACCCATACTCTGTAACAGTCTGCCAGACTGTCTTCTGTTCCGAAACAACCAACACCAAGAAAATTACCAGCAGCCTGACCAAACCTTGCGGATTGTGGGGCATCCAAAGCTCCGTTGAACCCCAACATTCTGCATATCACCATTGCCTCTCTCAGATCCCAGTAATCATCAAAAACTGTCATCCACGATCCACCGTGCAAGACCTCAACTATTCCTTCAGCATTGTTGGAGCCATTGACGAGACGTACATATAGGTGGGTTTCAGTAGCAACTGTATTTTATCATATTTTTCCAGCGATGGTAGCTATCTTATTACAAAGCACAAAGATATATTTTATTCTGAAAGCTCTACATTGGCTCTCATTTCAATCGAAAATAAAATAAATACTAGATTGGGTTGATCGTGCAACATAGTAGACATTTGATATTGTTCAGCAATATATCTTTGCACAAGATGCACGTTCTGCATACAAATTGAAATTAACTTTGACCGGAGGGGGGGGGGGGGGGGGGTTCTTGACCGACTTGGGAGAATATTTGCTGGAATGTCTCTAACAAGAAAAACACAAAAGAAATGAAAAGAAAAATACATTTTAAAAAGGGAAAAAGAAAAAAAAAGAAAAATACATTTTTCATATCGACACGGTTTTATAAATCATGTCAGTGAAAAGGAACAACCAAAGTCTGTGTGTAAATTAATTGATAATTCAAAATCATTATTTTGTAATGTGCATATCATTAGAACTCTTATTTCGCCTTCTTCCATATGACACCTACGACATGATCAGTTAGTGGCTCACGCATAATCGAAAGTCTGAAGTGACACTGTTAGAAACCCTATTGTCCAAATTAAGTTAATGGTAATACACTTTTTAATTATGATTTTGAAGAAAGTGGATATAATTCGGAAATACCTCTTTTGAAAGCTGATATCTCCTGTTTCATATGATATAATTATCATGAGGGAAGAACCACGCATGACGGCATATTGCCATTAAGGTCAAGGCATGTGAATCGGTTATGCACACTTCATGATATGAAATTAGGACACAGAATCCATTGTCACATGGTCATAATTGAGAAATTCTTCTTAAGTGCATTAGGGATATGTATTCCTACTCTTTGTCTAGAAATGATATTGGAGATGAATTTCATGACGAAATGATATAGAAAATGTATAAAAATAGAGAATGTAGGTTTGTAATCATATTTTATTTTATACGCCCTCTACGATGGTAATGAAATATTTACTTATACGCTAATGACTGAATGGTATATCAATGGCAAATTATTGGTAAATGGCATACTTTATCTTATAAATGTATTGATAAATGGAGTGACAGTCAAGATCAACACTGATATGTGAAAGATATCAACAGAGCAGTGATGTGCAACACGATGAATATTGATTATTATCAACAACTCTCTATTCTGGATGCAGAAAAAGAATGCAGATTCTATCTGCATCCTCTTTCTCTCCTTATTTTTTTTTTCTTTTTTATCTTTTTGGATTCTACGAATTTTATGTGCACCACATTCGGTGTGCATATTCTCCAGTTGTTGTTTTAGAAATTAACAAAATTATCACAAGGTTTCTTGTATGTCCATTCTGACGTTATGATGTCTTTGAGAACCAGCCCTTCATAGCGTCAGCTCCTGCATTCTTGGAACTCATACTATTCAACGGAAAAAATGAACATATCTTCCTATAAAATTGATTGATTGCAAAACGTTTTAGTGGACATGTATTCTTTTATTGTTTCAATACTTAATGTATTATCGAGAATTATTTGTTTTATGCACTATTATAATTCCCCTTCACACCTTGAACACGATGAACACTACTTTCGAAAAATCAACTCAAGGGCAATTTCAAAAGCCTATTGTACTCCCCATAGAAATCATGTTTGGATTGCGTAATACGCCATAGGTGATAGACAGAGCTATTGAAATCGCCTTTGGTTGATTCTTCGAAAGTAGTTTTCTCGTGTCCTTGATATTACGATCTTTCTCTCTCTCTCTCTCTCTCTCTCTCTTCCATTTCTCCAAACCCTAATTACCCTTCTTTTTTTTCTTTTCTTTTTTTTTTTGAAGTTATTCACTTCAAAATTGATTAAATATCTACCCTTTTTTGTAGTAATATATCTCAACAAATTTATCTTTTTTCTTTTAGTAATGTTTTTACATCACGACCCCCTAGTTTTGGTTTATGGCATCCATTTTCTCATATTTTACAATTCAAAATTAACACTCATCTCTGTATAAAGATTTATAAATGGATATGAATATGATACAAAGTCTACGCTTGATAATATAATGCTGAAAGATCGCGGACAACGCGGGTGGGGTAGGGCGTCTGTTAGTAGTGCTGTTGGACTAAAACTGACGATTATTATACAAAACATTTGAATCAGCAAAGGATTAAAGAAGGTCCTTCGAAGTGTTTATCAAATACACATGTGCAAGTAAATTATACACTTGAAGGTCTTCATTTCGTTCTTAAAATGAAGAGCTTAAACCAAAAAAGAAAGAAAGAAGGATTCAAAAGAAGAAGAGGAAGGAGAGAGTCAGAAAGAGAGAGAAAGAGAGATCGTTTAGCAAGATGGGAATGGAAATATTAGCAATATGAAGGGATAAAAAGCCCAATATGATATAACGATTAGTTATCTATCTGCTTTACAAGATATTGGCACATTTGTCTGTAATTATTTTTATGGGAATGGTTAACGTCTTAGTTTATTAACACTTGGAAGAGATTGCCTCAATGTGAATTATATGATATTCAAGTAAGCAGGAGCTGATGTTATAAAGGGCCAGTTCTCGTAAGCATAACGCCATGATGACAGATAACATTATGATTATCTTTATTTCCGAAAGTAATACATAAAGAGAAAGAATACCAACAAAAAAAATGGGGAAAACAGCAAAAGAGAGGCAAGAAGAGAATGGTGTTAACTCGTGTTGCAGCTCTCTTTTCTGTTGATACCTTTTAAATATCAGGGTTGATCATATAAATCGTACCAGCAAAGTGAAGAATCGATCTGGCAGAATAGTTCCTGGTGCCGAAAACACGCTGATGGGCCAATTTTTGCTGCGCTAAATTTGGGTATGAAGTTGTTTCTTGGTTCGTCATAATTATGTAAACTGGTTCTGCTGTTACAAAGAAAAGAAACATTCTACGCAGTGAAAACATAATAGTGGTTAAAGAGGGCCCTTCTCATTTATTTCCTCGCTTGCTTGTGGAAATCGGTTTTTGTGCGGCCAGCCTAATGACTCCCTCTGCAGAAATAAGCTACTTCTGCGGTCAGCAAAGTTACACCCTCGGGCTACACCTTCGACTCAACGGCAGATGCGCGTTTGTGTTTCCCCTTGGTTGCTGAAAATGATGTCCTTTCAGTGATTAAATCATTGTTTTCCTTCACCCTTGCTGTGACTGATCCCATCTATGTGACAGACGCGGTAATGTTAAATGACATCTTTGCCTCACGCAGAAATGTGTATATGTTGTTTAAGCCATGTCTAGAGCATACGTAAAGATTTCTCGCTCTCTAAGAAATAATAATTATCATTGATAAACAATTTTAAGTGTATGTTAAGTACAGTCTCAGGACACTATACAATAATCAATATAATAAACATGATTTTTTTTTCAAATCAATAAAAACAAAATAATAACAACTAAAAGTCATAGTACCTCTTTCTAAAAAATAAACACGCTATCTCCAAAAAGAAAAAAAAAATCAGCTCTATGGGATTCTCAGTCTCCGCACTAATACCACGAGGGACAGCACTATTACTGTCACCTGGACCCCATATAATACTCTCTTGGTAGTGTATATTTGTATAATAATCTTGTGAGAGTGGATGGTGCACATGAACACAAACTGGCACCAGTCACTACCACTAAGGCTACTCTTATCAAGGTCGGTCTAAATGCTCGGGTCGGATCCATAGTCATGGTACTGGGATACACCTCATATGATTAAGAAGAAAAAAAAACATTTCAGCCATATCATAAATATAAAAAATACACTAAAAAAATCATGATCTCATATTTTCCTTTGCAAATTGCGTTTTTATTCTCAACATTCTTTTCAGCAACGATACACTTGTCATTTCATTTTAGTTCAAAAAGAAAGACATACGTAGCTATATTGTAGATCACTTGATATGATAGAAGACAGAGTGTAAGATATTATACACAAACATAGGCAGGCAGCATTATCTTTGTAAATGAATCAGGCTTTTTAATGAGAGCAGAACTGTTGAAACCGAAATTTATTCGCTGCGTTTTGTTTTATCTTCTTTACAAATTTTTTGCGAAAAAAAAAAATAATTTAGAGTTTTTCTGTAGTGGTATATGGTCAATATGTTCTGTGAGTAAAATCCTTGGATAAATTCTAGCATATAACATTGTTAAAGCAAGGCAAGTGCAAACGGTTTTTTTCTTCTTCTTCTTTAATTAGGGTTATGAAGTTATTCTTATCCCTGCATTAATATTGAGAATACATGTATATTGTGAAAGAAAGAAAGAAAAGAAATGTACGAAAGAAACGTAAAAAACATCTAGTGCGCCGTGACGAGAATTGTATCTTAAACTCCATTACATGATGATATGACTTTGCTATGTGCAATGGCATTTCGCTTACTTTTGTTAAAAAGTGTACCAAATTAAGCATCGAATTGCGCATACTAGTTTTGAATATATCATTAGATTAAGAATGCACGGATTTTCTCTACGTACTACTAGCTTTACGAAGGTAATGTAGTGTACACGATAAAGCAAACAAACATTTGAATTGGATTTTTATACGTTTTTTACCGGATATAATTATCTAATTTAAAGAATAGCATTGAATACAATGATACTTAAGCTTTTCGTCTTCCGTTCTTCAGAGTAAAAGGCAAGAGTTAAGAGAGAACCAAAACGAAACAATATGTTTTGTTTTACATGTAATGTTATATTATATGTGATAAAGAAAAAAAAATTGGAAATACAGTATAGAGAATTCCACTTAAGATTATTGATCAAAGCACTTAATGTAAAGTGTATTATTGCCCCATTGCTGCTTTTTTTTTTTGAACATTCAGCATGAAGTACATGTACATGTTGTCATGGTTGTGACCCATAGTTAGACAGTCACCAATGTCAGATGTGCTTCACTCCAAAGCCCGGTTCAAACGAAGCGTCATTTTGATTGTGTCAGTACCTGCGCTAATCGAGCCTGTGAAGGCAACTAACCCATACGCCAGTTACAAAAATTATTGTTTGCACTATTCATTTTGCAATCGTTTTCAAAACGACATCACTCTTTCATGACGCGCAAAAGACCGTACAAGTCACTGACGCGGTTCTAACGTCAGCAAATGACGGGCTTACAACATTTGTGCTTGGTCAATTTGTAGTGATACGCACATGGAGATATCAAACAAATAAGTGCGGTCATTGCGGATAATTCAGGAAATTTGATTTACGATAATTTGCTATAGTTTGTAGAATGCTTTCACATAGTGGTGTGGAAACCTCCATTAAGTCCACCACTGTTTTTTTTTTCATCACTACTGCGCATGGTCAAAACGTACACAAGCCTTGTGAACCTAGCTGTAGAGGTGGTTTCAATCACATGAGAAAGAGTTAGCAGTTTGCGGTCACACTTTCAAAACTTAAAGATCTCATTCCTCACATTGAAATGGGAATATTTATGGGGAGTTTCGCAAGTATGTTGTCAGAGACTTTGTTGTCACACTTTCGAAACTACAGGAATAAAAAACAAAAAACAAAAACAAAAACAAAAACAGGAATCAGCTTTCTGTGTAACGGCACCAACTTAGTCTGCAAGCACAGACCCTAATTTGACACTTTATCAGAAAACCATTGTGTCTTGAGAGAAGCGTTACCCAGCTACTTACTGGTCCTTGGTCAGGAGCAGCTATAATACAGGGCCTATGGGTGTCTTACAGTGCAGACAATCTTTTACGACTGACCAGGGTTTGTGCTGCGAACTAGCACAAACTATCCATAATTACGCTTACATGAGCTCTTGATAAACAGTATCGATGTCCATGAATTCAGAAATAACATTGTATTGACTGTCCTGCAGTGTACGCGGCACTTTTGTTTTGTTATCACCAACTGGTGTGGCAGATACTCCTATTTTAGTGTTCATGGGAACTCCAGCTTTGCATCTGGATATTAAGACAGTAGGAACACGATTACCATCTAGATCCACGTCCTTATCTACCAAGTGCTCTGGCTGAACATAATCATGGAACTCACTCTGCCTACTGCCATGTGATGCAAAGGCATGTCCCACATCCTTCACATACAGAAACTTTGCCCATGGTCCATGATTTGCGAATAGTCTATATCTATGGCTTCATTCGTGGATGCATGGTAATCTGTATTGATATCCATGTACTCGTGGGTGTTATTTCCTTGAGTATGTTTTGGCTCTTTGGTGATATGTGCTTTGTTGTAACAGCGTTGTCCATCAGTTACATTTAGAGTTAGAGAAAGTTCGTTTGCTGATTTTGTATTGCCGTGAGGAAGATACCCTTGGAGGACGACGTCTTTATCTGCTGCGGGCTCTTGGTAAACAGAATCGATGTCCATATATTCATGAATTCCATGATTTCTGTTGCATTGTCGATAGCGCTTGAAGTGTGGTACTCGGGTAAGAAGGATAAGTAGTCGCAAATTCATTTACAGTCGTCAACTCTGAAAAGGAATAAACAATTGAGAAAATTAATGTGAAATTAACGGAAGGCAGTCCTCATCGTTTCCTAAGTGTTTAAAATAATAAAATAATTTTTCCAAGAAATGTTTTAGCGAAAGATTCATAGCAATTTAGAAATAAATCTATTCAAATGCGTTCATTATTTATCATTTTCATTGAAAATGTAAATATAAAGTATTTCATTTTATTGTATGTAGAGCATATAAGGGTTGGAATGACAAGGGAGTGAACTGAAATGGCGTATCCCGACATTAGCTGGTGGTGAGGGACATCTAAGGCATCGTTAATCACATTTCCAGGACCCTAGTAAATGAATCATGTAAATTATGTGTATTAAATCGAATAAGGAAGAATAGTTTATTCAAAAATATATATATATATATATATATATATGTTTATACATATTCGACTAACTTATTACACCACAAAACCTACCTCCAGAAGAACAAACAGCACCTGCATCCCCAGTATGACTGCATGAGTAACGTCCAATCCCTGCATGAGCGCAGTCAGCTAGGTTGTCTTCCGTTCCCTCACACCCGATACCACCTAGAAGAATGCGACCTGATCCCTGACCAAACCTGGCAGATCTCGGTGCAGCCAAGGCTCCATCAAGACCTAGCATTGTACAAACAACCCTCACGTCTCTCAGATCCCACGCGCCATCACAGATGGTACCCCAGGACCCCTCGTACATGACCTCTACTCTGCCTTCAACGTCATTTGATCCACCAACAAGACGAACTTGGAGTGGGTTTGGATTGGCTATAAGAGAACAAGCAAATAACAGATATTTCCTTGAACTAGCACCATCAAAAATTGGAAATTGACATGATTGATAAAATTTTGAGGGCAACTGAAAGTGTGACATTTGTCTTATTGTCGTGTCGTTACACTTTCCCCAGTCACTGTATAACATATTATATGGTGCACTGATTTACAGCCTGGAGATCTTGTGATTTGCAAAGCTCTGGTAGCAGAGAGGCAGTTAAGAAGGTGTTTCCTCATTTAAAGTGTCTCCCCGCAGTCATATTTGGTGGATCTACCAAACATCACAGGACCTTTCGGACATGACCTTTACTCTGCCTTCAGCATTATTTGCTCCACCGACAATACGCTCTCGGAATGGATTTGGCTGGGCTACAGGTGAATCGGAATATGAAACATTTTCGGGAAAGCATCTCTGTGAATGCCATGATAACTCTGGTCATAAATGTAAGTGAAAATGAAAAGTAGTCCGGTTGCCACTGACTGTAGTTGGAAACACTAATATCAGCACCTTTAGAATTAAGTCAGTAATCTTGAAGTATGCGTAATTGTTTAATAAATTTCCATGACCCACCAATTACGGCATAAAAATATTTGTGTAGAAATATGAACACTTAAAGCAAACAAGTCTGGCCATGGATTAACGAAGTATCGTTTGGCTGTATTTGACTACCATACAAAACAGTCAATATGACAAGACTTGATATATCAACAAGAGTAAAAAGCTTTTTAGAGTCATGAAGGATTTTTTTTTTGGGGGGGAGGGGAGGAGGGCACCTGGTTTTCAAGAAAATCACGTATAAATATCTGAATCATCAGGTGAGATGTAATATCTTGATTTTTAAAAGTAGCTGGCCCTGGGTTGTTCGTATTACCAAATATCCAAAATAACATGGTCAGGCAACAAAAACAACAAAATGGTCAGGCGCAACTACTTGGTGAAAAGATGGAGAAACATACTTCTTGTATAACAAATGGTGCTTACATCTCTAGCATGACCGCAATAACTGTAATATCCAACTCCGAAATGAGCACAGTCTGCCAGGTTGTCTTCTGTTCCCTCACAATGGACATAGGTCAGAAGAATACGACCTGATCCCTGACCAAACCTAGCAGATATTGGTGATTCTAAGGCTCCATCAAATCCCAGCATTCTACAAACCACTCTCGCGTCTCTCAGATCCCACAATACATCACAGATGGTTCCCCAGGATCGGTAGTACAGTACCTCTACTCTTCCTTCAGCATCGTTGGATCCTCCGATCAGACGAACTTGGAATGAATTTGGGTGGGCTGTGGATAGATAACGTAGACATACGTGGAATTTCCAGTGTGGATTACATTGTAACAAACGAAAACAGAAATGAAGGCGTGAACACAAGTCATAATTTGGCTTTGAATGAAATGAATTCACTCAGAACAGTCGATATGGCTTGCACTCTTGTCCATGCACATAGAAAATCGATTTATTAGCCGACGCAAATCTTTTAGAAAAAGTTATATCATTTTCTTTTACCCAATGATTATATTTTGTATTGTTACGCACAAAAGTAAAAGCAAAATTGTATGATATAAACACAGAATAGCAACGGTGAAATAATCCCGTGCAATTTTGGGTAATATTTATATTTGTCATTAGGGTTCATACACGTCCTAAATAGCTAAAGTTGGCAGGTATGCATATTCGGTTGAATTGTTGAGAATGTACCTCCTGAGTAACAAATGGCTCCTGCATCTTCATCATGACTGCATAAATAAAGTCCAACTCCTGCATGACCACAGTCTGCCAGGTTGTCTTCTGTTCCCTCACATCCGACCAAGGCGAGAAGAATACTACCAGAGCCTTGACCAAACCTAGCGGATCCCGGTGCTTTCAAGGCTCCATCAAATCCCAGCATTCTACAAACCACCCTCGCGTCTCTCAGATCCCAACCATCATCACAGACAGTTCCCTATGATCCGTCGTACATGACCTCTACTCGACCTTTAGCATCGTTGGATCCACCGATTAGACGAACTTTGAATGGATTCGGATGGGCTAAATGATCAAAATATGTTTGGTATAAAAAGGAAACCTTATCACTGCTTTCTTTTACGCACTAATTCTGTATGCTTTCTTAGACATGTCCAAGGCAACCCCAGAATGGATTAAGAATGGAATGTGTTTGAGAAGAAGTAGAGAAGGATAGTGCACGCATTTCTTAGAGAAATATAATAGTAGTATTATATTCTAGTACGAAATATTATTTTTCCTAAATATTGATTTTATACATTTTCTGAAAAATATGAATGGAAAGAAATATTTTTATGTAAATCTTTTATTTTAAAAAAAAAAATAATAATAATTTATACAGTTCCATGAAGTATATCAGTATATGATATCTAAAAAAAAGATTTTTTTCAAGATGTAAAATGAATCCTTACCTCCTGAGTAACATACAGCACCCATATCTCGGTCATGTCTACAGTAAGAGGGAGCCCGTTCATTGTAACAGTCTACCAGGCTGTCTTCATATCCCAAACAGATGGCATAAAGAATATCACCTGATCCCCGACCAAACCTAGCGGACCGTGACGCATGCAAGGCTCCGTGGAACCCTAAGATTCTGCACACTACTCTTGCCTGATGAAGATACCAGATGTCGTCGCAAACTGTCATACACGATCCACCGTACAAGACCTCCACTCTTCCTTCAGCTTTGTTGGAGCCATTAACGAAACGTACATCTTGGTAGAAGTATGTCGATTACTTTCTCTAATATGTAGTTCACAATCAATATCCCCCCCCCCCCAGTGATACCTAATATATTTTAAAAAAAACTCAAGAAGGGTAGCTAACGTGGTTTGAAAGAGCCGAAGAAACTTTCTGAAACAACTCCCTCGCCTCTCCTTATAATTGAAAATTAATTAAATACAAGTCAGATTGGGTTGATCGTGTTTGAGGCGATGGGTATGAAATATGTGATGTTGTTCAACCAGATGTCCATACACAGAGCTTGCAAGTCTTAGGGTGTGCATTTCTTCCAAATCACCTATGGAATGTCCTTTCCACAGCATATCCGTGAAATCGCTAGACATTTTTTTAAAGGGGGGCGGGCGGGCAATTCGCAGACATCTTACCTTGAAATTATCCAAGCTTCAGCTCTTGATCCTTTTTCTAAGTGAATGGATCTCATTTTAAAAGGGAATAATATGTTTGTGGAAGATTGCTTGAACTGAAGCCTACAAAAGTTATGCATTTTTGAAAGTTCGGATCATTTATGATATTGGGAATCTCCTATTTATTTATTTATTTATTTATTCATTTATTATTATTATATTTTTTTAGGAAGGAGGGGTGTTTTGAATATGTCTTTACCCATCAAAGCGGAATTAATCCATGTATAACATAATTAACCGCACACCCGATGGGTAATCCACAAATCGTCCTGATCATTCTGATATAAGGTTTTAAAAATTCATACTTTTGTTATTCTTTGTTGGATTTTTAAGTTATAGTCTGCTATTTGTAAGAACATCTCGAATTTGAATAAAGCTGTTTGAATGTAGCCTCTTGAATATAGCTATGGGTTTTCCACCAGCTGACAACTCTGATTTAGGTCGCTGTAGCTGTTAGCTATTGTCCAATGTACAGGTTGTCAAGCACGACCGAGCTGGAGTATGATGCTAGATCTATGGGAATACTTCGGGATTATCATCATGGGGACGCGTATCAAAAAAGTACTTACTTTGAAAATATCCTCCAAAATCATAATTTTACAATATCGAGACAATTTCTTCTTAGGTAGCTTAGCGAAATGTCGTGGTGCATAAGCACGGGGGTTTTAAACAAAAGAACGCAAGCGGCCAATCAGCGACAGCGTTTCTCGCTTCCGGGATTTTACCCCCTGGGGAACGAAGACTCTGTGTCTGACAAAAGCGATCCAGTCTCCCGGTGCTGAAAAGCCGCGATTTATTTTTGGTCTTCTCTGCAGACTCGTTAAAACGCTATAGCCCCCTCTACGGCTACATTATTGTGTACTTCTACGTGTTTTTCTCTACGGGGCAAACCACTATTATTACGGGTCAAGTCTGCGGGACACATTCATGATGATCCGTTGTATTAAATTTTCTCAATACGTATCTATCTATTCTTGTATTTATATACTTCGATAAAAACACTTGTAAATAACAATCTAATTGTTTCGTTCTATCTTACTGGGGACTCTAAAACTAGCATTTACTCAGAGCAGTCAGTCTATCAGTATCGAAATTCTCTGTCTTTTAAAAATATTTTTAATATATAATTTCATGGTAGGCTAAAATCAGTATGGGGGCTTTATCGTTTAACGAGGGAATTGAAGAGGAAAATCGATTTGAATACCGTTTTAAACATGTTTTCCTCATGAAGAGTATTATTGTTTATTCATAAATATTATTTATTTCTTCTTTCATGGTTAAAACAAATATCCGAGAGAGTCTGGATCATTATTACGAGGTTAAAAGTATTGCGTCCCTTTCAAATATATTGCTCTTATTGACTTCATTTATTTCTGCGCATCACCTTTATCTGTCAATGACCTCTTCCTAATTGAGATCCCAATCTCCGTCAGAATTGTGTGCAGTAATATATGCGCCCACAAGTATAAAGTGCATGAAATAGTAGGTAAAAGGCCCGGTTAAAGGTTCGAAATTTGAAGGAAATCGTAATTTCTGATTGCCTTGCTTCAGTCTTATAATCGCAAATCCAGAGGGACAGGGTTACATGTCCCCCCCCCCCCCCCCAACATGATGGTAATTGTCATTATGGTGATGATGATGTCGATGATACTAATAATAATAATCATTACATTATTAATATTAGTAAGTAGGCAAAAGATTGTTTTCTTGTTATATTAAGATAAGGATGTGCACTGATGAATATTTCGGATTATATTGTAGATATTCTAGTTGTCATGGCAATAAAATTTCAAAGTGATTTAGAAGCTCGAAGGGGGGGGGGGGGGGCGGGCTGTAAAGGTTGCGCCGTGGCTAATTATTTACATACATCAGCCAATCCTTTTCAGTTGTTTATTCATTCCTGAATAGCCTACTGAAGCAGGGAATGATAACATATAAAACGGAGAGAATTTGTCAGTAGTCGGAAAAATTAGTCAACGTAGAGCAGGGGCGGCGCAACCGGGGCAAGGGGGCACAGTGCCCTCCCACTTTTTCAAGTACCCCAAAAGTTCCCTTTTTACATCTGAAAAAATGCCCTCCTTCCTCTCTGATAAGTGCCCTTTTTACTACTAAAAGTGCCCCTTTTCCTTTCTAATAAGTGCCCCTTCCCCTTCTGAGAAGTTTTTTTCCCTCCTGATAATTGCCCCTTTTCAAAATCTGATAATTGGCTCCTTATCTCTCTAATAAGTGCCCTTTTCTTCTGATGATAAGTACATTTTTACTTCTGATAGGTGCCCCTTTTCCCTTCTAAATAGTGCCAACTTTCCCCTTCTGATAAATGCCCTTTTTACATCTCATAAGCTCCCCTTTTCCTATCTAATATGTGCCATTTTCCTCTTCTCATGAGTGCCCCTTTTCACTTCTTATAAGTGCCCCATTCCATCTCTGATAAGCGCCCTTTCCTCTTCGGATAAATGCCCCCTTTTACGTATATTTCCCGTTGTTTCTTACAAAAAGAGCCATATCTAACTTCAAAGAATCGATGCGGCTTTATGTAGTAGCAGGTACACATATTACTACAATGTAAGGCAGTGGAGCTGGAGGCAAGAGGGGCATAATGCCTACCCCCCCCCCCCCCCCAGCAAAGGAATTCTTATTCCGCTCGCTCGAATATGCCCATAATTTACACCAATTAAGGGCAATATTTTCTGAAAATCTCCCCAAAACTCCCTCGCTACGCTCGCTAGCTCTTATGAAAGCAAGCAGATCGCATAAAGTATGTTGATATAGATGTAATCCTAAAGAAAAGCGACAAGGATAATGTATGAATTAAAAGATAATTCGACATTCCCCCAATTAATTTGCTGTTGTCAATTTCATTATATCGCTATAAATGATTCTCAACCAAAGGAATTCAGCATTAGAAAAAAGTCTGAAAATTTTTGCTCGCTCTCTTCGCTCGCTCGTCATGAGTCATTAGACCACCACACACAACTGCTAATTTATTGGGGAAGCTGAAGCAGTGTCCAGAACCACAATAAAAAGGAAGAAGATGATGCTTGATAATGTATTAATCATGTTAACTGGACTGTAGGGTAATACCAATGTCACAAAAATGGTCCTTTTTTTTCGTTTTATGTTCATCCCTTGTAGGTGCCCCCTTTTCCCCAAAAGTGCCCTTTTTGGCTGGTGCCCCCCCCCCCCACTTTGAAAGACGCTCCGCTGCCCCTGACGTAGAGAAACAGCCCAGGCCAAACCCGGCGGCTGCGTTCGAGCTGACAAGCTTTTTGTGAATAACATGGATAGTCTAAGTAACTGTAAGGGGGTAAAATCTCATAATTTTATGTAAAATGGGGTGACTTTTTCGGGAAGGTTCCCAGACTATATGTAAGTTCTATGTAAAAAAAATTGCATGGGTTAATCAATGTGAACAAGAAAAGAGTAGGTCCTATTTAAGTTAATTATAGGCTAAATTGCAAGTTCAGTGTATGATAACAGAAGGACGATACAGGTAACAAACCAGTATTATGTAACAGGGAACAAAGAAAGACATCCCAACGTAGTGAATAGGCATTGTCTAGGGCAGGTGTCAGGCCACCGGCCGAGGTGCGCTTAATCTCTCCATAATGGAGAGTGTTCTTAGAACACTCCGAGTCATGTGCATCATAACAACTTTCGAATGACTAAAGTTCACAATTTGAACTCTTGGTAATACAATGAATAACTCGTGTTTAACACTCCTACAAAATATCAACCCAATCCGACAATTCATTTCATGGCGGTTGCTATGGCCTTTTGATTCACTCTCTATTGATTTTCTTTCTTGTTTTCTTGCTCCTCACGCTTGAATGGCCCCTCTGTAGAACAGCTGAGCTGCAATGGCACGGCTGAGCAGGGCGATCCTTCCAATATTATTTTCTCATGTTATCATGTATGTTATTATATATATGTTTTTATAATTGGTAAATAAAATAAGAATAGTCTACCCTTAAACATTCGTTCCTGCCCTTCAGCTGAATCTTTCAAAAGAAATCTTAAGACTTATTTGTTTTCTCTGTGATTCGATTTGGTTGTGTGCACTTGGAGAGCAAAATAATTACTTTGTTTCATTTTTTCTTATTGTAAAGCGCCTTGAGCATGTTTATATGGAAAGGCGCTGTATGTATGTATGTAAATCAATCAAATCAAATATAGGCCTCAACTTTAGAGCTCATTTCCTCCCTAACTGATACCAGCAAACCTATCTTACAAGCTCTTTTCGTTCGCTAAATCAAAAGGGTTATAAAGTTTCAAGTTTAAAGCTGAGACTTTGTTCTATCCAAATAGAATAAAATCAGATTTGTTTGTTTGTTTGTTTGTTTGTTGTTTTGTTGTTGTTGTTGTTGTTTTTTCGGGGGGGGGGGGACTTTTTGGTGGTTTTGTGGTGCCGGGTCACACATGTTCAAGGACGTTTTTTGTTTAAAGGGCCCTGTCCAAGGTCCCCGCCGCAATACTCGCGATACACGCGAATACACCCCTCCCCTTCCCTTTCAGTCACATAACGGAGAAAAAAAGAGAAGGTGAAAGAGGGTGAAAAGAAAAGAAAAAAAAAATCATTACGAAAAGTATGCGAATTCGCTGGCTCGCAATTTATTCATTTATTTTCATTTTTAGATTACATGCAAACATGATATTCGGTTGAAAGGCATCAGCCCCTCCCACGAGAAAATATGGCCATACGCCAGGATTTGATCATAAGTGAGCTGTTCTTTTATTTACGGGTGTGAAAAATTCGGGAGTGGGAAGGGGGTGGGTCTTGAAGTTCTTGACAAATTAAAGTCGGTTTATTTTTAAGCTTGTGCATGCAAGCCGCTGAATATAATTTAATCAAAATTAGAAGTGAAAATTCTAAATAGAAGTCCTGCCCCCTCCCCGAACATGATTAATACATATCAAGCATCATCTTCTTCCTTTTTATTGTGGTTCTGGACATGTTTCAGCTTCCCTAACTGGCAGTAATGTGTGATAGTCTAATGATCCATGTGCGAGCGAAGCGAGGAGCAAAAGTTTTCAGACTTTTTTCTAACGTTGAAGTCCTATGTTTGTGCATTTTTTTACGGCGATATAATGAAAATGACAAGAGAAACTTAATTTGGGGAATGTCGAAAGATATTTTAATTCGTGCTTTAACCCTGTCGTTTTTCTTTAGGATTTCATCGATATCAACATACTTTAGTATGATAAATGCTTGATTTCATTATGTATTATAAGAGTTTGGGGGAAATTTTCGGAAAATATTATCCTTACTTGGTAGTATTATCGCATATTCGAGAGAGCGGAATGACAAATACTTTGATGGGGGGGGGGGGGCATGGCATGCCCCTCTTGCCTCCAGCCCCACTGCTTTACATTGTAGTTTAGTAATGGGTACCTGTTAAGCCGCACCGATTATTTGAAGCTATATAAATATGGCTCTTTTTGTAAGAAACAGTGGGAAATATTGGTAAAAGGGGCATTTATCAGAAGAGGAAAAGGTGCTTATCAGAGGTGGAAGGGGCAATTAAAAGAGGTGAAAAGAGGCACTTATGAGGAAGAAGGCACATATTACGTAGGGAAAGGGGTAGTTATCAGAAGGGGGAAAAGGGCACTTATTAGAAGGGAAAAGGGGCACCTATCAGAAGCATACATGCTCTTATCAAATGAGAAAAAGGGCACAAATTAGACTGAATTAGGAGCATTTATCAAAAGGAGAAAAGGGCACCTATAAGAGAGAAAGGGAACAGTTTTCAGAAAAAAGGGACACGTTTTGGGTACTTCAAAAGTGGTCCCCCCCCCCTGCTCCCACGAGAGCGCCGCCTCTGCCTACCCTCCAAGGGCGCTAAACCCGAGGAGTATTTGGTGTCTGTGTGTGGTGGGGGGGGGGGTCTAGGAGCAACAAAATTCCCCAGATCGTATTTGTGGCGGGTGTCACACGCACACGCACACACACACACACACACACACACAGAGGGAAGGGGGAAATAATATCCAACTTATATTTTTAACTAGGTACATGTATATGACATTGGAAATGCACCACATGACTTCCGAAGGTTCTCGAGGGGAAAGGGGAGGGAGTTAGGAAAACAATGTTGTGATGGCAGATGCAAATTATCTCGAATTGTCAGGGAAATGAAAAGGAATTATATTTTCGCCCACATTGATTTTAACTTGAAGAAAATTATGAGCCGTAGATTTAGAACTCCAGTAAGAAATTGACAAAACGGTCCAAGTCAAAATAGAGTTTGTGTCGCAGACTTTAATAGGGGAAGTATGGGGAAGGGAGTTAGGGGCAGGATTAAGATTAACAATTTTTGTCTACCTGGAAATAGTTTTTTTCAGAATACTGCTGAATGGCCGTATTCTTAAATACTATGGGGTGGCGAAGGAATTAAGCTACAGGGCCAAGAAAGTTTTTCCTGATGTGTTTTCCTCCCCGGAATATGAAAAAAATTCGTGAATTTTATCTGATTTTCAGAATAAAGATGACTTAAAAACATTGCAATGTAATTGATCGACGTCAATGTTTATTAATATAAAACAGAGGCGTAATTACGATGGCCACAACTATATTGTTTTAGCTTGTATGATCCTTCCATTGTCATGGAAATTAAGTTAAAAATAACCATATACATCAGTCTGGGATTATTTAATCCCCTGATTCGAGGAAATTATAAATGATATGTAGAGACGAAGAACGAAAGAGAAGAAATGGAAAAAGTATTGAAAACATGGAGAAGTCAAGAAAATAAGAAAAAGAAGACTATAGAAAAACAGAGGGGAATCACATCAACTGCACGTGGCCTTTAGTTAAGCACTTTTTTATAGGGTGCTGCCATCAGTTAGGGTTTGATATATTTCAAGATATGTATCATACACTGAAGCCCCTACTCTGTGCAATGAAAAGCTACTTCAGTGAAAGGCTTGTCTCAAATTTTGCATAGAGCTATATAGTTCGAAGAAGAAATAATAATGGGGGATCGGACCTATTGTGTTGAGTTGAATGCATGTAGGACGGAGGAATAATGGAGGCGGCTTTGGTTATACGTGCGTTCGAGCAGCGTCAGCGTTTGTTCTGATGATGAATAGACAGGAAGTCTATTGACTACTGATATAAAGAAGTAATAGGAGAGAGAGAGAGCCCTACTGCTAATCCCTGTTAAACTGAACTTCCCTCAGTGACATAACATGTTATGCATAGGCGGCTATTACAGGACTCAGGCCGACAGCATGGACTGATGATAGTATTGATTTGATTTGGTTTGATGGATTCATGATATATTCTAGAGTAAAAAATCCCCTCATTATACCATACTTGCCTCTTCGCTACTTTTTTGCTGCATATCTAGATAAGATCAAGCTAGAACGACGCGCACTCTAAAAAAAAAATGCTCATGCGGACAAATATTATTGCATGCAAAGGGCACTTTTGGTATTTAGTTTTAAATGTAATTTTCAATTCGATAATTTAAAAAGACATAAAAAACTGTATGTCTCATTATCTTATACTAGTTTCACTTTCTGCAGAGGCGTCGCTAGAACATGTTGAATGGGGAAGGGATGACGCCAAAAATTTCCAACAAATCTTTAAGGTCTGACACTCAAATATGCCTACAAAAAATGCCGCACCCTAAGCTGTACCCACAGAGTTCAGTGGCTATACCCTAATTCCCCCCCCCCCCCCACACACACACACACACACATAAAGAGAGAGAGCTTGATCATACCGGCCAGCCGGCCACTATTCTAATCTAAATACAGAAGTTACATAATTATCCTGGCTGCCCACATATTTGAATATTCTGGCACCTCGCTACCTGAATATGAAGTATTGCATTGTTGCCCGAATATCGGAACTTAATAAATCATCAGGGGGAGGGGGGGGGGGGCGCAGCCCATTATCGAAGGTGGTGCCTTTTGTCCGAATATTAACTTTCCACTATTCTTTTTTTTGGGGGGGGGTAGCAGAAACAAATTTCCCAGATATATTTGTGGCGAGTGTGGAACCGAAAATTTAAGCAGTGGAAAGGAGAAATAATGGCCAACTTTAAATTCTAACTAGGCATATGATATTGGGAATACACCAAAGGCCTTCCCAAGGTTCTCGAGGGAAGAGGGGAGAGGGGGTTAGGACCAACAACAACCAAAATGAAAGCAGATGCAAATCATCTAGAATTGTCAGGAAAAAGAAAACGGTTTATATTTTCGCCGACAGCGCTTTGAACTGGAAGTAAGTTTATGGGGAACCGCTGGCCCTCTAGATCTGTAGGGTCCCTCGAGGGATGGGAAATGGGGGGGGGGCAATAAAACGGACCCCGCAAAAAGTAATAATATGTATATGAAAATTGTATCCCGGAATAAGATTCATAATGTATTTTTTCTCAGTCACACGAGAAAACATTCCATTTCAAAATGAATGGTAAATAAATCGTAAGCTAATTTCAAAATAATGCCGACTTTAAAAATATGACGATAAGAGTCATCGGCAGCAGATGGGGGGGGGGGGGGGCTTGAGGGATCACACTCCCACTCAAAATTGCTGTCGGCAAATGCGCCACCTCTGTCGGCAAAAAAAGGAGGGAGAAAATGGAGAGAGGGAAGAGGAAAGAGAAAAGAAAAGAGAAAGGAAAAGGGAAAGGGGGAGAAAAGGAAAAGGAAAGGAAAACTAAAACAGAAAAAAAAGAGGGAAAGGAAAAGGGAAGCAAAGAAAAAGAAGAAAAAACTTTTTTTTTTTTTTTTTCCGCGCTCTCAAAAAAGTGAATAGATAATATTCGGGCAAAATGCGTCCCCCTTCGGCAATGGGCTGTACATAGCCCCCTCCCGAGGATTTTTAAAGTTCCGATGTTTGGCCAGCCACCACTTCATATTCGGGTAGAGAGGTGCCAGAATATCCACATATTTGGGTAGTGAGGTAAATTTGGGTGTCGAACCCCATCCCCATTCAAATGTTCTAGCAATGCCCCTGGATATCGGCGTTGATTCAATCTTCATTCCTCTTTCTGTCTGGACTACAAGATCCCTTATCTTTCATAAGCTTTTGTTTTGCCACTTTAATCCCATTTGAAGGGGAAATTTAGGAAAATCTGTACTGTCCCTTTCCTATTTAATGGTTTTTAATCTCCAATTTGTATACTTGAAATACATAGGCGTAGCCAGGGGGGCCCAGGGGGGCCAGTGCCCCCCTATTCAGCCCCTAAAAAAAAGTGAGAACGAAAAAGCGGGAGAAGTGAGACAAAAAAAGAAAGAAAAAGGCGCTACAAGTCGTTACCTTTCAATCACAATTTGCTAAAACGTCAAAGTTTTCGCGCTTCGCGCGGGCAGGGGGAAATAACTCCCCCTTCCCTGCACCCACACTTATTACATACAGTAAAATATTGCGTCCAAATTATTGAAAAGCAGTCCGAGCGTCGAACTATAACTTTCCGCCTAAAGAAATTATTTGCTACGAGCTGTTATCTTTCTCTCAAATTTGTTAAAACGTCATAGCTTTCGCGCTTCGCGCGGGAAGGAGGAAAAGTCCCTCCTTCCTGCACCCACCCCTGTTACAGTGCATTATTGCGTCCAAATAATTGAAAAGCAGTCCGGGCGTCCAACTAACTTTCCGCCTAAAAAAAGGTGCTACGAGCCGTTATCTTTCTCTCAAATTGCTATAAAACGTCAGAGCTTTCGCGCTTTGGGCGGGGGGGGGGGGGGGAACTCCCTCCTCCTGCACCCACCTCTGTTACATACAGTGCAGTATTGCGTCCAAATAACTGAAAAGCAGTCTGGGCGTCGAACTAACTTTCCGCCTAAAAAAAGGTGCTACGAGCCGTTATCTTTCTCTCAAATTGCTATAAAACGTCAGAGCTTTCGCGCTTTGGGCGGGAGGGGGGGGGGGAACTCCCTCTTCCCTGCACTCACCTCTGTTACATACAGTGCAGTATTGCGTCCAAATAACTGAAAAGCAGTCTGGGCGTCGAACTAACTTTCCGCCTAAAAAAAGGTGCTGCGAGCCGTTATCTTTCTCTCAAACTCCCCCCCCCCCCCCCCCTCCCTTCACGCTTTGCGTGCTAATCACCAATTTCGCACGCTTCGCGTTCTCACAACCCAACCCCCCTAAAATGAAATCCTGGTACGCGGTTGGATCCTTCACGTCTGCCCCCCCCCCCACTGAAAAATCCTGGCTACGCCAATGTTGAAATACCACGCCATGCTCTACTCATATGGCTCAATAAGTTTCACTTCTTTAATACACTACCCCCGAAAATCATCACATGTGATGTAAGAAATAGTTCCAATACCATTATGACTATGATGATGATGATGATGATAATAATAATGAATAATAATAACAACAACATCAAAACCATAATGCTAATGCTAATCATAATCTTAATCATAATAATCACGATAACAAGAATGACAATACTGTTAAACAAAAATCATGTCTATATTGACATTTGATGGGTAACCTCATCAGTATTTATACTGATGATGCTTGGGGGCAAATCAATTACTAACCCAGCATTGAAAGCTACATGATTAATACTTTTTTTGATAGGGTCCTGCCATTACATCAGTTAGGGTTTGATATATTTCAAGATAATGTATCATACAATGAAGCCCGTAGTCTGTTCATTTAAAGGCTACTTTGAACAGTGAATGGCTTATCTCAAATTTTGCATAGAGCTATAGTTCTTCGGAGAAATAATAATCAATGGGGATCGGACATATTGTGTTGAGTTGAATGCGTGGGACGGAGGAATAATGGGAGGGGCGGCTTAATACGTGCGTTCGATCCGCGCCAGCGTTTGTTGTTATGATGAAAAGACAGGAAGTCTATTGACTATTGATATAAAGAAGAATTAGGAGAGAGAGAATGAGAGAGTGAGAGAGAGAGAGCCCAACTGCAAATCCCCTGTTAAACTTCAATTGTCCTCAATGACAAAGTAAAATGTTATTCTGCATAGGCGGCTATTACAGGACTCAGGCCGACAGCAAGGACAAATGTTAGTATTGATTTGATTTGGGTTGATGAGTTAATGATATCATAATAAGATATTCTAAAAGTAAAAATCCCCTCATTGTACTATATACTTGTCTCTTCGCTACAATAGTTATTTGTTGCATATCTAGAAAATAATCATGGGGAACAATTTAATATCATTACATATAAAGGCGTCTTTTTGTCTTTAGTTCTAAATGTGACCAGGCACCACAAAACCACCAAAAAGTCGCACTGTGTGATTTTCAGTTAGAGCTCAATCAATGTGTTTCTGGTTGGCATGGTCAAATTTTAGGTTTGGGTATTTCCTGAAAGAGTATACTTTTTTATAAGTAATCTAAAAATTTGGAGGCACCAAACAATCTAAAAGTGGTATTTTTGACAGTTTTTTGTTAGACTTATGTGTGTCTTCTCTGGAATTTGTGGTATTACTATTCTTTTTTACGACCCTGAATACTTGTCTCATTTTGATCTCGCATAACTTTTAAACAGAGTAAGTTCTGGCATTGATACTTGTGCACTATGATGAACAGGATATGACTAATTAGTATGCTAAGTTTTAGGACAATCTGGTAATCCCGTCATAGAAATTTTAATTGAGTTCTAATCCTCCTTTTGTCACCTCGGCACAACACCTTGCAAGTCAGAGTGCTTCAATAGACTGCAAACTTTAAACCCTTATTTCTCAGAAGTAACATTATGAGGGACAGTGCATTCTTCTCTTTGTACATTGAGTTAGGAACATCTGATGCTAATGTGTTATATATCATTTTAAAGCTGAGAATCTCCTCTTTCAGAATCAGACCTTAACTAAAAAATCATATCTGGCGACCTTTTGGTGGTTTTGTGGTGCCTGGTCACAAATGTAGTTTTCAATTCGAAAATTCAAAAGACATACAAAACTGCATTTCTCATTATCCTATAAAAGTTCATTTCTCTCGTTTTCCTTGCCCTTAAATTATAAGTAGATTTTTCCATCATCATTCACGACTATAATTTCTGATATTGATTTCCACGTCTTATCCACATGCTATCACTTTAGAACATAACATATTTTTTTTAAAGATAAACATGCAAACTGAGGAAAATAGAACAAGAATCAAAATATTTGGAGAAAACTGAGAAAAGAGAGAGAGAGTGTGTGTGTGAGAGAGAGAGAGAGAGAGAGAGAAAGAGAGAGAGAGAGAGATTGAGAGAAGACGAAGGCAATCATTGTATTGGGTTTAATGGCTGCCATTTCAATTAATTATGTGATGTTGTGTTGTTGTTTTTTGTTTCCACCAGCGCCGTTCTAGTTCTTTTTTTTTTGGTGGGGGGAGGGGGGGGGGGGAGGAGCACACTATGATCGTTGAAATGCAGTAGACATATTCTAGTCATACAAGATAAGAATAATTGGAGAAGGGGACAGAAAGGAATAAGAGGAGCAATAAAACATGAAGAACAATAAACTGTTAGGCAAGCCAATGCCATCGGAAACTCACTCTATTTTTAAAATATTTATGTATTTTATTTATTTTGTTGTTATTGTTCCAGTATTACACACTAGCCTTTCATACACATATACTGACAGAGGGGGGCGTACTTCCGGAATCAGTGAATGGTACCATGAGCTTCTTTCTTTGAATTTATCAAGAAGATTGGCTCGGAACCGGGAAGACTGCATTATAGGCTCCGTGCGATCGTTATGTAGAAGGCTCGGAGCTCCCTGCAGTGTTCACGCACAGTAAGAACGCGTCAGTTCCGGATGCGTTCTTATGCACCACGACATTTCGCTAAACTACCTTATACAAGTATGGGTGAGGGTATGTTTCATCGGATGTCAGTACAGGTATTGACAATATTTTGTTTATAGTGTGTGTGCTTGTGTCTGTGGAAGGGAGGGATGTGGATGTGTGGTTAGGTTTAGGATTAAAGGCATTGATTAACTTTGCCCAGGATTGAAAAAAAAAAATCACTGTTCCAGCTAATGCTGTAATCATAATTGCAAACCTTTAGCTCAGACAGGAATCACCTGAGTTTTATAAGCTGATCGGTCGTTTATATATCAAGATATTTACGATTGAACATTGCTGTCGGGATAGAGTACCACCAAACCCTAAAGAACTCTTACGGTTGGCATACCTCGCTCTATCACAGAATACCGTACGGGCTGGAAACCCGCTCTGAAATCGCCAAGCGCTGGTGCTTGGTTTTTGTGACTGCAGCGCAGCGAAGAAGCCGAGCGACTTGCGCTAGCGATTGATCGCGATTTTCTCTTTTTTAGGATAGTAAACGGGTTCCATTTTCTCTCATACTTTCACATATCCTTAATTATATATGTAGTTAGAGGACTGCACACAATTCACTGTCATTTGAGCTGATTTTACAATTTTTCACAAAGTTAATCAATCACTTTAAGGACAAAATGGTTGTTGAAATCAATTACTGATAGTAGACAGAGAATATGCAGTTAATACCTGAAACTCATTTTGATCAAATCCAAGACTCAGGAATTTTAGCACATTCAAATTTTCGTGAGTGTTACAAAAGTATCCATTACTCATTCAAGCGTGAAATATTGTCCATACCCTTAGTGTCATCCGATGAAACAAACCCTCACCCATAACTGTATAAGAAAATATCATAATGATATTGTAAAATTATGATTTTGGAGAATATTTTCAAAGTGTGTACTTTTTTACACACTGTATAGTAGCTTAAATCGCTTGTGAAAGGACTTCAACAGTTTAAGACAGAAGTAAGAAATACCCTTGTTTTAGATTTTAATCAACTTTGTATATATATATATTGTTGTTAATGATTCTCTGTTGCTCAATCTTTGTTATCATTCATTATGACAGGAAATGAATTATGAGACAGACGCAGCACTCATAATTATGCTCATCAATCAACGGGGGGGGGGGGGGGGGGGGTGACACACATAAAATCACAGAGTCAGTAATTAACTGACCGGATGAACAGGGGTCCCTTGCGCCCCCTGGCTACGCCTATGGCAGCAAATAAATATTCTGACAAGGCCCAGATGAGTGGTGGCAGATTTCGGCAATGTACAGTGTCATTCACAAAAAGATATGCACTTTTTAAACTGTATACTGTGTCACTTACGTATGGAATAAAGCTGATGCATACCCGTTAAGTTTCTCTCTTCTCGCTTCACGTTTTGGTACTAATTTGTTGGGCAACTTTCCAAGGGTGACAAACAGGTCTTGTAATCGAAAAATCATTTTTTTTAATAGCCAACAAAATAATTCAAATTACAAATATTCATAATTTAAAGGCTGAAATAGTATGTATTATGTAAATTTATTGTTTGTTTTGTGTGTGTGTGTGTGGGTGTGTGTGTGTGTGTGTGTGGGCGTGTGTGTGTGTGTGTCAATCGTGCGCTGTTGTTTTTAAGCACTTACAAAAGTTGGCCCCAAAGGAACTAATATAGTTTGGGGTTTTTTTTCAAAATAACCCAAACCACAAATATTATTTTCCAATAATTTTTGTCTGCCTTCATATTATGAATTTGAACGTTTATGAATTCAATGTGATGTTTATATAATTACAGAGATCTTAGAAGGTTACGTGATCAACTCCAAAACCTGGAAAGACCTGGAGTTGGCGCAAGTGAGTTTAAACCTACTACCTTAATTGACCCTTGTCCATGCAGCCAGAGTTTGCCAACAAATGTGGTACCAAAAGAAGAGAGAAAATGACTCTTCTTTGTTTATATCAGCTAATTTCATATTTGCAGTTCGTTTTGAAATTTGAAATTTGTAAGAAGTATTTGATTTTTATGTCTCGCAGCAATCCATCATCATGTGAGGGTGGGGTTTTATTGTATGCGTGTGTTGCTGGGTAGGAATGTGTGTATGATAAATTTGTATCTAGGATTCTATGCATTCATGTTTTTATTTTCAAAGCGAATCACATATTCAAGATGTTCAATTTTTATTACAGTGTCCTTTAGCAAAGGGGAAAAAGCAGAGACTGGCAAATATATATATATCGCATGAAAGTGTCGTTCATATAGTATAAGGGTATAAAGCATTAAAACTTAGAGGTATGTTTTTATTCAGAATGCATTGAAAAATCTTCTCTGAATGATTTAAGTCTGAAACTTTAAAAAAGACACAAAACTGTCTTTCTTTTTTTTTCCTTTTTATTAGAACAAATTAACAGACTGGGACTTCTAAAGTGTTAAGGTATTCCCCCTTTTCCATTCTACATAAACTACCTGTGCTCACAAAAATTTCCTTATTTACCACATCATTAGAAAGCATTACGTACTTAATTAGCTACCCCTCGTTTTTATAATACGGTGAATTGGGGACGCTGCAAATAAACAACTTATAATACTCATTTATAGGAAGAGAGTAAAAAGATTTTTTGGGCGTAATGCAACAATTTAAGAGGATGAATATCGGTGAAAAGGGCATAAGTATACAATACATACACACACACACACACACACAATTATATATATATATATATATATATATATATATATATATATATATATATATAATTGTAAGGAAATAACATATACAACAGCTTTGGCAACTCTTGTGGAAATAATATAATTGTGAGAAATGAAAATGAGAAAATAATGGTTGCACTATATATATATATATATATATATATATATATATATATATATATATTTATGACTAGGCACCACAAAACCACCTAAAAGTCGCACTGTGTGATTTCCAGTTAGAGTTCAATCAATGTGTTTTTGGTTGGCATAGTCAAATTTTATACTTTTTTCTAAGTAATCTAAAAATTTGGAGGCACCAAACAATCTAAAAGTTGTATTTTTGACAGTTTTTTTTTATTAGACTTATGTTTATCTTCTCTGGATTTTGTTGTATTACTTTGGTTTATACGACCCTGAATATTTGTCTCAGTTTGATCTCCCATAACTTTAAAACATAATGATTTCTTGCATTGATACTTGTGAACTATGATGAACAGGATGTGCCTAATTACTATGCAAAGTTTTGGGACAATCTGATAATCCCTTCATATAAATTTCTATTGAGTTATAATCCTCCTTTTGTCACCTTATTAGCACAACACCTTGCAGGTCAGAGTGTTTCAATAGTAAAACTTTAAACCCTTATTTCTCAAAAGTAACATTCTGAGGGACTGTGCATTCTACTCTTTGTACAGTGAGTTGGGAACCTCCAATGCTAATGAGTTATATACCATTTTAAAGCTGAGAATCTCCTCTTTCAGAAATCAGACCTTAACTAAATATTCATATCTGGCGAAGCACTTCCAAACCAGTCATTCAGTCAAGAATGCCATATTAATCAATTCTCAATCAATCAGTCAATCAATCACAGTGTATCCATTATGTAACCAGTGGCGGATCCAAGTAGGGGGGATCGGCCGCCCCCCCCCCCCCCCCTTTGGCTGCTAAAAGCCTGTTTTTCTTTATCGTCAACTGATTGATCAATCAATTGATTGATTGTTGATTAACTGACTGCTTGCTTGCTTGGTTGATTAATGAATGACTGACTTCTTGACTGACTGATAGGTTGATCAATTGATTGATTGACTGAATCACTGACTGACTGACGGAATAACGGATCTATCGTATAATGTAATGGTGGGTTGATTAATTGGTTGGTTGATTGGTTTATTGATAGATTTTGATTGATATCATTGATTGGTTGAATGATTTGAAAATTAATTAATTTGGTACTTCTTGAATGAAGATTGACACGTCACACGTGGTTTTGATGTGTCTGTGTATTGTGAATACTGTGCTTAAAAAGATCTGGAAGTATTACAAATTATTAACTCTCATTCATGCATAAAGCAATTAAAGCATTAAAAGTATGATAGAAAATTGCCACAAAAATTCCTAGACTATCATAACATAATCATACATTCATGCAAAAGAGCAATTTGTTTGAATGGGAGTACTTATTCAGACTGCTGGTTTAATTTTCCCTCTTCTTTCAATCTTCTTTCAATTTGGCGCAAGCCATTTTTCACACTCTGGACAAAAACAGTCAGTGTTCGCCCAAGCGTGAACAAAAATTTGTTTTTTTAGTGGCACTTGATAGATGAGACTATTGGGCATCTATCGACATGAAAAAATCTTCTAAATATTTTGAAATGTAATTTTGACAGATTTTTCAAAAGTGTAACGTTTTTTTTTATACGCACTGTATATATATATATATATATATATATATATATATATGTATATATATATATACAAACACACACACATACACACACATATGAAAGTAGTGTTGTTCAGACTATGTAAATTTCTTCATACAGTTGTAACGTTGCCCCCTCCTAAACCTCGCCCTTATAGTAATAGCAGAGTAAGAAAATAAAAAATAATAACAACACAAATTATTTATATTTTTTTTCTTTTATGCTGGCAAATTCTTGCACCTAAACTTGTTTCAAGCATAACAGAATCGACAAACATGAAGAACAAATTCTTTCAAGTGAATTCGCAATACCGACAAAATTATGCTTAATAAAATAGCGTTAAAGTGCACTACTCACATTTATATCCCTAGTTGAATGCGTTTCAATAAAATAGCCACCCACCCCCCCCCCCGAAAACCTTCCATTTATCACGTTAAAAAAAAAAAAAATTTGAATGTGCCATCTGTTTGTTGATAACTAGATAACTGAAAATCCTCGACTGGAGGATATGATAACAAATAAAGAATTTTAAAAATGCAATTAAGAGAGCAAAAAAGATTACAAAAATGTGTTCACCCCCTCAGCCTGCATTTTCAAGAAAATGGTTCCAAAGATTGGTTTAACCCCTAGAACTGCATTTTTTTCTATCCTCTATCTGGGGAAAAGTAACTGACCTGTAATTATGTTCAATCTTTCAGAGGAAATTTGATATGAACTTGGGAGTAACGAGATCCAAACATTTAAAGGAAAGATTACCGTGCTTTAAACTAGGACCGGACCAGCATGACCCCCTGTAGATCCGCCTAGGGCATGCCTAATTTAAAAACTTTTTGTTTTCTAATGAAATGAAAAAAACACAAATCTGGAAAACTTTCACTGCTGATAATGAAAATTTATGACCATGATGTGTAAAAGTAATAGATCAGGTATTTTATTACAGTCTTATTGGTGTACATGAAGATAAGAAATATTTAATTACTTTGCAGATTTGGGCAATTTCTGTGAAATAATTAGAAATATATTACTATCATTTTTCTATAAATGTGCATGATGAAAAAATTTAGCAAGTTCAACAAATAGTCTCATATGGAATATCGAAATCATTGTTGTTGTTTTTTGAAGATTCGACCCTTGTCAGTGTCCTTTATTAGTCATCGGATCACATGTAGTCTCCATTACATTTATATCAGGCTCATTACATTTACCTAACTCCGAATGCTTTTTGTCAACATACTGCTTGAAATTAACTTGTGATCCAGTAGGATCGTCGCTCGATTCTATACAGTTATGGACAACACTTGTGGCATTTGGTGTAAGATATCCATCGAGGTCTGCGTTCTCTTGCATTGAGCATTGTTGGTTCATGTAATCTTGTGTGGGATACATGTAATCATGAGCGGTATCTTGTTTATTACCGAACCTAGGCAGTGTTCCCGTCTGCTCATCCAAATTACCTTTTAGACACACATTTATGGGAGATATTGTTCTATTACTTTGAGCCCAAACTGTGGTGAATGTTCTTTCAGCATTCTGCGTACATGGGGTTCCTTCTGGTTTTGAACCACACTCACTAGGGAGAAGGTAGCCATCAAGATCTACATCCTTTTCCTTTAAGAGCTTTTTGTATACTGTGTTCATGTCCATGTACTCATGCGGTTTATTTTGTTCGTTATCTTGCCTAATACCTACCGGCTCCCACTTTTCATGATGATTACTGGTGGTTGTGGATACTCTCGGTGTATCTCGAGACAGCGTAGTTGTGTCTGCATTTTTAACACCAGCCATAGGTTCTGGTTTTAGACCAGATTTACTAGGAAGGAGATATCCATCAAGATCTACCTCCCTTTCCTTTACCAGCTTTTTGTATACAGTGTTCATATCCATGTATTCGTGGGAGTTATTTCGTTTAGTATTTTGTGCAATATCTATCAGCTCTCCCTTTTCACCATGATGGCAAATAACTCTGGATACTCTCGATGTATCATTTCGAGACAGTGTAGTTGTTTCTGCCCTTTCAATGCCACATAGAATTTCGGGCTCTAAATCAGTAACACTTGGAAGACTATTCGCATGAAAGTGAACTTCCTTGTCCGATGAGGCCGTCTTGTTCTTAGCTGTCGTTTCCATATCGTCGTGGGGGCTTTCACCTATTTTGGTCTGTGGTGCAAACATCTGCCCCTCGTCCTCAAACAGCCGATTTTGACAGGGCTGTGTGATCAGGCTACCTCTACTCCTCCTCATTGAACATCGTTCTGGAAGTTTTGGCGGAGCATTCAGATCTTGATAGGTAGAGGGCACATTCATATTCTGTTTTATTTCAACATTTTTAAAATCCATGTAAATATCATTGTCTGAGTTCCTTCTTGCCCTTGACCTGATGGCCCTACGCACACAACATGCCAGCATTGCCACGAGTAAGACGCTCAAAAGGAATATACAAATCCCAGTAATTGTGGTCGTTGCCGAACTTGAAAGAACGGTGCTATTGGCTGGTGTTTGGTATGATAAGGAATGATAAGAAAATTGACATTGACATTCTTGACATAATATAGAACTAACGAATATTATGGGAGATTTTTGGAATCTAAAGAGCTTGACATCCTAAATTTTTCTAAAATTAGTTATAAAAATATACTGTGTTTGGATTCTACCCGACATTTAGTGTCCTCTAATATTAATTTTGCTGCTGCATTATTTTGAGGCTTGATTGTAACATCATTTTCTTTAAATTTGTAAGAAGGTATAGAAGCCAAATGTTTCCTGTGCTCGGGGGAGTTATCGAGAGACAGAGAGTTGGGGAGAGTTAAACAATGGTTTCTTTTTCGAAAATTTGATTACAACTGAAGCTATGTTGTAAACTAAAGGAAACACCATGGAGATACAGAATCGTCAAGTAATTAAAATGTTTACCTTTCGGAATGCAAACGACGCTGGCATCTTCAATGTGGGCACAGTTGTGCACACCAATTCCCGCATGATCGCAGCGCTCAAGGTCGGTTTCTGTACCAGTGCAGTTTACTTCGTCCAGAAAAATGGCACCAGATCCTTTACCAAATCGTGCATCACGTGGAGCCTCCAAAGCTCCATCAAAGCCTAACATTCTGCAGACAACCTCTGCGTCCTTGAGATCCCATGAGTCATCACAGACGGTTCCCCATGATCCCTCGTCTAGAATCTCAACTCTGCCTTCAGCTTCATTGCTTCCACCAATTAGACGGACTTAAGAAATAATGCGCATGTTTTGAAAGAAATATAAAATCAATCGATTTCCCGTCAGTAATGTCTACTACCATTCAGTAAATGTGTTTCCTTTCTCTTACGTTATACAATAACAAAATAGGGCAGTTGTAGCACTTTAAATACATTAATATCCTTACGTAGCCAATGCTGGGCCACCGTTTTATTAACCAGCCATACATCATAATTTATCAAGTATGTGTGTTTTGTTTTGTTTTTGTTTTTGTTTTTTGGGGGGGTTGTTTTTTTTTTTTTTTTTTTTTTTTTTTTGGGGGGGGGGGGGGTTGTTTTTGTTTTTGTTTTTGTTTGGGGGGGGGGGGTTCAATACAATTACTGCACTATTTCAAATAGTTTGAAAGGTAATAGATCAGTGAGATGTATGGCATTCTACGCAAAAATTGTGAGAAAGTATACAAAGCATGTGTATATTTGAAAAGTCCAGTTCCATCGTAAAGGACATGACATTCAGATCTATCTTTTGTTATTTAAGATAGTTTTAAGCGGTATCAAGAGTCATAAAATATATTTCAGTATCAGCCAAATTTGACTATCAGGGACATACACAGCAAATTTCACAGTATAGTTATAGTTAAAGAGAAAATGGTTTCTTCATAAACGTAAAGGACATGAAACGAAATGGACAAGGATTCCTTTACTCCTGTGGAAAATTTGAAAAGTCTGTAAATTTTAGGGTTCAGTGAGTCCAGTTTAGGTAACAACAGAAGCTCATAATCATACTCTTAAAATATTATTAAATGCATGTTTTAAAACTATGACATTAAACATTTCCTTGTAAGAGCTAAAAAGCAGCGTGAACTGGTGAAACGGACATGACATTTTTTTCTTTTTCTGCAAACTGTTTATTGGGTCATGCAAACCTTTAATAGGTAAAGTCTGATCCGTTCATCACAATTTACTACCACAAAAAATCAAATTTGAAACGCGTGTGGCGTGAAATAATGAGACCCCAAAATAAGATGTTTGGACCAAAACTGTTCCCAAATTTTGCCCTAAAGGGAGTTTTTCTTAATAAAACCATGCCTAAAAGTACTTCAGTCATATTGATATACCACTCAAATGGAATAAATTGATGAACTCTCTTGTTTGATACTAAATTTGTCCAAAATCAGCCCAAATGTTTCTGGAGGTATTGCCAATTTTATGATTTCCTTGGAATTGCCCAAAACTCGTGTTATCTTTGCACCGTAGAAAAGAATAATACCTCCTGAGAAACAAATGACACCCGAATCGTTGACATGACTGCAGGAATGGACTCTTATTCCTCTGTGATAACAGTCTGCTATGCTGTCTTCTGTTCCATAACATCGGATCCCGTCAAGGAGGATATCGCCTTTGCCCTGCCCGAACCGAGCAGAGCCTGTTGCTGCCAAAGCTCCATCAAACCCTAACATTCTGCAAACAACTCTGGCGTCGTTAAGATCCCAGTCATTATTACAGACAGTTCCCCAGGTCCCATTGTACATAATTTCCACTCTACCCTCAGAATCATTCGATCCGCCGGTGAGACGAATTTTGAATGGGTCTGATGTTAGAGGGAAATTAGGTAATCATTAAAAGAATGGAATATAATAAGGATTAGATCATAAAGTAAACACAAAAGAAGATGATTGTGGAAAGTATTCAAATGTATTTTCATGGTGTATTGATGCAGGGAAACAAACTATTGAACTAAAAAAATGCAGAAAGGAAGGACTGTTTTAAATGTGTCTGTAATGTATAAAGGGTATTGTTATATCATATTGTAAGAATCGTTACAAATATGTAGAAGAATGGGATCACAGAGTGATAGAGAGCAAGATGACTGTGTAACGTGGACAATGTTTATTGGCATGGGGTAGCATTACAAAAGGAATAGTAATATTCAATGTCATACATATGCAAGTACGATCATGTAAATCAGACACACATACCTCCTTTGTAACAAATGGCTCCCGAATCTTTTTCATGTCCGCAGTCGGTGACGCCAACACCTCGATGGTAACAGTTCTCTAGCTTATCATGTGTACTTTCACAGGATACTTCATCAAGAAGTATATCACCTGACCCTTGACCAAAGAAGGCAGAACCGGGTGCGGCTAAGGCTCCATCAAATCTTAGCATTTTACACACGACCCTTGCATCTCCCAAGTCCCACTTATCATCACAAACAGTTCCCCAGAATCCGTTATACATGACCTCCACTAGTCCTTCAAGATCGTTGGATCCATTAATGAGTCGAACTATGAATGGTACTGTGGTCATGGTGGTTTGTTGAAAAAATATGAGATGTGTGTTTTCATAAATTTTCCATAGATATACAGAATCATATTTCATACATCATAGTATGTCTATTATAGACGTTGGATATTAAACGATGATGTAATTGTAGGATGTGTGGCCATATCACATGTTTTTCATAATGTGGGAAATGTAGATAATACTCTTGTAATGATTATTATGAATGAGCTCGTCACAGGTCAACAACCATTTGCCGTCAAAGACCAGTCGGCCTGATGAAGCGATCCCGCAGTTGACGTGAAACGTCGCAAGCTAAAACAAAGTCCAGTTGACTTGTCTATGAAATTCAACGTTATTTATCTACTACCTGGATGATTGAGAACATTCATAGACGTGAATACGTTTCACTGATTTTTGTTTCACCTCCGATTTCACAGATTAGTGGTCATCTAATAGGAAGTAGGTGGCACTGACTATAAACAATCAACCGAACTAGACAAGCAACAAACACTAAAAGCCATGGTAATAAACAGTAGCAAGACAAATATATACTCCTAGCCACTATTGTCTTATTTTTTAGAAATCTTTTTTAAAAGCTGCCGAGATCTAGTATATATATATATATATATATATATATATGCAGGTTTTAAAGCGCGTAGAAATTCCCTATTATTTTTATCTATAAAAGTATTTGCTATTGTAATTATTATTATTATTATTATTGTTATTATTATTATTAGTAGTAGTAGTAGTAGTATTATTATTGTTGTTATTATTATTATTATTATTATTATTATTATTATTATTATTATCATCATCTTCATTATCATCATCATCATCATTAGTCTACTATACCTCCTGTAAAACAAATCACACCAGCATCTGCATCATGATCGCAGTTGTTTACTCCAAGCCCTCGATGGTAGCATTCAGCAAGGTTGTCCTCAGTGCCCTCACATCCAACGTCATCAAAAAGTATTTTACCGCTTCCAGGGCCAAACGTAGCATTACCAGGTGCGGCCAAAGCCCCGTCAAATTCAAGCATTTTACAAACGACCCTCGCGTCTCTTAGATCCCAGCTGTCATCACATATAGTTCCCCAGCCATCCTTGTACAAAACCTCCACTCTTCCTTCAGAATCTTCAGTTCCATTGGTAAGACGAACTTGGAATGGCTCTGCTGTGTTTTGTGCATGTTTGAGATAAAAATGCAGAGTGGGTTTAGAAGATTAAGATTGATACAGAAAAAAAGTCGATAAAATAGTACTATAATTGAATTTTACTTATCTTTGGAAAAGTTGTTGTAATTTATCAATTGCAACAAAATATTCGTCAATAAAGACAGATCAGTATTCCTAACAAAAAGTATCGCGTGTGTTTTCGCAAAATGTGTTGACTCTACGAAAGTTGAAAATTAATTGCAGTGTAAAGTATCAGTGTATGATATCATGAATGTTGCCTTATTACATAGTTAGGCCTATATTTAAATTTTACATTTATTGTCTGTTAAGTGAAGGTGACATTTTCTACACTTCAGAAGAACTTATATCAGGTCGATGCGTTTACTTCTGGTGGATTAACAGAAGTGATTGTGAGAGACTTTATCTGTTTATCGCAGTACAAAGAATTAAATTTAAATACCTCCTAAATAACAAATGGCACCGGAATCTTCATTATGACTACAGAAATGGTGAACCCCGACACCCCGGTGTCCACATTCAGCTAGGTTGTCTTCTGTTCCAAAACACCCGACTTCATCTAGGAGAATATTTCCAGTACCCTGACCAAACCTTGCAGATCTTGGTGCGGCCAAGGCTCCATGAAATCCCAGCATTCTACAAACCACCCTCGCGTCTCTCAGATCCCAGCCATCATCACAGATAGTTCCCCAGGATCCATCGTACTTGACTTCTACTCTGCCTTCAGCATCGTTGGATCCGCCGATGAGACGTACATGAAATGGGTTTGGGTGGACTGTGGAAGGATAACTCTAACATATGTAGTTTTTGGTTTATGGTTTATCAAATTAAGACACACATTTCATATATTTGTCATTTGGATTAGGATGTCATTAATTCCCTCAAACAGTAAATATGACATCAGTTAATATTTAAAAATAAGATGAGTGCTACTGCCTCTCCTTTATGCCTCCGCCTAAATTCAGTTGATGGCTCAAACTGTTCTTGAAATATTGTGATAGCCCGAATAAAAAGCCTACAATTACATGTCAACTGATCTCTTTCAAATTTGAAATTAAACCTTATAAACCAAAAGTCGGATCACTTTATCTTCTCCTCATCATGAATACAAAAGAGTTGAGATATGGTGCTAACAAAGCTTTTAAAAAAAAATTAATTTTACATATCCTCTACGACATGTCACCTTTGAACTACGTGAACAAAAATCTAATTAGTTCGTCTCACGATGGTGATGCATACTAGTTCCAAGTTTGAATTTGATGGCTCAAATTGTTCAAGAGAGTGTTAACAAGGCAAAAACCTGAAATTTTATGGTAAATGACCTCCATGACATTTGACCTTTGACCTACATTTGCCAAAATCTAATCAGATCGTCTTCCTATGGTGATACATACTAGTGCCAAGTTTGAAGTATATGGATCAAACGGTTCTTGAGATATCGTGTTAACGAGGCTAACACCTGCAATTTCAGAAATTGACTTCTGTGACCTTTGACCTACGTACCCCAAAATCTAATCAGATCGTCTACTTATGGTGATACATACTAGCACGAAGTGTGAAGTTCATAACTCAAATGGTTCTTGAGTTATCGCAAGAACGAGGCTAACACCTGAAATTTTAGAAATTGACCTGTGACCTTTAACCTTTAACCTATATACCCAAAAATCTAATCAGATCGTCTTCCTATGGTGATACATACTAGCACCAAGTTTTAAATTCATACCTCATGTGGTTCTTGAGTTATTGCGAGAACGAGAAAGCGGGGCGGACGGACGGACGGACGGACGGTCGGACAACCCGAAAACATAATGCCTCCGGCACCACCTTCGGTTGGCGGAGGCATAAAAACTGCATCTGACATATTTGATTATATTGAAAAGGAAAGTTATTTAACTATTCGTAAGGCAGAAAAATATGAATTCTTCGTCAAAATGTCACATCCAAAAACTTTTTTTCCTTTAAATACCCTACTAAAAAGATTTATTCTAGGATACATGCTTCCCTATTCACACTTTTGCGACCGGTATGGTAAACTAAATTCCAACCATGTGAAAATTAGACTGAAAGCTTACAAAATGGGTTGTTTGAAAAAAAAGAAGAAAAAAAAGATGTATCCAAGTTTGTTTCGGATGTGTCGGGTTTTAACAGATAAATCAACATGATCAAGTTGGCCACAAAAATTGGATTGAAAAAAGTCTTATATGACGTACTATAATAGTGGGAGAGGCGAAAAATTCTTAAATATCCAATGTTGTTAATATGAAATCAACTATAAAAGAAAACGGAAAATGTTTCACACATATACTTTTTCTTCACTTGGTTTTCTATGAAGGATGATGACTTCAAATAGCTGTTGCTAAAACTAGAAGTCATATAGACTATATCACACATTAAATAAAAGTCATATCTGGAAAGTAAAATATCCCCAGCATCCATGACTGCAAACCTTCCAGTGTTAAAGAGAAACATCACGTCCGAAACATCAACATAAATTATCTCTCTCATAAAAGCATAGGGCACCACTCTGTCGTAAATCAGATAGCAAATTAATTTCATTCCCTCTCTATTTCTCAGTCATTAAAAATAGAAATAAGGTAAACTTTTACATTTTATAATTATGTTCTAGAAATGCTGGTATATTGTGCCCCATCAAAATGGCCAATTCTGACACCATATTGCGTCATTAAATCCTAACGGATTAGACATGCAAATTCGATATGTTAAGCAAGGTAGCATTTGTAGAGCTTGTTCAAATGATGAAGACCAAAGGGGATCCCTCTTTTTTTTACATCAGGTTATACGGATTGAGAAGTAGCAATTCTGAAAGTTACACCATTGATCTGACAAGTAAATGTAGATTAGAACGTGTAGTAACGTCATATCAATAACAAGAATTCGGATCGAATTCAATGACTATTCTGTGAGAGGCAAAAATTTGATTTCTAGATTCACATTTCAATTGTTCTGCTGACGTTTATGATCCTTTCATAAAATGAAAAAAAAAATATCAGGAGTACACTATGAGTTGAGAAAGCAAACATACCTCCTGTGTAACAAGTAGCGCCTGCATCCTTAGTGTGACTGCATGAATAACGTCCTATCCCTGCATGAGCACAGTCTGCTAGGTTGTCTTCTGTTCCCTCACAACTTACATACTGAAGAAGAATACGACCAGAGCCTTGACCAAAGGTAGCAGATCTTGGTGCGTCCAAGGCTCCATCAAACCCCAGCATTCTACAAACCACTCTCGCGTCTCTCAGATCCCACGAGTCATCACAGACGGTTCCCCAGGATCCTTCATATATTACCTCTACTCTGCCTGCAGCGTCATTTGATCCACTGATGAGACGAACTTGGAGTGGATTTGGATGGACTGCAAGTGAATAGGAATATAACAAATGCCCCCTTTAGATACTGTCATCCCAGACTGAATCAACCAGCAAGAGTAATCAGTTTTTAAATAGGCTAAAAACATTGTTGTTGTTGTTGTTTAGGGGCGCCTGCAGGCCCCTAAACTCCGCCATCTTGTCGGGGTCCATTAGAAGGCCCGATAAGCATCTTGCATAATTCATGAGCGTAAATGTATGATTCATTTTTGTAAGATGCTCCCCGAGGGTAGCATTTGTTTGTACGAGGTATGAAACACATTACGCGCATCAGCTTAGAGCATGCGCAGCAAGAAAGGTCAAATTCAGTAATATATGCATTTATGGTAATATATTCATCGCTTCAACGTGCAGATTCGGCGAATCAGCGTCGGTTAATTCTAATTGTGGCAGACGGCGCTCGGTCAATGCACTTTAATTGTAATCGATCTCCGAATCAAAATATATCGCTTTGCAAATTTGTAAACAAGTAAATAAAGCTAAAAATGTAACCGGACAGACCGAATCAAATCTAATCATGGATACAGATAATGTAAAAATAAATGTGAATTACTTGACACGTCACCAGCGGCATAAGTCTCTTTTCTTGTTGATATACATAATACCGGTGAATATATTCAAGATTCAAGATTCAAGATTCATTTATTTTTCGATACCAGTTCATAAATCATATAAAGTATTTACATTGTAGAAGAAACTCATCATTCAAACATAACGCATATGGACTTGGTTTTACATATTGTTTTCTAAAATAAATGTTATAACAGAGAGAGGTTTACACACATTTCAATTGTTTCTTGATAATAATAATCGAAAAGGTAACGAAAGGGAACTAGCAGAGAAGCGGAGCTTGTAAATAGCATGTTCCCAATTAAAAAACATTATAATTATGTACATGACTCAGAAATCTCATCGTTGTTTTTTGTTTTGTTTTTAGTATTTGTTTGTTTTTTTACACATAGTATACGTTAAGTAACTAACTTAAATAATAAAAACACAAAGGCTCACCTAGATGAAGAAGCAGAAGGGGAGGGACAGGTTGATAGAGGAAAAGAGATGAAATCAGGAAAGGGAGTGAGAAAAAGGGGAATAAATCATAAAAAACAAAAAAATAAAATTAAAAAACATAAAACAAACAAGGAGGGAGATCAGGATCAATCTTCCGCGTGTGGCTTGTATCCGGGATATTTTTGGAGGGTTGGCTTTTCCTTGTATGTTAGTAAGAGATGCTGTTTTAATTTTCTTTTAAACGTATGATTATTAGGAGTTTCAATAATGTTTTGGGGAAGGGAATTCCAAAGTTTAGGTCCGGTTGTTGTGAAAGTTTTATTGGCAAAGAGGGTTCTTGTTCGCGGCAGGTGATAGTGGCTAGCCTGTCTGGTAGGGTAAGAGTGATGATTATTGTTGGATGTAAACATAGAGTAAAAAACATGTGGAAGTTCGTGCGACTTCAACTTGTGCATAAACAAGCCTAACTGTAGGTGGTGTAATTCTGTAATTTTGAGGATTTTGTGTTGATAGAAGAGAGTATTCGTGTGAGAGCGAAAACTGGTATTACATATGACCCTTAATGCTTTTTTCTGGAGTAAAAGTATACGCTCTAAATGTGCCTTTGCAGAGTTGCCCCAAGCTACGATCCCATAAGTAATGTGTGGAAGTACCAGTGTGGAGTATAAGGTGAGTAGTGTGTGTGGAGGAAAAGTGTTACTAAGTTTATTGATTATGCCAATATTTCTCGAAATTATACTACATATCTTATCGATTTGTGGTTTCCATGTAAGCTTTTCGTCAATTATTAATCCAAGAAATTTCATGTTATTCACTCTATCAATGTTAGTGTTGTTAAGTATGATTTGTCCTGGGAGGTTTTTTAATGAATTGCTAAATAACATGTAACTGGTCTTTTGTAGGTTCAGTGAAAGCTTGTTTGCTTTAATCCAGTCTGCAACTAGGTCTAACTCGTTATTTACAGTTTCAAGTAGATATTCCGGATTGCGATGAGAAAAAAATAGATTAGAATCATCTGCAAATAATATGAATGATAAAAGGTTTGAGGATTTGTGGAAGTCATTTATATATATTAAGAAAAGTAAGGGACCTAAGAGTGAACCTTGTGGTACTCCACAATTTACTTTTTCTGTTTTGGAAGAGTGGTTATTAAGGTGTACAAATTGCTTCCTATTTTGAAGGTAGTTTCTAAACCACTCCAAGGCCTTCCCTCTTATCCCATAGTGATTTAGCTTATAAAGCAGGGTGTTGTGGTCAATAGTGTCGAAAGCCTTGGAGAGGTCTAGAAACACTCCGACAGTGTGGAGAAAATTATCATTTGATCGAGAAATTTTATCGAGTAGTGTAAGGATAGCGTGATCAGTGCTGTGGTTTGTTCTAAAGCCAAATTGGTGGTTGTTTATTATGCTGTGTTTCTGAAGGAATTCCATGGTTCTAGTGTATATAATTTTTTCAAGTAGTTTAGATAAACAAGTTAGAAGTGATATTGGCCGGTAATTACTTAATTCCTGAGTGTCTCCCTTTTTATGAATCGGTACTACTTTAGCTAGCTTCATGCCATCGGGTACAATACCTGTCAGAAGTGATAAATTAAAAACGTACGATAATGGCTCAGATATTTCAGGAACGATGTTTTTTAGGAGAGTGTTATCAATGCAGTCGTGGCCGGAGCTTTTCTTGTTGCTAAGATTATGCACAATATCACTTATTTCTGTTTCGATGACAGGTGCGAAGAATATAGAGTGAGGATTTGGGTGGTGCAGAAAATCCTTGAATGACTTTTCCGAAGGTGGGATTTTCTTGGCTAGGTTTAGCCCTATATTAGAAAAATACTCGTTAAAACCATTTGCCATATCATCTGGTTTATCTACAATTTGGTCATTAATTTTTATGCGAGATATGGCAGAAGCTTTTTTCTTTCGGTTGAGGACGCCATTTATAATTTTCCAGGTATTTTTGGTGTCATTTTTAAAGTTATTGAGTTGTTTGCTGTAATAAGCTTTCTTTTCAAACCGCAGAATATTGGTAAGTCTATTTTTATAAGTGATGTATTTACATTTATTTTTTTCTGTTGGTTTGGATATATATTTTAGGTAAAGGTTATTTTTCCTATTTATTGATCGTAAAATGTTATTTGTGATCCATGGATGTCTTGGCGTTTTTTTCCGATTGAAAGACTCTTTTTTAGTATGGGGTATGATCGCGTCTAAAGTGGTTGAGATATGACGCATAAGAAGATTAAATGCTTCGTTCGGTTCTTGGGAGTCGTATACGTCAGACCAGTCGGTGTTACCTAAGTTTTCTTTTAAGTTTACGAGGTTATGTTCGGTTATTTTACGAGTGTACGTGTTAGTATATATCGGGTTAACGTGTGTTTGTGGATAACAAGTGAATATAGGGTAGTGGTCGGATATATCAGATAAAATTATGCCAGTCTCGGGAAGGGGGGTTACATTTGTAAAAATATTGTCGATGAGTGTGGATGAGTGGTCGGTGATTCTAGTGGGTTTGGTGATGAGTGGTAGAAAGGAGTTGGTCATAAAAGTTTGTAGAAAGTTTTGGCAGTAAGGACTTGTATTTCTGGTTAGTAAATTTGTATTATAATCCCCCATCAAGAAACAGTCCTTATTTGATAAAGCGGGATTTGCTAGTAGTTCATTAATAGCAGCTATAAATTCTGTTTCTTTTGATTGCGGAGGTTTGTAAATTGCTCCAACTATAATATTTTTGTGATTGGGCATGTATAATTCAGCAAAGACAGTCTCTATTGTTTCGTTCATGTAGTAAAGTTCTTTTCGCTCTGTGTATGTGAATTTATTTGATATGTATAATGCAACGCCACCGCCTATCTTTCCTATTCTGTTGTTAAAAACTATGTCATAGTTCGGGATGTATGAGAGAGAACTTGGTGCTTCTGAGAACCATGTTTCGGTCAAGCCAATTACCGAGCAGGTTAATTTTGATTTTTCTAAAAGTATAGACAGTTTCTCGAGATTTTTGCTAGCACTTCGTATATTACAATGAAGGAAAGAGAGATCTGAGCTGGCATGAGGGGGGTATTTCGAAGCAAGTTGATTTTCAGTATAATAAGTAGTGGGAATATATTTAAAGTCAGTGTCGTTTGGGTCCGGTTCATGAACAAATGTATCTATCTGGGTATCAATGGATTTGACAATTGTATTTTCATATGTTTTGTCATTTTGGAGTTTATTTGGGAGTGAGTTGGTTTGGAAGGTGTCGTAAAATTCGTTACAGCTGAGAGAATGGAAAGCAAAGCTATGTTGTTGCGCCATTATTACGTAGAAATATTCGACATTTTAATGAGGAAGATTGATCTGTCTCTCGAGTTAAGTAGGGAGAGTGTAACTACAATGGAAAGAAGAAGAGCGAGAAATAGAGTCTGGCGTTGAGGCTGTACACCAGTACTGGATCAATTTCCTAGGGGTAGGAAAGTGAAAATGCTGGAGTATGTTAGAGCGGATGGTGAACTGAGGGAAGGTGAGATTAACGGAGGGGAAAGATGCTGAAATGTAATTGGGAGTAAGGGAAAAAGAAGGAAAAAGAAATGAGGGAGAGGAAGAGAGATGATGGAACAAGGTGAAAGTGTCTAATTATTACCACTAAAGTAGTAAAATACTATAGTAGTAAAATAAATACTAAATACTACACGATAATACTACTCCTAAATATTAAGTACTACTAAATACTTTAGTTAAATACTATAGTAGTATACAACTTTGGTTTGGGTAAATGAAAAAGAAAGTAAAAAAAAGAAAAATAGATGGCTTGGCGAATTTTTGGCCTTTATCCTCCATGTTACTTGAAATTGAGCAAGTGAAAAGTTGCACAAAATAAAAAAGACTGCCTTCGAAGAGGCATTTTATACCTATGTGTGCGCTCTCCCGGTCGTCTCGTGAAGCAGATTACTCCCTTGACCACCAACCGTTACCGCGTTCTAGTAGGCAGAGTCTGGTAAGGCAAAACAAAAGGCTTGTGTGGCCATCTATCCGCAGCAGCAGCAACTATAGTCAACGATAGTCAACGCGGGCCGTCCCAACATGTGACCCCAACCCACCGAAGCACAAACGACCGGATAAGAAACTGCAAGCAGAGCGACCCGCTGCCATGGTAACCGGGAAAGCACACACATGCGCTATGCATTGCGAAGAAAGTCGAGGAGACCAACATAATTACATTCGATGCCTTGGCCTTTTTTTTTCTTTATACATGCATTAGTGAAATTTGCTTAATTACAGTTTCAGTCTTTATAAATCATAGTTTACATTTGCGAGAAGGCAAGCAAAATAATCATAACTACGGATTATATTATCATCAAGAGTATTTAGGAAGTTAGATCGATGATTCTCAACAGAAAAGACATCCCCTGCACTCGAGCATGACGAGTATACACATACATTCACTGCTGCCATGCCGGGATTCATTCGATATACATAAAGGATAATGATAAATAAATAAATAAATAAATAAATGATACATCTATAATGAAATTAAAAAAAGAAAAGAAATAAAATAAAACAGCAAAAAAACCTCTTGCAGTGTAGGATTTTTTCAGGGATGGTTTTCATAACAGAAATGATAATCTTCATTGGGGGTGAGGGGATGGGGTCCTTTAGTTAATTGAGGTTTTTTTTCTTTAACCTTTTAGTTAGTCTTTATATAAATGATTTTTTTTGTGGTAATAATATAAGTATACTTTTGTTCTTTTTCAGAAGGGATTTCTTTTTTCATTAAAAGGAACAATCTACTAGCGTAGCTGAGGGGTGGGGGGGGGGCAGGAAGGCAGAGTGCCCCTGACAACTTTTCCTCCCATTTTTTTTTTTTTTTTTTTCTTGTCAGAGAATTATGGAGGAAAACGTGATACACCCCCCCCCCCCTCCCCACTGAGCGTCTTTTCTGAGGGCTAGCGAGAAGAAAATAATACGGGTCTCCCTTCAAGCAGAATTTTATAATTTACAATTTTTTGTTTTGTTATTGTTTTTGCTAGTCAGAGAATTATGGAGGAAAACATCTGATAACTCACTCCCCCCCCCCCCCCCCCCCCCCACTGAGCGCCACTGGAACAATCAAAATATCCGGAAGAAATATCTTTTAACTTTTTGCATTTGTGAGTAAAATTTATATGTTGCCATTCACTCGCGTACCCAAGAGGGCCGGGGGCAAGGGGGGCAGAGTGCCCCTGACAAGTTATTTTAAAAAATGTTATCGGGTTCCTGAACAAGATTCTCGACACCCCCCCCCCCCCCTCCCCCACTGAGTGACTTTTGGAGGGCCCTGATAACCTTTTTTTTTTTCTTTAATGCTTGTCAGAGAATTATGGAGGAAAACTGGACCCCATAAAATTTGATACCCTCCCCCGAGTGACTTTTGGAGGGCTGGGGGGGGGGGAGATTGTCGCCATTGATAACCCATTTTTTTTTTAAACCCCTCTTGACGCCAAGGTCCAGATATGCCACTGTTGCCATTCCTTTCCAGGTTTCATTCCTATAAGTCACCACTCAATCACAAGTCTTATACAATACCATTCATTTCCATCAACTTATGATTGACCATTCCAGTCAAAGCTTATTGTCTTCACTCTTCCTTTCACATACGCAGGGGTGTCGCTAGAGAATTTTGAATGGGGCAATAGTATTAAACCGTGCCGAGAAAAAAAATCCCACAAATTTCCAACAATGAAAAAGTAAAACTGAAGTTTATATTTTTATATATTTTTGACATGCCAAAATACTGACAGTTTGAAACATTACAAATATTAAGGTGTATTACCATCCCGCCACCCCAGGGGTGTATCCATGATTTTATAAAAGATGGGGCACACATTGCAGAAAATTATCTGACAAGTTGAAAAAGGTCATTTCAAAGGAGGCGGGGGAGGGGGTACAATCTTAAAGTTGTAAACTGAAGGTATGTCACTCTGTATCAAGGGGGGGGGGCATTGGCCGGAAGTGCCCCCTAAATATGATACTGCCCCCTTCCACCCCCACCCCCTCGAGCGATACCACTGCTTTTTCTCTCATTTGTTATCTTTCTCATTCCATTCTAACTCTGGCTTACCTTTCACACAAACGTTGCATTTAAAATTTCTAGTTATGGAACCCCCGCCGCCCCCCCCCCCTTTTGAATACTCTGTGTAAAAGTATATCACATAAACATTATCACTAAAATGAGAATTTAAGTTAGAATTAAAAAGCTCTCATAATATGTAACTGTTTATGGTAACTAGATAGATGACTTTCCATCCCCTTAACATGATTAAAGAGATGAACTAAATCCTTTTTTGTTTTGTTGTCTATTTAATAACAATAAATATCAATTCAAATAACAAGTTTATAATTTGGAAAAAAAGAAGAAAATTTTGAAATTGCACATCCTTGCAGAAGTCTAGTGGTAAGTCAAATTTTCATATCACTTACTAGTATATCATTAAATGAATATTCGATTTTTCTCACAAGTTCTCAAGCAATTTACGTATCAACTGTTTCATTCTATTGTACTGTTAAAATGGTCACCGACATAAATCAAATCTAGGTTTTGTTAAATTTCATTCAGCTGAAGGCACTTATTTTTTAGAATTTCAGCAAATGCAATATTCCAACAAAAATCCTCCAAATCAGAAACCCTTGTTAGGGATATCTGTATTGTTTTATTCTGAATGAAATCCCCAACTTCATTACATGTATCCACTCGTGAGACTGCTGATCTAGTTAACAGGAATGAAGAGCTGTATTGATAATCAGTAGGTCTGTTGAATGAAAAGAGAAAATAGAACAAATTAAAAACTATTAAGGTCGTAACAATAAGAAATGACTGCAATGTGCCAGATATGTATATATGCATGACTCAAACAGAGGGCAATTCCATGGTAACGGAATTACAAATGAGAGATATTTTGCTCACATTTTAGAAGGCTAGGCACTAATTTTCGACTTCCGTCCCCTTTTCACCAATTCGTAATCTGCATATGTACTCATTCTTTCACCTGAATTCGTTCATACACAAAAGTGTCCACTTACATTAATTATATTTAGGTATATAACTTTGGTAACGGAATTACCAGAAAATGGTTGCATTTTTCAAGTTCTCATTTCCATGCATCAATCATGCATTGTGTGAATCCTGATTGCGATGTGGGAAAAGTTTTTTCAGACTCTTGTGATTTAAGGATTTGCCTATTTGGGGCTATTAAACTGATTTTCTTTAGTATAAATCTGATTTTTTTTTTTTGTTCTTGTTTTTCTCATGTAGAATTGCCCCAGAGTAAATACTGCTTGTTAAAAAGCTATTTAACCACATTCATTAAAATTAAGTTCTTTTGTATGCATGAAAATGGAAATGATGAATCCTCATAAAAATTAAATAAAATTCCCATATTTGACTAAGAATTCTTCTTTTTCAGGTCAAAGGGAAAGGAAATTACAATCGTTTCAAATAACTTGCTTCCTCTTCAAGTTGTATACTATTGATATAGGCCTATTGAATATTTTTTAAATTGATATATATATATTTTTTTTTGGGGGGGGGGGGTATTGCCAAATTTAATTAGGTCTATGCACAGTAAACGCCTACCTCTCCAAGCTTGATCATGCAGGTCAGTATATCTGCTCTTTGTTCATTTCTCCTGATTATGTATCTCAATATTCTTTCACCATCCATTGTAAAGAATCATGCTGTGTAAAAAAAAAGGATAAATAAATAAATTTATAAGTACATGTGTAAATGAAAGTAATTTAGAGGTACACAATATATATTTCGCATAAATACTTGTACTCCACTAATTCTGACTTTTTTTGATCTTCTCAAACATCTAAATATATTTAATTTAGATCATAGATCAAAGCTCAAAAGAGACCGTTTTCACAGAATGTATTGTGAATAAATGTGAAGTGTAATTTTCTCCTTCTTCTCCATGCTTACACACAATGCTGGGCTTTGTTAATAGGTTGAAAATGTTTGCATAGTTTAAGGACAAGCTATTCAGAAATCAATGGCAACTAGTATTGGTATCTGTAATATGCTTTTAACTAACACATTTAGGGACCCCTGGAAGCCCTAATTGCTTTTATCGTTCATTTCCTTGTTTCCTGTCAAATTACAATATTCATGATAATCATAAAATGATTCGAATTACATATTACATGTATAAGCATATAGATACTCAGGAAATGTTCTGTAAACTTACCTGTAATTTAGGAAGGCTAAATTTCTGCTTCATCATGTATGGTCAACAGTTTGCGCAATGTTTGAATAACATTTCTTGGGTTCCTTTCCATTTTGATCTGTTTAAAAAAAAATGAAAACAGAGTTGTCACTTTTTTTGGCCTTTCTTGTTACAATCATAGCTACATTGATAATTATTGTTTTTATCAGGCAAATAAATTCCAATCCATTATTTTTCATAGGTAAAAATTCAATAATCGTCATCTATCTCATGTTTTTTAAGGTGCATTCAAGCTACATAAGTTTCTTGGAAAGAAAAAGAAACAGCCTCAGCAACAAAATTTTCTAGTGAACAGGGATCCCTAAACTGGCTTTAACACCAGACTGAATTTTTGCCCAAAATACATTTGCCTCCCCCTCCCCCCCCCCCCAAAAAAAATAAATAAATAAATTGATTAAATTTTTTTAAAAATTTAAAAAATCATAGTCTATCAGACTCTAGTTAACTTACAGTCAGTTTAATTGACCAAATGGCATGAATTGAACCAAATATAGTAGATACTAGTCTTTTATGAACGAAAAAAAAGTCAGGCATGAAAGTGAATTCAAACATGGTTAGCAGTGGCGGCACCAGGATTTTTAAAGTGGGGGGGGGGGGCAAAAGAAAATGTTGGGGGGGCAAGGGCGGACAAAAAAAAATTGTGACACTTTTTCGGCTATAAACCTACCCAGATATGAGGATATTTTGAGCATCTAGCTGAACTGCCCGATTTTAAAGAGGTGTTAGTTATATACTGCGAGCGAGCGAAGCGAGCGAGCAAAAATTTTGACACTATTATAGTGGAAATGTACAGAAATTATTCGGCTATAAAACTACCCAAATATGAGGATATTTACACGAGCTGAGCGAACAAATTTGCCCCATGCCCCCCCCCCCCTCCACCTTGATGCCGCCACTGCTTTCCAAGTTTCCGTTTTCTTTCTTTTTCCTTCTTTTCTCCATTCCTTTTTCACTTTTTTCTTTCCTTTTCTTTTCTTTTTCATTTTCCACCCTTTTATTTTTTTTTCACTCCGAAAATTATTGGGGGGGGGGCAACTGGGGGGGCAAAGCTTCTGACTGGGGGGGGGCAAATTCCCCCCCCCCCTTGGTGCCGCCACTGATGGTTAGAGATCTACTTTGACTTTGTCCCCAAGCACAGCTTTAGCCCTAGCCAAGTCTACATCTACTCAAGATAGACTATCCTTCAGACTTCGGTTTATGGAATAAAATTTCAAAAAATATTCAGAGTTCAAAACAGTAAACCTCGTTTAACATCAATGAATTTATATCAGCACTAATTTTGGTCTACATATCTTATCAAAATCATCGACATCGTAGAATCCCACCACACAGTCACAGTTTCCAAATCTAACGTTAACCGTAGTCTCGTAGGCTACTTTAGATCCAAGTTCAAGTTCGACTAACGAATACGCTTGTGTGCAGCATACAGATGAACAACATGAGGAAAAGCTTGTGCAATACAGTCTATCATCATTCAAAGAGTTAACTAACGTTAGATCTGCTTAGATCTTCTTAGATCCAACTTGTTTGCATGCATTGGATTTTTGACGCTGTCGAAACAGCCACGGCGCCGGTGGCTGAAACTGACCCGTGACTGCCCGGGTAGCTGTCATGAGCCGCAGCGTGTGAGGACAGCGATCTCCGTGTCAAACTACATCTCAACGATAAATTTAGAACTGTAATTTCGAGAGAAAATTGTTTCAATCCTCTTTCAAAACAACTCTTGTGAATACTTTTGAAATGTAGATAAATAATCATAGACCACCTAGAATTGTACATGTTATTTTATTAATAAACTAAATGTACGAAATTTAATGCTAAATTGAGCTCTACTTACCTTGTCCTTTTGAACTAACATCTCTCATTTCGTGCGGATGACGTTATTGCATATAATCTGCATAATCAATAGGTCTTGAATTGACGAAGTTGAGGTCAAGTAAATTTTGATCGATACTATCGAATTATGTACATATTCATGACCTAGCATCCAATCAAAGTTTCACAATAAACTGACACGCACAAGAAATATGAAGAATGCAACGATATCGGGTGCTTATCGGCTCTTCAAATGATCCGAAAGAGACGGGTCCAAATTCCATTCGCGTAATGATTTCCGCGCGTGCTGCTTTCCGTCTAGTAAATCTATAATACGTCTATGGGCGCCTGCATTCAAAAGGACTCTGAGGTCAAACAAAATAATTTGTATAGAGTTAGAATATATAAAATTAACCCCTAATAACTTTACCCGGCATTTTACAGGTTAGCAGAAGAAAATAAAGGATAGCTTAAACGATCGACGCGCGGAACTCAACTCGAGTTGAATTCTGCGCGAGCAGTTTAGTTTTCTATATACGTGTGCATTCTTTCATGCGTGCACGTTCAGCGAACGCCGAGACGCGATAGTGGAATTATCGCGGTCGCATTATCGCTTTGCCGTCTGCTATGTGCTGCGCTAGGGTTTACAAAACACTCGACCATATTTGTGGGGCATAATTTACGGATAATCTAAAACCAATAAAGCAATAAAATTAATGAATTATAAAACGCAATATGTTTTGATCGAATTGAAAATTGATTTGGCACGTAAGAATGTACAACCCAAATGAATCAAATATACAAGGTAAAATACTTTTATCGAATGGAAAATTGATTTGGGGCTTAACTTAATACGGAGAATATACAACTCAAATATAACAACAAATGAATCAAGTATACAACGCAAAACGTTTATATCGAATAGAAAATTGGTTTGGCACATAAATTACAAAGAATCTAAAACCGAAATGAAAGAAGTATACGTTTTCATCCATCTGAAAATTGAGTTGTCGTGTTACTTACGGAGAATCTACAACCCAAATATATACAGTATTCAATTCGTATAGACTCCTCTTTGTGTTTTCTTGCACATCATTATCAAAGAAATCACAGATTTGGGGTTATACACATTTCTTAACAATTTGAGTGATGGGTTTTATGGTTCCCTTTTTTTTAATCACAATAACTGAAAATTGAGTTGTCGTGTAACTTACGTAGAATCTACAACCCAAATAAAACTATTAATGTGTAGTGGTCCAAACTCTTTGTGACTTAACAATACTGAAATTTTTCCTTTTTTTATTATTTCTTTACAGACCACCCTACAGCATTTTGGGTGTGGTCGATGTACGGTTTAGGCCCCGAAACCTAATCACTGTAAAGGTCACGTGGTCTTGTGTATACTTACTCCGAGGGCAAAGTAGTCCCTCCATTTATTTTTCCTAAATTGTTTATGAGATGATATTAAATTGATGTATATATGAAGTTAATATGTTATATTCTCGTGCAGATTATACATATGTTATTATATAACATGAATAATTCTAAGGAGGAAAGATAATTAAACATGCATAAAAGTATTTCTAATAGATGTGGCTACATGTCAGGCAAGGCCCTGCTGGGTAGATACATGCACATCTGACGTTCGTGTACACTACACGAGAGAAAGTTTAATGAAGCTTTCTCCAGTAGCCGGTATTATTTGCAGTTATAAAAGGTACGTAGAGATAATTGAACATGATATAAATATCAGCTTATTTTAACCAGTGAAATAATGAGAAAAATAATGTTTTATTGAAAATTATCTTAGTGTGAGAGTTTGTTTTATAGCTTGACTTGATTTGTGTAGTGCCTATACAGACAACTTTACCCGTGTGTGTGTGTTCAATACAAAGTCATTGCTCATAAATTGTATCAGCAACTTTCGAAGAAGGAATAGAGATTTAGACTGGATGACTGTTACGTAATTAAATTGTATAACTGTTCAATGTTTTATTCAATAACTTAACGATATTTTATCACCTTGATTAACATGTATTTTACTGTCAGAACATGGAAGAATTCAATAGTTCGTTGTTTTGTATCATGCTAATGAGATGCACTACCACTGCATAGTGGAAAGTAGGCGTGCATATTCTTTTGTTCACATTTTTTTTGGATTGATGACTAATTGTAAGCATCAGACTTAGTTAAATTATATATTTTACAGAAATAGTGTTATAAATGATAAATCCATACTGATACTTATTATATTCATTTTTATGTACCAGTAGCCACTGACATGACTGATGTGGAATTTTTACCATGCAGTTGCGTCCTATTTTTAGTGATGGGCACAGCTGAGATGATGTAGCTTTCTCTATCCTTACTTGTATGACATATTCTGACTAGGGTAAGTTTGGTCAAGTTATTACAATGTATAACCAGTAATTTATCGAAGTCGGAATATTTGATATTGATACATGTATTTCTTATTTCTGGAAATTCACAGATAATGTTTTAAAATCTATGTAATTGTAGTTTATGAACTGTATGTCAATTGAACTTATGAAAATTGCATTTTTGTTTACAGAATTCTAAGCAATCTTTTTAAGATGATCACTTGCATGATTTCACGTTAATATAATCATGGACTTATGCTTTTTGTTTTATCTTCTGTACAATGCAGGGGTTTCTGTTTTCCATTATATTTCATCTTTGTGGAATAATAAACAACGAGCATCCAACTAATGGTGTCTGCAGTATTTTTCTGTTGTCGGCCAAGTACTTTAAAAGGTGGTGTTCAGCCCCACAAATGAAGAAATTATATAACGCAAAATGTTTTTTATCGGACTGAAAATTGTTTTGGCGCGCAACTTACGGATATTTATACGACCTAAATAAAACATCAAACGAATGAAGTATACAATTCAAAATGTTTTTATCGAGTTGGAAATTGATTTGGCCCGTAACTTACGGAAAATCTACAACCAAAATAAAACAAGAAATTATTCCAATATACAACGCAAAACGTTGGTTTGGCGCATGAATTACAAAGAATCTACAACCCAAATGAAACAACAAATGAAAAGAGTATACAACGCAAAATGTTCATATCGAACTTAAAATTGAGTTGGCGTGTAACTTACGGAGAATCTACAACCCAAATAAAACAATACATGGATCAAGTACACAACGCAAAATGATATTATCGAATAGAAAATTGGTTTGGCCCATGAATTAGAGAGAATATGCAAACCAAATGAAACAACAAATGAATTAGAAATAAGACGCAAAATTGACAGTGAAGACGTTCCTGAATCGATATATCGTTAGGTGAATTATCGTGATCGATCGACTAGTCTTTACTCAAGTCTTATTTACAGTAATTTTGGGTGTATTTTATTTTCAAACATCAATATCCCCTGTATGCTGTCATCGTTGAATGTCGTGTTAAGTTTTCTGGGGTTGGTTTTTTTTTTGTAAGCTAACTATACACAAATTATATCTTCAGGCCTCAGGTACCCTTTATATATAATTATTAATTTATAATTTATTAACCTGACTGCATACAATATCGACAAAATAGATCCAAACTAGTAAGTATAAAATTTCATTTTGTGAAAGATTTAGCTCCTTGATAAAAAAAAAAAATCGTTTAGTCGTTTTTGTATATATATAAACAGATTCATGGATTTAATGGTAAAGTGTGAATTCTGGAAGTCACTTCAAAATATCTCTGGCGATGTATTTGCTCATTAAGAAGAGCAGTCAAGAAAAAACATTGTCAGGTATATGATCAAAAGGAAGAAAGCATACTTCCTGAGTAACAAGTAGCGCCTGCATCGTAAATATGATTGAAAGATGTACGTGCTACGTTGACAGAGTGAATAAAAATAGAAAGATAATAGAGAGAGAGAACCATACTTCCTGAGTAACATATGGCGCCTGCATCCCTCGTATGACTGCATAAGTAACGTCCAATCCCTGCATAAGCACAGTCTGCTAGATTGTCTTCTGTTCCCTCACAGTTGACATATTTAAGAAGAACTCTACCAGAGCCCCAACCAAACGTAGCAGAAATCGGTGCGTCCAAGGCACCATCAAACCCCAACATTGTACAAACTACTCTCGTGTCTCTCAAATCCCACCATATATCACAGACGGTTCCCCAGGATCCGTCGTACAGTACCTCTACTCTGCCTTCCCCATCGTTAGATCCAACAATCAGACGAATGGAATGGATTCGGATGAGCTAAATGATCAAGATGTGTTTGTATAAAAGCGAAAAACTATTACTGTTTATTTAATTTAACGCAGAAAGGCTATATATTTGTTCAGACGTGTCCAAGGTATTAACCCCGGAATGAATTAGGAATGGTAGGTGTTCTAGGAGTAGAATAGATTTTTCAGTATACATATTGTTGAGAAATAATAGCTGTATCATGTTCTAGGACGAAATATTATTTTTTTCAGTAAATTCTCTTATATTTTTCTGAAAAAAAATTGTGGAAGGGAAAGTGCAAATCTTCGAGAAAAGATACTCAAAGAAACAGGAGAAACAATATCACATACGGTTCTCTGCATATCATAAAATTGTCAAGTATTGTTGATCGTTTTCTTCATACGAATTGAGTTCATACCTCCCGAGTAGCAAACAGCACCCGCATCTCGGTCATGTCCACAGTAAGAGATGACCCTCACGTATGGACAGTCTGTCAGGCTGTCTTCTGTTCCCCAACATTTGACATAGAGAATATCACCTGATCCATGGCCAAACCTAGCAGAGCCGGGAGCATCCAAGGCTCCGTCGAACCCTAGCATTCTGCAAATTACTCTTCCTTCAAACAGATCCCAGTAAACATCACAAACTGTCATCCACGACCCACCGTACAAGACCTCCACTCTTCCTTCGGCATTACTGGAGCCATTTATGAGACGTACATTTAGGTTGAAGAACGCCCATGATTTTCTTTGACAACTATTTTTTCCAGTGATAGTAACGTAAGAGGAGAACTATTTTAGTCAGAAAGCACAGCAATCAACTTTATTAAACTGAAAATGAAATGAATAAAAGATGGGATTGATCATGCACAAGATGATGAATGTCATCATAAACATGTGATCGTGTTTAGCGAGATGTATGAGCACAGGGTCAATGCTCTGTATACAACTTGAAGAACACAGGGCATGCAATTCTTTTGGAGCGAGGATAAGGAACGTCTAACAATGGACAGGGGCGTCGCTCTAGAATTTCGAGGTGGGGGCGGTTCTTGACTAAATAGGGAGACTTGTTAATCAGAATATCTCCAACAAGAAAAACGGTATAAAAAAGAAAACCAGATTTCCGATTTGACACCGGTTACAAAGCTGGTCCATGAAAACTGAAAACCCAACTTTGTGTCCAAATTACTTAATAATTCAACATCATTCTTTGATAATGGACACACCATTGGAAAGCTTATTTCATCCCTGTTTTCACGAAGTGACGGTAATGAGGAAAAACGCACATTTTTTTTCAATTTTGAGTTTTTTCATTTTTGGACATCATTCACTAACATCTTGAACCTCACAAAGTTTCAGATCATAATAATGTATAATTATGTAACTATGGCGATACCGTCAAATAGAAAATACCTAGTAAACGGATTTTCTGTTTTCACGAAGTGACGGCTTACAACCGTCCCGTATGTTTTACGTGTGCGGCTGAGATCCGTCACTTCGTGAAAACAAAGAAGAGCGAGTCCTTGAATTGACTTTGTGTTTTCACGAAATGACGGTTAAAAGCGCGGTGATCAAGTCCCATTTGTTTTACACGCGAGTGGCTGAGATCCGTCACTTCGTGAAAATCCGTCACTACGCGTCCTTGGAATTTTGTGTTTTCACGAAATGACGGTTATGTTTACAGCTCATTTTCCCCCAAAATATAAACAAATAGGCAAATGATTAAACATAGAACTAAACACTGAAATGTGACCTATCCCAGGATATAAAATTTATTCACCCTTCACACATTAAAGAGGTTGAGATTTTGCTTCAAAACTTTGAAAGCGATTTATTCAAAACTAACTTTCTTTTAGTTGCGCGCTCATCCGTTAGTTCGTGAAAGCTGTAACGATTTTATCTTCCTTCATGTTACACCTAAGACATGATCAGTGACTGCGTCATGCATCACTGATTTCTGACAGTCTGAAACTGGCACTGTTAGAAACCCAGTTGTCCAAATTGAGTGGATGGCTGCTACATTTGATTAATTATAATGAGCTGGCACTGTTATAAACACAATTGTCCAAATTAAGTTGATGGCTGCTACGCTTGGTTAATCATGATTTTGAAAAAGAAAATATAAATGATTGAGAAATATATTACTTTTTGCTCCAAAAAAATGCATATCATTTGAAAAGGTGATATTCACCCGTTTCTTATAATACCATAATCATGAGGGGAAAATCACGCATGGCTGAGCACAGTAGCAGACTTCTCATGGGGAGTCTGAGAAGTTTTTACTCGATATTTTAGCTTGAGGGCCGGTCGATTTGTGGTCTTAGGGCTGGTTAATATAGATTGAGTGGGCCGGTCACATCAAAATTCCCCCAAGTGAATTTCAGTCCCACTTCGCCCCTGACAGAGCAGGCACGTTTATTGATTGGTACGGCATATTGACATTAAGGTCAAGGCATGTGAATCAGTTATGCATACTTGACAATAATAAATTAGGATACAGTTACCTTGGTTATGTGTGTTCCTTCCATCCTGATTATGGTGTCATATGAGGTCAAGGAATGTGAATCAGTTATGCACACTTGACAATAAAAAATTAGGATACAGTTACCTTCGTTATGTGTGTTCCTTCCATCGTGATTATGGTGTGATATGAAAGGGCAGAATATAAGTTTTCTAATCATGTGTATATGAAAACATTAATTCCTAATCAAATATATACCCAACCAAAGCTTATTTTGGACAACTGGGTTTCTGACAGTGGCACTTTAGACTGTCTGAAACCGGTCATCATTATTATTATCATTATTATTATTCGTTATTCAACGAAAATGTTTTTTCTTCTGTGTTTTCTTTTAATCTATGAAATAAGAAAATATCCATCAATGTTTGCATAATGTCGAATGAATGATTTACCCATAGACTTGGTGTCCGTTTTTAGGAACACCCTCACGGGAAACGAATACATTACTTCATTACTGCTCTCTGTTAACTCATTTTAATATTCATTCATTTATTCAATAGTATTACGAATTATAATGTCCCTTGCCCCGAAGTTTAGTGCCAGTTACGTTTGTTTCTGTGAGAATTAATCTTTCTTTTACTCGAAATTATTTTTCATGTAATCAGTATTACTCTTTCTTAGGGCTGTAAGGACCATCTGACGTCGAATTAGTTGTAGCTCAGAATACTACACATGAATATTCAAACCACTTGTCTCATCCGTCAGAATATTGATCTGCAGTAACATTTTACTCCGTTCTTAAAATTGAGTATCTCAAAAATCTTTTAAAATAGACCGTTTATATGCCTTCACACCGCTGGACGGCGTGTGAGAGAGCGTTGTGACTGAGTCGGTGAAGAGTCGGAGGAGGGGCGGGGGATGATACTCCGTCAGCTAACCTACCGTGAATTTTCGTTGCATTTTTGTTATTTGAATTTTGCAGTTTACTAGGTTTTGTGGACATTTACTTATGTTTATGAGTTTGTTTTTGCATGATAATGGATTACAACACTTTAAGGGTCGCTGTAGCTTTGAGCTGTCATCTAGTGTTTAAGCTTTCATGCAAGACCTACCAGACTTGCCAAGCAGTGATGTAGACACGCATGTACTATCTATTTATGAATAGATCATCCCCCCTCCAGAAAGAAAGTAATAATAATATTAATAATAATAATTTTTAAAAATATGGGTTTCTATCTCTCCTGCCAAAACTACGACTGCGTAGTGCTATGTCTACGGAAATGTGAAAACAAGACCATAAGGACAGGGAATGGAAGAAATCGACATCGCCGATCTGTCCAGTGTCATACATGTCATATAAACTGGATATTTATGTTACTCTGATCCTTAACAGTTTTGCATTTAAGGCATATAGACGATTTTCCACACTCACATACGCACATGCAATAAAGCCAACGACGGTATATATATATATATATATATATATATATATATAAAAAGAAACAAGTTTGAAAAAAAAAACAATGCTTCATGTTTCGATTCTACTTTTCTTAAAGGGCAATCCAACCTTTATAGCAAGAAGCTTTGGAGGAAAGAAGGAAAATCAAAGAAACAGGTTGGTCACAGTTTGGAAAAAATCGGATGAACAACAAGGGAATTTTTGAAAGTTTTAATCGCTATACATGATTATGATAATTTCTATCATGCGATTACATGCTGAAAGAAAGTGGAAGAAATTGGGAAAGGTTGTTAACTTAGTCCATAATAATTTGTGTATACTGTGAGGTTCTGGAATCATCTTGCTGAAAGTCACATGGACTGTACACAGAAGTGTGTATGTGGGTACAATTTGGTCCAAACTTTTAAGCTTTTTGGGGGTCATATTTCGAATATCCTGAATATGAGGACATTATATTCTTCCAAAGTGACATAAGAAATATTTTAGATTATTTTTCATATTTACCAGAACTCAGCCTTCTCTTTAGGAAGACTATCTTGGTAAAGTATATTTGTTTAATTATTATGTGAGTGTACATGGCTATTCATTTCCACTAAGTTTAAGGCTACCCATTATTTTTTGTACAGCTAGCGTTGAGGCTGGTTTAAGTGCCTGGTTGGGAAACATAATCATGGTACTGGGATACACGTCATATTATCAAAACACATTTTAGCCATCATGAAATTGTGAAGAAAAAAAAATCATGATCTTATTAAAGTGCGTTTTTATTTTCAAAATTATTTTCAGCAACGATACATTTGTCATCTCATTTTACCTTCAATAAAAATAGAAAACCAATTTTGTAAATTATTAAAAACAGCTGTACTATATATCACTTAGCCCTTTGCCTACGGGAACCGGGTGGTCCATGTACTAAGCCTATGGGAATGAGAGAATTAGTAGTCCTCAAGTTAAAATGATAGAAGACAGTGTGTTAGATATTAATATACATAAACAAGGACAGGATATATCTAGTACAGAGTGACAAGGATAAGATGACTGTACAGTGTGCATTGACAATACAAACGCTTTTTGTTTAAAAAGTCTGTCAAATTAAGCATCGGACTGCGCAAAGTAGTACAATCCATATCCATGTACTAAGCCTATGGGAATGAGAGAATTAGTAGTCATCAAGTTAAAATGATAGAAGACAGTGTGTTAAATATTAATATACATAAACATGGACAGGATATATCTAGTACAGAGTGACAAGGATAACATGACTGTACAGTGTGCATTGACAATACAAACGCTTTTTGTTTAAAAAGTCTGTCAAATTAAGCATCGGACTGCGCAAAGTAGTACAATCCATGATCCATGTACTAAGCCTATAGGAATGAGAAAATTAGTAGTCATCAAGTTAAAATGATAGAAGACAGTGTGTAAGATAATATGCATAAACATGGACAGGTAGCAATATCTTTATGAATCAAAAAAGGGGAATTGCTAAAGCCGAAATTTATGCGCTACGTTTCGTTATTATCTTCTTTACATTTTTTAAACAAATAATCAAGTTGTTCGTTTTTTCCTGTGATGGTAGAGTGGTCAATACGTTCAATTCGTGAAATGCAAGTGCTGACTATCTTCATTAGATTTATGAAGTTTTTCTTATGCCTACATTACGAAAAAGAGAAAGCGTGATGATTCACGAAAGAAATAAGTATATCTAGTACAGAGTGACAAGGATAACATGACTGTACAGTGTGCATTGACAATACAAACGCTTTTTGTTTAAAAAGTCTGTCAAATTAAGCATCGGACTGCGCAAAGTAGTACAATCCATGATTAGATTAAGAATACAAGGATTTTCTCTATGTACAACTAGCTTTGGGCATTTATTGTATTCTACATGATAAAGCAAAAACATTTTGAAGTGGGTTTTGGTATACGTTTCTTACCGGATGTAATTATCTCTTAAAAATAGCACTGAATTCAGTGATACTGAAGCTTGTCTTCTTCAACTTATCAGAGTTACACCCAAGAGAAAGCTGAACCGAAACAATATGTGTTTTTTCACATGTTATTTCATATCATACAAGATAAAGAAAATATATTTGGGGAATATAGGGAATTGTCAGTGAAAGCTCTTAACATACATGTATAGTATATTATCATTTTAATATCGAGCCTCGACAAACATATCCCATATTTTATCTCGTCTTACATGCGAGAATTTTGGGAAGTCCCTACTGTGCGCAGTAGTAAAACAAAGCGCTTAGGAGGAGTATTATATGGGCACGCAATTAAATGTACAAAGGCTTAAACAAGGGATACGCGGGATAACAATTTATGTCATGGCTATTATGAATGACCTGAAAATAGAGGAAATGACAGACAAACAGACTTGATATGTGAATTCTACAAAAATATGCATATACATGATATAAATAATAACAATAATATTGGCTGGCGCTACTTTCGGGGGATATGAAAAAAGTTGTCCTCAGAAGAATCATATTGCCCTCGCCTTTGACTAGGAGCAATATATTCTGATATCCCTCTCAAGGTCATCTAATATATTATTATTATCCCCTTATTATTTGAAACATTTCTTTGCATTATGCACATGTTTTGACGCATATTTTGTCACTCAGCGATCTCAGGTGTGCTTCACCATCTTTAGTAATCTGGCAGTTTTGGTATTTTTCTCCATTTCCTGTATGTCTACGATATTTTTATTTAATATTCTTTTTAAAACATTCATGCTTAGTCAATTTGTTGTGATATGCATATGGAGATGTCAGATTAAAAGGTGCGGTCACTGCGAATTTGCCAGGAAATTTGATTCATGATAACTTCCCGCAGTTTTTTTTTTTTTTTTTTTTTTTTGTATTTTTGTTTTTATTGAAAAAGAACACAAGAATATAACGTATTTACAATGATATCGTATGCATAAAATAACTTCCCGCAGTTTGTAAAATGCGCCTTTGCGATGTAAAAATCTGTTACGTCAACCATAGGACTTTAACATCATCACTAGTGCGCATGATCAAAACTTACACAAGTCTTATGAACCAAGCTGCTGAGGTGGTCTCAGCCACATGATTAATCTCCCGCAGTTTGCGGTTACATAGCAAAACTTGAATAATATTCCTCACATTGAAATGGGAATATTTATGGGAGGTTTCATTTTCGGGAACTTCGTTGTCACAATTTCGATACTAAATTAATCAAAAATTCCAGGAATCAACTTCCCGTGCAGCCGCACCAATTTTATAGACCTATAAGGGCTCCTGATAAACAGTATCGATGTCCATGTATTCAGGGATAACATCGTATTGACTGTCTTGCAATGGACGTGGCACTTCTGATTTGTTATCACCAATTGTTGCGGCAGTTACTGCCATTTTAGCATTAGGGGGATTTCGAGATTTGGATTTTAAGGCGGTATGATTACCGTCATAACCCACGTCTTTATTAGTTGAGGACTCTTTGTAAACAGTTGTCATGTCCACATATTCATGTAGCTGATTCAATGTACTGCCATTTGGTACAGAGGCATTTCCCATATTATTCATATAAGGAAAATTTCCCCACTTTCCATGATTTGTCAGTGGATCTATATCTTTGCCTTCATCCATGGATGCATAGCAACTTGTCATTACATCCATGTACTTGTGCGTGTTATTTTGAGTACGGATCTGTTCTTTGCTGACACTTCCTTTCTTGTAACACCGTTGTAACCCAACACCGTGAGCAAGATATCCTTCAAAGTCTGCATCATTATTTCCTGGGGGCTCTTGGTAAACAGAATTAACATCCATGTATTCATGAATTCCATCTTTTCTGTTGCATTGTAGTTTTCTTTTAACACTTCCATTATTGTCACTATATGGTACACCGGTTGATATTTTTTTTCGAATGAGTTTGGGTTTGGAGGGCGTAACGCTTGGGAGAAGATAACCATTGGCATCCTCATCCTGGTTGACGTCTACTGATGTAACAACAGGAAGAAGACAGCCGTCAAGATCTTCGTCCGAACCCGTTTGAGGTTTTTGATAAACAGGCTTCATATCCATGTATTTATGAACTGGATCTTGTGCATTTCTATTTCTTAGTGTCATTCTCGTCTTATTATTGGAGCCTACCAAATTTGAAGTTGTCGTTCCTACCATTGTGGTAAATTCAGACTTCGAAGTCATGGTAGTTGGAAGAAGATAGCCGTCATGATTGACGTCCGTATCCTTTTGAAAAACAGGCTTCATGTCCGTGTATGTATGGTTCGCATCGTGTTTATTGCTGTTTCTTGCTCTTGTCATACTTGTGTCATTGTCACAACCTCGTTTTTCTGTCGTTCCTATCTCTGTGTACAATTTTTGTTCCAACATTATAACATTTTGTAGAATATTCCCATCAAAACCTTCACCACCAGCTGTGGGTGATCTTTGATGAACATTGTTCATGGCCATGTACTCATGGGTGGCGTTATTGTCGTTGGCCTTGGTACCATGCCTCTCCTCTCCTGTTGCGTTTTGACTTATTGCCATGGTAACATGCGATTTATTGTTGATAGATGATACAACGGCTGACCAACGTTCAGGTAATTTAGGTGGTGAACTAAGATCCTGATAGACTGAGCCTAACTTCTGAGGCTGTACAGATCTAGAATGCATCAAATCCATGTATACATTAGTATCTAGAATCTCTTTGGCTCTCTTCTTTCGGGCTCTACATAGGCAATATACGAACGCTGCAATAAGAATAATGCTAAAAACGGGTATACTTATTCCAAGCAATAGGAAAAGATTACCACGGACTCCACTGGATAGTAAATTTCCAAGTTCATTCGGACTCATGTATACATTTGTGCTTGTGTTTAGCGTATTTGACTGGAGAGGTGAAGTACCAATATCAGTTGATAGCACTGCTAATGTTGTGCTTAGCAGTATCTGATCAGTAGTCTCAAAGATATTAGCCGTTGTAAAATCTACAAGGGAATGAGAAATTTAGAAAATCAATAGTAAGTTAATGCAAATCAGTGCCCATCGCTTTCCTAAATTTTCAAATCATAGAATTTTGTTTCCAATAAAGTTTTTGAAGAAATATTTATAGTCGTTCCCATCAAGAAATTTATCTCTCGGAATGTTTTCGTTATTTAGCTACTTCAGCCATATTTCCAAGATGTCAATATTATTTATTCATTTAGAAAATATGAATATATATGAATGCTTCTTTGAGTCTCCGTATATTCAATATATGGTTGATGAGAAATGTGAAAGAGAGAGAGTAATTTTTTTTTTTTTTAAAGAATAAACAATCGGTCTATCGTTCGGCTGCCATTCAATGTATGTAGAGCCCCTGTTTATCATGTTGACACCATTAATATAAAACTCATAATCTTGATGTACGGAAAAATGTTTACTCAATATTTAGGATCCCCCGTTCATGGTAGTTGGTTTCGAATTGTTTTGCAAGTAAAATAATTTTTCATTTTGTTTTAAATAACACTGGGCAGAGTGAGTAAAAACTAAAGAAAATAAGTATGGCTAGACAGTGAAGAAATAATAACCTGTTTTGGGGCTGCATTCAATTCCTATACCAGAGTAAATATAACAAATCGAGGTACAAGCAAAAGTAATTTTTTTTTTTTATAGAGGCCTATAGGGGCTCTTTATAAACAGCATCAAAATATTTTGCTGTGCAGACCACATGTAAATTTGAATGTGCTATGTTTATAACATTAACATTGATAACTGAGACAAAAATAATGAAATAATATTGGTAAGCAGCCACGATAAACGTCTTCAAAAATTTGACTTCTTGATCGAGAAAAAAAAAATGGTGGACAAAAGTCTAAGACTATAAGGTGACAGGTCATTTAGTTTGATTTCAAAGTCACATTGTTTGTTAATACTCTTCTAAAAGGGAGATATAACATACTTCCTAAGTAACAAATGGCGCCTGCATCTTCATTGTGTCTACAGTCATGAACTCTAACCCCTCGATGTGGACATTCTGCTAGGTTGTCTTCTGCTCCCGAACACCAAACATTATCGAGAAGAATATTCCCTGAACCTTCACCAAACGTAGCAGACCCTGGTGCTTCCAAGGCTCCATCAAACCTCAGCATTCTACAAACCACCCTCGCATCTCTCAGATCCCAGCCATCGTCACAGATAGTTCCCCAAGATCCATCGTTCATGACCTCTACTCTGCCTTCAGCATTGTTAGATCCGTTGATCAGACGAAGCTGAAATGGATTTGGGTGGGCTGCAGAAGTTGATAAGGGAAAATATTGTGATTTAAAATCATTGTACCTGCCTGATCCTTTGTGAGCCTCGCGTGTATTATAAATATCACAAATGAATTTAATTTAAAGTAAATTACCACATTGAGACCTAATGTGGAATATGGTAATGTAGCTGAATATTTCCACTTTGTAGAACTAATTTATACGGCGGCAAGGTGACATTTTTGTTCTAATCCACTTTTCCCATCTAATTTGAACGAAGAGTACAGAACTTTTAGTAGCTTGCTATTCAACTCAACATTCGGATAAACCTATTGCATAAATACTGCATGTTTGGTTCCGGAGTTACAGACATATTTCTATTGCTGATATATTTCACGATTAAATGCCACCGGCCACCGGTTAAATTATACTACGATAAAAAAAAATGATTTGGAGGAAATATCAATTCTCTACAACCACTTTGCCTTCATCGTTTAAAGCTTGCAATTAAGATGCTGCAAAACGTGATGGATTGTGCTCTGTCATGGTGCAAAAATAAAAATGCCAGCTCATGAACTATATGAAAAAATATTCCCCTCCTTGCAACTTCTATCGATTAAAAACAATATATATATATATATATATATATATATATATATATATATATATATATATACATATATATATGCCAGGGCATACGGGTAAAGGTGTTTCGCTTTGTTATGATGACCTTGAGTAGACATTTAATTTATAACATGATAATAATAATAATATTCTGGATTTAAATAGCGCCCAATCTACATCTACAATGTCTCTAAGCGCTTTACAAAACATCTGTGTAAATTCCACATGACAAAAATTATAAACATATAAATTTTTCATTAGAACTATACAAAAAACAAAACAAAACAAATACCTCCAGAATAACAAATGGTGCCCGCATCTTCGTTGTGGAAGCAGTCGTGAACTCCAATACCTCGATGGCCACAATCTGCTAAGTTGTATTCTGTACCCGTGCAACCGACATTATCAAGAAGAATATTCCCTGAGCCCTGACCAAACCTAGCAGATCCCGTTGCGTCCAAGGCTCCATCAAACCCAAGCATTATACAAACCACCCTCGCGTCTCTTAGATCCCAGTAATCGTCGCAGACAGTTCCCCAGGATCCATCGTGCATGACCTCTACTCTGCCTTCAGCATCGTTGGATCCACCGGCCAGGCGAACTTGAAATGGATTTGGATGGGCTGCAAAGGTCAGGAGAGTAATTATACTGTAACTTGCCCTTTTGAAATCATTGCAGCCCGTCTGAGTAAATGACCACATTGAGACCTAATGTGGAATATGGTAAAGTAGCTGGAATATTTGCTTTTTGTAGAACTAATTCAAACGACGGCAAGGTGGCATTTTTTTTCTAATCCACTTTTCACCTCTGAACGAAGAGAAATTCAGCAGTATAGAACTTTGAGTAGCTTGCTACTCAACTCAACATTCGCAGAAACCTATCGCATAAATATTGCATGTTTAGTTACAGTTAGTTAGCAATGGGTGCAGGGATAAAATCCGACCCCTAAATGAGCACAGTCAGCAAGGTTGTCTTCCAAAAAATTAAGATGTACGTAAGATTGTTTTGGATATGACGGGTGTTAACAGAAAATGTAAATTGCCCACAAAAATTTGTTTTCATTGAAAGCAAATCTTATATGAATGTATATGAGAGGGACAGGTGAATAATTCATAAATATCCAATGTTGATATTTCGAAAATAGTTATCAGTACCGGTTTAAACATTAAATACAAGTCATATCTGCAAAGTAAAGTATTCCCAGCATTCATGACTTTAGACCTTCCAGTGTAAAAGGTAAACGTTACGTCCGCAAAATTAACTTTAAGGCTGCCTCGCATAAAAAAGTAAAGCATTACTTCATATTGTTTCATTCCCTCTCTTTCACTCCGGCATGAAAAATAGAATTAGGGTGAACCTTTTTAATTTTAAATGCTCTAGAAATGATTGTATATTATGCTGCAGCAAATGGACAATTCTGACCCTATGTTCGGTCATGAAATCAAAACTGACTGGATATACAACTTCGTTATGATATGAAAAGTAGTTTCAGTTTCAGTTTCAGTTTAGTTTATTTTCCACACAAATCAATCAAAAAAAATTATACATTTTGGAATACATTCTGGAATAATAGAAATCGATGATTACATAATTCAAGAACAGATATGTCACAATAATGAAAGAATTTGAAAATATAGAGAGTACATGTAATTCAAAGATTTACGTTCAAGACATGTATATATATATATATATATATATATATATATATATATAGTGGAGGGGCCTAAAGGAAAGCTAGGCTTGTTGTGGATGGGCCCCAGTTATAACTAATTTACAGACATGTAGAAGAAAATAATAGTAGAAGGGAAGGAGGAACAGAAAGAAAGGGAAAGGAAAGCTATAGGAAGGGAGGAACTGAACAGGAAAAGGAAAACATTGTCAAGACAAAGATTGTCACGAGAACGGGGACGCACGGGTATTTACAAGTAGCATATGTAGAGCTCGATAAAATGATAGAGAGCAAAGTGGATTTAATTAAATTTAAATCATGCTATACAGATCAAAAAGTAGCCATTCTGAAATTTACACCATTGATCTAGAACAGAGCCATACTGACAAGTAAATGTAGATTACAACATGTAGTAATGGCTTCTCGATAACAAGAATTTGGATCGAATTCACGGATTATTCTGTGAGAGGCAAACATTTGATTTCTAGAGTCACATTTAAATAGTTCTGCCGATGTTTATGATCATCTCATAAGCATTCAGGGAACAAAATTATTAGGAGTACACTATTAGTTGAGAAAGCAAACATACCTCCTGTGTAACAAGTAGCGCCTGCATCCTTAGCGTGGCTGCATGAATAACGTTCTATCCCTGCATGAGCACAGTATGCTAGGTTGTCTTCTGTTCCATCACAATTTACATACCGAAGAAGAATACGACCAGAGCCTTGACCAAAGGTAGCAGATCTTGGTGCGTCCAAGGCTCCATCAAACTCCAGCATTCTACAAACCACCCTCGCGTCTCTCAGATCCCACCAGTCATCACAGACGGTTCCCCAGGATCCTTCATATATTACCTCTACTCTACCTTCAGCGTCATTTGATCCACCGATAAGACGAACTTGAAGTGGATTTGGATGGACTAAAAGTGAATAAGAATATTACAAATGCCCTTTTGAATACATTATTCATATAACTCCATTAATCTAATGGTATACAAAACGACAAAATAAATGCAGATTGGCAAGTTTAAAATTCCATTTTGTGAAAGATTTGGGAGATTTCATGAAAAAAGTTGGGTCCTGTTTAATGAAGATTCATAGAGTTTGAGGGAAAATATAGATTTTGGAAGTCACTTAGAAAAATATCTTTGACGATGTTAGTGCTCATTAAGATAAGCTGTTAATGAAAAACATTGTCAGAGAGGTGATAAAAAGGAATGAGAGCATGCTTCCTGAATAACAAACATGACAAATGGCCCCTGAATCATAACTAAAAAGTCATAACCTATAATTTATTCCTTCCTTTTACGATATAAACTACATAAATACAAAATAATAATTTAAAAAAAATACCTCCGACATAACAAATGGTGCCTGCATCTTTTGCGTGGCTGCAGGGATAAAGTCCGACCCCTAAATGAGCACAGTCAGCAAGGTTCTCTTCTATTCCTTCACAATTAACAAACCTTAGAAGACTACGACCAGAACCCTGACCGAACCTTGCAGACCTCGGTGCATCCAAGGCCCCATCAAACCCTAGCATTCTGCAAACCACTCTTGCGTCTTTGAGATCCCAGAGACTATCACAGACGGTTCCCCAGGATCCGTCGTACAATACCTCTACCCTGCCTTCAGCATCGTTAGATCCGCTAATCAGACGAACTTGAAATGGATTCGGATGGGCTAAATGAAGGTAATGTGTTAGATGAAACATTAATATGTGTTTCCATCACTCATTTAGGCTGTGGATATATCAGACTTGTCCATGGTCACCCCCGGAATGAATAAGGAATGCCATGTGTTCGAGAAGGAGTAGAATATATATTTTTTTCTCAGTATATTGTTAAGGAATAAATAATGACAGTTGTATCATTATCTCGAACGAAATATTAATTCTTTCCCAGTTAATTAGATTTCCTTACATTTTTCTGAAAACTATAAGAAAGCAAGTGTAAATGCTTAATGAAAGTAACTCGCAGAAACAGAAGAAAAAATAATTATATACATTTTCTGCATATTCCAAATCTTTCAAGTACTGTTGGTCGTTTTCCTCGTAAGAATTGAGTTTATACCTCCTGAGTAACATACGGCGCCCGCATCTTGGTCATGTCTACAATAAAATATAACCCATACTCTGTAACAGTCTGCCAGACTGTCTTCTGTTCCGAAACAACCAACACCAAGAATATCACCAGAAGCCTGACCAAACCTTGCGGATAGTGGGGCATCCAAAGCTCCGTTGAACCCCAGCATTCTGCATATCACCATTGCCTCTCTCAGATCCCAGTAATCATCACAAACTGTCATCCACGATCCACCGTACAAGACCTCAACTATTCCTTCAGCATTGTTGGAGCCATTGACGAGACGTACATATAGGTGGGTTTCAGTAGCAACTGTATTTTATCATATTTTTCCAGCGATGGTAGCTATTTTATTACAAAGCACAAAGATAAATTTTATTCTGAAAGCTCTCCATTGGCTCTTATTTCAATCGAAAATAAAATAAATACTAGATTGCGTTGATCGTGCAACATAGTAGACATTTGATATTGTTCAGCAATATATCTTTGCACAAGATCCACGTTCTGCATACAAATTGAAATTAACTTTGACCGGGGGGGGGGGGGGTTCTTGACCGACTTGGGAGACTATTTGCTGGAATGTCTCTAACAAGAAAAACACAAAAGAAAAGAAAAGAAAAATACATTTTAAAGTGATTGATTAACTTTGTGAAAAATTGTAAAATCAGCTCAAATGCCAGTGAATTGTGTGCAGTCCTCTAACTACATATATAATTAAGGATATGTGAAAGTATGAGAGAAAATGGAACCCGTTTACTATCCTAAAAAAGAGAAAATCGCGATCAATCGCTAGCGCAAGTCGCTCGGCTTCTTCGCTGCGCTGCAGTCACAAAAACCAAGCACCAGCGCTTGGCGATTTCAGAGCGGGTTTCCAGCCCGTACGGTATTCTGTGAAAGAGCGAGGTATGCCAACCGTAAGAGTTCTTTAGGGTTCGGTGATACTCTATCCCGACATCAATGTTCAATCGTAAATATCTCGATATATAAACGACCGATCAGCTTATAAAACTCTGGCGATTCCTCTGTGATTTTTTTTTTTCAATCCTGGGCAAATTTAATCAATGCCTTTAAAAAAGGAAAAAGAAAAAAAAAAGAAAAATACATTTTTCATACCGACACGGGTTTATAAATCGTGTCAGTGAAAAGGAACAACCAAAGTCTGTGTGTAAATTAATTGATAATTCAAAATCATTATTTTGTAATGTGCATATCATTAGAACTCTTATTTCGCCTTCTTCCATAATCACCTACGACATGATCAGTTAGTGGCTCACGCATAATCGAAAGTCTGAAGTGACACTGTTAGAAACCCTATTGTCCAAATTAAGTTAATGGTAATACACTTTTTAATTATGATTTTGAAGAAAGTGGATATAATTCGGAAATACCTCTTTTGAAAGCTGATATCTCCTGTTTCATATGATATAATTATCATGAGGGAAGAACCACGAATGACGGCATATTGCCATTAAGGTCAAGGCATGTGAATCGGTTATGCACACTTCATGATATGAAATTAGGACACAGAGTCCATTGTCACATGGTCATAATTGAAAAATTTTGTGAAGATTTTTGGAATTATATATTTTTTGAACGATAATGCCATGATCATTGCTTCCAAATGTTAAAATGGGTCTGAAGTTTATTTTCAGGCATTCTTAGAATGCTAATTTTGGACAAATTATGATTTTTCAATTATTATTTTGTAAAAATTCTTCTTAAGTGCATTAGGGATATGTATTCCTACTCTTTGTCTAGAAATGATATTGGAGATGAATTTCATGACGAAATGATATAGGAAAATGTATAAAAATAGTGTAGGTTTGTAATCATATTTTATTTTATACGCCCTCTACGATGGTAATGAAATATTTACTTATGCGCTAATGACTGAATGGTATATCAATGGCAAATTATTGGTAAATGGCATCAACACTGATATGTGAAAGATATCAACAGAGCAGTGATGTGCAACACGATGAATATTGATTATTATCAACAATTCTCTATTCTGGATGCAGAAAAAGAATGCAGTTTCTATCTGCATCCTCTTTCTCTCCTTATTTTTTTAATTTTTTTTTTATCTTTTTGGATTCTACGAATTTTATGTGCACCACATTCGGTGTGCATATTCTCCAGTTGTTGTTTTAGAAATTAACAAAATTATCACAAGGTTTCTTGTATGTCCATTCTGACGTTATGATGTCTTTGAGAACTAGCCCTTCATAGCGTCAGCTCCTGCATTCTTGGAACTCATACTATTCAACGGAAAAAATGAACATATCTTCCTATAAAATTGATTGATTGCAAAACGTTTCAGTGGACATGTATTCTTTTATTGTTTCAATACTTAATGTATTATCGAGAATTATTTGTTTTATGCACTATTATAATTCCCCTTCACACCTTGAACACGACAAACACTACTTTCGAAAAATCAACTCAAGGGCAATTTCAAAAGCCTATTGTACTCCCCATAGAAATCATGTTTGGATTGCGTAATACGCCATAGGTGATAGACAGAGCTATTGAAATTGCCTTTGGTTGATTCTTCGAAAGTAGTTTTCTCGTGTTCTTGATATTACGATCTTTCTCTCTCTCTCTCTCTCTCTCTCCTTCCATTTCTCCAAACCCTAATTACCCTTCTTTTTTTTTCTTTTTTTTTTCTTTTGAAGTTATTCACTTCAAAATTGATTAAATATCTACCTTTTTTTGTAGTAATATATCTCAACAAATTTATCTTTTTCTTTTCGTAATGTTTTTACATCACGACCCCCTAGTTTTGGTTTATGGCATCCATTTTCTCATATTATACAATCCAAAATTAACACTCATCTCTGTATAAAGATTTATAAATGGATATGAATATGATACAAGGTCTACGCTTGATAATATAATGCTGAAAGATCGCGGACAACGCGGGTGGGGGAGGGCGTCTGTCAGTAGTGCTGTTGGACCAAAACTGACGATTATTATACAAAACATTTGAATCAGCAAAGGATTAAAGAAGGTCCTTCGAAGTGTTTATCAAATGCATGTACGCGGTACACATGTGCAAGTAAATTATACACTTGAAGGTCTTCATTTCGTTCTTAAAATGAATCTGCTTTACAAGATATTGGCACATTTGTCTGTAATTATTTTTATGGGAATGGTTAACTTCTTAGTTTATTAACACTCGGAAGAGATTGCCTCAATGTGAATTATATGATATTCAAGTATTCAGGAGCTGATGTTATAAAGGGCCAGTTCTCGTAAGCATAACGCCATGATGTACTGACAGATAACATTATGATTATCTTAATTTCCGAAAGTAATACATAAAGAGAAAGAATACCAACAAAAAAAATGGGGAAAACAGCAAAAGAGAGGCAAGAAGAGAATGGTGTTACTCGTGTTGCAGCTCTCTTTTCTGTTGATACCTTTTAAATATCAGGGTTGATCATATAAATCGTACCAGCAAAGTGAAGAATCGATTTGGCAGAATAGTTCCTGGTGCCGAAAACACGCTGATGGGCCAATTTTTGCTGCGCTAAATTTGGATATGAAGTTGTTTCTTGGTTCGTCATAATTATGTAAACTGGTTCTGCTGTTACAAAGAAAAGAAACATTTCTACGCAGTGAAAACATGATAGTGGTTAAAGAGGGCCCTTCTCATTTATTTCCTCGTTTGCTTGTGGAAATCGGTTTTTGTGCGGCCAGCCTAATGACTCCCTCTGCAGAAATAAGCTACTTCTGCGGTCAGCAAAGTTACACCCTCGGGCTACACCTTCGACTCAACGGCAGATGCGCGTTTTTGTTTCCCCTTGGTTGCTGAAAATGATGTCCTTTCAGTGCTTAAATCATTGTTTTCCTTTACCCTTGCTGTGACTGATCCCATCTATGTGATAGACGCGGTAATGTTAAATGACATCTTTGCCTCACGCAGAAATGTGTATATGTTGTTTAAGCCATGTCTAGAGCATACGTAAAGATTTCTCGCTCTCTAAGAAATATTGATTATCATTGATAAACAATTTTAAGTGTATGTTAAGTACAGTCTCAGGACACTATACAATAATCAATATAATAAACATTTTTTTTTTTTTCAAATCAATAAAAGCACAATAATAACAACTAAAAGTCATAGTAACTCTTTTTAAAACATAAACACGCTATCTCAAAAAAAAAAAAAATCAGCTCTAAGGGATTCTCAGTCTCCGCACTAATACCACGAGGGACAGCACTATTACTGTCACCTGGACCCCATATAATACTCTCTTGGTAGTGTATATTTGTATAATAATCTTGTGAGAGTGGATGGTGCACATGAACACAAACTGGCACCAGTCACTACCACTAAGGCTACTTCTTATCGATTGGACAGCTAGTGTTGAGGTCGGTCTAAATGCCCGGGTCGGATCCATAGTCATGGTACTGGGATACACCTCATATGATTAAGAAAAAAAAACATTTCAGCCATATCATAAATCCACAAAAAAGACTAAAAAATCATGATCTCATATTTTCCTTTGCAAATTGCGTTTTTATTCTCAACATTCTCTTCAGCAACGATACACCTGTCATTTCATTTTAGTTCAAAAAGAAAGACATACAGTATACGTAGCTATATTGTAGATATAGAACAGATTAGAGCAGAACTGTTGAAACCGAAATTTATTCGCTGCGTTTTGTTTTATCTTCTTTACGGTTTTTTTGCGAAAAAAATTCGATAATTTAGAGTTTTTCTGTAGTGGTATATGGTCAATATGTTCTGTGAGTAAAATCCTTGGATAAATTCTAGCATATAACATTGTTAAAGCAAGGCAAGTGCAAACGGTTTTTTTTTTTCTTCTTCTTTAATTAGGGTTATGAAGTTATTCTTATCCCTGCATTAATATTGAGAATACATGTATATTGTGAAAGAAAGAAAGAAAAGAAGTGTACGAAAGAAACGTAAAAAACATCTAGTGCGCCGTGACGAGAATTGTATCTTAAACTCCATTACATGATGATATGACTTTGCTATGTGCAATGGCATTTCGCTTACTTTTGTTAAAAAGTCTACCAAATTAAGCATCGAATTGCGCATACTAGTTTTGAATTTATCATTAGATTAAGAATGCACGGATTTTCTCTACGTACTACTAGCTTTACGAAGGTAATGTAGTGTACATGATAAAGCAAAAAAACATTTGAATTGGATTTTTACACGTTTCTTACCGGATATAATTATCTAATTTAAAGAATAGCATTGAATACAATGATACTTAAGCTTTTCGTCTTCCGTTCATCAGAGTAAAAGGCAAGAGTTAAGAGGGACCAAAACGAAACAATATGTTTTGTTTTACATGTAATGTTATATTATATGTGATAAAGAAATTTTTTTTTGGAAATACAGTATAGAGAATTCCAGTTAAGATTATTGATCAAAGCACTTGATGTAAAGTGTATTATTGCCCCATTGCTTTTTTTTTTTTTTTTGAACATTCAGCATGAAGTACATGTACATGTTGTCATGGTTGTGACCCATAGTTAGACAGTCACCAATGTCAGATGTGCTTCACTCCAAAGCCCGGTTCACACGAAGCGTCATTTTGATTGTGTCAGTACCTGCGCTAATCGAGCCTGTGAAGGCAACTAACCATACGCCAGTTACAAAAATTATTGTTTGCACTATTCATTTTGCAATCGTTTTCAAAACGACATCACTCTTTCAAGACGCGCAAAAGACCGTACAAGTCACTGACGCGGTTCTAACGTCAGCAAATGACGGGCTTACAACATTTGTGCTTGGTCAATTTGTAGTGATACGCACATGGAGATATCAAACAAATAAGTGCGGTCATTGCGGATAATTCAGGAAATTTGATTTACGATAATTTGCTATAGTTTGTAGAATGCTTTCACATAGTGGTGTGGACACCTCCATTAAGTCCACCCCTGTTTTTTTTTTCATCACTACTGCGCATGGTCAAAACGTACACAAGCCTTGTGAACCTAGCTGTAGAGGTGGTTTCAATCACATGAGAAAGAGTTAGCAGTTTGCGGTCACACTTTCAAAACTTAAAGATCTCATTCCTCACATTGAAATGGGAATATTTATGGGGAGTTTCGCAAGTATGTTGTCAGAGACTTTGTTGTCACACTTTCGAAACTACAGGAATAAAAAAAAAAAACAAAAAAAAAAAAACAAAAACAGGAATCAGCTTTCTGTGTGACGGCACCAACTTAGTCTGCAAGCACAGACCCTAATTTGACACTTTATCAGAAACCATTGTGTCTTGAGAGAAGTGTTACCCAGCTACTTACTGGTCCTTGGTCAGGAGCAGCTATAGTACAGGGCCTATGGGAGTCTTACAGTGCAGACAATCTTTTACGACTGACCAGGGTTTGTGCTGCAAACTAGCACAAACTATCCATAATTATGCTTACATGAGCTCTTGATAAACAGTATCGATGTCCATGAATTCAGAAATAACATTGTATTGACTGTCCTGCAGTGCACGCGGCACTTCTTTTTTGTTATCACCAACTGGTGTGGCAGATACTCCTATTTTAGTGTTCATGGGAACTCCAGCTTTGCATTTGGATATTAAGACAGTAGGAACACGATTACCATCTAGATCCACGTCCTTATCTACCAAGTGCTCTGGCTGAACATAATCATGGAACTCACTCTGCGTACTGCTATGTGATGCAAAGGCATGTCCCACATCGTTCACATACAGAAACTTTGCACATGGTCCATGATTTGCGAATAGTCTATATCTATGGCTTCATTCGTGGATGCATGGTAATCTGTATTGATATCCATGTACTCGTGGGTGTTATTTCCTTGAGTATGTTTTGGCTCTTTGGTGATATGTGCTTTGTTGTAACAGCGTTGTCCATCAGTTACATTTAGAGTTAGAGAAAGTTTGTTTACTGATCTTGTAATACCATCAGGAAGATACCCTTCGAGGACTACGTCTTTTTCTGCTGTGGGCTCTTGGTAAACAGAATTGATGTCCATATATTCATGAATTCCATGATTTCTGTTGCATTGTAGTTTTCTTTTAATACTTCCATCGTTGTCATTATCTGGTACACCGGTTGATATCGTTTTTATATTCGGAATGAGTTTGGGTTTGGAGGGCGTAACGGTTGGAATAAGATAACCATCGACATCCTGGTCGACGTCTACTGATGTGACACCAGGAAGAAGATAACCGTCAAGATCTACGTCCGAACCTGTGGGAGGCTTTTGATAAATAGGCTTCATGTCCATGTATTTATGAACTGAATCTTGTACAATTCTCTGTTTTATAGTCATTCTCGCTTCATTGTTGGAGCCTGTTACATCTGGAGCCGTCGTTGCTATCATCGTGGTAAATTCAGACTTTGGAGCTGTAGAAGTTGGAAGAAGATGGCCGCCAAGATCTATGTCTGTGTCTGTTGAGGGTCTCTGATTAATTGGCTTCATGTCCATGTATCTATGAATTGCATCTTGTTTGTCACTGTGTTTTACTCTTGTCATTCTTTCATCATTGTCAGGACCTGGTTCATTTTCAGCTGTCGTTCTTATCTCCGTGTAAAATGTGGGATCCAACGTTGCAGCAGTTGGTAAAAGATACCCATCGAAGTTTTCATCATTAGTAATTTGTGATCTTTGATAAACACTGTTCATATCCATGTACTCATGGGTGGCGCTTTGTTCTTTGGCTCCCGTACCATGCACCTGCTCTCCTATCGTGTTTTGACTTATTGACATGGTAACCTGCGATTTATTGTCCCGAGATGATACAACGGCTGACAAACGTTCTGGTAATTTAGGTGGGGAACTTAGATCTTGATAGATTGAACCTATGGGCTGAAGCTGTATAGCTCTAGAATGCATCAAATCCATGTATAAAGCAGTATCAAGATTCTTTTTGGCTCTTCTCTTGCTGGCTCGACAAAGGCAATATACGAATGTTGTGATAAGAATAATGCTAGATACAGGAATTCCAAGCAATAGGAAAAGATTGCCATGGACTCCATAAGATAGTTGTTTCCCAAGTTCATTCGGATTCGATCGGCTGAGTGTGTTTGGTGTATTTGAATGGAGAGATATAGTATCATTATCAGTTGATAGCGCTTCTATATATAGTGTGCCTAGGATTGAATGATCAGTAGCCTCAAAATCATGAGCAGTCGTAAACTCTGAAAGAGAATGAACAATTGAGAAAATTAATGTTAAGTAAAAGCAAATCACTTTCCTTAATGTTTCAAATACTAAAATTAGTATTCCAATAATTCTGAGTCATTCCAGAGTTTCTTTACGTGTTTATTATTCGCTAATGTTGCAATATACCTGATCCTATCATTATTTTCAATAAGGAAAATGTGAATAAAAGTGAAATGATTTCATTGAAAGAATAGCAGCGATGATATAAATAGCACCGTGATATAGTATCGTGCATTTTGGGGGTAATATTTAGATTTGTAAATAGGGTTCAAATACGTCCTGAATAACCAAAGTTGTCAGGTATGCATATTCGGTTAAATTGTTGAAAATATACCTCCTGAGTAACAAATGGCACCTGCATCTTTATCATGATTACATGAATAAAGTCCAACTTCTGGATGAGCACAGTCTGCCAGGTTGCCTTCTGTTCCCTCACATCCGACCAAGGCGAGATGGATACTACCAGAGCCTTGACCAAACCTAGCGGATCCCGGAGCGTTCAACGCTCCATCAAATCCCAGCATTCTACAAACCACCCTCGCGTCTCTCAGATCCCAACCATCATCACAGATAGTTCCCCAGGATCCATCATACATGACCTCTACTCGACCTTTAACATCTTTGGATCCACCGATTAGACGAACTTTGAATGGATTCGGATGAGCTAAATGATCCAAATATGTTTGGTATAAAATGAAACCTTATTACTGCTTTCTTTTACGCACAAAATATGTATGCTTTCTCAGACATGTCCAAGGTAACCCCGGAATGGATTAAGATTGGAATGTGTTCGAAAAGAAGTAGAGAAGGATTAAACACGCATTTCTTAGAGAAATATAATAGTAGTATTATATTCTAGTACGAAATAATATTTTCCCCAATAATCAGTTTTATAAATTTCCTGAAAATATGAAGGAAAAAATATTTTATAAAAAAAAATAAAATAAATAATTTATACAGTTCCACGAAGTATATCCGTATATGATATTTACAAAAAAAATGATCTTTTTTCAAGATGTAAAATGAATCCTTACCTCCTGAGTAACATACAGCACCCATATCTCGGTCATGTCTACAGTAAGAGGTAGCCCGTTCATTGTAACAGTCTGCCAGGCTGTCTTCATATCCCAAACAGTTGACATAAAGAATATCACCTGATCCCCGACCAAACCTAGCGGACAGTGGCGCATGCAAGGCTCCGTCGAACCCTAAGATTCTGCACACTACTCTTGCCTGATGAAGATACCAGATGTCGTCGCAAACTGTCATCCACGATCCACCGTACAAGACTTCCACTCTTCCTTCAGCATTATTGGAGCCATTAACGATACGTACATCTCGGTAGAAGTATCTCGATGGCTTTCTCTAATATGTAGTTCATAATTAATATTCCCCCTCAGTGATGCCTAATATAAAAAAGCGCAAGAAGGGTAGCTAATTTGATTTGAAAGAGCCGAAGACACCTTCTGAAACAACTCCCTCGCCTTTCCTTATAATTGAAAATTAAATAAATACAAGTCAGATTGGGTTGATCGTGTTTGAGGCGATGAGTCTGAAATATGTGATCTTGTTCAACCAGATGTCCATACACAGGGCATGCAAGTCTTAGGGTGTGCGTTTCTTCCAAATAACTTGATCGAAAGTATAAAATTTCCTTTCACAGCATATCCGTAAAACGGTTGGTAACCGATAGGTTCAACGCTAGACTGTTGAAAGTATCCAAGCTCGAGCTCTTGATTCTTTTTGTAAGTGAATGAAACTCATTTTAAAAGGGAATAATATGTTTGTGGAAGATGGTTTGGAAAGAAGCCTGCGAAAGTTATGCATGTTTGAAAGTTCGGATCACTTATGATATGGGGAATCTCCTATTCTTTGACTTTATTCATTTTAATTTTCTATTTATCATTATTATTTTATTTTTATTTTTGATACATATTTTTTTTTATTATTTTCTTTATTTTTTTTTATTCATTTTTTTCAGGGGGGGGGGGGGTGTTTTGAATATGTTTTTACCCATCGAAGCGGAATGTAATCCATGAATAACACAATTAACCGCACAGCCGATGGGTGATCCCCCAAATCGTCCTGATTATTACTGATTTAAGGTTTTAAAAATCCATACTTTTGTTCTTCTTTGTTAGATTTTAAAGTTATAATCTGCCATTTGTAAGAACATCTTGAATTTGAATGAAGCTGTTTGAATGTAGCCTCTTAAATATAGCTATGGATTTTCCACCAGCTGACGACTCTGATTTAGGGTCGCTGTAGCTGTTGGCTGTTGTCCAATGCACAGGTTGTCAAGCACGACCGAGCTGGAGTATAATGCTAGATCTATGGGAATATTTCGGGATTAGTATCATGGAGACGTGGAACTGAAGACTAGACGCTATAATTGCTGATGTACCTAGTATTGTCATGACTGTTATTAATGCTGGCGTCACACTGTCCCGAACTTGAGACAAGATGGCCATACGAATATGGAATTTTCAATTTCGCGCGAAGTTGGCCCCGAACTTGGTCAACAGCCAATCAACAGCCGAAGCAAGTACGATGCCTACAGAAGGTCACACGATAGCACCAGAACCACACACGAAGATGTGAATTTTCATGAAAAGTTTATCTGAAGGACACACGAAGGCCACGCGATGGCTACACGACGTCGTAATGAGAGTACGATGCGTTCTAACTAGGTTATGAAGGCGTCATGTGACCTCCAGATGGTATAAAACCTTCGGCCGACCGTACGCATCGGAAATTCAATTTTGCTGATCGGATCTTATGCCGGCGTCACACTGTCTCGAAGTAGAGCAAAGATGGACACACGTTAAAGGAAATGATCAAATTCCGCTCTGATCGTATAACCATCGGGCCATTCGTGAGGGCATCTTAAGCCATCGTATGACCGCCGGTGGAGTTTTTCAGGCTCCGGCAGCAACTTTTTTGAGCAGTGGCAAAATCTTTGCCATGCCAAAAAAATTGCCCGAAGACCTAGCGAGGGTTCATTTTCGTTGTGAATTCGTATGTCCATTTTGCCTTTCGTAAGGCCACCGTGGGGGCATCTCTTCAAATCGTGTCATCTTCGTCTTTACTTCATGTGATCATCTGTGCCGTGGGGCATTTTCGCCTCTTCTTGTTTCCTTCATATTGTCTTTGTGAGGCGAAAAATTGCCAATGGCACCGATGATCACACGAAGTAAAGACGAAGATGACACGATTTGACAAGATGCCCTCACGATGGCCTTACGAAGTGCAAAATGGACACACGAATTCAACACGAAAATGAACCTTCGCAAGGTCTTCTGGCAATTTTTATGCTGGCGTCACACTGTCCCGAACTTGACACAAGATGGCCATACGAATATGCAATTTTCAATTTCGCGCGAAGTTGGCCCCGAACTTGGTCAACAGTCAATCAACAATCTTTTAGAAAAGACGGCAATACCATGTTCGACGCGTTCTCGATCTGACTAGTGGACGATGGAGAAGCCAGTGGACGGGTGAGCACAAAGCGCGGTATGCAGTTAACACACAGCAGTCCATTGTAGCTGGGAGGATCTAGGACGGCGTTCACGTTGAAACATTCGAAAACCCTCTAATATCAATACACTTAGTGTCATCCGATGAAACAGACCCTAACCTATAATTGTATAAGAAAATATAATTTTGATATTGTAAAATATTTTCAAAGTGTGTATTTCTTTTTAATACACAAACTGTATAGTCGCTACAATCGCTTGTGAAAGATAGAGAGGAACCAGGACTTCAACAGTTTAAGACAGAAGTAAGAAATGCCATTGCTTTAGATTTTGATAAACTTTGTATATATTTTGGTTGATTCCCTGTTGCTCAATCATTGTTTTCATTCATTATGACCGGAATTGAATCATGAGGCAGTTGCAGTTTCGATTCCACTCTTCTTAATTCACTCATAATTAGACTCTTCTAGATAGAAGGGGTATATAAAACGATATACACTTTTAAAACTGCATAATGTGTAACTTACTTATGGAATAAGTTGATACATATCCGTTAAGTCTCTCTTCTCGCTTCTCATTTTGGTACTTTTTTGTTGGGCAACTTTCCAGGGTGACAAACAGGTCTTGTATTCGAAAAATTATATTTCATAGCCAACAAAATAATTCAAATAATATATATTTAGAATTTGAATTTGGTGTGAGTGTGTGTGTGTGTGTGTCAATCGTGGGCTATTGTTTTGACGCACTTACATAATTGATGTTGATTTAATCTGAGAACATCAGATCTTAGAAGGATATGTGATCAACTCCAAAACCAGGAAAGACCTGGAGTTGGTGCAAGTGAATTTAAACCTACCACCTTAATTGACCCTTGTGCAGTCAAAAAGAGTTTGCCAACAAATGTGGTACCAAAAGAAGAGGGGAAATGACTCTTCTTTGTTTATATCAGCTTATTTCATATTTGCAGTTCCTTTTGACATTTGAAACTGGATTTTTATGTCTCGCAGCAATCCATCATCATGTGCGGGTGGGGTTTTATTGTATGCGTGTGTTGCTAGGTAGGAATGTGTGTATGATAAATTTGTATCTGGGATTCTATGCATTCATGTTTTTATTTTTAAAGTGAATAACGTATACAAGATGTTCAATTTTTTGTTAGAGTATATTACATATTACATACCTAATTAGAGACCCCTCATTTGTATAATACGGTGAATTGAGGACAATACAAATAAACAACTTATAATAATCATTATCTATAGAAAGAGAGTAAACAGATTTTCGGGCGTAATGCTACATTTTAAGAGGGTGTATATCGGTGAAAAGGGCATACGTATACAATATGCACATACACAAACACACACAAGCCCACACACACAACACACACATACCAAAAATAGATAATTTTCAAGCTCACGACTGTATAATGCTATGTCTATGGAAATACGAAAACAAATTCCATGAGGACAGGGAATAGAAGACGAGTCGACATCGCCAATCTGACCAGTAGCATGTAAACTAGATATTAATGTTATTCTTCTCGTTAAAGGGAAATTCCACCTTGGTAATTCGTTGATTTGAATTAAAGAAGAAAATGAGAGAAGCGGATTAGTGAAAGTTTAAGCAAAGTCCCATGCAAAAAAAAGAAGAAAGTTATGAATTTTAAAAGTTGTAATCAATCAAACACAAATTGGCAACTACGTGACGAATCTTGAGAGCTCATCTTCCATTGGCTCTGAACCAAAAAAAAAAAAGAAGCTCGAAAGATGCCTCACGGAGTTGACAATTTGTGTTTGATTGATTTACAACTTCAGAAATTCATAGCTTTCATATTTCTTATCGGATTTTGCTCAAACCTTCACTCATCTGTTTCTTTAAAATTGTTGCTTCTGTTAAAACCAACTTGATATCAACACTTCCCACTCATGCATTCAAGGCCTATATTTGCTTTCACACACTCACTTACACGCACACACACACGCGCGTGCAATTGTCTATGTGTTTCGGTTTTCTCTCTTGTTCAACCGTATTCTTAAAGCAATCATGAAAGAATCAAATAACCAGTTTGCAGTTTGCAGTTTCGATTCTACTTTTCGTAGAGGGCAATCCAACCTTTAATTCAAGTAGCTTTGGATGAAAGCAGACCATGAGATAAACAGGTTGGTCACAGTTTGAAGGAAACGGATGAACAACAAAGGAATCTTTAAAAGTTGTCGTGGCTATATATAATTAAGAGAATTTCAAATTTTCGAATCGGTAATGTCACTGTGATGTAGCTTCGGACGACTATCCCATTTGTTCCAAAGCGCAAAATGACTAGAATGTCATCTATTAATTACTAAGTACCATATTGTAGTTCTCAGCCGACGAAAATGGTATCCGTACTATATATGAATACTGACGTAGGCGAAAAGACCTAGGAGAGAATGGGAAATTCATATTTCAGTGTACTACTGAAGAACTGAATAGTTGTCTCAAATTACGTCACACTCGACATAGTCAAATGGCTAAAAGACAGTTGAGATCTGAACTCTAAACATTCATAACCTTCTTATAATAATAATATATTGCCTTGTTCAGCCTTTCACCTATCCTTTTCTCTAACGTTTATGTTAACATCCAATCCAAATGCCCTTGGAGAGGAAACACTTCTTTTGCGAGATGATCATTCACTTGTATTCGGAGCAAATGATGTTTCTAATAATGTGAATATATATGGAAATCATGGATATGGTCTATATTGCACCCCCTCCCCGATAAAAACAGTAGAGCGGAACAATCTCAGTTAATATGACTACTACTGTAACATAATGGTAACGTGACCAGTTGGGCGTGCTCGCTTTTCTGCATGTAAGTTTTTCTGAAGGTTCTTAATTGAAAAGGTTCATAATTCCGAAACACAGAAATCCTATTCTACAGGGTTTATAATTCCAAAGGTTCGTTATCCCAATGAAATAAGGTTCGTAATTCCAAAAATGAAATAGGATTCGTATTTCCAAAAATGAAAAAAAAAATATTCATAATTCTAAAAATGTAATCGAGTTCATTATTCCCATGGTTCCTATTTCCGAAAAATTAAATAGTGTTCTGTTGCATTTTCGGAATTATGAATCTTCGGAAAAATCTTTCGAATAATCTTCGAAAAATGACTTGTAACCGACCAGTTGTGGTCTGCCATAAGTTTGCGAGTCCATAAAGATATAGGCAAATTCAACGTTTTATGAAATGCTGATGTTAAAAGTATTTATATTACGGAAGAAGAGTAAGTCCATCATGAAATTGTCCAATTTGACATTTGTACATTATTTTTATTATTATTATTCAAGGCTCCTTTTGAGATCCTATTCAAATGCAGAATAAGATTATCATTGACATGTTATCCACCAATGCGTAACTCCTTCGTTGTGTATCTTTACTAAGCATTTTTATGTTCAAGTATTCTGCGATATAACATTCTTTCCCGAATTGGTTTCCTGGCATCCTCCAACTTCCGTCACATTCATAAGAAATATATAAAGTTGATTTAGCTCAATTTTCATAAATCTGTCCATCTGCCTCCACTCTGCTTCTGTTTTGAATTTGCTCAGCTTCCAAGATAGCACTTGGGAGAAGATACCCATCAAGATCCACATCCTTTTCCGTTGAGGGCTTTTGGTAAACCGCTTTCATACCCATGTATTCGTGTATCTCATCATGATCATGTCGCTTCATACTTTCTTGCAAAGATGTCTTTCCTTCATCGTGTTCATTTCCATTGCAACCACTTTCTGTGTTATATATGGTATTGTCACAAATAGGATCATGTATTACATCCGTTCTATCCTTTGGAGATCCTTCTACGTTCGGTAGAAGATATCCATCAAGATCTACGTCTTTTCCCATTGAGGGCCTTTGGTAAACGGTTTTCATATCGATGTAATCGTGTATCTCATTTTGTTTTATTCCTTGTGTTAGAGGCATCTCTCCTTCACCCCCATCACAAGCGATTTCAGTGTTCGGTTTCTGTTCGTTATCAATTGTTGGTTCATTTGTTAATGCATCACCACCATTTATTGGTAATTTTGTGTTTGGAAGGACATATCCATCAAGATCTATGTCCTTCCCGGTTTTGGGCTTTTGATAAACTGTTTTCATATCCATATAATCGTGTGTCATAGTTTGTTTAATGACTTGGGGTTTGGGAATCTTTCCTTCATTCTCATTAAAACGATTTTCCATATTCCCATCCATTTTTTCATCACACGTTCGTTCATCCATTACCGCCTTTACCACCTTTTCATCACTTGAGGACGTTTCTGTATTTGGAAGGGTATATCCATCGATATCAGGTTTGGGTGTTTGGTAAACCGATTTCATATCTGCATAGTCATGGACCTCGCCTAAATCGTCATTATGACGATTTATATGTTTTATATTCGATTCATAATGATGACCAAAGACATCACTTTTCCGTCTTTCTGGTAATTTAGGGGGGGCGTTCAAGTCCTGGTAAGGTGAACTAGTTGACAGAAATTGCGGTGAAACAAAATTCGTTACGTCCATATAAATATCCGTGTCCAAATTCCTGGCAGCCCTTCTCTTTTTAAATCTATAAACACAGTACACAAGTGATGCCATCAGAATGATACTCAATAATAAAACGCACAGACCAAGTAGAATTATCATTCGTTCAGTACTTGTGTTAACATTTTCATTTTCAATCGTGGTCAACTGATGTAGAGATGTGCTGAGCTTGCTACCTTGCTTTCCGGGAGGAACTAGTGTTGTATAATTTCCATTTGGCAAAAGGTAAGTTGTATACTCAAAAAGGACATCATCAGACCTGACTGATTTCGAGTAAGTGGTCAAATCTAGAAAGAATAAACAAAATAAAGATGTAAAGCAAATAAAATAACTTATTAATCAATACAACAATTTTTGCGGACAGGTTATTTTTAAACATTCAACTGAACATACTGAACATTCACTTTATAGTATTCTTACAACTGATATATCAATGTATTCTTAATTTCATTTAACAAAGTCAAAAAAAACAAGATATTTCATGAACACTGCTTTTGTGATTTCTTCCTAATGTCAAGTAACTCTGATTAAATGCAAGCTATGTTTCAAGGGAACTGTGTTTTGAATGCCAATAAATGTTGGTTTTCATAATGACGTCACTCGGGCGTTTGATTGTATATTCCAGTCCTATTCCCTTCTTGCAGACGAACTTTATCATTTTGTTGTTGGCTTTAATCTCATGTTGTAGCAGGTGAATAAACTAATATTACCTCCACGTCTACATATGACACTGGCGTCCTCCTTATGTGCACAGCCGTGGACACCTATCCCTTTATGTTTGCAATCTTTAAGGCTAGTTTCCGTCCCATTGCACTGAACGCTATCCAGAAAGATATTACCAGAACCTTGACCGAATCGGGCTTTGGATGGAGCACCTAAAGCCCCACCAAAGCCTAACTGTCTACACACGACATTAGCGTCATTCAGGTCCCATAAATCGTCGCATACAGTTCCCCAAGACCTTTCGTGTAGTATCTCAACTCTACCTTCATATTCATCAGCTCCACCGACAAGTCGGACTGAAATGAACAGCAAACAAATACAGGATTAGTTGAACTGAACTGAACTGGAAAAATGCTAGTTATATCTAGCAATTATCAAAACACTTTTAAATCAGATGATTCTGAGACTAGTATCTTGAGCATAATTTGTTAAAAGTTTCATTTATATCAAGCCATTTTAAATATTTAAAAGTATTTGAAAGGAACAACGCTAAAAAGCCCTTGGGCCACAGTTTCATAGTTCGAAAAAGTAGTAGAAATTTCGGACGGATGTGAAAGCACTTCATATCTGTTGAACTCCATCCTCAGAAAAAGCACGTTTCAAAATATCTCCTCTATAAACTATAATAGTAAACTCGCAGGATTTCCAGAAACGCAGGTACGACCGTTGAAGAATTTGATTTCATGAATTTGCTGCATTGTTCCATTCGGGCAGGACAGACTTAGAGGGTTAAGAAATTACTGGGAAATTTGAAAAATTGAAACTGCACCAGAAAATGAAAACGAGAAGAATGTCAATTATACAATTATGTTTAGTTTGCTGGAAAAGCATACCTCCCAAGGAGCAAATGGCGCCAGCATCTCTAGTATGGCCACAATGATAACGTCCTACGCCTGCGTGAAGACATTCTGCCAAGTTACCTTCTGATCCCTTACAACTAACATAGGTTAGGAGACTGTGACCAGAGCCCTGACCAAAACTTGCAGACCCAGGTGCAGCCAATACTTCCTGAAAATTTAACATTTTGCAAACCACCCTCGCGTCTCTCAGATCCCACCAGTCATCACATATAGTTCCCCAAGTACCGTTGTACATGACCTCTACTCTGCCTTCAGCCTTACTTGATCCATTGACAAGCCGAACTCGAAAGGGATCTAGGGGGTCAAAGAAAAGGGAATTTTATCATTAAAAAACGTGTGTGCCAATATGTGTATTCAGTTGCCATCAACGATAATTTAAACATTTGTTAAAGACACGTTTATCACTGTATCAAAATAATTAGATTTAATATTCATAAAATCTATCCCATGGATGTGAACATTGGTCAATATGATCAGTGTTGATATAATCTGAAACTATCACAAGTAATAACTTTTGGATGAATTAAACAAAATATTGAAAACAAACTGCGACCACTATTCATTTATTATTCTTTTTTTCCGGGGAGGGGGTCGTTTATTAAAAAATCGAATTTTATTAGGGATCACCTGAAATATATTTAAAATATCAATTAATGGATTAGTGAGGATGAAAAATTCACATGAGCTAGGTCTTTCATTAGGCAGAGAGAAAATAGAATTGCTTGATATCAAATTACGGTTCACTTAGGAATGTAAAACTAGAATTTAATCCTAACCTTAAATGATAGGGCATAGCACCAATGCAAGGTATAGAACCTCCGTTAAACAGTCGTGTGAGTCTATTTTGTGTGATCCTTGCAAAAGAATAATTTTGTAGAAATTTGTCCCCCCCCCCTTTTTTTTTATATATAGACATGTATCAATATTGTATCTTTTACTTTTGGGCAGAGTCTCTTTGTCCTTGAAACAAAGCTACTCTAAGTACAGTATAGATCAGTCAGTGTATTATGCAATCACAGTGGGAAAGCCTTTGCCCCTTCCCAGCTTACAGGATCCACAAACCCCACCCAAAGAATGGAAGAGTCCAGGAAACCATGTCAGGAGGGACTAAATAAGTGATTGTGGTGCACATGTGCCATTCTACTTTTTGACACCAGCATCACAACCAACTATTTGTTTCTCCTCGTGTTCTTTTATTTTAGCACCCTATACCCCTGTAGGGGCGTTACATTTGGCTAATAAATAGGGTATGCACTCAGCATCCTAAAATAGACAACGTACCTCCTATAAAACATATGACACTAACATCACTGTCATGTTCACAATTATTGATTCCAAGTCCGCGATGGTAACAGCCTGTTAAATTTTCCTCTGTGCCCTTACATCCAACGTCATCAAAGAGTATTTTACCGCTTCCAGGGCCAAACGCAGCACTACCAGGTGCAGCTAAAGCCCCGTCAAATCCACACATTTTACAAACGACCCTTGCGTCTCTTAGATCCCAGCTGTCATCACAAATAGTTCCCCAGCTTCCCTGGTACGAAATCTCCACTCTGCCTTCTGATTTTTTAGTTCCATTCATAAGACGAACTTGAAATAGGTCTGTTGTGTTTATGGAATGATCAGGAGAAAAAAATAAAAATGAATTAGTGGGATATATATGAGCTGCTAGAACGTTATTTTCGTTTTCTTGAAAGAAATTATAATTATGATGCATTACATCCCTCATATAATTTTGTGTTTATGGATTGGTCAAATGCACACCTATATGTCAATCATGTTTCTACTTGAAGAACAACCCCTTTATTCTTTTCTGTAATTGTGACGTCAGAGAAAGAAAATTTTCAAATTATGCACGTTTGATTGTGGAGAACACTTTTGTGCAAGCAGCCAAATTCCTGGATGAACTTGGTGAACCAATTGGTAAAGAAGACCGGTCACCGTCCACTATTTTTCTTCTTTTTATTAAAACAAAAAACCCGTCATATTTCACCATTTTCCCATCTGATTAGAAAGAGCGTTTTATTAAGACAATTCCCGACACCGATTCATGAGCAGGACTATATATGCTGCGGTATTCCCAAATACTAATTTCAGTGTCTTAGCTTTCTCCTTCTTGATTTCCAACATTGTAAGTGACATGAAAAGTTCCAACCTTTTGAATAAGCGTATTTTGTATATGGTTCAGCAAGCTCGAAATATAAAGTCTGAAGAAAAAAAAAAAGATTAGTCGTATTACTATAAATCTTGATAATTTCAACGATATTTCTAAATTGCTTCTTACATATTATATATAATCCCAACTCCCCAGACGTAAAATGTACTTGAATATGATGGTCTATAAATCATTGCATGGTTTGGCTCCTTCCTATTTAGAGGACTAAGAACTTTGCATTTTGTGATTATTGCAATGACGTCCTAGGCCTTTGCCTTGTACTCGTGCTTGTTGTGCCTTCTTCCTCTTCTTCTTGATTTTCTTCTTCCCCAAAAGTCCTATTCATTTGCAAGCGGTGCGTGTGTGTCCTAAATTAGACCACTTCCTCTAATCCATTTTGTGTCAAATTTCGCAAGCCATATAATTCACCGGACTCTTCATTATCCGAAGTCACTCATGCATGACCGTCCAGGCGCCATATTGTCTGTTTTGTGACCATTTTCACTCCTTTCTTTCTGCTTGCATATCTCCACTATCCTAGATACTACATACAGACTTCTAACAAATTGCTCTAGATAGTGAAATACATGCGCTCTCATTTGCGCTATTTAACATGCCCTTATTATTCCATCTCCGTACTGTTAATTCATTAAGAATATGAATAATATAATATCAATTCATTTTTGTCTCAAATTTTCACTGTGTTCTTAGTCTTGTCACTGCACATCCCTGCCCAATTTCACGCATGATATAAATAGCGCCCTGTAATTTCTTTCAAAATGGATATCTCCTTGTAGCCATATCTCATTCATGCCTGGCTAAACCCATTACCCTTTTTTTTTTTTTTTTTAAGATGTTCAAGATATACACTTCTCAGCCAAATAAAGCAAAATATATACCTTATCACTGACCGACTTGGCAAAAATTGCTCGTAAAAATCACGAAATTTACGGAAATGCCGACATAACTTCGACTTGCTCTACATTTGTGAACTTTTAACCTTTGTCTTTGGATCTTGGTAGGTATGTGTACCTATGTTATTGACAAGTGTCAGTCAAATTTGGTAAAAACAGATGACTTCATCGCGAAGGTATTGCGCCCCCCCCCCAACAAAAAAAAAAAAACAAAAAAAAAATCAAACAAACAAACAAACAAAAAACGCAATTTACTATGCATTGCATAATAATATATAATATGTTTATTTCAAATCGTGCGACGATGGCAGTCTGCTTAAAATGACCGGAATGAAATTTCCTTTTTATTGATACCAAACCTGGCATATGATCACAAAATATTGAGTAAAGTGCAATTTAATAAATGCCGGTCAGAATACTGATTCGGCACAGTTTCCGCCTATTTTTACAAGTAATGTCTATGACGTAAATCGGTAGATCGCTTTTTCTCCTCTTTCTGATCTTTATTCATGTATTTGTCTTGAAATTTTCGCTTTTGTATCATTCAAATTCATTTCCGTGCATTCAGATTAGCACGTATGTAAGAATCATTTACATTCATCGGCAACTCCCGAAAGGACACTTCGGGCATTTAAATTCGCAAATGGGCAGTCAAATTCTGAACATGTTCATTCAATTTAACACACAAGTTATTAACCCCCTGTTTTGTTTATAATTCCCCCTAAATAAGGCTGATTTCGAATTTAATTTCCTTCTTGAGTCCATAATATAGTAGACCTTTTTGACATGTAGGCTACTTGTAAATTTTAAAGGATGGATTGTATTCTGAAGATTTCCCAAAGCCACGCAATTTGGGGGATATATCGGAATGATTACGTGATCACGTGACCATGCGATGCTAAATTGAATGAAGGCGTTATGAAATACGTGGGTGACCTATGAACTTGAATGAAAAGAATGTTAATTTGACTGCCTGAAATGTGAATATGAATGCTTCCGAGATGAATTCGAATGCACAGATCATGAATGTTAACTGCCGAATAGTACGACGTGGCGAAAATCGTTAAACTGAATGCTCGTAAAATGAATTTGACTGACAAAGTTGCGAAATTGGCCGGGAAAACCTATTCGTTTTCTCCTTCTCTCATCTTATCTTATTCCATGTTTTACCATGCATATCTTTATTTTTCACCTGTCATCTTCTCAACGACATAGAAGATAGAGACATCGTTGCATGCATATCGTTCTGATACAATTGTAATTCAGGTTTATACTACGAGTTGTACAATAATGCTCCGGCGGTAATGGCTTCGCGGTAATTTCTCGTAACGCTAACCGAATTTTAACTTCAACCCTGGACCAAATAATATACCTAGAAATACAATTAACCTAAGACTCAGTTGCGTCATTAATCCACTATCTTAAACGATATAAAGCCTGGGACAGTTGTCGTGGAAGCATATGTCAAAGAATCCCAAATTAGGATAATATGTTAAGCCTTGAGAACAGTTGAGATCAGTAGGATGGAAGTACTTCCATTTCTGGGTTTAGTAAATGTGGCTGTGAAAGACTACATGTTAGAATACAAATGGATCAAATAGAGTCACGTAATATATACCTCCAGAATAGCAAATGGCACCAGAATCTTTGTTATGTCTACAGGAACGGTAAATCCCGACACCAAGGTGAGCACATTCTGCTAGGTTGTTTTCTGTTCCAGAACACCCAACTTCATTTAGAAGAATACTTCCTGAACCCTGGCCAAACTCATTAGAACCAGGTGCATTCAGTGCTCCTTCAAACCCGAGCATTTTGCAAACAACCCTCGCGTCTCTCAGATCCCAACCATCATCACAGATAGTTCCCCAGGATCCATTGTACATGAGCTCTACTCTGCCTTCAGCATCGTTTGATCCATTGATTAGACGAACCTCCGTGAACGGGTTTGGATGGGCTGTCGAAAATAAGAAGTAAAAGGACCCTTTTTTCTGGCTTGAAGAAAACAATGCAGAATTAATAAAAACTGAAGAAAGTATGTCTGGCTATACAATCAAAAGACATGATTTGGCTGGATTTCTTTGCAATGAATCAGTAAATGCAAAAATCCTGTTACATGCAAATGTTCAGTGACATGTGCTGTGAAGAAAACACTATTACCATCAAAAACACAGTTCTAAAAATATATATGATGAATATAATTAATCAACTATTAGTGTTTTTGATGCAACTTCTCTTTAAAAAGAATTTGGAGGACAGAAATCAAGGATCCTTGATCTCTTCAAAATTCACAATGTTCATTAAAAAGTAAAAGAAAACATACTTCCTATGTAACAAATGGCGCCCGCATCTTCCTTGTGTAGGCAGTTGTGGACTCCAAGCCCGCGATGCCCACAATCTGCTAAGTTGTATTCTGTACCGATGCAACCGACATCGTCAAGAAGAATATTCCCTGAACTCTGATTAAAGCTAGCAGATCCCGGTGCGTATAATGCTCCATCAAATCCTAGCATTCTGCAAACCACCCTCGCGTCTCTCAGATCCCAGGCATCATCACATATGGTTCCCCACGATCCATCGTACATGACCTCTACTCTACCTTCAGTTTTATTAGATCCACCGATCAAACGAATTTTAAAGGGATTCGGATGGGCTACAAGAGGACAGGAACATAAATACTTCTTTGAGATAACATCATCGCAAATTTGATGTAAGTTAAATGGAAAATCGTGAATGCAACTGAAGAATATTCCAGTGTTTGGGGGCAGGTGATTGCATTATATTCCTTGTAATTAACACCTTTAACACACAATTCAGTCTTGATTTATGTATAATAACTATTTTTACTCAATATTTAGATAAAATATTCAAGATATTTCAGATATACCTAGAATGGGTTTAATGGGCTGTGGAAATATGAGAGTGAAAAAAAAAAAAACATTTCCTCCGTTTTGCTTAGAATTAGGATAGATGAAGAAATTTTGTATATACAATAAGTATTGTCTGTGTTAAGACTCGTTCACATATTGTACGCTTCATGTCTGTGTATCTTATGATATTTGAAAGTCATTTTGAATATTTCTGCGGCTGTTTGTGCTAATCCCATAAGCAATCAATGAAATACATTTCAAGGTAATTGGTGGTTAAATGGTGGAAAAGAAAATATACATCCTGAGTAACAAGAGGCACCAGCATCCCTTGTATGACTGCATGAGTAATCTTCTTCAAGACTTCCATGAGCGCAGTCTCTTAGGCTGTCTTCTGTTCCCTCACAATTGACATACTTAAGTAGAACACGACCAGAGCCTTGACCAAACCTAGCAGATCTAGGTGCGTCCGAGGCCCCATCAAACCCCAGCATTCGACAAACCACACTAGCGTCTCTTAGATCCCAGCTGTTATCGCAGATAGTTCCCCAGGATCCATTGTACATGACCTCTATTCTGCCTTCAGCATCGTTGGATCCACCGCTAAGACGCACTTGAAATGGATTTGGGTGGGCTATGGAAAATCAAGATAAAAGAGTCGTCAGTAGATTAAAGGGGAAATGTTAGACAATACATAGTTCGTCGTGTGGCTTTCAGAAAGCCGCGTATATCATGAAGATATTGCTGGTAACTCGCACCTATGGTCTTGATTGCTCTATACATGTAATACGCAATATCAGAACGGCGCAAAGTACACCCTTATGTGCCCTTATTTATTTCATTTGTTCTGTATTCCCTTCATTTAAAAACCCATCTTTGCAAGCACAATGAACACATTCATCCACTAAATAAATATTTACTATCTCCAGCTCGATCGAAATATACAAGAGAGAAATATATACAAAAAGTAGCAACTTCAATCTTATTTCTTAAATGAAAGTAACATAATCTAATCATCTGCAAACAGCAATAAAAGTCAGTCATGTGTATGGTAGATATTAGATGACGCATCATAATCCTTTCCCGAGCATTAGAGTTTGGGGGGCTGGTGGCTGCGCCAGCGGCCCTTTTTCCCAGAGGATTTTCAAAGTTCATACTCGGGCAACCATCACATCATATTCGGGCGGCTAGGTGACCAGATAACTCATCTTCTTTTATTTTCTAGTTTATGTTGATGACGAAATAACATTTTTTATTATTTAATGCAATAGACTGATCCTAATTTTTGTATTAACATGAGAATTGTTCCTGGACCTCAAAATCCATATTTAGGAATTTCTTTCCACGAAAAGTTTGTCGAAGAACCAAACCTGTTATGTAAAAATAGCTTTATATAGTGTTTTGCGTATTCCACAAAATACGCCGTGAGTGGGTCCCATCTTGGCTCTTGCCTTGTGTCCTGTTTTGCCCCGCCTTCCCGTAGGTCCATATGCTGGATTTCGTTTGACCATAAAGATTTATCGTTTTTAATTGTGTCAATATTATATTCTGCTTGCAAAATCGAACACTCATGCTACTAAGCATTCAAGTCCATTACTTTGTCATAATCGTCATTCATTAATCATTAAAGGAAACACTAAAAGCCTGTTACCTGTTACCTGTTCTTATCAAACAGGGTACTAGGCGACATAAAATGGATACAATGAACACACAACATTAGTAACAAAGAAAAATGCACATATCAAACGAATAAAGCCGAATCATGGAAAGAGATTTAAACGCTGCATCATGTCTTGAGTTATTCTCATTTTATCATAAAGTTCAGCCATTTTTTATTTTCGGTTCGATTTTTAGATTTCAGGGATGTGCTCGGCCCATATTCCGATTATCTGAATCATAATTTGAATGAATGAATGAGTGAAAGAACTTTATTACCAAAAATTGATCACAATATAGTATACATTTGAAAAACAAATCTTTGGTAACACGACACCACTAGATAGCAATACTGCTAGTAGGGCGTGGCGCCCTCGAGACAAATATGAATAATACTCTTACATTATAAATGGATTACATTACTTGTAAAAAGATTGTATGAAATAAAATAGAGTAGCTTATATCTGCACTAGACAGGTAAGATTTTATTTACAAGAGTTGTTGAATATACTCTTGTAATAAATGATCTTTTGTAGCTGTACAGAATGAATGGAAAGAGCATTTTCTTCTGATATCTTTCGGCAGACCATTCCATACTGCTGATCCTGCAAATGATATCGATTTTTTTTTTTCATGCTCTGTTCTCACTCTAGGCAAGAGTAGCGTCTTAGCATCTTTCTACCCTGTACCATATTGGTTATCAGAAATCTTACAATAATCATATATTGAATGAGGCAGTTGTTCGTTTATCAACTTATACATAAATGTTGACACTAAAATATTGTACAATTTGACAATGTCCAATTTACGTAATGATGAAATAAGGGCGCGGAAGGTGATCTATATTTGCTAAAAGTAATTGCTGTTATTGCCATTTTTTTTATAACACGAACATTTTTTATAGTTGCAGGTGATGTGCATCCCCATACCTCAAGACCATATGATATATGTGTTTGGATAAATGAAGGATATAGTAATAAAAGTACCCTCTTTGGAACAAAATGTCTCCCTTGATACTCCTGCGGAGTATATTACGAACAGAGTTGACATGATCAACCCAAGTAAGATGCCTGTCAAAATGAATACCAACGAACGGGGCAACATACACTTCTTTTAAAATATGATCTTTCATTTTGACCGACCCCTTCAAAATGGGCAGACTTACGTCTTGGCTTGATAATCATAAAGTTACTTATTGACATCACACCATTGACTAATGTATGATAGATTCTCAGGTACTTCTAATAAATCAATATGAGAATTTCCTGGTGGAAAAGAATGAAATATATTCGAATCGTCTGCAAACAATCTGAAATTAAAGTAATTTGACGATTTAGGCCGGCATTTATGTACATCGGAAAAAGAGTAGGGCCTAATACAGATCCCTGTGGAACTCCACACACTATTGATGACCTCGTTGAAGTAGCACCATTATGATGAACAAATTGGGATCGATTACTCAGATAGTCAAGAAACCATTTTAAAGGCAGCCCTCTAATACCGTAGTTTTGTAACTTATGCAAAAGTATATCATGGTTTATTGTATCGAACGCTTTGGCAAAATCAATGAAAACTCCTATAGTTATTCTACCTTCATCTTGATATTGAATCAGTTGATTAACTAGGTTTATAACAGATAATTTAGTGCTGTGCTTTTCTGTAAATCCATATTGGTGTTTATAAAGTATATTGTACTTTTCTAAAAAATTTGACCAATCTGTTATTCACTAATTTTTCATTTTTTTTTACTTATAACAGATAAGACTGAAATTGGTCTGTGATTACCTGGTTCTTTTTTATCACCCTTTTTGTACACAGGACTTACTTTGGCTATTTTCATACAATTTGGAAAGTTCCCTGATTGCAATGACAAATTAAATATGTATGAAAGTGGGCGTGATATGTTGTGGGCACCATCTATCAAAAGCTTCACTGGAAGATTATCATATCCACTTGCCTTCTTCCTGTCACATGATAAAAGCAAAATTTTAGTTTCAATATAAGTTATTGGTTACCCAAAAAATGACTTTGTATTCGGAGTACACAAATAATGCTCAAAACTTTGTTGATTATGTTCACAATCAATCCCTTCTGCTAATCTTGGACCAACTGACACACAAAAAGTCATTAAATACTTCAACAATTTCAGCTGGTTTACTTGTTTCGTGAACTACTCCATTAGTCTCACGCCACAATCTATTAACCACTGCATTAGTAATACTCTGATAATTTTTGTCACGGCGATAATTCCTAATAATTCGTTCACTGTTTTCCAGGTTTTACTGGAATTACCTTCATACTTCTGAAACAAATTACCATTATACATGCATTTCGTAAGACAGATGTGAGAATATTTCTGTACTTATTATATTTATCATTTTTTATGATTATCATAGTTAGATGGCAAAATCCTGGAATACAATTTATGTTTCTTTTCAATGGAATTTCTAATTGCCTCTGTAATCCACGGTTTGGGTTTCCTCTTAGAACTCCTACTATCGATAAAGGGGGGGGGGGATGTTTATCACAAACCTCTGTCACTAGTTTGATGAACTTTGCATATGCAAGATTGACATCTGTGGTTTCGTAAATTTCATGCCATGGTAAAGTTGCAAGGTCATTATTAAATTTCAGTTTATTAAAGTGTGCATAATTTCTAAACTTAACTCTATGCAAAGCAGTATTATACGACATGTTTTCAAAAATGCAAACACTGGGAAATGGTCCGACAAGTACGATGGTATTGTAGATGCACTATTACCACATCCGTTCAAACGTGGTAGATATGATCAATCAAAGTTTCAGAAGAATTTGTTATTCGAGTTGAAGATGTAATTACCTGTTCTAGGCTTAAGCATTGTACATTGTAAAGTTGTTAAGAACTCATTGCCCACGAAATTATGGTCATTCTATATTGAAGTCTCCCATTAATATACAGTGACGTTTGTCGATCTTAAGACTATGTAATGTGTCTACCAAACTGTCTCGAAATGCAGTAACATCAGTATTGGGTTTCCTGTAAATGATGCCAACGACAACATATTTAGAATTTAACTGGATATCAAGCCATAGTGACTCAGAATGGCTAACCTCCTTAATTATTGTATTATATCTTAAACTGGATTTTATGTAGGCAGCAACGCCGCCACCTCTACCCATTCTGTAATCATAAATTTGAAATGCACTGTCTTGCCAATTTGCCATATTTTAGACACCCCAATTACACTTAAACTGTGTTTTATTACATCATTATAATATAGACAGAATGAATCCTTATTTTTATTCAATGACCGAATATGACCGAATATTTCAGTGTGAAACACTGAATGGATTGTCTGAAAAATCATGAAAAGTATTATTAAATTTATCTGGATTTAAACAAAAAGATTGAATTCAGTTGTTTCTTAATTTATGTCTAACATTAAATGTAAAATTCAACAAAAGTAAATCACAACTTGGACATAATCGTGGAAATCACTTAATCTTGGCGATGTCGGCTTCAGATGCGATTAAAATGGCAGGGGAGTCGGTGTTTTTCTTCACAAGTACGCGTCCATTGCTGGTCCAGAGGTATCGATGATTTTTAGCTTTCCTTGATAAATTTGCCTTTTAGAGAAGTTCCTTGGTCGATGGAAGCAAGTTTTCATTTATGAAAACATTGCCATCTCCCCGCATCCCAACAATTAAGTCATTTACCTTCAAATCCTTGAATGACTTTCGCCTCTCGTAGATTTTATCTCTTGCTCTCCTTCATTTGAATTTAACGATAATGGTTCAAGGGTTTGGTTTTGTTTCGGAAGATTTGATTTTGATTTGATTTTGATTTTATTTGTTTCCACGATCGGTTTACATTTGTACATGAGAAAGCAAAATATAAGCATATAAATCAAATGGCATAATACAAGGATAATACACATATGATAGCAGCTCAGTATAATAAATATCTTCCAGTAGAGGTAATAAACGCATACAGTATATACACTTGTGGGGGAACCTATTAAAAGTGAGGCTTGTCGAGAAAAGGAGCTGACCAATACGATGTGTAACATCGACGTCGCTTGGTGTTATAGTAGCATTAAAATGCGTACGTACTTGCATGACAATGCTATCCACGTTATCATCACTAGTCTCTGGTACATTTGATATTGCAATGTTCTGACGCCGGCTGTATAGCTCGAGGTTCCGTACGTCAACCTCAAGCTTAGTGACTCTGTTCTGCAATTCATCATTGGTTTTCTTCAATCCATCATTTGTTGACTGTAGTTCGTCTACTCTGATACATGCATTCCATTTTTTCCTATAGCTACAATGATTACTCAAGAGTACAGGAAGTCTGTCCGCTGGTTATTAAAACTGAGCTGTATTTCCAGAAATGTTCAGTTTTTAGATCGGGTTTTTTTGTGTGCCGCAAGCTCAAACGTGGTTACATGGTTACAGACATATTTAACGAGGGCTCCTCGGCCAAAATCGTTTGATATACCCCAAGGTAGCTTCATATTTAAAAAATGGTTCTTATGTCCGCCGTGTCACGATAATCGAAATTTTTTACCCTAACCCACCCAGCTATATTGCCTCAACAGAGGCAAACACAACCGTTCGCAGTCGAATATTGAGCCGTCTCACTTAAATGTGAGCAAAATTACTGACTGCAGATTTCCTGGATGCAATAGAGAAAGTACAAGGCAAACGAAAGAGAAAAGGCTTTCCATCTTATTTGATCAAAGAAAATATCAAATTCACAAGCAATCAACTTACTGCTAATGAATGAAACAACTATTACCTCCGCCCTAAAGTCTGGTTCTACTAAATTCATCACTAACAAGTTTCATCCTATTTTCAATGAAATGACAATGAAATAATTAAAATAGTAAAAGAAAAATGAAAATGATTAGCAGTTGCGGTTTTGACGACATAACCTGAAAATTTGTAAAGGGAATCTTTCACTCTATTGTCCAAACTCTCACGTACATTTATAATCTTCCTTTTGATATCGAGATCGTCCCTAGTAAATTAAAGATACCTAGAGTAATACCATTATTTCAAAAAGTTGATCCACGTTATTTTTCCAATTTAGATCTACTACTCTTCTTCGTGTTTTTCAAAAGTATTAGAAAGGGTTATCTATAATAGACGTCTATCTCATTAAGTAATAACAATCTCATAAATTACTCTCAGTATGGATTCAGAAATAACCACAGATATGATTCCGCGATCATAGATTTATTAAATAATGATGTAAATAATAAACTACATTCTGTTGCATTTTTTGACTTATCTAAAGCCTTCGATTTGATTAAACCATGAATATTAACCAAATTACCAAATCTGGTATCCGTGAAACTCGATTAAATTGGTTAATGAATGTCGTACAGAAATTTGTAATAAAGTGTCAAAGAATGGTTCCATTCTACTTTTACTATGTCCTGTCTTATATAAAAATATTTATTCTTACTACATAATTCCTTGATTCTTCCATACATGCAATATTGTAATATTATTTGGGCCAGTACATGGACTTCAAAATTAGAACCCATTCATAGTTACATAAAAATGCACGTAGAATATGTACTTCGTCCCGATTCCGAGCTCCATCCAAAGCCTATTTTAACAATCTAAAACTATTTTCATGATATCCTTTTACTTGTAGTTCAAGTTAATTCTCGTCTTTCTTGGCCCTCTTTCCTTCTACATTTAATTTTTTGAAGCTGCAAGCAAGCGGTTAGAAAAAGCATTTTCTAGGCCTTTACTAGTTTTACAGATGATTCTCAATTCGCTTTACAAGAAAATAAGTACACTTGAATATAATGAATATAATCACTGGTGTAGGAATTGTAAATTTTACAGCTTTGTGAGATTCGAAAGAAATTATCAACCTAAATTTAAATATTACATCCAAGAATGGAGGAGCTGATGTTTAATACATATCGCGATTTACCATGATGTTTATCTCAAACTTATGACAACCTTATATATCTCCTCTATTTCCTTCTATTATACCACTGTTGATTTAGACTGTCACTCCCTGTGCCAACACATTTTTAAAGTATATAACTTAATGAATGATGCCATTGATCTATTATTGGTCACTAATATACGATTTGATGCTCAACACTGCAGGAAACAGTCCTTAAAGCATAAGATAATGTTTGATCATTATCGTAGAGGGCGTATTAAATAAGATATGAATAAAAGCCTATATTTGATATCATACAGATATCGCCTGCCTAGAGGTTTAATATAACATTTCATTTCCCCGACGAGGTCATATTTTCCCCAAGGGATTATATTTTCCCCGAAGCGCGCAGCGGTGAGGGAAAATATTGTCACAAATCGGATCGCAGACCGATCGTAAGGTGTGCGGTGGCCTTAAGTGATCACAAAAGCGGTATCGGAAGCCATACTGGACTCTGTAACACAGCGCGTCTACGAATCAATTGACCATGATTCATTCGAAAATGTCATTGATCAAAAAGCTCGAGAAACAACTTCTGGATTTGCCAACAAAATATGATGAAATCAACGTTGGAAATCGAGGAGCTGGAGGCATACAGTCGACGAAACTGCCTGCGGATTCATGGATTGCCTGAGTCTCCCACCGAGAAGACCGATGACGTGACCTTGAAGCTTATTCATGAAAGGCTTGGGATAGAGATACTACCGAATGCCATCGATAGGTCTCACAGACTTTTCCCGAGACATCATGAGTCATCACATGGATCCAAACCTCTGCTTGTAAAGTTTGCAAGATATGATGTGAGGGACGAGGTTTACCGTGCCCGCACCAAGTTACGTGGAAGTAACATCTTCATGAACGAACATCTGACCAGAAACCGACAAAATTTGCTCAGCAGGGTTCGCGACCACAATAATGAAAGAAACGCCTGGAAAAATGATGGTAGGATCACTACTCTAACAACGAACAACAGGAGAGTCAAAGTCATGACGGATCCTGACCTCGAAAATTTGTAAGAATTAAACACCTGAATTTGATTCAACCTCTTAACTTTTCAAACTGGTGCTAAAATACCCATGTCTTGAATGTTTCAAACCTGTTAAAAACAATCAAAATGCTGTTCTTTGTATAAAATGCAAACACTTGATACATTTGTCATGTTCCTGATTAAATCTTGACTTTTTCCACTCATCAGCTGACTGGATATGTAATAAGTGCATATTTAATGTATTGCCATTCCACTATTTACCTTAGTAGAATGTAAATACCGATCGGATTACAGAATAGTCCATTTCATTGCACTGACTTTGAATCAGTATTTAGAAATCTAAGTCTGCACCGTGGCTTAAAGATCTGTCATTTGAATGTTTGCTTCCTCATGAATAATTCTGAAGAAGTACAAAATTTATCAACCCATCATAATATTGGTATATTTACATTGTGTGAAACCAGACTGGATGGTAACATAAATGATTCTACTATAGAAATTGACGGTTATCACACGATTCGTTTGGATAGAAATAGGCATGGTGGTGGTATTATTCTGTACATACGAAATCCAATTAATTATTCTGTTATTAGTGAATTAATGAATGATCTTGAATTACTCTGTATCAAAATTGACTCTACTAAGCAAAAAACATTTTATATTGTTGTTTGGTATCGGCCACCAGATTCTGTTATGAAATATTTTGTGGAATTTGGTAAGGTTTTACAGTATCTAGATGCACAATCAAGTGATTATTTAATTATTGGCGATCTCAGTCATCAATTGTGATGTTATGAAAAGATTATCCAGGAAATTAATAGATCTCTCAAGTGATTATGGATTACCCCAATTTGTTTCTAAACCGACGAGAGTAACATCTCAAACTTGTACGACGATCGATCTATTTATGTCTTCAAATGAAAACTTTGTTCAATTTTGTGACGTGGCGCCGATCACTCTTCAGTGTAGTAAAATCACGCAAAACCGTTATAACGGTTTAGCGTTATATTTGCTGATTGTTACGTAAGCCCCGCACAGCAAGGTCGAACGGTCCAGCGATTTTCCTAGTCTCTTATTAGTCGTTCGCCCGTATTTGACCCAAGTGTTGTGCATACTGAAAAGGAAGACAGAGAGAAGAAAAACAAAGAAATACATAAGGAAAAGGAAGACAGAGAAAAAAAACCCCCAAAGAAATGCATAAAGAAATAAAAAGAAGATATAAAGAATAAAAACAAAGAAATACATAAGGAAAAAGGAAGACAGAGAGAAGAAAAACAAAGAAATACATAAGGAAAAAAAAGAAGAGTGAAGAAAAACAAAGAAATACATAAAGAAATAAAAAGAAGATATGGAGAATAAAAACAAAGAAATACATAAGGAAAAAAGGAAGACAGAGAGAAGAAAAACAAAGAAATACATAAGGAATAAAGAAGATGGAAGAAAAATAAAGAAATACATAATGAAAGGAAGACGGAGAGAAGATAAACAAAGGAATACATAAGGAAAAAAGAAGAGCGAAGAAAAACAAAGAAATACATAAGGGAAAAAGAAAAGAGAAGAAAAACAAAGAAATACATAAGGATAAAAAGAAGATAGAAGAGAAACAAAGAAATACATTAAGAAATCAAAAGAAGACAGAGAGAAGAAAAACAAAGAAATACATTAAGAAAAAAGACAGAGGAAAAACAAAGGAATACATAACAAAAAGAAGAAAAGTGAGAAGAAAAACAAAGAAATTCATCAGAAAAGAATGAAGATAAAGAGAAGAAAAACAAAGAAATACTATAGTACTGCTGCCACGCCAGCCGTGTATGTCATCATACACACGTGGATATTTGACAAACAACGACTGTCATTGCATCTATCAGGCGTTCTTTTCAGCTTCTAGGAAAAGATGAATTATGATTTTGATTGATTTATAGCAAAACGCCACGGGGAAAAAAAATTCGGCGCGGATAGATTGATGAAGTATATATTTTTCTTTAAAAGTATCGTATTTTGCAGCCGTCCCTTTGCTTTTAAAGCCGTCCCTGTGAATTTAAAGATTGAGAACGCATCTTGGAATCGTTTATGCCTTCTCCATTCACATAGGGTTTGCGTGCAAATTCTCTTGCACAGTGGAGCGCGGAGAGTGATCTCCTGGTAATCGATTAACTATTTTGACGTCAATTTATTACGGGTTTGCGTTATAACGGTTTTGCGTGATTTTACTACACTGCTCTTAGCGACCATTGTATGGTCGTGGCTGCCGTGGGTAAAGGAAAACCACCGAAATTTAATCATAAATACATTACATCTCGTAATTTAAAAAATATGAATTTTAACGGTTTTTGTAAAGAACTATACGATGAATCGTGGTGTGAAGTATTAAACACAAAATCAATGACGTTTTAAAAGCTTATTGTAAATGGTACACTATTTTCAGGGAAAAAATAGGAAAACATGCTCACATGAAACGTAGGCGTGCTCGGAAGAAAACTGCTCCTTGGATGAATGATGACATTAGAATTGGAAGTCAGCACGTGTTTCTCCGATTTTTAAAGGAGGGGATGCTGAAGATCCACTTAATTATAGGCTAATTTCTATTCTTCTATTTTCTATCCCTTCTTTCAAAAGTTCTAGAACAGTTAGTCTTTAAGCAGATTTGTAAATACTTTCAAGATAATGATTTATTTACAGATGTGCAATTTGGTTTTCTACTTCTCTTGCACTATTAACAATAGCTGCAAATATGCGTACAAGTTTGGATAAAGGACTTGCTGTTGGAATGGTTACGTTAGATTTGAAAAAAGCGTTTGACATGGTTCCTCATGATGTCATCACTGATAAACTACTTACCTACTTATTCGCAAAGTTTGGTCTGGATCAGAGACTACCATCATATGCGTAAGAAGATTACAGTTATCAATGGAAATTTTTCTGAGCCCCGACCTGTTACATGCGGAGTACCCCAGGGAAGCATACTTGGCCCATTCTTGTTCATTATATATTTAACGATATAACTAAAGTTGTTCGCCACTGTACAGTGTACACTATCGCTTTATTCCGATGATACATGTATTTATTATGCTTGTAATGACCCAATTGAAATCGAACGTAAAATTAATAAAGATTTGAATAATGTTGCTAATTGGCTCCGTTGCAATGAATTATTGTTGAACAACAGTAAATGTGAATTTATGATCGTTACCTCTAATCGTAAACAGCGTCATTTTACAAATGTCCAGATTAGAATTAATGATTTCCCTATAAGTCGTGTACATAAATGTAAATATCTTGGGGTAGTACTTAATGAAAATATGACATGGAATGATGGAATTGAGAAGATGAAAAGCAAACTAACTTCTAGTTTGTATTGCTTAAAACGTGTAAGACCATATATATCACAAAATACTGCACTATATGACACTGTATAGATGCCTCATTCAACCTCACTTTGACTATTGTTCGTATATTTGGAGAAATGCAGAGAAGACACAAATAAAACGGCTCACTGTGATGCAGAACAGGGCTCTTAGGACTATTCTAATGGTAGATTCTATGTTCAGCAAACTTGAATGTTGAACCTATTGAACTCAGATGGAAAATGCAAGCCCTTGTGTTAGTCTTTATGCTGCTTCATAATCTGTTACCACCTTTTTTGTGTGTGTTAAGGATTACCCTGAAACAGCAGCCTCTTTTGTGGAATTCAGGAATTTAATTTATTGCCAGAAAATGTTCGCATACTAAATAATCTGAAGGATTTTGAAGCTGAAGTGGAGAAAGTAATGAATACTTAATCCTGATGTTGCTTTCGTTTGTATTTTTGGTTTTCCATTGTATTTTGCTATGATTAATTTGTACTATGATTAATTTGTACTTTGCATTATTTTTTACTGTTTGTTATGATTTATTTGTACTTTGTATTGTTCTTATAATTGTATTCACGGCCTCTCTGGAAAACAGACTTTTTTTGGCTGATCGAGGGCTTTCACCGTGTTGAAATCAAATAAAAAATCAAATCAAGCTTGATTTGCCATAAATGTGACGTCACACTTGTCATCTGTTGAAATTGAGAGAAGCACGAAGAACACCTCCTTGGTAAGTCACAAAGTTGTGTTTTTATGTCGATTTAAATTATTTCGTGTAATTATACTGCACATTATCAATGAAAATATGATTTTTAATTATTGCACTTTCTCCATTGGTCGGGAAAATGAAACGCCACTAGTGATGTAAAGATGTTGGTCCCATATATTGATTTTTCATGAAAAAGAGGAGATATATTTTGTATCATCTCGGCTTACATGTATTGAAAATCTATTGAATAATGCAGGATTCACTAATGTGTTACTTTCTCAGGGCAATGGATGTAATATCGATTAGATTTTGGGTGCATTACGTTTGAGACTATATAGCTGATATGTTTAAACAGGAATGGCAAGCAGTAACCTGGTCCGATAGGGTATGCCTTAATTATAGGATATTTAAACTTGAGCTAGAGTTTGAAAAATGCTTGTGTCTTTTGAATAGTGCAGATGCAACACTATTATGTAAGTTTAGATGTCGAACACATAGATTACCAGTTAATAACAGTCGTTTCAATTCTAATTTATTAAATGAAAGTTTATGCACATCCTGTACATCATTAGATATTGGTGATGAATATCACTATTTGCTTGTCCATTTTTATTAATGAGGGAAAACTGTACTTGTCTGATTTTAATATACATAGACGAAATACAACAGTAATGGCTGAAATTCTTACAAAAAATGCTTGCCATCTTAAAAAGCTTTTTCTTTTTAAATTTGTTAAAATTATTATGTAGCAATTTAGATATAAATCCAAATAGGATCAAGTTGTTGATGTTGTAGGTGACGATCAGAGTCAGGTAGTTACACGTAGTGGTAGAATAGTTAAAAATCCTTTACGTTTAGTACTTTAGTTGTATTTACAGTGTATTACACTGTTTATATATTTATAGTTGTTTGTTGAATGTTTTGTTAAGAAATGTTTAATATGTAAACTATATACCCATTTACATGTATTCAATATACCATTCATATTATTGTTGTGAATATGTTGTGCTCTCATACCCCAAGAGGGGGTCGATAGAGTGAATAAAATCTTATCTTATCTTATCTTATGTTGTACTTAATACAGAGCTGCTAATTTGTAGTCTGATTTGATTTTAGTCTATCCTATTTACTGTGTAGTATATTGATATAAGCCCCAGCTCTCAGTAATGATAGTGGGGCTTGATCCTCTTCCTCTCTCAGCAATATTTTATACTGAAGATCAATTAAAGTGAAATGTGATCCATCCTCCAAGAAGTCTGAGACTGAGAGTGAGACACTTAAATTAATTTACAAGTTTATCTGAAGATAAGCTTGTACTCCACAATAGCTTTAACGGTTTAATAGGCTTCAATATGTGTATTAGCGGGGATTCGTCCAGTCCAGATCATTCATACATGAGAGACAAAATAATTATTTAAAATTTCACTTTCAACTCTGAAATCCCAAATTTTTAGCCATGGTAAGAGTTGAAGAGACCCTGAATCAGGTAATCCAGCAATTTTTTTTTTTTTTTTTTTAATCTTGCTTGGAGCTACATGTATTTTGTTGCCTGTTTTTACGCTAGTGCAATAGTAAATTTGCGACAGAGCCGTACATAGGTTTGGTCCCATGAATGAGAGTGAGAGTGGTTACTCTGTGCAGGGCCGGAGGCCAGGGCCATACACTAAAGGCTTCACATAATACCCAGGGGGCATGATAGGTTTACCTGACATGGCAAGATATAAAAAGTACATAGGATTCAATTTGTCCAGTGGGGTCTAATAAACACCTCTAGGGTGGACTACTCAAGAGATCTCCTGCACAAGGACTATAAATGGCTACCTGAGATAGCGATAACTGTCAAATTCTGAAAATTGTTCAAGGTATGTCATGTTTTTACTCAAACTGAAGAGAATTTAATTTTAAAAATGAAATATGACTACATTTTTTTTCTATAAGTAACTAAAAACGGAGTTATAATGCTGTAAATGGCGAAAAGGCACCAAGTATAGGTATATTTACTTTCCAAAACAGCATTTAATAATATTAAATGCTATTTTACTTGATCAAAATGACTGAATGACTCTATATTACAGTCATTCAGTCATTTTCATCAAGTAATTGTAGGGTGTCAGGAGAAAAAGAAATCATCTCACTCATTTCATAAAAAACATTGAAAGTACTTTTTGGATTTCGAAAGCAATAATCCTCTAAATAACAGAAATATGATATTTCATGACAAACACAAGTTAATTTCTGCAAAACAAGATTAAGAAATCATACATTTGTCAGCTTTTTTTATAGACTATTCCATAAATTTGCATGACCAGAAATTGAAATAAATCATTTTAAGACACCAAGCTTTTGAATCTCTATGAAATGGGTGCCTTATATATATATAAGAAATTGGTAAGTTTACGGAATATTTGAATAACGAGAACAGCTGACATTCCCATAGAATTGACCTCTGTCATCTTTGAGCTTTCATCAATATCCCACAAATTTGATAAATTGAGCTTCCTAGAATGATGCATATTTTAAGTCCATACCCAAAATTGTACTTGAGATATCGCGATAAAGAGTCAAATCTAATATATATTATTTCGATTTACCCATGTGACCTTTGACCTTAAACAAAAATATAATAAGATGTTTCATTATGTTTACTGATGATAATGTGCTTATACCATGTAGCTCAATGCTTATACTAAGTTTGAAGTCCGTACCTTATATTGTGCTTAAGAATAGAAATATCGAGAGAATGACAGTAAACTTTAAAAGCCAAAGATTTGTTTGAAATATTCATAATTTCATGTTTTCCTGCCACATTGATGCTATTGTTGCAACCGATATTCTTGGCAATTCATAAAAAAGAAAGAAGAATTTTCATCAAATTAGTAGTTACTAGACTAAAAAAAAGTCTTGCAGATTTCATATGAAGCACAAACATATGTTTGTTAAGGTTAAATGCTCTGAATATGGTTAAAAATTTTGGTTGCTAGGGAAAATGGTGTAGCTAGGCAACAGAATGATCTCCATTGATTTTAAAAATATCAAAAATGTTCTGCACTTCTTAAGACTATAGCTCCACATTTATACTAAGGTTAAAGTCCACTCCTTAAATGGTGCCTGAGATGTCTAGTGAACAGGACTGAACATTAAAGGGAATCGGTAACTTTATGGAGGCTTGATATCTGTAGCCAGGCCTAGAAAGGTTTTCAAAATATACAATGTAATTATTAAGTTACTTATGGCGCATCATTGGTTAATGACTGCGCAAAAGTGAATGCGTATGCGGAATTCATCTGCGCAAACACCAATGAAATGTTGCAATTTAAAATTTGTTATGATAATTAAAATCTTTTCACTAAAAGCAAGATAAAATAATTCTCAGAATACCACCCCTGGGCTTCATTTCTACACCATATTACATACACTGATAGCATGTAGGCCCAGGCGGCTCAGATTTTATTGATGTTCTTGTTGCTAAGGATATTCCTTGCAATTAATCGATAAAAAAGATTCATTCTCATCAAAGAAGTTGTTTTTTGACTCGTTAAGTCTTTGAAGTATCATAACAAGGCACATACAAAGTGTATACATGAGTTCCTATACATTAAAATCTCTAAATATAGTTGAAAACCAGTGGTTAGTACAGAAAGTGCTGTTGCTAGGGAACAGAATGGTCTCCATGGTAGTCTAGATTCTATCAGTTTTTTATATTTGGTTTATTCCCTAACGCTGCTCTTTCTCTACACGCATATCCCACACAGAGCGCGACTCTCTACTAATCGCGCGATCCCCAAAATTTCACCCGTCGAAAAAACAAAAACGTCTAGAAGCTTTTGCCATGATGCGGGGTCAAAAGTTCGCGCTAATATACGCTGACGTAATGCCTGGTCCCACGCTGTAATGAATATGCATAAGTAAGGTCGACGATTTTGTGTGTGTGTGTGTGTGTGTGTGTGTGTGTGCGTGTGTGTGTGTGTGTGCGTGTGTGTGCAAGGATCGAGTTATCACAGAATTGTGATAACTCCTTGGTGTGTTTATGTGTTGGTGTACTTTCTGTTTGAAAAACTCATAGTATACAAAATGATTTACCTCCTAATTCTATTACTTTAAAAAGTGATATGATTCTGAATAATAATTTCATTGGTTGCATTTGAATAGATTTAAATGTTTTGGCTATTTCGATTGCTTTTGCTACATTCATCCAAAGTGACCGTTAGCTTAATACGCTCAAAATTAGAGAGCAGCAAAGTTTGCGTGGGGCTTTATTTTAGGCATAATCAGAATTTTGATGCCACGAAGAATATTATGCGCTGATACACCAAATCTTGTATTACAATCCAGAGATCAGACAAGAGGGCATAGTAAGAAATTGTTTATTCCTAGGACCAAAACTCAGAGATACAAAAAAAAATTTTAATGTACGAATACGTAAGCCATGGAATAATCTCTCCAACGACACCATTACTGCCTGGAGTGTGCACAGTTTTGAAGTAGCTTTGGATAGGTGCTGGAAAAGTGAGCCAGTTAAGTACGACTATGAGTCGCCTGCACCAGGAAACGATCCAGCCATCTTAAAAAGGAAGAAGAACTTGGAACTGAATACAGAGGCATAGTGCCTGCGTTCAGTATCTTCCCTAGGTATCCTAGGTATTTCAAAATTTCAGTCATGATATACCGACCTATAACATAATGACATTTTGGTCATTTTGCGTGTCTTTTTATCAGCAAAAAACTTACCAAAGTTACCTTGTCCAATACATGTAATATTTAGAATCATCAGAACGGCATCATGTTCTGATATCCGGGTTTTATGAACGTGTAATGAAAACTTTTTGATCATTTCGATCATTCTTCTTAAAAATGCATCCTTGAAAAATACCTTAGAGATAGATAGATAGATACCGGATAGTATAGAGGCAGATTAAAACTTGTTCCCTTTTTATAAATTATGTATATGTTCATTGCTATATTTATGTTATTACGGTATTTCATTCATTTCTGATAAAATTAAATATGTAACTGAATATTTACTATATAGTGTTACACCAATACATTAAGCTAAACTTTAAATTATCGATTATTTGTAAGTGCCAACGCACTTACTATACTTTTGTCTTCCTGTTGGCTCTCTCCACATGCAAGATTCATATTCCATTATGTTATGACCCAAAGTGACTTGAATTCAGAACATGCAGATTTGTTAATCATATTAAAACCATTATCGTTATTTCGATCAAGTAGCCACCTGGATATATTTTAGAAATGACAATTTTCAATTAAGAAATTACTCATTAATTATGTCGGATGTCAGTTCGGCAACATATGAGTCGCAAATACTGGTAAATATAGAGATAGGGATAGGACTGCATTTAGATTATGTTATGTCGTTTTCCCCAAGCTTCATAATTCTGAAGGTTTGTAATTCCATATACACTCTAAAAACTGAAGTGTTAAATCACCATTTAAAAGTGCCGAGGGGTGACCAATTTTTTTTTAAACTTCGTGTTTTGAAAAATGAAGTGACTTCGGAACCTCAGGAATTATGAATCATCTGAAAATACATGTACCAGTGCGTCCCTTTAGATAAGCTCAAACGTACACCAAGGTGAATTTACATATTAACGTACTTATTGCGATTCAAAAATAGTTTTGTTTTGACATACATATATGTTGTCAAATGTATATATTGGTGCACTCAGTGCCGTGAAATTAAGAGGCAAGGGATTTCTGTCCTGTCCCTTAGTTTGAGATTCATGCCTTCCAGGCCCCTGCCTTCATGAGAAGGGGAAAATATTAACCCTTTTCAGGTACACGAGCCTCCTCCCCCCCCCCCCCCCCCCCACTTGTTATCTCCCTCTTTCTCCCGACTGGGATGACCCTGTAATAATTATGCGCCACTTTGCATAATATAGAGAAACATGCCAATGAGGTTTGGCGGATTTTCATAATCAGGCAGATAAACGCAAAAATCAACTTGGACTGCATGGGAGTCATGACGGAGATGACAAGTCCAAGTTGATTTTTGCGTTTATCTGCCTGATTTCATAAACAAGCAAATTACTTGTACTGATGACTCCTATGCGAAGTGTGGTAAAAGTGGGCGTGGCCTATTCAAAGCCGGTTTCCGTGGTGATGCTACAAGAAGCATCAATTTTTATGCTCATCTTTTAAAAAAATCTGAAAATTTCCTTCAAAATAAAGTATATTGTTGCTTTAATCCAGGTGGGGGATTAAAGTCTAGAAATAAGCCAAGTTTTGGCCTCTCGCCGCTCAGCTAAAATGCTGACTCAACCCAAGACAGGCAAGATCTAAAGTGGATATATGAAATCAGCTTCAAAACTACAATTTCTCATGTCAGTCAATACAGGGAGCTGTGAAGAAATGCTTTTTACAATAGAAATCTAATTTTGTAAGCCCCCTTACAGGGAGTTTATATATATATATATAAAATGTTGTATTCTCACAAAAAGGGAGGCGCTGTTTGATGCTGACGCTTAGTAAACGATTTCGTCCTGAAATTTCATCCTTTTCTACATTTTTTGCAACTCTAATGTCTTCGGAATTCATGCCCATATCATTCAACTTATTACAAGGGAATTCGTGATGTAAGTTTCGTAAAGAACTCGCTTTTAATGACATACATTTGAACATATCGCAATGAAGTTTGTGTGCCTGATTCTTGTGACTGCTATTTTGTGCGGTGCGCTGATGTACTCTAACGGGCTAGCGATGGGAAGTCCAACGAAGAAGTACTCTACTCAGACACAGCCGAAAATCAAGGCGGTGTCAGAAGGGTTAAGTACCGCAAAGAGGGTACACTCCGGGGTACACTATTCTCGGACAGAACTATTGTCATTACGCAACCCACCGTACAAATTACCTGACGAGACCTATTCTAAAATAAATGTGTGGAATTCTAAAGAAACCAAGAGGCCGGAGAGCCGGTAGACACATCGAGAGGAAAATACCGGTAAGAATAATACCACGGCGAACAAAAGTGAAGCAAATTGAACGCAATCAAAGGACAATTACAAATGTCAGAATTACATTGAAACATCAGAATGTCACCTTGCCATCAGTGTACATGACTAATACGCAGTCATTGAACAATAGCTTTGATGAGTTTACAACTATTGTAAGAGAAGGTGACTTCGACATCATATCTTTGAGCGAGACATGGTTCACAGATGAAATCCCGAACCAAGTGTACAACATGCCAGGTTACTCATTGCTTTCTAAAAATCGGACTGGACGGCGTGGAGGGGGCGTGGCACTTTACGTCAAAGATGAATTGCACCCTCGCCCGGTGAGTCTCATCACGGTACCACCGGAGCACGAGATTGTATGGGCTCACCTGAGCCCTCGACGACTACCGCGCACAGTGTCCTCCATTTTCGTAGCGACAGTATACAGTCCACCCAACAACGCCGATAGTGAGCCATTGATCCAGCACATCTCCCAGGCCATTGATGATATTCTTGCCAGATATCAACAAGCAGGAACAATTTTTCTCGGGGATGTAAATCGCTTGAATCTAAGTCAACATCAACGGACATAGATTGAAACAAGTGGTTGACAAAGCCACACGAAAAGACGCAGTCCTCGACAAGATACGCACTAATATGCAGAGCCTATATTCCCCTATTCAGCTGATGTCTCCAATAGGCCGGATTGTTCATCACGACTGGTCTAATGTCACCAATGCACACGATGTCAGTACCAAGTGTGACAACTTCTACAAAGACCTCAATTCTGCCATCCAGCTCTACTTTCCATCCAGAGAAGTCAGGGTCCACTCTAAGGACAAACCGTGGATCACACCAGTAGTGAAGGAACTGATCAAGCGTAGACAGGTTGCTTTCAATCACTGTAGTTCCGAGTGGTCCAGGTTGAAAAACAAAGTCAAAAGAGAAATCTGCTGCTGATATATCAGCAGCAGTTCCCCCATTGGATGCCCAACAACTACCAGCGTATCACCCTATAAACCTTTCGAGTGTCAAAGAGATACATCCATGGAAGGTTTACCATGAGTTAAAGAAGACTCCAGTTGGTAAAAGTTGCGGACCAGATGGAGTATCCTCAAAGTTGATTCATGAGTTTGCAGCAGAGCTGAGTTCACCTGTATGTGACATCATAAACACCTCCTACAGGGAAGGAAAAGCCCCATCAGAGTGGGAAAGGTCTATTGTTGTGCCGGTTCCCACAAAATCCCCTCCAACAATAGATCAAATGAGACCCATCTCCCTAACAGACCACTTTGCAAAATTGGCTGAACTCTTCATCTATCGCCAACTACTGGCAGATATCGAATCAAACATCGATCCTCAACATTTTGGAAGTCGAAAAGGAAATTTGACTGCTAATTATCTCGTCAATCTTCTACATTTCCTCCACACCAATGCTGATCGACTCCAAACTGTCTCCACCATTGTTGTAACGGATTTCTCAAAAGCATTCACAATGGGTGCACGACCGACCTTGCTGACATGGATCAGTAGCTTTCTTCATGGACGTGAGCAGGTGACGAGATACAACGGAGAACTTTCAGCTTCTCTTACTCCAATCGGAGGGGTACCCCAGGGTACTCGCCTTGGACCTGCAATTTTCCTGGCGTTAATCAACGACGCATTGGCAGTTTCCAGATGGAAATATGTTGGCGATTTAACTTTTGCAGAAAGCCATAGGATGGGGCCAGGAAGTGTGATGTCTAATGCTTTAACTGCATTCCATCAGTGGTGTGTGGATAATGGACTACGTATCAACCCATCAAAGTGCAAAATGATGCGCGTGTCCTTTTCACGAGCCGAACCTCCACCTTTACTCCTTGAGTTGGATGATGCAACTTTGCAGGAAGTCAAACTGGTAAAGCTGCTAGGTGTCATATTGCAGCATGACTTACGCTGGGATAGCCACATTTGTGATATCACAGGAAGAGCATCGCGAAAATTCTACATAATTCGCGCCCTAAAGCGTTACCGTGCCCCTGTGGAGAATCTCCTCACAATATACACGTGCTACATTCGACCTGTACTTGAGTACTGTTGCAGTCTGGCATTCGTCCATCTCATCACAGCAGGACAATGATATAGAGCGAGTCCAGAAAAGAGCTCTATCATCTTCCAGGATCGATACCAGAGCTATGAACATGCTCTCCAGATTTCAGGCCTGCAATCTCTGTCTGTGAGAAGGGAAGATCTTTGCCTAAGGTTCGCGGAATCGCTCTACAAACATTTTCGCGACTGGCTCCCAAAGTTGCAGAGCACGAATCGCCGTCTAAGACACAGTGACAGACTAAGAAACAGTGCTTTGCCTTACTTTAATAGTAAGGACTCTAAATGAACATTTTATGTAAAATATGATAGAATATTTGTTTCTTATTGACTACTAGCTATTTGTACAAATACTCACATTTATCATTACAATGCATGGATAATTTATTATAGTCGTCATTTATTTTACTTTAAATATACCCTTTAATGTTATTTAGGGACAGTTTAGGGACTGTTTTGAGATATTACAGACATCAATTAAGTTATGTTGGAAATTAAGGTAGCTTGTAAACATGTATGTAAAAAGTACTTCTTAAATGTTGCAATTTTGAATCTACTTTATTTTTCTTCTCAAAGAAATAGAAGTACATGTATGTTTAAATGTCATTGTTTTTAAATGTCTCAGACGACGATCCTATACCAGTATAACAATACCAACCTTTATTTAAGCTAATTATTTTGCCACAACCATACTCTACTCCATTTATATATTATTCTTCGGTATATACACATGATCAATACATTTCAATTTTCTAAAAGCCGTTGGTCTGTAATGTAACCTATTCTTTACATGATAGCTAGTGCAATAGTATTCTACCCCACGGAATCTGCCTTACCGAATTTGCAATTACTTCAAATCTTATATTAATATAAAAAGTCAGTCCTCAATTACGAAATATGAATATTCTTGCTATGCCATTTTTAATTTGCATAACTAAAAGTGAAATTTATTCGACTTTTGATACTATAATGGAAATATTATTACTACAATTTTAATTAATTTCATTATATTGACAAGTATTGTGTGAACTGATTGTGTCATTGTTTTTATCTTGTACATTACATTGTAACCATTGCAATTCAGCCTTCGGGCTGCAAGAATTGAATTTGATCAATAAAATCCTTCAATCAATCAATCAAAAACTACATATCATGAAAATGCAGCATTTTCTCCACAAGATTATTATTTGAGAGTATACATTGTGATTATAATTTACCATAGGAAATAATCTGTTTTCTCAGATTGACCAATTTTCAGGGTCTTATTTGCATAAAATATTTGAGAAAAATATTTCTCAATAAAAATTTCTGTTTCATACTTAAATTTATATCTCCTGCCCCTGAAGAAAGGTTTAATGAAGTAAATTACACCACATGGTGAAGAAAAACCTATTCTGACTTTCACATTTACCTATGGCTTGAGTTATATGGAAATATTTATTGAATACAAGGGGGGCAACTTTACCCCCTCCCCCTGGTAGGGACCCCCGTGCAGCCAGATGGAAGAGTAGTCCACCCTAGAGATGTTGCTTATGGACCATAGAATGAACCTATATGGGACTACTTTTTATATCTTGCCATGTCAGTTTCACAGAAAGAGTGGTGGTTTGCCCCCTTGGTATAAGTGCCGAATAATAGTATAACTATATAGACTAAGTAATGCTGCTAAGTTAGAGTTAAACTTTAGGGGCACCCCTGGCTTACAAAAGGGTCCAGCTTACATTGTACCCGTGGAACATCATATACATATATTAGGGTCATTAAGGATTGGGACCTTAAATTGCTTTAAACGTTAAAAGGGACTGTAGGTCTAGCCCTTTTGCAGGTCAAAATTTTAACTTTTCAAATATCACTCTGATGTGACTGAAATTTGAAAATATTTGTTCTAGCATTTAAATGACAATGTTTTCCATCCTAGATCTCGATTAAAATGTTCTTTATTTTCTATAACCAAAGGCTGCTAATGAAAGCAGTCTCTTTTTCATCCCTGAGGCTGAAGTAATCTAGACTATTATGTTTCTTTTGTGGCTAAAATAATCTAGACTATTATGTTTCTTTTGTGTCATGACAACCATTGGCTGAGTCAGATATCTGAATTCTGATAGTCTAGACTGTAAATCTAAGCCTTTATTACCATCAGGATCCTAACTGCTTGTTCTCTTTTGATTGCATAAAAATAAAAATGTACCCATTCGTTTTCCTTCCCGAAAACCAAGTCTACAGCTTACATCAAGTTTGATATTTCTTTCCCTTTCTTTTTGTCTTCATTATGCAGGTTGTTCAATGAAACTCAGTTACATGGCTTTTTGAAGTCACAAATGATCGAAGTATTCTTAGATATTTTTTTCAAGTTTTAAATCATATTTTTTATAGATATATTACTAGTTTCCATAATGGCAAATATTCTTAATCTAGGTAAGCATATATTTTTTGAGCTGGACATTGGATGTCAAAATATTGGTCAAATGGAAAAACCTAACATACTATTCAAATGGGAAAGAAGCAGATTTGTACATTTGAGTGTGTGTCCAATTAGTCCAATAAATCCGTCCTTTTGGGGGTGGATTGGGGATTGTATCAAGGTTATTGAATTGCCTTTATTGCAGTTAACATTTCACTCCTAGCCCCTTTATAGATACAACCCAAATGTACTGTAGTGTATCAATAATTGTAAGCAGAAGTAGTGCATTCCGATATAATCATGAAACTTTATATGATCTTGAACATGTTGAACATTGAAATAGAAATCCCTTTTATCAGCTCATCGAAGCTACCCTGGTATAGCTGTGAATATTTTTCTTTAAACACAATTTTTTTCTAGAGTTTGTAATTGTTTTGTTATTATATGTGCAATCATTTGTGCAATCATTCTAGGGCATGGTTCTAAGCAGACAAGTCAGAGTCTAGGGAGTTTCAGCCCCACCCCAATTGCTAAAACTACGAATATTTGGACAACCATTACCTCATATTATTTTGGGCAGTAAGGTGGTCTCTCGGTATTTGGATTTCTTGTATATTATAAAAGGCTGCAAATGGATATACATTACAATCCACCTTTATCAGATGTCACTCGAAGACGTAGAGTTGTTTGCTTGCAAAATTAAAAAAAATTGGCATTAATATTGCCCCCTCTACTTCATAAGTTGTTGCCCATGAACAAAATATTATAATCTATTCCGATATTGCATTTGAAGAGAGCATTATTTTTTGATGATGTTCATAATGAGTTATTTTAATAAAGATCATTTTACACTGAAGAACTTTTGTTATTGTTCCTTTTCCATAATTTTGTGAAATATGTGGTGATGGTGATGATGCAGGCACAATAATGTTCTCTAGAATTACTATGCTCCAAGAATGAAATGTGTTGGGGTATTGCTGTAAATAACCCTTATGCAACCTTGAATTACTGGATGTTTGACTGATTTTTGTAGTGTATTTATGCGTGTGTGTGTGTGTGTGGGGGGGGGGGGGGGGGGGGGGGGTCTGTTGATACAGCCTATTACCGATGCCCGTTTAGTGTTTAGGCAGTGGTGGGTCCAGGATTCTCTGGCCCAGGAGGGGGGAGACAAGTGTAAATTCTCTAACAAGGAAACAAACAAAACACTTTTTTTAGGGAGGGGCAGGGGGTTGTCTGGCTGCTGGTGCATGGGGGGAAAAATGGGGACCATATTTTAACTTTGTACTTCATATGTACTTGAGATATGCCAGATCTTGTTTTGCTGCTGTGGGAGGGGTATATATATATGTATATATATGTCTTGGATCGGCCACTACGTTAGAGCCAATGTTTTTATATTTTGGGGGTAATTAGTTTATATTCTATCTACTTATTGTATCGTGGTATAGCGGTTCACTCACTCGGCTCTCAATCCAATTATTATTATTATTATTATTAATAATATAATTATTATTGTTATTACTATTTATCCTTTTCTTATCTTTTTCCCCTTCCATTTGATTAGCGATCTGCCAAATACCACAAAGATCTGTCGAAAGCCGGAATAAGTGGTTTATGAGTTATGTCGTAGCCCATAGCTCTCAGCAGACGTGAACAATTCTGAATGAAAAAGAAAAGGGATTCGATACTACAAAATGGATTGTCAATAAAGGGGAATTCAATATCGCAGGAGGGTTACAACAGGAAAGAAATTTGGAAAATTTGACACTTTCGACCCACCAGAAATTTCCCCAGGGAAAGTCGGATGCAGAAGCGGAGTTGAGCCCCCCCCCCCCCCCCCCCCCCCCCGTTTTGTCTGATTGACACATTAGGTTGTGTCTTCTCGAATTCTAAAGGCACTTTACAACACGACGCGGGGAAAGAATAGAACGCTCAACGCAACCCGGGAAATGGTGCGTCATGAATCTAAAGCAGCCTGCTGTCACGCACAAGGAAGCAGCGGCCCTGCGTACATAGGTGTGATGCCAAGGAATGAAGCTAGACAGCAAAAAAGGAAGCTTGAGCGTAAATGGCGGAAGACACAAGCAGTGTGTGATCATTAACTTTTCATCAACCAGAAGAACTATGTGCCACTCAGATTATCCAGAAGCTTGCTTCTATTCTGACGCATTTCTGGCATCGAATCCAATGAGTCTATATACAACGCTCAATTCTTTACTTGGAACTGCAAATTCATAATCTTTCCCCACTGCGGATGATGATCTAAGTTGAGCAATGACTTTACAGACTACTTTGATGACAAAATCAACAAGATAAGACAATCGCTTGAATCCATTGACCCATTAACTCGGCAGGTGTCTTTCCTGTCAGTCAACCTCTCAAGATAGTCCGGAGAGTATGCCATCACTAACTGAGTTTAACCGTGTTAGCGATAGGATTGTGAGACGAATGCTACAAAATCTTGTGATCTGGGGAGCGTTTCATGAAAGGATTTGTCAGATATTTTATCCGACAAGTGTTATAAGCTACTGAAATCCTTGCATCTGATTGGCTGAGAGCAAATTTCTCATTAAAATTCACTGACAAAAAGCTTGATGAAACGCTCCCCAGGACCCACCACTGCCCACTGCCTACCTGGCTTCATAAGGAATGTGTTGATGTTTTCGTATCAGTCATGCGCCAGATTATAAACACATATATCAGTTGTGATGTATTTTCAGACAATTTGAAGAAGGCTATCATCTTCCCTCTGCTGATAAAGCTATCGCTTGACTATGACGTAATGAAAAAAAAACTACCGACCAGTATCGGACATTGCTTTCATGTCTAAAGTGATAGAACTTGCGGTTTCTTCTAGAATATCATCTTATTTTCGTGATTTTGAACTTCATAATGACTTCCAATCAGTAAATAAGCTCTTCGGCAGCTCTGAAAGACCTTTCTTTGTGCTTAACAAGACATTCTCCTAGAGATTGATCAGAAGAGGACAGTGCTTCTTGTTCTCCTAGATCCGGGGAGCGTTTTATCAAGTGTTTAATCAGTGATTTCTACCGACAACTGTTATAAGCTACTGAAATCCTTGCATCTGATGGCCTGAGAGCAAATTTGTCGGTAAAAATCACTGACAACAAATACTTGATCAAACGCTCCCCAGAGTGATGTTTTCGATACGCTAGATCATTCTATCCTGCTGGCTAGATTTCAAACAGAATGTGTATCAAAGATACAGCACTACACTCTGTGAAAGGGAAATATTCCTCAGGGCTCGGTACTTGGGCCTCAACTCTTCACAATATACGTCAGGCCTGTTGGAGATATCATCAAACGACATGGCCTTCGATATATATGCAGACGATACGCAGATTTACTGTAGTTTTTATCTACGCAATCCACCAAGTCTGAATGAAGTCCGCAGTAAACTAGAGAAATGTGTGTGTGAGCTGAGCCGATAGAAGAAGGGCATTAGGCAGAAACTAAATGAGGACAAAATGGAAATCCTCCTTCTGTCATCTGGTAGGCTACGTCCTGTGGGCGATCTGAGCCTTCAGACTGGAAACAGCACTGTCGATGTATCTATCATTGTGAAAATTAGGAGTTCACTTTGACCAGACATTGCCAATGTCAGATCATGTTCGTAGAGTGCGCCAGAAATGAAATTTCCCCTTGAGAAACATATCCCATGTTAGGTAGTATCTCACAAATGACGCAGGTAACCATGCAGTGCGCTTTCTTGCTTTTAACAGGCTTGATTTGGGGAATTCTTTGCTGGCAAATATAAACGCTGGCGATTTGACAAAAACTCAAAAATCTAAAATCGAGCAGCTTTTCTGGTGTTGAGTGCGAAGGAAAGAGAAGCCATTGACACTTTGCTGAAACAGCTACAATGGCTTCCCATCAAAGAACGCATTGGATATAAACTGACACTTTTGGTTTACAAGTGCCTAATATAATGAATACTGCTCTACAGTACCTATCAGACTTAATATTCAAAACCTGTAGTTTCTAAGTATCATCTCCGTACACTGAACGATAAAACACTACTACAAATTCCACTCACCAATACCACGGCAGCCGAACGCTCATTCTCATACTCTACCACAACATCTCCGACTATGTAATGCAGAAGACACTTTCAAAGAGAAACTCAAAACCACATTTTTTCGCATCGTAATTAAGTCTAGTTCATATTGTCTGTTGTGAATCAGAGTGGTATTAAGTCTGTGATAAGTGTCATTAAAACTTTTCTGTCAGAAGATTATGTATCCACACTGTACCTATGCTAATTATTATCTTTGTTGTGAACATTATGCCTAATCTTAGTGTATAGATGAATATTTTCTTTAATTCTTTTGTACTATATGTATGTTATTGTTCAAAATTGTTCCGCTCTGATCAGTATGCTGTAAAAGCGCTTCATATTAAACAATTATCATTATTGCTATCATTATCATTAATATTATTATTATTAAGATAATCAGTCAATGAAAACAATTGTCAGGTGATAAAGAGGAATAAAGAGGAAGAATAGCATACTTCCTGAGTAACAAGTAGCGCCTGCATCCCTAGCATGACTACACCAGTCACCAATCCCTTTATGAGCACAGTCTGCTAGGTTGTCTTCTGTGCCGTCACAGTTGACATACGTAAGGAGAACACGACCAGAGCCCTGACCAAAGGTAGCAGATCTTGGTGCGTCCAAGGCTCCATCAAACCCCAGCATTCTACAAACCACCCTTGCGTCTCTCAGATCCCATTCATAATCGCAGACAGTTCCCCAAGATCCATTATACATTACCTCTACTCTGCCTTCAGCGTCGTTGGACCCATCGATCAGACGAACTTGGAATGGATTCGGATGGGCTAAATGATCAAATTGTGTTGGTATTAAAACGAAAAGCTATTATTGTTTTTGTTGTTGTTATTGTTGAATTAGGAATAGCATGAGTTTGAGTAGGAGAGTTTTTTTTTTTACTATACATATTGTTTAGAAATAATTGCTGTGTCATGTTCTAGGACGAGATATTAATTATTCCCAGTTATTCTTCTTTAGGTTCTCTTATGTTTTTTGTTAAAAGCTGTTGGAAAGAAAGTGCAAATCTTTGATAAAGTAACTCGAAGGAACAGAAGAAACAAACAAATTATAAGATTATAAAATACTGTTGGCCGTTTTCTTCATATGAATTGAATTTATACCTCCCGAGTAGCAAACAGCACCCGCATCTTTTTTCATGTCCACAGTAAGAGATCACCTCCACGTATGGACAGTCTGCCAGGCTGTCTTCTGTTCCCACACATCGGACATCAAGAATATTACCAGTTTCCTGGCCAAACCTAGTGGATCGTGGAGCATCCAAGGCTCCATCGAACCCCAGCATCCTACACACCACCCGTGCCTGTCTCAGATCCCAGTTATAATCACAAACTGTCAGCCAGGATCTATCGTACAAGACCTCCACTCTACCTTCAGCCTTGTTGGAACCATTGACCATGTTGACGAGACGTATATATACTGTGAGTCCAAGAAAAAAACGAACCCCTAAAACAAAGAATCATTGTGACCACACTATGTGCTCTATGACAATAATTATCTATTTTCCGTAAACTAGAATTATTATTCTTTTAAATCATACCTTGATGGCATCCATCCATACATGCTTCAACGAGCAGCAGCATTATGAAAGTGACATGTATAAACTCAGTTGTGCCGGATTTGGGTTAGAAAAAAAAAACGAAAAAAAGTAAAGAAAATTAGATTTCCACTGCCGACATGATTTATAAAATGTGGATTTGGTTCTTGACCAAATTCGGAGGCATGTTAGCTGGAATGTCTCCAACAAGAAAAAAAGAAAGAAAAATAATAAAAAAGAAAAAGAAACGAGCAGTAAAGGAAATTAGATTTTCTATGCCGACGTGAACTATAAATTGTGTTAGCCATGATAGTGGAAAAGTAAAGCTCAAGTTTGTGTGTAAATTACTTAATAATAGAACATCATTCCAGTTGGTACTGCATATTGACATTATGGTCTAGGATTGTGAACCGGTAACGCACAATTCACATTAATTAAATTAGGACTCAGCTACCTTGGTTACATGATGCGTTATGCGTGTTTCTTCCATCGTGATAATAGTTTCATCTGAAAGAGGAGAATACAAGCCTTCTAATCATGTGTATTTAAAGATAGTAATTCCGTTTTAAAGCCATAACAAGCCAAAATTAGCAGCCACTCAGGTTTATAACAGTGCCACTTCAGATTATCTGAAACTGGTTTAATCCGTTCTTGAAATGTAGTATCTCAAAAGTTCAAAAATAGACTGTTTGTATTACTTCTCATCGTTGTTGGACGGGGCGTGCGAGAGAGCGTTCTAAGTCGGGGTGGGGTGTTACCCCGCCAGCTAGCCGTCAGTGATGTTTAATTGCATTTTATTACTGAACTCTGCAATTGATAATCATGCGGATATTTGTTTATGTTTATGATATGTTTTTTTTCCTTTGCAGTGGGTCCTATGAATCAGTTGTACGGGATATATTAAAGACATTTACAGTTATGTTAACTTATAGAATTTGGTTATCTTTTGTGGAACTCATGACCGAAAGTTGAAGAGGAGGAATATTTCTTTAGTAGAGCAAGCGTGGCTTTCTCCTTAGGCTCCTTAATATGTTACTTTTATTCTAGCCTAATCTTTTTAATCAATACTGCATGCCAACGTATAGATTATGAGGTATTCACCTTCTTTTATTTTCTCTGACAATTTGTTTGTCCCATTTATTTTGTTTGTACCATTTATATTGTACCATTTATACTGTAAAAGCACTTTAAATGTGAAAGATGAAACAATAAACTGAAACCGAAAACTGAAACATAATAAATGATTGTGGGCGTTTACAGCTCTCTTGCCAAGCCTACGACTGTATGATGCTATGTCTATTGAAATACAAAAACAAATACAGTGAGGACTCAGTGGCAGTAGATGACGAGTTGAAATCGCTGATCTGGCCAATATCATATAAACTTGCAATGACGTATTCCGTCATTGCTTTGTTTTCGTTCGCCTTCATTACCAAAAATTCTTCTTCTTCTTCTTCTTCTTCTTTTTCTTCTCCTCCTCCTTCTCCTTGATCTTCCACAAAATCCCGGGTTTTTTTACACGTACTTCTTGTGACATTAGGTGTGACATTAACACCTTTCCTCTTGTCCAATTCCTTTAAAATCCCGTATGCATCTTCCGTGGCATCCCTTCTAGATCACTAAACTCTTCATTTATTGAATATCTTCAACTTGCTCTCAGTTAACGAAATTTTAACCTAGGTCTTCTAAATTTGGCATGTATGTGTATCTATACCCTTGACAATTGTCAGCCAAATTCTGTATAAATAGCTGAAGTCATCGTGATTTTACTATGCATTACGTAATAATGAAGTATATGCTTTTTTTAAATCGCGCGCTATTGGCAGTCGGCTCGAAATGACCGCAATGAAATCTGCTTTTTAGGGATGCCAAACATAGTATATGGTCTCATAGAAAATTTTCAGTAAATCGCGATTTAAATCAGGTCATAATTCGGATTGTGCACAGTTTCCGCCCATGCACTACACGAATTGGGCAATTATTTTTCCGGATTTCGCCCCTTAACCATCCCTTTTTATTTATTTATTTATTTTATTTTTTTGTTAAATTAATTTTGCATGTACATTCTTTGAGGCAAAACGCAGGGCTTCTCGATGCCGGATTTTGAAAATTGGTCAGGCGTGACATTTAAGGAGCCATTTTAACATTTATAGACACATTAGTTTATGTGCTTTCGGAGGATTGTCATACAAAGTTGACAGTGGTCTAATAATTATTCGTCGTCCTAATCTGTGCGCGTGCGTAGCGCGCAGAAACGTGAAATGGCGGGAAACGAATATATAGATTTAGGTGTTCTTAGATAACGAGATTTTCTTTCATTGCATAATTTCATGTATCGATATATACATCAAAAGAAAGCTTATGACTTTGATTTTGAAATGGTGCATATTATTATGTATATTAATACGGAATGAGGAAGCACTCGCCGTTCAAACACGATTCGACGGTTCTGGCTATGACATGCTCTTTTCTATGATGCCAAATACGGCACAGAAAGACACGGAGAAAGGATAGTTAATAGTAATTGCAGTCATTTCAGAACTAGGCATTTGAAAACGTTTTATTCAATACAAGTGTAAATTGTAAATTAAATTGTACTCAAAGCGAATGGATTACTCCTTTCATCCAGGTAAAATTTAACTCGTAGACTTTGTGTGACTGTCATTCTGTGCAAATAAGTGTAAGGGCGCCATCTGTTGACAAAAACATTATAGCTACAAAGTTTTGGACCGTCTCAAAGCCTTGAAACAACAATGTTTTTCAACCTCTGTCGTTAAACTATAGATTTCCCCTTTTTACCCGTGTGGATTTGTAGCGTCATTCCCGTAGACCCTAATGATTTTGTTGTTGTTGTTGTTGTTGTTTTTTGTTGTTTTTTTTCATCCTGTCATCTTGTCTTTCTGTCTTTGTTTTACCTTATATTCTTCTATTTTTACATTTCCTTATGTTATTCTTTGTTTTCATCATTTTATAATTTTCTCATTTCCCAGTATGCAATATTTTCTTCCATCTAGGCCTTTTATTTCTATCTCTTTTTATACAAGTTGTTATTTGTTTTCTCCTCTCATCTTATCTTATCTCATGTTTTTACCATGCATTTTTCATTTTCACCTGTCATCAGCTCAACGAAATAGAAGATATGGACTTCACTGTATGCATATCTCGTTGTTGTTCTTGTTATTTTTGTCTTTAAGATGGGTTTTCACGGGCACCCGAACGATTCGCTAAGGCTACGAATGTCGAAAAAATGGCAAAGTCCACCTTTCGTATATTAGGCTACAAAACTTCGCCGAACATGCGCGGGGGTTCGGAAGCGTCGTCAATTGTTCGCGGAGGGAATTCCGAAAAAAAATGAATTTTCTTGCGAACGTTTCCAGCATCCCGGGTCGTGATTTTTTCGTGATTTGCTCTCGAAAATGCTGAAAAGCTTCGTCATATGTACACGACCTACTCACGACGTGTGTGATGTTCGCAAAATCTTCGTGAAATTCCAAACAGATTCCGACAGTTTGGAGAATGTCTCGCGAAAGCAGCGAAGTTCGTCCGATCATTTCTCGAACTATTCTCAGACTGTTCGCGTACTTCTTGAGAACAGGTGACTTCGCCAAAGAAGCAAACGCGAACCTTTCACGTTGAGGCCCTTTGTTAATTCACTTACCGTTCGCGACGATTAATTTGCGAATGTCACGAAGTATTCCCGAACTATTCGCGAGCTACACAAGGACTAAAACCGACGCTTTCACGAAGGTTTTGCGAAGGTTTTGCCTCTTGTTTGGCTGCAAATCCGCACCATGTGACCTCTGGCCTATAAAGAGCGTATGGCCGATATAAGGCTTTTTCTGCTACAGAAAAGCAAAGTAATATATAATTAAGTCATAAAAAGGCTTATTTTTTAACAACGCAACTGAGATGGCGTAAATATTCATATTTTGAATGACAGCGCCGTAAAAACAAAAAACAACAACAACATCAATGTCTGACTCCATTCTGCGACTAGACAGCGAACTATTCAGGAAGAGAGTGATCAACTCAACGCAGCTGTCAACTCACGTTCGCATTTTATTCTCGTGTTCTTCGTGTATGTGGACTGGCCATAGTTCTTCAACGCTACACACGACATTCGTACATATGCTGTGAGAACCACGCACAAACTGCGCAAGATTCGGAGAAAAACTTCTCCGAATGTTGGACTTTGCCATTTTTTCGACATTCGCATCCTGCGCGAATCGTCCACGTGCCCCATGAAAACCCACCTTCAACAGTTTTGCATTCAAGGCTTATATAGTCGCTTTCCCACACTCACTCACACACACGCCCACACACACGCAGTAAAGTCAACCACTTCATAATCAAGTCGACTGTCTATGTGTTTCGGTTTTTCTTTATTGTTCATCCTTATTGTTATTGTCATGACAAGAATCACTTAACCAGTTTGTAGTTTTGATTTTACTTTCCTTAAAAGCAATCCATCATTTATTAAATGTAGCTTTGAAGGAAAGTAGAAAAGCAGAAAAACAAGTTGTTCATAGTTTGAATGAATCGGATGAACAGCAAAGGGATTTTTCGAAGTTGTACTCAGTGTATATATATATATATATATATGAGAGTTTCAAATTTCTGAATCGTTTATTGTACTGTGATGTAGCGACTGGCAACTCTTCTATTTGTTCCAACACCCAAAATGACTAGAATATCATCTTTTAATAACTGACTATTACTTCGTAGTTTTGGGAGGACGGCAATGGTATCCGTACAATATTGCCTTGGGGAAAAAGACTTAGTACAGAAATGGAAATTCATATTTCACTGTACTAATGAAATACATGAAATTTAAATTTAGGGAGGCCATGGTAGTGTTTAAAGATGAACCATCTCATTCAATATCACAACTTTTGTTACATAACATAACGTGACGCGTTGTGGTCTATTCATAGTTTGCGCCAGCCCTGCATATAAAGAAATAGGCAACTTCAACATTTGATGTAAGGCTGAGCTTAAAATATATATATGAACTGCTAAGAAGATTTATATCAACTTGAAATGGTTAAATTTTTTAAAAATCGTTCAGCGCATTAGTCTCTTCATATCCTTTCCTAAATTTAGGAAAAGTTCATCTAAAACAATGAGTAACTCTTTCGTTGTGTGTCCATAGTCAACAGAGTTTGTTTCCATGTATTCTGAGATTTCTCATTTCTTCATTAGTCGGTTTACTGGTATCTTCCACTTCAGCTACAATCTCTGAGAAATATGCAAAGTTGATTTTGTCCCACTTTTACACTGTAAAAAATAACTGTAAAGCAACAGATTTTCTGGCCCTTGAAATAACAAGTTATTGCCGTTATTTCAATTTTACAGCCTTTTTCCGGAAAAACAACAGCAACTTTGTTGGTTTACCGGAAATCAGAATATATTTACAATCGCCCGATATAAAACACTGTTAAAAAACCATTTTCTCATATTTTAACAAGTTACTCTGTTAAATTACCAAATATTGAATATTCATGAATTTTTAGTAGCGTATGGTTTGGGGTTCCCCAAATTACTAATTGTCATAAAAGGCATAAAAAACTATAAGGGGTATATAAGAGATTGCACTTGATTGGACTAACTGGATAGAATAGGTCTAGGATAGGATAGATAAAGATAGAGAATAGGATAGGTCAATTATTATTATTATTAGAATGGTATATTTATTGAAAATCTGTATGGCAGCCAATAGGCTGAATTGTACAAATTTTTACAAATAAAAAGGAAATGCATTCAAGAAGAACAAACATAAATTACAACATAATCACGAAAATATATATGCATTAAAAAATAATGATAAAGCAAATTGACAATGGTAAAGGTGATTGTGACTGCAGTTAAGTAATGGTATATTTCACCTCTGCTTATCTCAAGTTCGTCCAAAGAAGAAGAAGGAGTGGATGAAGAAGAAGAGGAGGAGGAGGAGGAGGAAGAAGAAGAAGAAGAAGAAGAAGAAGAAGAAGAAGAAGAAGAAGAAGAAGAAGAAGAAGAAGAAGAGGGAGGTAGAGGGAGAGGAGGAAGAAGATGAGAAGAAGAGGAGGAGGAAGAGGAGGGGGGGGGAAGAATAAGAAGGCGAAAGGATCAAAAAGGAGGTCACGGAATCAATCGGATAAGCAATAGATAATAGACATGAGAATAGAAGAATAAAGACCAGGGAAAGGTGGACGAAAAGAAGATAGTGAACTTAGAAGTAGCTTCGTAGTTTGAGTTTGTATATACGGCTATTTTGTCAAAATGTGATAATCACCGTTATATTTCATAATGATATAATAAATATACAATCAAAATTCTGTTGAAAGCATTAGTTAATGGAACATACAATTAGCGAACATAAGAAATGAATTATTTTAAGGACACAATTTATATAGACGCAAGAATCTTATAGCATCATATTTATATCTGTGAGCAAAATGTAATGAGTAAGGAAGAGAGGATGAGAAGAGAGAGAAAGAAGATGATAAAAGGGCAGATATATAAAGCATTAGAGATGATGAAGGAGAGATAGAGACAGAAAGAAATAGAGAGAGGAGGAGAAGAGTGAGAAAGAGAGGAGGAGAAGAGTGAGAAAGAGAGAGAGAGAGAAAAAAAAGCTCAAATATGTAGTATAAAAACACTACAAAGTCTACAAAGTTTACAAATTCTAACAATGAATTCTGAAAGTTAAGATTCATTTAGTAACCTTACAAGGTATGGGATTCGGCTTAGTCTATTTCGTTCGGTTCTACATCTGATCTGAGCATAGGGAGTAATTTTTCTGAGTGACCTTGTACTCTGTCTGAGAGGAGGCAACCAGGCTCTGAAGAGGGGTGACTGTTGGAGCGTTTTTGCGAATCTGGCACATAGATCATGTCTCCTTATTTCAAGTGATTTCACTTGTGCGATTTGCAGGGCATTCTCATACGTCATGAATCGATGTCCTAATACTATTCTCAAAGCCCGCTTCTGAACTCGTTCAATTTGTGCACTTTGTTGATTGGTAAGGCCCGGATGCCATGCAGGAACTGCGTATTCTACCAGAGGCCTGACATAGCCAGTGTACACGGTTAGTAGATCCTTCCAGGGAAGCTGGAAGTTTTTGAGTAGTTTCAACATGTAGATCCGCCTGTTTGCTTTGGCGAGTATGCTGCTCACATGGCTCTTCCATTTGATATCAGACTGCAAGGTGATACCAAGTATTTTCACAGTCTGTACCTCGTTCAGAGTCTGGTTACCTATTTCAACATTCACAGGTGGGAGTGGAGCCTTTCCAAAATCTATTCTCATGACATGACACTTACTGGCATTCAATATCATGTTATTTGTACGACACCATGTGCTTAGTTCCTGCAGGCTGCTTTGCACTTCACTAGCCTCACCCTGTCTTCGCCTCAGCTAATGTCATGTCATCAACATACTTCCAATGCTCCAATCTAGACGATGCTAAAGCATCGTTGATAAGCACAAGGAAGAGGGCCGGGCCAAGGCGTGTACCTTGAGGGACACCGGCTTTGATAGGAGCTAGGTCGGACATGACTCCCCGATAGCGAACACACTGGGTGCGACCAGTAAGAAAATCTAACACCCACTGTATGATATAAGATCGACATCCAAGTTGAATGAGCTTCGAAATGACCACCGAGTGATCAACCCTACTGAAAGCTTTCGAAAAATCAGTGGTAATCAGGGTGACAGTCGTGGATAGCTTATCTGTATTTCGAGTCAAGAAATTTACAATGTCAACAAGGCAATGGGTAGTTGATCTACCGGGTCTGCTTCCAAACTGCTTCATATCTAGGAATGGTGCTATATCAGCCATCAACCACTTTGTGATGAACAGTTATGCAATTTTAACAAAGTGATCTGTCAGAGCTATTGGTCTCAACCTATCAATTCTCGCCGGTTGTTCTTTACGAACAGGTATTACTATTGCTTGCTAAAAGCAGGATAGGTTACTCTGTAAAAAATAACTGTAAAACTACAGACCTTCTAGCCCTTGGGACTACAAGTTATTACCGTTATTTCAATTTTACAGTCTTTTTCCTGTAAAACAACGGCAAGTTTGTTGGTTTACCGGAAATCAGCATATATCTACAATCACCCGACGTAAAACATTGTTAAAAACCATTTTCTCATATTTTAACAAGTTACCCTGTTAAATTACAAATCGTTTCCATGGTTCCGTTTTAATTTACATAGATTTTCCTGTTAGAAATTAAAGTTTCAACTATTTAACAAACAAACAAAAAACGGAAATCTGTAATTTTACATGTACTGTGAAAAAATCCTGACTGTCAGGAAATTTCCCGTGAAAAAACGGCAATTTTTTTTTACAGTGTACCAGTCTGTCCATCTGCTTCCAATCTGCTTCTGTTTCGGATGCGTTAGGCTTCCAAGATAGCACTTGGGAGAAGATACCCATCGAGATCCATATCCTTCCCGGTTGAGGGCTTTTGATTAACTGTTTCCATTTCTATGTACTCGAGTATCTCATGTCGCTTCATACATTTTTGTGAAGATGTCTTTCTTTCGTCATGTTTATTCCACTTATATCCATTTTCTATGTTAAATATGGCATTGTCACAAGTCGAATCATGTATTACCTCCGTTTTATCCTTTTGGGATTTCTCTGCGTTCAGAAGGAGATATCCATCAATATCTATGTCCTTTCCCGTTAACGGCTTTTAGTAAACGGTTTTAATATTCATGTAATCATGTATCCCATCTTTTATTATGCCTTATAAAGGTATAATTCCTTGAAGGCTATTTTCTTCATTAGAACAATTTTGCATTTTTACTTGCATTTTGCTTTCACATGTTCCCTCATTCTTTACTGCCTTTGCTTCATTTGAGGATATTTCTGAGTTTGGAAGGAAATATCCATCGATGTCTAAGACTTTACCAGTTTGTAGTGTTTGGTAAAGCGTTTTCATATCCGCATATTCATGAATCTTGCCTTTCTTTGTGTATTTCGGTCTATTCAACTCCCCTTTATTGTCATCAAAACTATTGTTATTTGTTATATTTGATTCGTAATGGTGACCGAAGACATCACTTTTCCGCCTATCTGGTAATCGAGGTGGGGCGTTCAAGTCTTGGTAAGCTGATCCAACTGACTGAGCGTGCGTTGATAACATATTTGTGACGTCCATATAAATACCCGTGTCCAAATTTCAGGTAGCCCTTCTCTTTTTAACTCTATAAACACAGTACCCAAGTGATGCCACCAAAATGATAATTATTAATAAAATGCACAGTCCAAGTAGTACCATCATCTGGAGGTCAACAAGTATAGCTGGGCCTGTACTTGAGTTAAAATTTTCAATCTTACTCGGGGTCAAATGATGTCGGGATGTGTTTAACTTTCTCGAAGCAGCAATTGTAGTGTCTAGTTCAGGTGACAACATGTCGGTTGTATACGTTGACTGTATAGCATTAGATGTGAAAAATTCCGAATAGGTCGTCAAACCTAGAATTATGTATCAAAAGAGTGCACTGAGATTTATTACATTCTTGGAAATTAAGAATATATACATAAAAGACGTTTAAACATGATAAGATATGCCTAGGCAAGACATAAAACGCATTTAATAAGACGTTTCCGCATTACTCTTAATCCAGTAATAATTTTATTGCCGTTCGGCTCTGGTTTAATTCAACATTTGTTTGAGATGAAATTGTTTTTGTGAATGGCAAAAAATATATTCATATATAAACTGTGTAATATATGTTCTTGGTAAAATGATTTTATGCTATGAATGCGATGAATAACCCAACATTACCTGCCCGTCTACATATGACGCTAGCATCCTCCTTTTGCCCGCAGTCATGGAATCCCATCCCTTTATGTTTGCAATCTCCAAGTCTTGTTTCCGTCCCACTGCACTGAACTCCATCCAGAAAGATATTGCCAGAACCTTGCCCGAATCTTGCTTTGGGAAGAGCAGCTAAAGCCCCATCAAACCCTAACTGTCTACACACAAACATAGCGTCGTTCAGGTCCCATGAATCGTCGCATACAGTTCCCCAAGACACTTCGTGTAATATCTCAACTCTACCTTCATGTTCATCAGCTCCATCGACAAGTCGAACTGGTTTGAATAACATACGAATAAAAGATGAGTCAGAATGAACCGGACTCAACTAAGAAATTTTCAATTAACGAGCAATTATCCAAACAAAAAAGATATTTTACAAACTGTAAAATAGACATATGCAGTGACAATTTAATGAACATTGGTAAAAGCATTCTAACCAAAGTTTCATGGCTTAAAAAGTTTGTAGAAATCACGCAATCGTTTAACTGCATTCCAGAGTTGTCCATCTTCTTAAAATTGTCAATAAAGAAAAGTAGGATAGGGCACACATAATAAATCATAACAAAATATATCAAGCATTGTTTGAACAGGGATTTCCCTGGTTTGAACAACAACAACAACAAATAGAAAAATCTGACATGTGTTAACGTCTTTACTTCAGATGATAAGATACTTTATTTTATCATTTTATACCCAGATGTTCCAACAGGATATGCAAAATAGAGAAGAATGACCATAATCCATAAAAGCATACCTCCCATTGAGCAAACGGCGCCTGCATTCCTCCTATGACCGCAGAAAGTGTAATCTCCAAACCCTGGGTGATTAAAATCTGCCAGGTTTACTTCTGTCCCCTCACACTTGACATTCCGTAGAAGAATTCGACCAGAGCCCGGACCAAACCTAGCAGACCTTGTTACGTCCAAGGCTCCATCAAACCCCAACATTCTACAAGCCACCATCGCGTCTATCAGATCCCAGTCAAAATCGCATATTGTTCCCCACGATCCATTGTACATGACCTCTATTCTTCCTTCAGTATCGTTAGATCCATTGATTAGACGAATTTGAAATGGATACGGGGGTGGTCTGATGAAGGAAAGTGTTTTATCACGTGTAAATACAGTTTCTCTTTCTTTCTAACTCTTTCTCTCTCTCTCTCACTATCGCTCTCCCCCCCCCCCCCCCGTCTCTCTCTCTCTCTATATATATATATATGTGTATACACACACACACACACACACACACATATATATATATATATATATATATATATATATATATATATATTTACACAATTGTATTCGGTTGTCATCAATTGCTAATAAAAAACATGAATCTGTGACACTTTTTAACACTACACTTTTCTACGATATAGGAATGAAAGTGGAAGTGTAGCCTATGTCTAATTTGTATTAATAAACTGTGACTTTAAGGCATAGGCCACAATTCCACTTTCAGTCCTATATCGTAGAAAGGTTTTATGTAGTTTACGCGTGATTAGTATTTGAAAAAAATCATATGTAACTTTAATGCCAGTCATATCAATAGATTTCAGTGCGAGTCATAGCACTGGATGGAATGAAGAAATAAAATCACCATGCCAATGCAACCACTTTTGTATTGTATTTTCGAGATTTAAAAAGGGAAATTTATTGGAAATAGGAATATGTTGTAAATACAAGTTCATGGAGAATTCCAAATGAAACATTAACGAGAAATATAGGAATGCGTAAATATAAATACAGTCTGAATTACGTAGGAGCAAAAGAAAGCAAAAAATAAGAACACCCCATTGATGGAAACCTAACTGTGGCCTTACTTGGGCGTGGGACCGAAAATAGATAATGGATTATAGATGTGGCCCCTTAAGAATGAAGCAGTCGATTGTGGCCGAGAACTAGGATATAAATTTTACTAACAGTAAAATATAAAGAAATACCTCCGGTAAAAAAAATCACACCAGCATCACTTTGAAGAGTATTAAACGCTATAAAAGAGTATTATTACTTGTTAAACAAGTAGCGTATCCATGGAGTAAAAGAATTCAATTCGGGAGATTTGTACCATCAACTAATTTCGAAATGGCTTTTAGTTAGAAATAGTTTGTTCTGACAAATGCACGGGCGTAGACACGCATAATTATCCATTGTTAGTGGGGGATGATCTATTCGTCTCCCACTAACAATGGATAATTATTGGGGGATGACCTATTCATCAGCCCCACCCCCCCCCCACACACACACACACTAACAATAGAAAGTGTGTTCGTATCTACACCACTGAAAAAAATGTATTCTGCTAACTGAAAGCAACCTACCTTCAAAATAACAAACAGCGCCTGCATCCAAAGCATGACTGCATGAGTAATGTCTTATTTCTGGATGAGCACAGTCCGCCAGGTTGTCTTCTGTTCCCTCACAATTTACATACTTAGGAAGTACACGACCAGAGCCTTGACCAAACATAGCAGATCCCGGTGCGTCCATGGCTCCATCATACCCCAGCATTCGATAAACCACCCTGAGCTCGCATCTCTCAGATCCCAGTTAAAATCGCAGATAGTTCCCCAGTCTTTTGATCCACTGACAAGACGAATTTTGAGTGAATTTGGATGGGCTATAGGAGAATAGGAAAGTAATAACAGTTTGTGGTTTGTTTGTTTTTTAATCATGGCATTGCAAATTTCAATTAAACAAAATATATTTGATGAAAATTATGAGTGACTTAAACTAAAAAATATGCCCAATTGATTTCCTCGAAATAGTTCATGTAATCTGCACTATGTGCAATTCTTGCATATCGATAGTTGATTTTTCAGTAGACGCCTCAATTCGAAGAAATCTTTCACAGATACAAAAATCTTTCACAAATACAAAAATAAATTCCATATGCAACGCAAAATACTTTTTTACTGATTTTGGGCGAAACTTACGGAGAATCTACAATCCAAATGAAACAACAAATACATTAGATATACGACGCATCGTCGCCCGCATCACGAACCGTCCTCTCTGCGCGTTTCGAGGCGAAACTCAGTTTTGCAGAAAACGCGTTTAAAGGAAGGGACTTTTTGAAACGGAGATTTCTGCATCTTAAAGTAGATGATATTGAAAATAAATGGGAATGCCTGAAAGCATAGGTTTTAAAGTTTTATACAGTATGTATCGCATTTTTGGGGATGGGGTATTTTAGCTACAATTGGTTTGTAAACAGAGAGGACGGTTCGTGGAAAAGATGAAATGCGCGAACGCGCTTCGCTATTTCACCACGAACCGTCCGGTCTCCTTGCGCGCAACCCGACAGTGTACAAATTGAATGAAAGCGGAAGAAACTCTTTTGGGAAATCGTGATTTACAGACATCGATGTTCTAATTCGAGTTTTCTAAAAGTTTTTGGGGATGATAAATATAACCAATGTGATTAGAGTATTCCATGTCATATTTGTTCTCACTCAGCATCGATTCTTCCATTTCCATGGAATAGTTTTGTTTCTAATGACTTATAAACAAAGAGGACGGTTCGTGGAAAAGATGAAATGTGCGATCGCGCTTCGCTATTTCACCACGAACCGTCCGGTCTCCTTGCGCGCAACCCGACAGTGTACAAATTGAATGGAAGCGGAAGAAACTCTTTTGGGAAATTGTGATTTACAGACATGGATGTTCTAATTCGAGTTTTCAAACAGTTTTGGGGGGATGATGAATATAACCAATGTGATTAGAGTATTCCATGATACATTTGTTCTCACTCAGCATCAATTCTTCCATATTCATGAAGTACTTTTGTCTCTATACTGACTTACAAACAGAGAGGACGGTTCGTGGAAAAGATGAAATGCGCAAACATGCTGAGATATTTCACCACGAACCGTCCGCTCCATAGAGTTATATACGTAACTCTATGGTCCGCTCTCATTTGCGCCCCATCAGAACGTGTACAAATTCAAAGGAATTGCTAGTTGAAGGTATCTTTCTGATTAACTGTTAGTTTTAAAGTTGTTTGAATACCATTATTGGGTGTTTTTTTACCGGTTTTTTTTACTAAATGAATGTAACCAATATGAATTTATTTGCATTAAATATACGATTTTTAATCATCCAGAAATTTTTTTATTTGGTTTTAATTGGCCTAATACTATAATATTACAGAGAAGGCATTTCGAGTATGTAATAAGAGATAAATTGCACAGCCGAATTTTGCTGATTAAACTGATCTCCCTTGATTTTCAACAAAATGAATGTCAAACCCAAAATAATTTCGGGACATATGGACCCTTTTTATTAGCCCTATTATTTAAGTATTTATTTATGTTATGTTTGTTATTATTACTATTATTATTATTATTATTATTATTATTATTATTATTATTATTTATTATTATTATGTTATTATTTATCTATTTTTATTTTTGCTAACACCCTACTCCTTGTTGACCTATAGGCCTATAGCGCTCAAAAATTCTATTCTGTACCCATATTACTACTACCTGACTACTATTATTAATATTAACATTTACTATTATTATTTCATTATTATTTTTAATTTTTATGTTTGCTTACTACTCCCTACTCCTTGTTTACCTATAGTGCTCGAGAATTCTATTCTGTGCCCATATGCACGTTTAAAGATTTGTTTTTAGGGGATATTTCAGAAAGGGCATGTCTGATGGAAATAGTTTGCTCTAGAATTACTCAATCATTCTTAACAGGCATTTGGCTCTTCTCCATCTTGCTAAAGAATCGCAAATATATGTGTTTTCAAATATTCAAAACTACGCAAAAAGTATCCCCCCCCCCTCAATGTTATATTAATATGAAAATTTCTTAGATGTTTGACTATTTCTTTTAACTAAAAATTCCTACCTTGATTCCTCACCCATTTTTCTCATTATGACAAAGGCCTTTTCTAATTATTTAGTTTCTCCGTGTGAGAACCTTTTCTTGAGACGTCTTCCTTCACTCATACCTTTGTTAATGGGAATTTGCTTTGCTTAACAACATCACAGTTTTCAGTCATTCTCAATTCATGCTTGTTATTAGGGCCCGCATATTATGATCAAACAAATCCACTTTTCTCCATATTATCATATTTTTTGTTTGTTTTGTTTCAGCAATATATGAAATTCCTTTCGATATTTTTTTAATGATTATTTTATATTTTTTTAAAGTGAAAAACAATATTTCTGACATGGCAACAAAGGCACATAAGCTCGGCAGAATAATTACTAGACTTATATCGTTGCATTGAGCAAATCAAATTTCATTTCATTTTTGTAAAGTATTTAAATTCATAATTTCTTTTCCAATTCAAAATATTAATGATACAAAGGAAACACAGAGATCTAAGTGTTATTTCAAACCTCCAGTCCACAATCATATAAGAAGTTAAGCGATAGGAACACTGTTACCTTAATGTTTGTAGGAGACATTATTCTAGGAAGGCAGTGGAATAAATTTGAATTATTTATTGTTGAAATGAATGAACAGATGAAAACGGGTTTTGCTTTCTCATTACACTCAATCTATTTTGAATAAACAAGCTTACCGGTATCACATCTTAGAACATAACAGAAATTCCAACAGATCCTTCACCACGTGCTAATGTACGGAGCGCGCGTGTATAGACTATGCGCGCATTCAAGAGAGGACGCTTCGTGGTGCAGATAAATCTCATTTACTGATGAGAGGACGCTTTGCAGTGTTGTCATTATTACGTAACCACGCATTTTCAGATTCTGAAACTTGCACAGATGCAAGATAACCATGAGTAGATATGAAAAATGCAAAAAACTCAAAAATGAAAAAAATCACAAATTTGGCTAAAGAGGACGGTTCGTGATGAAGGCGACGGCATAATACTTAAATCGAATCGGAAATTAATTTACAGAGTGACTTACAGAGACATTGCAACCCACAATGAAACAACATATAAATGCGGTATACAACTCAAAATGAGCCCGAGCCCTGACCAAACCTAGCAGATCCCGGTGCGTCCAAGGCTCCATCAAACCCCAACATTCTGCCAACCACCCTCGCGTCTCTCAGATCCCAGCTATCATCACAGATAGTTCCCCAGGATCCATCGTACATGAGCTCGACTCTCCCTTCAGCATCCTTAGATCCACCGATCATCGAATTTTGAGTGGTTTTGGATGGGCTAAAAGAAAATAGGGAAGTAATACACTTAATTGCTTCTTCTAAAAAGTCGAGGTGGCCATTACTATGAGCTAGCTATGAATAATAATTTCTGTTGACGCACATATTGGAAAAAAAAATCAGTCGCAAACATACTTATACCATTAATTGTTAATTTATGACGATATCTATTAGTTTGAAAAACTTAAGTACCATAGAATAGCAAAGATGTTACTCTTCCCAACCTGAGAAATCATTTAGTATTTTCCCATTAGCACTCATGTATGATTTAGCTTTTTACCATTAGCGCTCATGTACGTAATAAATAAGCAAAGTTGCCGGGTGTAGAAAAACAAAATGTATACCTCCAGAATAACATATGGCGCCTCCATCTCTAGCATGAATGCATGAGTAAGTTCCAACCCCTGGATGAGCACAGTCTGCTAGGTTGACTTCTGTTCCATCACACTCGACATAAGCCAGAAAAATACGACCAGAGCCCCGACCAAACCTAGCAGATATCGCTACCTCCAAAGCTCCATCAAAGCCAAGCATTCTACAAACAACCCTCGCGTCTCTCAGATCCCACCGGTGATCACAAACAGTTCCCCAAGATCCACCATGCATGACCTCTACACTGCCTTCGGCATCGTTGGATCCACCGATCAGACGTACTTCGAATGGATTCGGATGGGCTGAATGATTCAAATGTATTTGGTAAAGAAACGGAACAACATTACTGGTTGGTTTGTCTACATGTATGTCCATAGTTCTAGTTTTGTTCATATCCATGTTGTTGTTGTTTTGTTTGTTTTTTTCGAATAAAGCTGTCTGCTAAACATTTTATGCAATATTAATTATTTTATTAATATTCTAAATTTGTTTTCCTACATTTTCTGAAAAGGATGGGAAATACATGTATATCATAAAACTTCCATGAATAACATACAATTTTCAAATACTTTCTGTAGTTACGAATTAGGTTCATATACCTCCCGAGTAACATACAGCACCCGCATCCTCGTCGTGTCTACAGGATGAGTCAATCCACACAATGTAACAGTCTGCCAGGCTGTCTTCTGTTCCCCAACAACCGACACGAAGAATATCACCGGATCCCTGACCAAACCTAGCGAATTGTGGCGCTTCCTAGTATTCTGCACACCACCTTTGCCTCTCTCAGATCCCAACCAGCATCACAGACTGTCCTCCACGCCCCACCGTACAAGGCCTCCACTCTACCTTCACCATTGTTGGAGCCATTAACGAGACGTACATCTGGGTAGAAGAATGTCGATGAGTTTATCTAATATCTAACTCATAATTTATATTTTTCCCCAGTGATACCTAATAATGCAGGAAGGGTAGCTAACTTGATTTGAAAGAGCCGAAGATACTTTTTGAAACAACTCCCTCACCTCTCCTTATAACTGAAAATTAAATAAGTACAAGTCAGAACAGGTTGATCGTGTTTGAGGAGATGAGTCTGAAGTATGTGATCTTGTTCAACCAGATGTCCATACACAAGGCATGCAAGTCTTAGGGTGTGCGTTTCTTCCAAATAACTTGATTGGAAGTATGAAATGTCTTTTGGCAGCATATCCGTGATACGGTTGGTAACCGATAGGTTCATCGCTAGATCCTTGAAATTATCCAAGCTCAAGCTCTTGATTCTTTTTGTAAGTGAATGAATCTCATTTTGATTGATTCGAGTTTATTTTTCATTCCATATCAACGCAATTTACATTGTAAAGCAAAATACAAAATCAGAAATGAAAAAGGGAACCCACTGGAAAGCACAGCTTGTTTTTGTGGGTTCCTGGAATAAATTTAATATAAAATCAATAATTTTTTATAATAATTTTCATAAATGGAATTTAAACTGTAATTGAACTAGGTAATACATTAAACTCTATGATACATAAAATAGCAAAACTGAGAAAGCTGGACAGGACAAGACAAGGACAAAAACCAACAAAACAAGACAAGACAAGACAAAACTGCACAATTAAGGTAGACCATGGAAGGAGAGAGAGATGAAGAGAAGGGGATAGAGAGGAGAAGAAAGAGAGAGAGGGAGAGAGAGAGAAAAGGTGTGGACAGAGAAGATGTTGGAGATCATCCTAGATCCTGGCAGTTGGAGGTTTATATTTTTGAATAAGAATTTTTTTGAACCCTCTACTAAAACTAAAATGTGTGGGTTTATTTCGAATTGAATCTGGAAGAGAGTTCCAAAGTTTTGAGCCCGTAAAAATAAATGTTTTGTTCGTAAGAAGTGTTCTTGTTCTTGGTAGGTGAAAAAGTCCGGCAGACCTTGTAGGATAATGATGTATATTGACATTTTTTGTAAACATTGTATAAAAAACCTTTGGCATGATATGTTTGTGGAAGATGGCTTGGACGGAAGCCGGCGAAAGTTATCCATTTTTTAAAGTTCGGATCATTTATGATATGGGGACTCTTATATCTTTTAAATTTATGTATTTATTTTTTTATTATTATTATTATTTCATTTATTATTTTTTTTATTATTATTATTCATTCGACCATAAAACGAATACAAGATATGCATACAGAGTAATAGATAAAATAGAATAAGATAAGACGGAATGGCATGTGGGTCAGGCTCCACAAAAGAGAAATTCTTCTCTGTTGCCCATAGGCACGTGAACCCGCACATGCCATTCCCAGAAATATAATAGATATTGCACATATAATTATACAAATGAAAACAAATGATCGTCAAGAAAATTACAGTGAAGTATTGAAAATTGCAAAATGTAAATTACATCGGATCCTGATAAAACTGCCTGTCATCAATATTGATTGATTCGTGAAAATATCTGTTTGATTGAGACCTTGGAAAAAACAAGAAGGGAATAATGGATAATCCACTATTCAAAAAAATGAAGAAAACGAAATTAAATGAAATAAAATCTGACTTAAAATTCAACTTCAAAAGGTTCAATCTTACCAGAATATCATTAAAAACATCTTGCATGTAACATTAAAAATGCTAATATACTTTCATGTTAAAAATTGCAATGCAAATTTACATTATGATTTGAAATTTAATTGCAATAGATTGAAAAATAAATGGGGAATGATAGAAATACACAGAGGAGGCAAACTATTGTATGGAGGCTAGACAAATACCAAATTTTATAAATACATATGAAATATAAATCCCCGTGTACTACGATAATGCTGCAGATTAATATAATATCCAGAATTATTTTAGAATTGAAAGTGGATTAGAAGACTTAAAAAAAAAAAAAAGGAGTCACAGTACAGGCAAATTTATGACATATCTATTGCTGTTTTTGGCTGTATGAATATATATGGTTAATCCTTCATGTGGAATATAATTGCAGAATGATAAGTTATGGCATACTAGTAAGACAATTCAAATGCTTTTTAACAGATAAGTAATAATACATTACAGATTTGTTCATATTATTACACTTGTTTATAACTAAATTATCTGTACTTTTCTGAATTCAGGGTAATATTTAGCAAGAAAAGGAAGAAAGGGTCAAAAGGGAGTTAGAAGAGAATGAGATCAATTTAGTGGAGGGAGGAAAGGTGTAATTATTCAGAAAGAAGGGTTCGCTTAAGAGAGAGAAGAAAACATGAGAGTGAGGAAACTACTGATGCATCCTTAACATCTGATGGCAACTTGTCCCACAGGCGAGGGAACCTACGGGAGGGGGACAGGAATAAAGCCTGTGTCCATGAAGGAAGATGACAGAAAGAAAGAGTACTTAGAAGTCTTTTGTTAATTAGAGTGTTCTCTAATAGTGCTTCACAGTCACAGCAGGAGTACAGACATTTAAAGGTAAATGAACATAACAAATACTCTCGTCGAGCCGACAGGGTAGACCAGTTGAGAACCCTAATCTCTCTTCGTAAGGCATTACACCTCTTTTCTCTTTCAGAGCAATACGTGTTGCTATGCGTTGAATTCGTTCTATTTGTTGGATTTGACTAGATGTGTTTGGGTGCCATGCAGGAACACCAAACTCAATAATCGGCAGAATCAGTGCCTTGTATAAGGCAAAACTAGCAAAGGTGGAGGAACCACGGGCTACAACTCTGATAAACCCAAGAAGGCGACTCGCTCGAGCAGTAGTTGCATCAACATGGGACTTCCATGAAAGATTAGAACTGATCAATACACCAAGATGTTTGTGTGAAGAGACACATGAAAGATGTGTGCCCCTCATGGTATAGACAGTATTTGGAATATCACGCTTTCTAGTCACATGCATGACCTTTGTTTTGGATGAGTTAAAGGACATACCGTTTGTGGTTGTCCAGTTTTAAAGCAAGTCCAGATCATGTTGCAACTGAATCTCATCATCGTGAGTACGGATGACACGAAATAGCAACATATCATCAGCAAATAGTAACAGATCAGATATGACATCATTCACAAAAAGGTTAAAGAGTAGCGGGCCGATCACGCTGCCCTGAGGCACACCAGAAGAGACCTTACTCCAAGAGGAGAGAGCACCCATAAAGAGCACCCTTTGGATTCGGTCAGATAAAAAAGAACGTACCCACTTCCAGATATTACCACGGATATTGTACTTGGTTGCTAACTTGGATAGTAAGATACTGTGGGGCATACGGTCAAAAGCCTTTGACATATCCAGAAAAATTGCATCAATGTGTGGTGGACGTGGTTTGTCTAGTGTGGTAGCCCAATTATGTATCAGGTTTACAAGTTGTGTTACACAACTTTTACCTTTAGTGAAGCCATGTTGATGTTTGCTCATCAGTCCATATAACCCCACATGATCTTGTATGGCATTAACAACAAATCTTTCTAAGACTTTACAAAGGACAGATGTGAGGGCTACTGGGCGGTAGTTAGTAACTGAGGATCTATTCCCGTCCTTGAATACAGGAGTAATGTGAGATTTTCTCCAGGAAGAAGGAACACTACCACAACTTAGTGAAGCATTGAAGAGAATAGACAGGGGATATGAAACCTCAGAGGCTACTTTAGAGAGAACATTAGGTAATACGCCGTCTGGTCCAGGAGATTTATTTCCAGGTAGTCTTAAGAGGGCAGAACAGACTTCTGAATCAGATACAGATAAGTGACTAAGTTCAGAAATAGGCAAGGTACAATCAGGAACATCAGTAGGCAGAGGAGAGGGAGGAGAGAAAACAGAAGAAAATGGCCATTAAAAGCTGCAGCTATATCATCTGGTTTGGTAAGATTTACACCATTGAACTGAAACTTAGGAGGAGGTAGTGAATGTTTACGACTTCTTACAAATGACCAAAATTTCCTCCTGTTATCTTTACATGCAAATAATGTGTTAACATATAACCAGTAAGCTTTCCTTGTTAGAACTTTCACCTGCTTTCTTACTGATTTATATGTATCCCAGTCAGTAGAATTCTTTTTTCTCTTAGCAGTTCTGAACAGAAAGTGTTTCTTATTGATCAGTCTCTTTAGATCCTCAGTAATCCATGGTGAGCAACGCAATTTTCTCTTCGATGATCGTGGAATCGAATCTTTGACTGCTGCGTTGAAGAGATCTAAAAATAGCTCAGAGCTATCTTCAACGTTGGAAGGATCTAAGAATGAGTTCCAGGGAATGAGATGAAGAAGAGTCTGTAGATGCTCAAAGTCACCTTTATTAACATGTAGAAAGGACCAGAGAACAGAAGGCACTGGTGCGGGCTGTGGAGAGCGAAGACGAACGCTAATTGCTAAGTGGTCAGACTCTACAGGATTAGCCATAGTGTTAACATCAACGAGAGCATGCTCACGGTTGGTTCAGACTAGGTCGATGAGTGATCCCAAAGAGGCATTTCCGGTTGTCAATCTAGTCGGTGAGGATACCATCTGGGTAAGGTTAGAATCATTCATTATTGTTGACAGGCCATTCCGATTTGCCGAAGGAACATTTGGTGACATGTCGACATATAAGTCACCGAGAAGAAGACACCCATCATAATCATGAGGTTTAATTGCATCCAGTTCAGCCTGTAATACTTCCCAGTACGATACGCTGCTGTTTGGAGGTCTATACAAAACACCAATGAGCCATGAATCAGGACCGTTCTTAAAAGATGCCCAGATGATTTCAAGGGTGTTGTGGCGGATGTCCTTGCGTTCCGGTTTCAAGTACTGGCGTAGTGCAAGCAAGACACCACCTCCACGTCGACCACCAGGGCGATCACGACGAAAAATATGGTAATCATCAGGAAAACCCAAAGATGCATCATAAGTATCTTCATTCAACCATGTCTCATTAATGCATCTAATATCTGGCTTGGCGGTACACACATACGATTCAAACTCTGGTATCTTTGAACGCAAACTTCATGCATTAAGTAACGTACAGCTCAGAAGTCCGCTAGCTGAGCGAGGTGGATGAGCGGCGGTGACCTTAGATGAACTTTCATAATTACCAGGTCCTGGATTTGATTCAACATCACCACATAAAAAGAGTTCTGATTTTAATGTGGCTGTTGTGTTCCAATAATAAGGCAGTCTCCTCCCAACAAAGCATCTTTTCAAGTTAGAGGTAATCTTGTTGGGTTCATTGATGGGATGAATCACAGGGAGGCAAGAATGGAAAGTCGACCTGCTTATCTGTAAATCACATCCAGGCTCAAAAGAATCAGGAATCCCCTCGACATTGTGATGGGATACAAAGGCAAGAATCATCAAGAAAAACATTAAGATTACCATTGTGTAGATCCCTTTGTCGCTATGATGATAGAACTATAGTGTCAAGGGTGTAGGCTTGAGCAGAATATTCTGAGGGTAATCCCATGTGTGCAAAGTGGTGAACGGTTAAAATTCCCTTGAAGAGAAGATCCACTTTCACAGAATATATATATATAGTCAATATCACACTGTCAGCTCCTCAAATAGGTCCAAAATACTTCAAGTTTCAGACCAGCTATTGATTTGCTGTGATTTGCTGTGTTGTACCTCCGTTATTTTTTAATTAATTAGTTAATTCATGTCTTAGTGTAATATTATTTGGGGGATGTTTTGAATACGTCTTTACCCATCAAAGTAGAATGTAATCCATATATAACATAATTAAACGCACAGCCGATGGGTGATCCCCCCGCCCCCCCCCCCCCCCACTCAGTATTATTAAGGGTACGCGTATGCTCGTTTCCTCCCTTCGAAAGCACCCCCCTATCTCAGGTCGGCCAAAATTTCTGAACCCCCCTTTCGCGGGCTTTTCGCGGGCTTTTCCTGCCTTGGAGACCCTCCTAAATACGGAACACTCAATGTACCCCCTATATCAGGTGAGCTCTCAGGACAGACACCCCCCCCCCCCCCACCCAATGGCAGATCCATTTTATGATGGAGGGGGCCAAATATTAACAAAATTTTCTGACAAGCAAAAAAAAAAAAAAAAAAGAAGGTCATCAGCATTTTGGGTGTCTCTTCTTACCTCAAAAAATTTCTGACAAGAAAAAAACAAAAAAAAAAAAAAAAAAAACGGTCATCAGCATTTTGGGGTCCTTTTTTACTCCAAAAATCTCTGACAAGCAAAAAAAAAAAAGGGTCAGCATTTTTGGGGTGTATTTTATTTTCCCAGGGGAGGGCCCCTCTCCCCCCCCCCCCTCATCTCAGCTCAGGTAAGCTGTCATTACAATTCCAAGTACAATACCTTAGTCTTAGGAGAGATTTTTTTTTTTATGTTAAAAAAAAAGATCTCAAAACTCAATGCCGTCATAAGAAATTTCTATATAAGGAATTTAAGAATATATATAAGCTTTGGTGGTATCAGTGATAGTTTGTAAGCTATACCATTTAAGAAATTATCTCCGGCGACTATCTATAGATCTAGTTAGCCTGGTACGTACGGTAGATCGTGGTGTACATATTATACAAAACTGTATATCAGTCCCACAAATTCATTTTCATGGGTGTAGGAAAATTAGTTAGAAAGTGTTAATTTCGCAAGCAAACTACCGGGCAAACTACTCAGCTGAATGTGAGACTCTGTGAGCCACAGGTAGGCAGCCACAATATCCACAACGATGAGACTCTGGGTCTTGCATGCTCAAAGTCGTCGCAATTTTGACATTTTTGGCAGGTTCCACGACGCACACCACGATCCTGGGACTTCTGATCAATTTTTCTATGACTTTCAAGATATTTTATAACTCGCTTTTTAAATTTCTGAGGAGTCCAATAAGAGAGAGAGAGAAAGCAAAAAAACACCGCCTTTTTAAAAGAAATCTCCTGGTGAAAAGTCGAATACACCCCCTTTTTTTTACAATTCACGGGCCGGATTGTGTCGCGCGAAAAGTACCCCTTTACCGGAGATTTTGACTTGGAGTGTAGATGATGACTTGGTTCAAACGAGGATGGTCAAACTTCAGACGACTTCAATATTGGTTAGGGTCAGTTAGTAGGGAGGGATAGTAGGGGATAAGTTGGGGGGAGCCAAGTTGGGGGAGCCAAGTTGGGGGAGCTAAGTGACTAAAACATACATGGGATCTTCTTTTATACCTAATTAATCATTCATACTGGTATCATCTCATTGGTCACTACACCTTTTAGGGGTTGGGCTTTAATCAAAGTAATACATCTAATTGGCCAAGAGTTTATTAGTTGACCACTCCTATGGCAACAGCAGTTTCCTAGCAAACATATTTAAACAATGGAACACTAAACTTATTCAGTCATCAAAGCAGCCTTTTCAAGGAGGCATGATCAAAGCACATCAAAGCTGCCATAATATCTCACTTAACATGTTTAACACAATGGTGGACTTCAGACATGAATAGAGGGGTGGCTATATGTTATGATTATGTGTGCAATATAAAAAAGATCAAAATAACAGTACAGGACAGAGGCTAAAAGCTTATGAATAATCTAAATAATATTTACAATAGAGGGTGCATTTTCATGCATGCTACATATATAATTGTAAGGAAATAACATATACAACAGCTTTGGCAACTCTCGTGGAAATAATTATAATCGTGGGAAATGAAAATGAGAGAATAATGGTTGCGTAGCTTAAATCAAAGTTCCCCAGAGCTGTCCTCCCTTTGTGAATTTTTGCAAAGGTTGAAAAAATGTCTCCGCCGAGAATCGAACCCGGGTCGTTGGCTTAGAACGCCAATGCCTTAACCACTAGACCACGGAGACGGGCCAGATTCAATTGACCGACAGATTGACAAATCTTCAACCTTATTAATTAATTCCTTTTCGGGGGCAGGTGAGTTTTTGAACAAAGACAAGCCGCATGCCTCAGCTGGATCCAAGCGAATGCTTTGAGATACATGTATACATTAGAATAATAATCATTATAATCATTATAAACAATTGTAAGGAAAAAAACATATACAACAGAGTTGCCAAAGCTGTTGTATATGTTATTTCCTTACAATTGTTTATAATGATTGTTATTCTAATGTATACATGTATCTCAAAGCATTCGCTTGGATCCATATATATATATATATATATATATATATATATATTTATATGAATTGTTCTCCTGTGAATAAAAACACTTGTAGTTTGATACTACATCAAGGCACACACTAAGAAATTAGGGGGCAGACCGTTGGTACAATATAGCAGGACCCTTTAGGGTGGAGATCTGCACCCTTGACTGGGGTGCAGAATCTGCACCCCAATTAGGGTGCATATGTGCACTATTGGGAGCAGATGTGCAACCCTTTGTGGGGTTCAAAGTTGCACCCCAATATAAGGTGGATTTTTGCACCCTCTGGTTTCATGACTGCACCCTAAAGGGTGCATCGTCAATGGCAATCGATCACCATTCCCGCCTCTTCACAGCTTAACATCAAACAATAAAAAGTTATTGCCGATATTTCATAATTCACGCACGAATGGAACACAGGCAGTAATGAGGGGACCTCGGTAAGATCCATCGAGCCACGCCCTGGGGCGTCTACATTCTGACAGGTCCTTTTCTTCGTAGGGCTTTAAAAGCTGAAGTATGTACTCCACTATCTATCCATATAACAAATCAAATACAGTAACAGTTATTAAAACTAGCACTTTCGCTTCAAATGATAAATCCCGACTGAATTATCAAATGTAACGACGTATTCTAATTCAAATAACCTTTCTGACAAAGAAGCTATCAAAATGAGCCATGATAAACTCCCCATATAATTTTAACCTGCGAATTATGCAAATCTTCCTGCCTACGAGCCCTACATACACACACACACACACACACCCGCGCTCACACACCCACGCACCCACACACACACACACACACACACATATATATATATATATATATATATATATACATGAAAGCAGTGTTTAGACTATGTGAATTTTTACAGTTGTAATGAATGTCCCCTCCTAAACATTGTCCTAATACATGTAATAGTAATAATAGAGTAAGAAAATAAGAAGTAAACACAATACTAATTATTTATATATTCTTTAATACTGGCAAATTCATGCATCTAAACTTGTTTCAAACATAACAGAGTCGACAAACATGAAGAAAGATCAACATAGCGTTAAAGTTTACTACTCACATTTATATCCCTAGTTGTTTTCTTGTCCTCTATCTGGGGAATAGTAACTGACCTATATGTTTAATCTTTCAAAGGATATTGATATGCAGTGGCGGATCTACGGGGGGGGGGGGTTTAGGGGGTTTAAACCCCCCCCCCCCTTGGGCTGCCAAGTAAACATTTAATGTGCATAGGAAAACGCCATCATAATACTCAGCCCCTCAAACCCCCCCCCCCCCCTTGGAAAAAAGCTAGATCCGTCCCTGATATGAACTTGATGGCAACGAGGTCCAAACGTTTAGAGGAAAGATTACCGAGCTTTAAACTAGGTCTTGACCAGCGTGACCCCCTGAACATTAGGCATGCCTAATTTTAAAGCTTTTTCTAATGAAAATAAACCCCACTATACTTGAAAAGTTTCACTGCTTGTATTGAAAATTTATGGCCATGCTGTGTTAAAGTAATAGACCAGGGGCCTGTAACATAAAGAAATACAATCAATCTTATGATCAATTGTAACTCTTCAGTACATGGTTTCCTATAGACTTACGATTGATTGATTGTATCTCTTTATGTTACAGGCCCCAGGTATTTTATTACAGTCTTATTGGTGTACATGAAGATAATGAATAATGTCAACTTACCGCTTGAAATCAACTTGTGATCCAGTAGGATCGTCGCTAGATTTGATATAGTTATGGACAACACTTGTGGCATTTGGTATAATATATCCATCGAGGTCTGCGTCCTCTTATAATGAGAATTGTTAGTTCATGTAATCTTCTATGGTATCCATGTTATCATGAGCGGTATCTTATTTATTACCGAATCTAGACAGTGTTCCCGTCTGCTCATCCAAATTACCCTTTAGACACACATTTAAGGGGGGCATTCTGCGTACATGGGGTTCTTTCTGGTCTAGAACCACACTCACTAGGAAGAAGATAGCCGTCAAGATCTACATCCTTTTCCTTTACAAGCTTTTTGTAAACTGTGTTCATGTCCATGTACTCATGCGGTTTATTTTGTTCGTTGTCTTGCGTAATACCTACCGGCTCCCACTTTTCACTATGATTGCAGGTGGTTGTGGATACTCTCGGTGTATCTCGAGACAGCGTAGATGTGTCTGCATTTTTAACGCCAGCCACAGGTTCGGGTTTTAGACCAGAGTTACTTGGAAGAAGATATCCATCAAGATCTACCTCCTTTTCCTTTAAGAGCTTTTTGTAAACAGTGTTCATATCCATATATTCGTGGATGTCATTTTGTTCAGTATTATCTTCAGTACCTGACAGCTCTCCCTTTTCACCGTATTGGCAAATTACTCTGGATACTCACGTTGTGGTTGTGTCATTGCGAGACAGCGTAGCTGTATTTACATTTTCAACGCCAAATAGAATTTCGGGCTCTAAGTTAGTAAAACTTGGCAGACTCTTCGCATCAAAGTGTACGTCCTTGTCCGATGTGGCTTTCTTGTTCATAGATGTTGTTTCCACATAGTCGTGGAGGCTTTCACCTTTTCTGGTATGCGGTACAAACATCTGCCCCTCGTCCTCAAACAGCTGATTTTGACAGGGTTCTGTGATCACGCTACCTCTACTCACTCTAGTTAAACGCCGTTCTGGAAGTTTTGGAGGAGCATTCAGATCTTGATAAGTAGAGGCTACAATAATGTTCTGTTCTATTCCTACATCTTTGAAATCCATGTAAATATCATTTTCCTTCTTGCCCTCGACTTGATGGTTCTACATACACAACATGCCAGAATTGATACGAGAAAGACACTCAAAAGGAATATACCAACCCCAGTAATTATGGTAAATGTCGAATTTAGAAGAAGGGTGCTATGGGCTGGCGTTAGGTGTGACAAGGAAAGATAAGAAAATTGAAATTGAAATTATTGACATATTGTAGAACCTCTAACGAGTAATAACATTTAATTGACAATGAAATTATTTTCTTAAAATTAGCTAAGAAAATATACTGTGTATTGATTCAACCTGACTATTCGTGTCCTGCAATATTAGCTGTTGCATTATTTTGAGTCTTGATTGTAACACAATTTCTTTAAATTTGTAAGTCTAACAACTCTGAGATCTACCATCAAGATTTCAAAGGTATACATAAAACCATCTTTTTATTCCAAATGTTTCCCTGTGCTCTGGAGGGTTTATCGAGAGGAAGAGAGAGAGAGTGAGAGAGTTAAAGAGACGTATTACAATGGTTTATTTTCGAAAATTTGCTTCGAACACAACTGAAGGTTTGTTGTAAAAGATAAGAAAATTGAAATTGAAATCATTGACATATTGCAGAACCCCTAACGAGTAATATCATCATATAATTTAAAGAGTTTGACATCGAAAATATTTTCTTAAAATTAGCTATGAAAATATACTGTGTTTGGATTCAACCTGACTATTCGTGACCTGATAACAATGGTTTATTTTTCGAAAATTTACTTCGAAACAAAACTGAAGGTTTGTTGTAAACTGAGGAAAACACCAAGGAGACACAGAATCGTAAAGTTATCAAAATGTTTACCTTTCTGAATGCAAACGACGCTGGCATCCTCAGTGTGGGCACAGTTCTCCACACCAACCCCGGCATGAAGGCAGAGTTTAAGGTCGCTTTCTGTACCATTGCAGTGTACTTCGTCCAGAAAGATGGCACCAGATCCTTTACCAAATCGAGCATCATGTGGAGCCTCCAAAGCTCCAATAAAGCCTAACATTCTGCAGGCAACCTCTGCGTCCTTGAGATCCCATGAATCATCACAGACAGTTCCCCATGATCCCTCGTATAGAATCTCTACTCTGCCTTCAGCTTCATTGCTTCCACCAATTAGACGGAATTGAGAAGTAAAGCGTATGTTTTGAAGAAAAAAAAATCATTCGATTTTCTCTCAATAACTTATACTACCATTCAATAAACATGTTTTCCTCTCTCTTATGTTATACAATAGCAAAGAGGGCAATGGTAGCACTTTAAATTATTTTTTTTTATGTAGCCAATGATAGGCTACCGTTTTATTAGCCAAGCGTACATCATAATTTATCAAGTATGTCCATAATGATGGCACTGGAATTTCACTTTATATTGTTTCTTCTTTTTCTTTCTACACAAATACTGCACTACTTGTTGGTAATTCTGGGAAATAATGTCAAATAGTTTGAAAGGTAGTACATCAGTGGGATGAATGTCATTCTACGCCAAAATTAAGAGAAAGTTCAAGTATGTGTATTTTTGAAAAAGGTCACTTCAAGCCTGACGGATATGACATTCAGACCTATCTTTTGTTATTTAAGATATTTTTAAACAAAATCAGGAGTCCTGAAATTTCAGTATGTGAATCAGGCACATTTACTATCAGGGACACACACATCAAATTTGAAGAATTTTGCTTCACAGTTGAAGGAAAAAAAATTCTTCGTAACTGTAATGGACATGAAACGAAATGGACAAGGATTTTTTTTTAAACTTCTGTGAACAGTTTCAAAAGTCATTGAGTCGTAGGGTTCAGTGAGACGAATTTCGGTATTAACAGAAACTTATAATCACAATCTTATCAGAAATACATGTTTTAAAACTATTGGATTACACATTTCCTTGACAGAGCTAAAAAGTAGCGTAACGGACATCACATACTGTGCTTAATGGACATGAAACTTTTGTCCACTTTCATAACCCTTTATAGCTTTGCTCTAAACTGTTAGGTTTAATATGGAAACCTCTTATAGGTAATTTCCGATTTCCATCATAATTTACTACCAAAAAACATATGAAACGCTTGTGGCGTGAATTAATGAGATCCAAAGATATTTCGATCGCAACTGTCTCCAAATTTTGCCCGAAAGAGATATTTTAAAGAAAATCGTGCGTAAAAGTACTTCAATCCTTCTGATATATACGACTCAAATTACAGAACTTAGTGAACTCTTTTGTGTAATACTAAATTTCTCGTGATAATCCAAATTTTTCTGGAGATATTCCCAATTTCATGAGTTTTGGCAAGTGAAACATTTCCGTGGACTTGCCGAAAATGCTTGTTATCTTTACTTTCTAGGGGAAAAATACCTCCTGAGATCAAATGACACCCGAATCGTTGACATGACTGGAGGAATGGACTCTTATTCCTCTGTGATAACAATCTGCTATGTTGTCTTCTGTCCCATAACATTGGATACCGTCAAGGAGAATATCGCCCTTGCCCTGACCGAACCGAGCAGAACCTGTTGCTGCGAATGCTCCACCAAACCCCAACATTCTGCAAAACAACTCAGGCATCGTGCACATTCCAGCGATAATCACACACAGTTCCCCGGGCCACATTGTAAATTTATTTCTAGTGACCAAGAAATAGTTTAGTTTGACCTTTTTGGTTCAAGCCTCAAGGGGCATTTACGCTGTAAGCAAGCGATTTTAAGGAAAACCAATTTTAAAAAGTATGCTTACTTCAATCTTCTGTAAATGGTTCATCTTTTGGGACAATTTACTAAAACAAAATCATGTGTTCATCCATATATGTACTGCTAACTTATAAAACAAAAACCTACCTCCAGCATAACAAATAGCGCCTGCATCTCTTGCATGATGGCAGAAGCTATTATGTCCTATCCCTGCATGAGCGCAGTCTGCAAGGTTTTCTTCTGTTCCCTCACACCCGACAAAATCAAGTAGAATGCGACCAGAACCCTGACCAAACCTAGCAGATCTCGGTGCCTCCAATGTTCCATTAAACCCCAGCATTCTGCAAACCACTCTCGCGTCTCTCAGATCCCAGTCATCATCACAGATAGTTCCCCAGGATCCATTATACATGACCTCTACTCTGCCTTCAGCGTAGTTGGATCCACCGATCAAACGAACTCGTAATTGCTGTGGATGGGCTGAGGGGGAAAAAGATGTGTCCGACAGTGTCGTTTACATTACCTCAGATTTTGCGAATTTCTATAAAAATAAACTAAAACATTTTCGTAAGGCGCCAGAGGCGTATGGTCCCCATTTTGTCAGGGAAGGGAGAGACTTCCCATAGAAGGATATCTTCTTTCTAGTTTCTACATTTTCTAGGAAGCGTAGCGAAGGATAATTGTTTTTGACACATTATATTACTGTCACAATTTATTTTTGTCATTCAATTATGTTTCATAAAATCGCGAAATTACAAATAGACCCTTTCGGTGCTCAAATGTTAGAGCAGCGCAGCCGGAATATGAAATGGAGGATGATTGAATATTCATAATTTCATATTCGCTATGATTAGGGGAGTTGGGGAGGATGTGGGGGGGGGGGGGGCTACAAAACCCCCAGTCTCCCCCTCGTACGCCGATGTAAGTTGCTAACAGAATACGAATCGGGTCCAATATTGTTTGGATGTCAATTATATTAGTGTGGAAGGCGCCAAATATAATGAATACAATAGGTGCAAACATTTAAAAGTACAAAAAGGGTCCATGTTCTATAAATCATTAATGCAATGATCCCTTGGTACCTATGTTTCTATAAGTAAAAACAACGTCATCCTTACTGCACTTATTTGATGAAAGGAATTAGCTGTCTTATTAAACTTGTCAAAAATTAGTCGGGATAAAAATGAAACAGGAAGATGTCTGGACAATAGGAATTCCTGCTCACGTTTTATATTGTAAGAATAAAAGAATGTATTGAGTGTTCGCTGACATCAAATTACTCGTTGCCTATTGAAACCTTAATTTTATAATGAAATGTCTCAAACGTGCAGGGGGGGGTTACGATACATTGTTGAAATTAAATCGATAAACTCATCAAACAGTTTAATGCGCCTTCGAGATTTTGCTTTCTAACAACTCTCAGACTCTTAAAATGTGCATATTAATAGTAATAACTAATTGACATTTTGATAACACCCTTTTCCGTAAGAGCGCTTTTGTCAGTTCATTTTCTTTTAAATAAGTCTTTATTAGTTTAGAAAAAGTAGCAACATACTGTTTATCTATATCAATCTGCAAGAATTATGTCATGAACCTAATGTATTGGCCCGTATACTAAAAGTGTAACCCGGTGTTAGAATTAGCTTGGTCAAAACAATATGTACAAAATTGTGGACTTTGATCGAGTTTTTATTTGTCACTAAAACACGAATTAGAACGAGTTTACTGGCTACAAACATCAATTTCCACCTGCTTCATTATCAAAAAATATATCCATATTACACAGCAGACATAAAGCAAACTAACCTCCTGAATAGCAAATTGCGCCTGCATCTCTGTCATGACCGTAGTAAGTATAATCTCCAACTCCTAGATGAGAGCAGTCTGCCAAGTTTTCTTCTGTTCCCTCACACTGGACAGTAGTAAGAAGAACACGACCAGAGCCCTGACCAAACCAAGCAGATCTCGGTGCGTCTAGAGCTCCGTCAAACTCCCGCATTCTACAAACCACTCTCGCGTCTCTCAGATCCCACCGGTGATCACAAATACTTCCCCATGCACCATTGTACATGACCTCTACTCTGCCTTCTGCATCGTTAGATCCACTGATCAGACGTACTTCGAATGGATTCGGATGGGCTTCATGAAAGAAATGTGTTTGGTATAGAAACGGAACATTGTAACTGGTTTGTTTTACGCGATATTGCTGTAAAATAACTTGACGTGTCCATCGGCGATGGCATGTGTTCGAAACGAAATAGATTTAAAGTAAGGCCATATGCATGTTTGTTTGTGTGTTTTTTGTTTTTTTTTTTGTTGTTTTTTTTTTTTTGTTATTGTTTGTTTGGGGTTTTTTAAGAAAGATGACTGTTTTCCCTCTCTAATTATTTTGTATTCGGTTAACCTACATTTTTTGAAAATGATGGGGAAAAAACTCTTTGACTAATATCATACAATTTTCAAGTACTTTCAGTAGTTACGAATTAAGTTCATACCTCTCGAGTAACATACTACATCAGCATCTTCGTCATGACTACAGGATGAGACAACCCACACAATATAACAGTCTGCCAGGCTGTCTTCTGTTCCCCAACAATTGACACGGAGAATATCTCCTGACCCTCGACCAAAACTAGCGGATCGTAGCGCATCCAAGGCTCCGTCGAACCTTAGCATTCTGCACGCCACCCTTGCCTCTCTGAGATCCCAGTAATCATCACAAACTGTCATCCATGATCCACCGTACAAGACCTCCACTCTACATTCAGCATTGTTGGAGCCATTAATGAGACTACATCAGTGTGACCAGCGTTAAAAATGGAATTATGCTAGGGAGCAGCGCAAAAAAAGCTCCCCCCCCCCCCCAAAAAAAAAAAAAAAGGTTTTAAGCATTTTGGGGAGTATTTACTCAAAAATTCTCTGACAAGCAGAAAAAAAAAAAAAAAAGGTTATCAGCATTTTTGGGGTGTATTTTTAGTCAAAAATTCTTTGACAACTCCCCCCCCCCCAAAAAAAAAAAACACCAGAATTATGCTAAAATTATGTTAAATTTTGTCAAATTATGCTAAGCATAATGCTATAGATGCTAAAGCGGTCAAATTTCTGCCAGAAAGCAGAATTCTGCTAATTCTGGCAACGTTGGACTACATATAGGTAGAAGAATTTCCATTGGTTTCGGTAAAATTGTATTTCAATATACTTTTATTTCAGTGATACAGATTAAAGGAGGAAAAGCAGTTTACCTTGTCTTGAAAGAGGGCAGGAATCAACTCTCTTTCTGAAACAGCTTCAGTGGCTCTCGTTTTAAATGAAAATTTAAATGAATCCTGGGTGGTTGATCGTGTTTAGGGCATCGAGTCCATTTTGAATATGTGATCCTCTTCACCCAGAGGTCCAAGCACACGAAACTATAAACTCTGAATAAATATTTCTTAAAACTGGGCACACAACTCTCAGGGTGTGAGTATTTCATAAGTTACTTTAGCAAAGATGTGGAATGTCTTTCCAAAGTATACATGCCAGACCATTTTAAGGGAGTGACCCAATTCGCAGACATGTTAGCCAAAAATTTCCCAACAAGCTAGAGATTTTCTTTCTTTTTGAAAGTGCATGGATCTTATTTTAAAGAAGAATGAACTCTTTGTGGAAGATGGCTTGGGTGGAAGCAGGCTATTCAAAGAAACTGGTAAAGTTTCAGAGAAATTCAGTGAGGCATAAGAAAGATATGCATTTCTGAAAGTTGAAATCATTATTAATATGGGGAATCTCCTATTGCAAATGCCCGCTGAGGGGAATCTGCTGTTGCAGATGCCCACTCAAAATGACCTTGTAAAAAAACATGATATCCATAAATGACTTAAGGACAAGAAATATTAGAAATTAAGATGGATGTATTTTGAATAATTCTTTATCCCGCAATGAGAGAGTTCTTCATGGATGACATAATGACCACATGGCCAACAGGAGATTTCCCAAATCACTATGATCGTCGTGATCCCAGCTTTCTAAAATTTTCTTTTTCATTGTCTTATTTTCTCAAACTTTCTCTGATATATTTTGATTTTTTTTTACTTCCTTCGAAACCCAACTTTCTATGAATGGTTTATTCTTCTTTCATGTTACGTTAGACGCAGTACATGACATGCCACTTGCAATCTCGGCTGTGTTCCACTCGACCAATTGTAATAGCCCTTTGAATTTCTTACCTTCCGTGGTACTTATGAGCAAAAGTGTGAACGGGATTATTCCACCTAGTTATAGCCAAGATTACTTTCCCCTTTTGCTGACTTAAACGAATGAAGAAGAAGCGGGACCATTTTTCGTATATTAACGCAGGCGCTGGTGGAGCTGGCCTGCCGAGTAACCGAAGAGTTACATTCATCCACGTAGTGATAAGGAAAGATAGTGGTAGCCTGTCCACCAGCTTTAAGGTCGCTATAGCCAGGGGCGGATCCAGGATTTTCCAAAAGAGGGAGGGATCACAATAGTCAGAAAATTCCGGACTAGTAAAAGAATTATATGAGTCCCAAATAAAATGTCATCAGCTCAAAAGGGGAGGGGGGGTGGCCACAAACTTGGAGTTGTGTACTTAAGGTATGTCACGCTTAAATCCGCCACTACCTATAGCTGTTCGCTGTTTTCCAGTGTTAAAGTTGTCATGCAAGCTAGAGTATGATGCTATATGTACAGTGTTTTGCCGTTTTTGTTTGTAGAGTTCCGTATAGCTTACATTCTAATATCAGGGTGCGAAAATTCTTCACCCATTGCATGTGAGTGATATTTACTGCCAAAGATTTACTGCCATCTTTTTGCTAACCTGATGTTGTTGGGTTTTTTTTTTTCGGAATGCAACTACTTAGTTTATGCTTTAATATCAACACCGAACTATAAAAAGGGATTTTTTTTTCCTGCCATTGTCATGTAACATGGCAATGTAACACGACTACAAAATTATACATATCAATCTGCGGCTTAAGAAACTCGTAAACCTGACACTAAATTTACTTAATTTGTCCTCGTTAATCATCGCTAGCATCACCATCGGCCTGGAAATGACGACCAATTGCGATTTGAAATGAGAACAATTGAGACTATTTCGTATTTCTCACTGATGGTTCACCCCTTAATTCTGTAATATACATATATATTTGATCGAAGGAGCAAGAATCACTCGTTTTAAACTGAGAAAATAACCCCTTATCATTGACAACATGACAGCAAAATTTAAGACAGTGATATGGTTTTAATATTTAAAGAGGAAACCAGTAAAAGCTTCAAAGGAGAGAGAATATCACTATTGTGCAACCACAGCACCCTAGTACTTATTTATGGTGCTGAAAATTTAAATTTCAAGATGAAAAGTGCAAAATATCCCTATTGTATTTGAAGAGGGAAATCCCCTCAACCCCCCCCCCCCTCCCGTATAATTTCAAAACCAACAAGAAAAATAATTACTTTTCAGTTACGTAAAGAAATTACTGCAAACCTCTCGGATTATGGAGTTTCTTTTTTCAGAAATCTGCTGTATGTCACAATGCGACACCGCAACATAGTTAATATAATGAAGGCACATTTTAAAAGGTACAGAAAGAGGAAATGGGGTCTTGAATCTTGTAATCATAAAGCTAAACACATATGAGTCAAATCCTAAATGTTCTCATACATATAAATCAGTAGATTATTGCATCATTACAAATGCCTCTGCCTTAAGACTGTCAGACAAAACTTCTTCTCCTGTGTCTCCCGCTCACAAATTGTTGTCTCACCCGCTGCGGGACACCTCCTCCTCCTCCCACATTCTTCCCATCTCGTCGCCCTACTTCCTCGGAACAGAATTTCCAAACTTCTAGAAGAAGGTAAATGCGCAGTAGTAAATTTATGACAAAATGGCAACACAGTGGTTTAAACATTTTCTGATATTGTGCATCAGCTCATTGTGCGTCGGCATAATTTGCCTTGAAGATTGTGTATTTAGTATTTTTATTTCCATCACGGAGCATTTACTGTTTAAGGTGGTGTTGGATTCTGGCGTGTCTGCTAGTGCTTTACAAGAGGGTGCTTTTTTTATCTCCTGTATTTTTTTCTTGCATAGTTTGTGAGATAGGAAACTTTGACCAAAGCGCAGCCAGTACCCCTTTCGGTTCGTAAACTGTGCTTGTTTTATCCCTTCCCCCCCCCCCCCGCTTTTTTTTTGTTGTAGATGTATAACTGAAATTTTCCATGGGCCGCGGAACCGGGGGGCTGGGGGCTACAGCCCCCCCCCCCTACACACACACACACACACACTTTTTTTTAGTAGACACGTAAAAAAAAACAAAAAAATAATTTTCAAGAAAGAAATAATTTCTAGTAAATTGATAATATTTAATATAAAAGACTGTTACTGTAGTGAGAATTCCTATAAAATGCAGATAAAATGTTAAAGATATGATTTGAATGTCCAGATATTTCCGATTGTATATATCAAAATCTCTCATCCATGTCCATTACTAAATGTTTTCCATTGGTACAAATGGACAATACATTCCTGCCTCTTTAATGCACAGTTAATGCAAAATCTAGGCCTAATAAAGCATGGTATTATAAACAAAGTGTAGAAAACAAGGTCAGATATTTTCAAGTGACTTCTCGGGACTGTACAACATTCTCTAAAATGACAGTCTATCTATCACATCTTCTACAAGTTCATGAGACTTCTTTCAAGATTCAGAATGACGCATCAACTCTTTAGAGAAATTTTAGGATTATTCAAAATCTGGCGCTGTGGGGGTGAGGGGAGGGATTACCACCAGTATTTCAGGAATTTGGGTATCCTAGAAGTTCCCCCTTTTACATAGATTACTTTAGATAAGTGCTCCCTTTTCTTTATATTCCTGCCCGTTCCACAATCTTAAAATTTGATTTTATTATACCATTCATAATAATATTGCCAGAGGCCTATTATAATCTGAGAGGTGCCCCTTCTTCCTTGACAACTGTCCCCTTTCCTTAGTAAGAAGTACCCATTCCCCATTTATAAGTATCCTTTATATTATAATACGTTCCCCTTTTCCAATCTTATCCCGTTGGCTACTGAATTCTCTTATTCCCATATGATTCATACAGGATACACGCGGTTGCAGTAGACAATGGGTTAAAATTGCCCCTATTCTTTCTGATAAGTGCTTCCTTTATTTTATTTTTATAAACGAGCTTCTTCCCTTTTCATCTCTCATAAAACTCCAATGAAAATCTTTCCTTCGACAATTCCCTTTTAAATCATTTACATCAAATGTACCTATTAATCTCTTTCAATAACTGCCTTTTCCATTCTCATTTTTTAGATATAAGAATTACCCCCTTTCCGTCTGATACGTGCATCTTTACCTGTGGCCAAATACTCTATTCAAATCTGAGAGGTGCCCGTTCTTATTCGACAAGTGCCCCTTCCGCCTTCTGTTAAATGACACATGACATCTCTGATGAGTGCCCCTTTACACCTCTCATAAGTTTTCTTTAATTCATTTTGAAACGGGCTCCTTTTCTTTTTAAGAAGTACATTTCCTTCTGATAAGAGCCCCTCTTCCTTTATAAAGAAAAAAAAACACAAAAACAGCCCTTTTCCATTCTCATAAGTGCCCTTTTTACCTCTGGTATAAAGTGCCAATATTCATGTGCGACAAGTACCACATGTTTCATCCTCTGATAATTGCTCTTTTTAATATAACATACTCCTGCTCCTTTTCTTCTTTGATAAGTGCCATTATCGTTCTTGATAAGGGTCCCTTTTTTCTTGCTCCATAATTTGTGCCCCCTAATTTATAGCGATTTAGAGCAACTTTACTTCAATTTCGTCAAGGCTTGCTCGCTACGCTCGCTCACATTTATATTTGATATAGTTATGTTACTTATTAGCGGTCTTTTCAGTCTGTCATGCCGAGACTGTGTTTAAACACCTTTCAGAACTTTTTTTCCTCTCTTTATAAGATGTTGTTGATCACCATGCAGCCTCACAGATCTTAAAAAATTGCTCGCTCGCTTCGCTCGCTCGCACATTAATATGTAAGTCATCAAACCCAACTGCAAACTTTGATGCTTAAGTAAATTATATTAGAGCATATGAGAGAGAAACATAATTGAAATCCTTATAAATGTAATCACAATGTAGGGTATATATGACAATGTTTAGAAATTGATTATTTTTTCACGTTGTAGGTGCCCCTTTTTTCCAGAAATAGCCCTTATCGGTGCCCCTAAACTTTGGAAATTTCCCCTCAATGTTGTGATCATACCCCCACTGCTTAAACTGAATTTACGCCGGTGAATTAATGAGTGAAATCAGATCAGCCCCCCTACTTTCAAAAACGCTCCGCGGCCCCTGTTTTCTATGACATAGTTAAATAGTCGAAATGTGCCCCCCCCCCCTCACACACATACTGCTATGATCTTAATACTTTTAAATGACAGTCTTCAACATCAAACTACTATGTCACATGGAAAGATATCAAGCCTCTTTAAGTAGCGAAAATTGTAATGAAATTGATCTTTATCTGTTTTTTGGCTTTGGTCTCCTCTTGGAGTATGCTGAATGTAGAAGGATTTTTAAATTTGCTGACAGCTATAAATAATTATTCTTAGGCTTTCAGATTCCCGCCAAGGGTAAAGCTGATCCTCATATTTTCAAATGTAAAAATTACCTTTTTTCCGCATTTCCCACTAAGGGTGGAAAAAATACCGACTTTAATTTTGAAGGGATGGAGGGTGGGATGGAGGCTAGTAGTTATGAAGATATTATCCTTGTAGTATACTAAGCACGTATACTTTGTTTCTCAGTTTGTCGACAGCACAATCATTAAGCTCTTCTGCTCCCGAAATTAATGACCATTGTGAAGGGGGAAGAGCTGATATTTTTAGAACATCAAAATAGCAAAGAAAATAGTTATCAGAACTTCAATAAGAAATGAGGAGATAGATATTGAAATATTTTAATTACACTCAACTGGATACAAGTTTTGTGAATAAGCAGTGTACATAATATACAGAGTCTATTTACAATATAAAGTGATTACATCAAGTTGTATTATCTTAATAATTTCTACAGCAGGATATACGCAAAGAAGAAAAATAATATGATCTATAGATTCCGATTCCCATTTTGATATCATTCAAATATCGCTTTAATGTCAAACATAATGGCCACAAAGGAGGTTTAAACCATGGGTAAGGTTTAAACCTCCGTAAGCGTACTAAAATAAGCGTAAATAAGTGCACATTGCCCATGCGCGCGCTCAAAGAAAATATATGATTGGACCGGATTCCCTGCGCATGTACGCTTAAAAAACCCAGGAGGGGGTTTAAACCATGGTTTAAACCAAACCTCCTTTGTGAATTCGGGCCAATAACTTCAATTATGTTACATAATCATCATACAAAACTATTATTTGTTTAATTACAAAAAGATATTACAGAAAATATATAAGCCTGTCGGTCCAGTTTGAAATAAATTTGTTTTCTACATTGTTTCACCATACTCACCACATTGGTTCAACATACTTATGTACTTATGTTCGTCATCCTATCGTATATTTTGTCCAAGAATATTTTTGAAATAGAGAAAAACAGATTATTGACTGATTGTACAGTGTATGACATGTTTACCTAATAACTGGTTGTGATTGTGTGTGAGAAGATCGTTGTAATCATTGTACATGTCCATTGATTTTAGCTATGATTTGCTTTCACAGAACCATATTAATGCTGGAATATAAAATGAGAGTAGATTACAGTCTACCTTATTTATGGAAGAACCATTGCAGCACAGGTGGGACATAATTCGTGTAATTGCATATGAAGGGTAATGGAAAATAGGAATATTTTATTATCATGCGCAGGCGTTAATGAACTAAGGAGGCGAAAAGTTATGTAGCACTTTACTTTTAGAACATATGACTACCATTAATCAAATGTGATATCACTTTCGGTTTCCATCTTTCTTAATTTGGAAAATCCTTTTTGACCCTGCTGACCTGATCATTTATTACGAAAATAAATGGAAAAGTCTTTAGTTTCATTACAAATGCGAGATAAGTCTATCTGCAACGGTAGTAATCGATGACCATTTATCCTTCCTCTCTATACATTTTTTTCTACAGTGTTCATGTCCATGTATTCATGGATTTCACTATATATGCTTCATACTTTCATTCATAGGGGCCTGCATTATTACCTTTAACATTTTAGAAATGTTGGAAGCTGTCTGAGCGACGTTTTTATGCGATTGTGCACTGGTTTTCATTTTGTCATCATTTTCGGTGGTGTCGTTCTCGGAGTTGACAGTTGACGGCTTCTGGTAAAAAGTTTTCATATCAAAGTATTCGTGTATCTCATTTTGCTTCATGCTTTGGAAAATTTTTACTTCATTCCCATTTCCACCCGTTTTGATATTCTCTTCCGATTTATTGTCACGATTTGGGTCAGGTGTTACGGGCTTTCCATCCTCTGACAGTACTTTCTTTTTCGGAAGGATATATCAATCGATATCTAAGTCCTTTTTAGTTTCGGGTGTTTTGTATACGGTTTTCATGTCCATGTATTCATGTATTTCGAGAGATTCACATCATCATCATTGTCTTTACGATCATTAGCTATATTTGATTCATAATTGTGATAAAGCACACCAGTTTGTTGTCTATCCGGTAATCTAGGTGGAGCGTTAAGATCTTGGAAAGATGATCCTACTGAAAGATCTTGCACCGATCCAATGTTCGTAACGTCCACATAAATATCTGCGTCCAATTCTTTCGCAGCCCTTCTCTTTCGAACTCTACAAAGACAGCACCCACATGTCAAAATCAAAATGATGCTAAAAAGTAAAACACAAATTCCAAGGATAATTATCATCGAAAGATATACCCATGGTAACAGTAGAGTCGCTCTTGTAGTTGAGAAAGTGAGAATTTCAGTTTTAGTCATGTTAATCGGAGTAATCTGAGCATAAGAAGCGTTTTCAGTACTTGAAGAACTAAGTGTTGTTACATCAGACACGACAAATCGGGAATAGGCAGCAAGATCTATAACGAAAACAATCATTTGAAAACGAAGAAGTGAAAAAAAAATTACTTTACTGAAAATTTGTCACTGAAACTGAAAGTTTATAAAGCATTTCCCATTTTCGACCGGTTTATCTTATCAGAAAAAAGATAAGAATATGCCCTTTAAGGGGATGATAATGTTATAATTTTAAAGGTGTAACTTTTATATTATGTATTTACAAATCAAGGAATGAAGCATGAAGATTTCACAACAAAATGTCATCATTGTGCCTAATATTCCTAATTTTCGACGTTTTCTCTTCTATCATCATCATGGCACCTTTTACGTATAGATTTATTACAGAGGATGCAAATTCCATTATGATCTATGTTTTGTGGTTTTAGGGCGATCCTGCTATTCACACACCACACATTTTGTTGCCGATTTGTCTCACGCTTTTGATTGTCTAACCGCACTGGAGATTCTTTAAGGTCGTCTGTCTTATTCGTGATTTGGTATACGATCACCAATTAGATACACGAGTCCTGGATACACAGTGCAATTAGTGCTATAATATACAGCTATGCTATTACCTGCATGACCTGCACGACTACATATGACACTAGCATCCTCCTTGTGCCCGCAATCGTTGACTCCTGTATGTGTGCAGTCTTTAAGGTTTGTTTCCGTCCCATCGCATTCAACTCCATCCAGAACGATATCACCGGAACCTGGACCGAATCGCGCTTTGGGTGGAGCGGCCAAAGCCCCATCAAACCCTAACTGTCTACACACAACCTTAGCGTCGTTCAAGTCCCATGAATCGATACATACAGTTCCCCAAGACCCTTCGTGTAGTATCTCAACTCTTCCTTCAGATACATCAGATCCACCGACAAGTCGAACTGGTTTGATTAACAAAACAAACGGAGGAGATTATCTTATCTTTTACAACCACAAACACGACGTGAAAATATTTTCTTTCGGTGAAATAAATAATGTCGATTCGAAAAGAGGAAAAAATGTGCTTTGCATAAAAACAACGGAGTATGAAATGAATCTTCCATCAAGACATCACGTACGATTGCAGTCTTTCAACGAATGGGGTATCAAATATTTTCTGTGTTACAGTCGTGGACGGGTGTGCATGTGGGTAAGCACGGTGAGGGAGCTGGATCATGTCAATTATGAATATAATTATGAAAATGACATATATCGAGGAAAAAAGTAAATGACTTTTAATATTACTACTATTATCCCATATTTGTCGCTCTAACTCTGATCCCAAATTGATTCTTATTGTGATATAGTGTGTTTGATTCCCATGTGCGATGTACCCATATTAATCTATGAAAAATGAAATTTAGTGTAAAATTCAGTGCCCTTCGTAATGAAGCTTTTCATATAGAACATCATTGCATGCAAAATATGTTAATTTTAAAGTCAGTTTGAATGAATGAATGAATGAATGAAAAATAATGAATGGATGAAAGATGTCGATATTTATAACAATTTTATTACAGTTGAGCACTTCCTATACAGCCTAAGAGACACGTAACACCAGCGTCTTCGTCATGTTGGCAGTTGTGCACTCCAAACCCTAGATGTGCGCAGTCTGCAAGATTGTCTTCCATTCCATCGCACCCGATTAGATCAAGAAGAATTTCACCCGAGCCCTCGCCAAACTGGGCTGAACCTTGTGCTGTTGTGACCTCGGCGAATCCTAGCATTCTACACACGACCCTTACATCTTTCAGATCCCAGTCATAATTTTTAAGTTGAAGTCGGATTTCATTGAAATCGAGTTCAATGTTCAGATTAATTGCTTTCTACTGCGCTGTGTTTTTAAATCTCAAATGAGAACATAAGTAATGTGAAAATTATCAAATAGGTATAATTATTTGCCGGTTAAAGATAAATCATTGTACTTACCTTCCCAAATCCTATTCTTGTGTTGGCATCACTTTTGTATTTACGTAATTTGATCTTTGACCTTGCTCGCTCCAGCGGTTGTGGTATTCTATAAGTACCGATAGTCATAAGTCATACATCTAATTCGCAATCTTGTACATTATTGTTCATGGCTGTAATGAGGTATTGCATCATACAAACGCAAACATGCTTAACCAAAGCACATACTTTTATCGAAAAAGTATGTTTTTGTTTTCTTTGAAAATCAAAAACAGGGTGTTACTAGTATCTTTCGTTGGCGATCGACAATATACTCATTATATAAAATATACTCACTAAATAAAATTCTAATTCTAATTCAAAATCTACACTTTGATTAGGAAATATAATTTTTATATCGCTGCTCATAACAAATATTGTTTAGAGATTAGCCACTGAACTAAATGTCAGTCATTGCCGCTTCCTTTTTACTCGTTAGGACATCGAGAGAGAAAATAGATACCCCCCCCCCCTCCCACAACAACAACCAAAAAATATCTAACAAAGAGAAACAGAAAAAACGATACTCCAAAGTAATTTTAGTCGTTTTCATTGCAAAATAGGTCAGAACTTGAAGAATTGATGGAGCGAGGTTTCTCAAACTCCACATTGGAAATATTAGATAGATGATCGCGTTCATAAAAAATATCAATAGTTGTAACTTATGTTGCGTATGTTGAATAAAATTTGTTTACCCATGATGCATTTTCAATGTATGATATAAATACAGTTCTTCTTAGATGTATTAATCGGTTATACGATTTGAGTAGAGCTAACTTAATACTGTGATGCAAATGCAGTGTAGCCTCCGATCCATCATTTACCACTATGGGCATGTTTGGGAAAAGTATACAGCTTAAAGAGATTTGGTAACTTTGTGGAGGCATGATTTAATAAATTGTTGAATGTTGATATCTGTCTTGGATATTGATTTTCAGAAGGATAAATGAATAGCCAGGCATAGAAAGGTTTTCAAATATGTAATGCTATTATTAAGATATCTATGACTGAATACTCCCATTTACGAAATCGTATGGCCATACGCTTTAGTGTATTACACTGAGTCTATGGGGGGAAATGAGTCTGGCATATGTTTTCTTTTGTGAAGCACATGATGATTTTGAAGTGCTTTTTTTTTCCTGGACTTCATTTTTACACCATATACATACTCTCATAGCATGTAAGGCCAGGCAGCTCATATTTTATCAAGCCTCTACAAAGTTACCAAATCACTTTAAATACATTCTGTGAACAGGAGACTGGACACAGACATATTCCATAGTGTACTCTAGCTGACTTATGAACGTTGGATTAGAGAAGGGCAGCAGAGCTAGACTACCGAGCAGCCCAGCAGGTGGAAAACTTTTCAGTCAAAATCTGTTTTGGGGATGTCCACCAGAAATTGACATTCCAGCGAAGAAGAAATCATTTTGAACGAAGACCAAATCATTTTCTGAAAGAAATACTTATCAATAAGATGTCTTTATATCGAAATTGATCGCGTGTTTATCATTTCGGGAAGTTCTCTGTTATCGAACCCTTTTTATACGACAATTTATTATGACAGAAATCGACTCTCGAAATCTACCCAAATTGAATGCGAGCTTGCAGTTTCGATTCTCACAATTCTACTCAGATTCGTAAAGTGTTTATGTGTTATACTTGTGTATGTCATATAAATTTCCTCAGTCTTTTCAGCGTGGATGTGTATTAGCCAGCATACAGGTTAGCTTAAAATTTGAAATCTTTTGAAACACCTAACCCGCAAGCTACAAGTGAAATGAATACAGATTATTCCTTTAAGTGTTTGTTGAGTTGAAAAATTTACACAAAACGCCTCCTTCAACATTAGTTTCCACTCTTTGTTTTCAGCGAAACGATCTTTTTAACGTTGAGCAAATTCATCATCGCTAAGTGTACGGATACTGAAATACACTGGTTAATTTACGTTAAAATATTGTGAGAGGGATAAACCCTTATATATATATATATATATATATATATATATATATATACATTTTTTTCATACCACCTCCCTTTTTTTTTTTACATATTCGTTTCAAAATAAAAGCTTGATTGTCATTTGCAGATAATAATATGCATAAGCCAGAGCAAAAGGAAATGAACTGTAAAAGAAGGATTTCTTCTTTTTTTTTTAAATCAATTCAAATTCAAATTCAAATTCAATTCGGTTTTATTTGATCTCAGCCAAAAGTCCGAAGACTAACAATGTGAGTTTACAGACATGTCATATATTCAATTATTATTTTAAAAAACAACAATATTCAAATGCATATACAAACGAAAAAAAAATGGAAAATATATGTATCAAAATAAATATACATGTATATATTAAATCAAAAGCATGAAAAATAAAGAGGCAAAAGAAATAAATTACTATGTCAAGAGAATGTACTGAAGAAAGGCCTACCACATATGGAATAATAATAAACAAATGAAAAACAAAGAGATAAATGAAACTGATTAGTATTACATATAAAAAAAACAGCAATTAATATTAAGCAATAAAAGCATATTCATTAATACTTAAAGCATATTCATTAATACTTAAAATTTCACAATTTAAAAATTCAAAATTTTCTAAAAGTTTAAAAAATGGAGTCATGGCAGTATTCTGATAGTGATCACAAGTGTGACGTGAGTACAGTGAAATTTAAATGCGAAATTTAAATGTAACATATTGAATTAAAATTTAGCATATTGCACATAGAGGAATTTGAAAGTCTCTGGAAACATGTATCATTGGTTACAGTAAGAGTGGCATATAAAGTGAGTTTGGTCAAAGTTGTACTGAAAATCATCATCCATAGAGAGATAGAGAAAGAGAGACATACAGAAAAGAGACATACAGAGAGAGAGAGAGAGAGGGGGGGAAAAAGAAGGAATAGACTGAGAGAGAAGAAAGAAAGGGAGAGACAGAGAGAGCAGAGAGAGATAAAGAGAGAGGGGAAGGGGAGGGAAAGAAAAGGGGAAAAAGGAAGAGAGAGATCAAAGAAAGAAGGGGAATGAGGAAGTGAGTACAAGAACAAAAATACATGTGGTAACGAGCGAAAAATGAATCGAATGACAATCAACATGACAGTAAGTATTGCACTTATATTGCTGAAATACCTGTAATGCATGCTTATAGTGGAAAAAAACCTCTACTTATTATTCAGATATCGAATGAAAGACGGGATAAGGGAATTTCGGTACCTCTCAGTTCTCGTCCTAGGCAGGGACAAATCAGATGCATTAAGCAGGGTACGGTTACAGTCCCAATGCTCAAACGAAGAATTATAATCAAAAACTTACTTCCTGAATAACATGTGGCGCCTGCATCGCTATCATGACCGCAGTACCTATAATTTCCAACCCCTCGATGAGCACAGTCTGCAAGGTTTTCCTCTGTTCCATCACACCTGACCCAGTCAAGAAGAATGCGACCGGATCCCTGACCAAACCTAGCAGATCCCGGTGCTTCCAAGGCTCCATCAAACCCCAGCATTCTACAAACCACTCTCGCGTCTCTGATATCCCAAAGACGATCACATACAGTTCCCCATGACCCTTTGTACAAGATCTCTACTCTGCCTTCAGCATCGCTAGATCCACCGATCAGACGAACTTGAAATGGATTCGGATGGGCTAAATTATTGAAAAGTGATATTAATGTGTTGTTACTAATTATAAGTTTTTTTAATGCGATAAGGCTTGTATATTTTTTAGATTTTTCAAGGAAGGCCAGCGTAAAAGAAGAAAGAAATGAGGATATATGAAAAATTTTATTATTGTAATCTAGAACGACAATAATCATTTAAATCGTAATTAAGATTTTTTTTCTTCTTTTTTTTTCCAAAATAGGAAAGTACCTTCAGAAATAGAACCAAGACAAACTATGAATTTAAACTGCACTGTCATTTACAATTGTCATTTACAATTACCACTGGTCATTTCCTCAGTATAGAATAAGTTAATACCTCCTGAGTAACAAATGACACCAGCATCTCTACGATGTCCGCAGGAAGAGGTAACCCATATGTCGTAACAGTCTGTCAGGCTGTCTTCTGTTCCCAAACAATCGACATAAAGAATATCACCAGATCCCTGACCGAACCGAGCAAAACCAGGCGCTTCCAAAGCTCCGTCGAACCCTAGCATTCTGCAGACTACCTTTGCTTCGAACAGATACCAGAAGGCATCACCACACAAGGTCATCCAGGATCGATCGTACAAGACCTCCACTCTTCCTTTAGCATTGCTGGAGCCATTGACGAGACATACATCTAGGTAGAAGAATAATAGTGGGATTCCCTGTCTCGGTACGAGAGAATCTTCGCTCTTTAGTTAAGTTTCTGCAGTCAGAGTACACTATTAAATCAGTACACAAAGCTCTTGTCCAAGTCAGACTATGGAATCAAAACTTGTTTACCTAATTCATATTTTGTGGACAAAAGGAGCAGTGAATCAGATCCATATTTTCATTGAAATTCTGCATTTCGTGAAATGTTCATAAATGTGTAACACGATCTCGAACGATTCCACGAAACCCACTTTTGATAGCGTTGCGCATAGTCTATTGAAATGTGCGATCCTTGTAATTTGCTCTTATAATCATAATCCTAATAATACCTAATATAACACTTACATGATTTAAAAAGTGCAGAGCAAAAAAGTACCAGTTGGGAAAAATCCTCCAAAATGAATAATTTACAATATCTGAACAATCTGAATTGATTGGTTAGAGTCTATTCAATCAGATGACACTGTGAATATCAATAAAATTGTACGGTTAAGTGAGCACTGGCTACGTGTGTAAAGTTCGTAAAAATAGCCTTGTGCAGAAAATGTTGAATTTGAAATTGGTTCAAAGTGCATGCTCGTCAACAAGTCAATTTGCCTTGTTTGCTGAAATATTGATTTGAACAATAAATAAATTGCCCCCTTTAATTACCCCCACATATTTATCCTTTTTTAAATGGATATCAATTTCAAAAATCCATTTCTGGATATGCCACTGGAAAACTAAAAGGACTACGTAAGAGGTTAGAGACCAAATGACTGCTCACATGTAATTGCTGCCGAACAAATACTTGGCTCCAATATCAAACTTAGCATGTTCTGCGCAAGCCCAATTTTACGAACTTTACAAAGTAGCCACTGCTCAGTCAACCTTACTATGTCTGTCTATACTCATAGTGTCACTTGGTTCAAAAGACCCTCACAAAACAATAAGTAAGAAAAAATCATCCAAACATTGTGAAATTTGATTTTAGGGGATTTTTCCACATTGTGTACTGTTTGTGTGAAATGACCGCAAAGTGGATATCTTCAAAGTTTTGCGATCGCGTTGTATATCTCTTGCGCTGGTAACCGATCAAGAAAACGATTGATGAACATATTAATAAATTTTCTTAATTTCTTCTTTAATGCATGATGCATTTTCATTCATTTAATCTGTTTGTCCGTCTCCCTTTTAATATCGTTCTCTTTTTTTTCTGCCTCTGTGTGTGTGTGTGTGTGTGTGTCTCTCTCTCTCTTTCTATCTTTCTTTCTCTTTCTGTCTCTCTCTGCCATTTTATTTTATGATTCACACCAGTTTTCAGCTCTGCTTTTTTTTTCAGACCAACCTTCCGTCCCGCCATTCACATCCATTTTCACTCCTTTTTCATTGCTTTCCGCTCCTTCTCTTTTACAATCTTAACATAAAAATTTAATACATAAGAATGTCAATCATATAAATAGTTTACCTAAATAAATCCCGTTTTTCACGACGTGCCCAGGCATTAAGTCTATGCGCCAGTCATTCATCGCATTTTTGTTTATACTATTAGTATTCATTTTACTTTCGTTTTTATTCATGGGGTGCGTCAAAGACCTCGCCAGTCGGTGAATTTTCATATTTTAGCTTGCTAAAAGTCTGACCAATGGGTAAGCCTCCGGAATGTTACATGACCACTGGGTAAGCTTTTCAGCCAACCAATATTACCTGACAAATGGGTTAAGCATTATAGAAGCTAGCCTGTGGCTGTGCAAAATAAGTCAGATGGGGAATGGGGGGGGGGGCACTCAACATATGCGAGGTTATTGTATATAGATAACCTTGCACTTTGTACCTTCGTACCGCGATGAATTGCCTCTCATAGCAAGTGTGTGATATTTTGCACATAATGTGTGCTGGAAAGGAGCAAGATCGCCGGCCAAAAACAGCCTGAAAACTTCACTTGATCAATTGATAAAGATCCTATTGAAGAATCTGGCATTAAATTATATATTCTATCATCCTAAAATGTAGAAGGAAGCATTTCTCAAAATTTTGCCGATTATATTAGTGTTTTTATCTCTTCAACTTAGAGGTCGTGACCACCGCCAAAATTGGCACAGCCCCACATAGTGATGGTTCCGTGAGTCGGGGGGGGGGGGGGGGTATCACCAACTTTCCCTTTGTTATTTCTCCACAGTTACATTATGTCAGAAAACTTTGATATGCTGAAAAGCTTAGGCTAGCCTATTCATAGGCCCATGCCTGTGTGGGACTTTGTCAAACTTTCACTTTTGCAGTAGTCAAAAACAGAAGAAAAAAAATTCTCTAAGCAAGATTTAATTTTCTTGAATTTGCTAGATTAATTGATTCACACTCAGGGAGCCATCTCTATGTGGGGCTGTGACAATTTCGGCGGTGGTCACGACCTCTAAGTTGAAGAGGAAAAAACACCAATATAATTTGCAAAATCTTGAGAAAATACTTCCTTCTACATTTTAGGATGATAGAATATCTGATTTCTTGCCAGATTCTTCAATAAGATTTTTATCATCTTGATCAAGTGAAATTTTCAGGCTGTTTTTGGCTGGCAGTCTTGCTCATTTCCAGGACACATGTGTGCTAGAGATCACACATTTGCTATGGTAGGTAATTCTTCGCGGTACGAAGGTGCGGAGTGTGAGGTTATCTACAATAACCTCGCAGAAGTGTGAGTGCCTGATTCAGGGACTCTTAAAACTCTTACTATGCTACCAATTTGAGGTTTGACAGCTGAAAGTGAAATTGTAAATAATTCTTTTCCTCTCATGTATGAATGATCTAGAATGGACCATAGCCTGCTAATACACACAAAACCTATTGAAGCCTGTTTACACATAAAAGCTATTGTGGAGTACAAGCTTATCTTCAGATAAGCTTGTACATGTATAAGTTAGGCTAACATACCGAATGTGGTTTGAAAATGATTGATCCTTTAACTTTTGCTAATGCTCAAAAGATGGTTTGGGTGAAAAATCTTCTTGATGTGAATTATATTGCCCCCTGGAAATATATTGAATTATCTTTTTTAGAAAAATTCAATGTTGATGTTTCATTTTTGTGGAATTCCTTCGCTCCAGAAAATATCCTTAAATCACTTGGTAATACTCAACTTGCTGAATCTCTTCGTGCTTGGTATCTATACAGAGAAGAAGCTACTGTAGAATTTTATGGTCATAAATTTTCAGAACTAAGCGCTTGTCAATGTCTTTGGTTCAACAGGTATATTCGTTCGAAATCTAAATCCTACTTTTTTACGAATCCTGGTTTGATAATAACATTCTTACCATTTCTGACTTATTTAACCCTCCTTTTCCAGGCCATAAACTTTTTGAAGAATTAGTTTTAGATTTTGGCATTTCTTCTGGTAATAGAAGGAAATTTAATTTCTTAATGAAAAATATACCTGAAAAATGGATTAAGAATTTTGATGTTGATATATTTGGGGTTCATGAAACTGTAGTCCAAAAGCTTTTGAGTACAAAGAAAGTCCCGAAGGATGCATATAATACTCTAATTGGCTCTCTTGTTCCTGACAAAAGATATTCTTATTGGTGTGATAACATACCTGTAGCGGTTACTTTGAATTGGGAAAAAGTACACACTTCTAACTTTTTCTGTACTATTGATACAAAATTGAGATCGTTTTATTTCAAGATTTTCCATAAGGCTATTGCTTTAAATGGGTTTCTTTATAAGATTAAAAGAAGAGATTCTCCAAACTGCTCACTGTGTGATACTAAAGATGAAACAATGGTTCATTTATTTTGTGAATGTGACAAGGTCGTATCAATCTGGCATGATGTTTTGGATGTAATTTCACAGAATTGTGAGAATTCTATTAATGTAACTAATTTTGAAAAATTATTTGGTATTTGCAGTGATAAGTTTCTTACATATTTGTTTTTGCTTTTGAAATATTATATCTATATTTGTAAGTTTAAAAATAATCTCCCCAATTTTATGGCATTTAAATGCTTTGTTGAAAAACAGAGAGAAATCGAATACATGTCAGCCAAAAAAAGAAACAAATTACCTGTTCATTTTAAGAAATGACGTTTTGATTTATGATTTCCCCTGTTTCCTTCTAGGCCTTTCATACGACAATGTATAATCTAGATGGTGCTATTTTATTCATTTTATATACATGTGTATTGTATTGTTCATGTAGTTTGTGTGATATGCATCAGATAGTTCAATATCTCTCTCGTCTCACATATATTGTATACCCTCTCCTTTAGTTATTTATCATTTCTTATGTTGGTTTACTCCTGCAACCCTCGGCATAGGCCTATACATGTATAGGCCTTTACTTTTTGCCCGCTTCTTTTTTCTTTTTTATTTCAATCGAGTTTTTGTATAAGATACTGAGGAAACTTGACCTTTTAGTTAAGATTCTCGCTGCATATAGGTTTAGTCTTGTTTTCTTCTTTGGCACTGATGTATATTTTGTGTACTTTCATCGTTATATTGATTACTGTACTTCACTGCCCACTCCACTGACTCAGAAATTGTTTTGTCTCTATCTTACCCCGATTTATCGGGCAGCTCTGCCTGTTTTGGCTGGCGGATCAAGGGTGCCTTGTCTTGCCTTGGTTCACCGATCAGTGCAGACTTCTTCCTCATGATATATGCCTGGTGTGCAGTGTATGTAGGTTGTGTTGTGTGGTTATTTTGAGTAATAAATAGCTGCGCTGTGCTGGGCTGGTCAGTGTGGTATGATTCTGTTTATGGAGTCTGTCCCTGATTGGAGGTGCCTGGGTTGGATGGGGCTCCCGACTGCTCCGTCTGCTTGTTTTCTATGTTTTTAGAAAGGATTTTAGGGTTTTACTTTGTTCCTTGCTTCATCTGAGCCAGTGGTGTTTGACTTTTTATGCTTAGGTTTGATATACTTCCGCTGATTTTTTTTTTTTCTTTCTTTCTTTTTTCCCCTTTTTATGAGGGGGGGGGGAGGGGGTTTAAATTTATATTATTTTTTGTTGATGTTTTTTCTGTATTTGTTGTCTCTGTTCATTCCAATCTCTGTAACAATTATATGTAAACCTGTGATTCTGATGATCTAATAAAACATGTAAATATAAAAAAAAGTTAGGCTAACATTCTCAATAGCTTATCCTTATTCTATAGAAAAATTATTAACAACTAAAACAAAAACCCAAAACAGTACAACTTTGATATAAAAAGAAACTATAAGCTCATGCACTTCTTTTTTCTTTTTTCTTTTTTTTTTTTTTGGGGGGGGGGGATTGATGACTGTAATGTACATATCCTCTGTCATTATTCAATAGTTACCTTACCTCCATGTACATATCCAGTTCACGTTCTCAATAGCTTACCCTCTAGCGAAAATTATAATTTGAAGAACCAATAGGCCCTGCAATTCAATATACATTTTTTAAAGAGTAAAAACAATTACTACAAGATCATCCACCTTTTTTTCTCGGGGAAGGGGGGCAACAATAAATATACTCATTTTTATGAGGGGGGGGGGAGGGGGTTTAAATTTATATTATTTTTTGTTGATGTTTTTTCTGTATTTGTTGTCTCTGTTCATTCCAATCTCTGTAACAATTATATGTAAACTTGTGATTCTGATGATCTAATAAAACATGTAAATATAAAAAAAAGTTAGGCCAACATTCTCAATAGCTTATCCTTATTCTATAGAAAAATTATTAACAACTAAAACAAAAACCCAAAACAGTACAACTTTGATATAAAAAGAAACTATAAGCTCATGCACTTCTTTTTTCTTTTTTCTTTTTTCTTTTTTTTTTTTGGGGGGGGGGGATTGATGACTGTAATGTACATATCCTCTGTCATTATGCAGTAGTTACCTTACCTCCATGTACATATCCAGTTCACATTCTCAATAGCTTACCCTCTAGCGAAAATTATAATTTGAAGAACCAATAGGCCCTGCAATTCAATATACATTTTTTAAATAGTAAAAACAATTACTACAAGATCATCCACCTTTTTTTCTCGGGGGAAGGGGGGCAACAATAAATATACTCAATTATTTAGTAAGCTAGATACACTTACATGTCATCCGACCGAAAATGATTTTTTTTTTTCCTAGGGAGAGTCTAATTTTAAAAATAAAATTAAATGAGGGGCAGACCAAAATACAGTGTATCATTCACATTTATTTAAAGTTAACAGCTTAGATACATGGGTTACCCATTTGTCAGTTAACTCCGATTGGCAGAAAAGCTTACCCACTGGTCAGGTAACATCCCGGTAGCTTACCCATTAATCAGGCTTACACAATCGTCAGGCTTACCCATTGGTTAGGTAACGACAGGCGTCGATTCGTTCGGTAAAGATAAAGCAGTGGAGGCGCAAGCATTGTTTGTGAACAATGCTCTGCCCCTCCAATGCTTTGTCTATTTCGAACGAATCGACGCCTTACTAACGTTAGCAACCTGGTTGAAAAGTTTGGAGCTCTGAATAATCATTCAACACTAGACCACATTCACTCTACATTCTTTAATTGAAATTTATCTTTTCGGAAAAGAAAGAGTGTATTGTGCGTTCATAGACTGTCGGAAGGCGTTTGATATTGTTGACAGGACGTCACTTTGGAACAAACTACATTTGCGTGAAATCGATGGCAAATTTTTCACAGTGATCTATCACATGTATACACGGGCTAAATCGTGTGTTATAAAAGAAGGTGAAAATTCAAGCTTATTTGATTGTTACATTGGAGTACGTCACTTATCACCCTTGCTCTTTGCACTATTAATAAATGATTATAAAGAATTTATTCTTAAAGGTATCGTACAGTAGTGGGAAAGGTGGCGCTTTGGATATTTAACTACTTTGTCAGCTGGAATGGAAATTATTACATATACTGTTGTGAAATGATTAATTTCGAACATAGGTGACGTTTGTTTGAAGAAAAATGGTTTAGAAATGGCTAAAATGTCCAAAAAAATAAACATCGAATTACAAGCGCGGTACCGCGCTTGTAATTTGATGTGAAAACAGTGTGTGTAACAAGTGTGTGCGAACCGCTATGCGCCGTTGAGCCGGGAGCGTCGGGGTAGGTGGTCCTTAGCGAGGGTATAAGGTAACCGTTGATATTCGATCATTTGAATTATTTTACTGAAAATCACCGGAAATCATGAATAGAATACCGGATTATCTCACTCATGTATCTTTTTATTGAAGCCGAACAATATCAGACTATATTTGAGCAGTTTCATGCCAACTTTCATTTTGCTACCACTACTGTTTATTACCTTTAAACGCTATGATGGTCTGGATATTTTGCCGAGGAAGCTTCATTCATCATTACAAAAGAATTGAATTTATGCGTACATGAATTTGTTTGCATTACTATACTCAGGGAATACCATTATACTTGCCAGATATGAGCAAGAACTTCAACATGCTCTTAATGTAGTATCGGATTATTGTAAAAGGTTGTTGCTACATGTGAATATAGACCCCCAAAAAAATGTCTTATTCTCCCGCTGTAAAGGAAGGGAAGTTCATATTTTTACTTTTGATAACCAGGTTATTGAAGTAGTTGACGACTATTTATAGTCATAGAATTACCTTCTATAATAACAATAAATTTCGAAAAGCTCAGGTGAGGAAAGTAAATCAAGCCAGAGGGCAATGTATAGTATGTTATCTAACATTGACATTGTCTAAGATTTATCCCCTTGATTTACCTGTTGATATTCCAATTGAATTATTCGATCAACTAATCTTACCGATACTCCTCTATGAGTCTGAAGTATGGGGATTTGATGTGCTTCAAGATTTGGAAGTCTTTGATATGACATTTTGCAAACAGTTTTGAGAGTTAATAAATTGACAGCGAATAGCATGGTACTAGGTAAACTTGGAAATTTCAACTTAGAGAAATATATTGAAAATAGAATGATAAACTTCTGGTAGTCCGACAAAAATGTCTGGTATGATCTATGTCATTGCGATTTGCGAAGATACTTTTTGACCAGGTGACAAGTTAAAGAAAATAAAGCAAATTCTTGATAGGTTGGGCATAACAAATTTATATGAAATTTGTGAATCTTCAAGCAGAGAATGGGTAAAACAAGATGTAGATCAACAAGATGTAGAACAAGGAACACAAGATTCTCACATGCAGAATTGGTTTGCATCAGTAAACGAAAACTCACAGTGCATAAATTTCAGAAAATTAAAAAAAATTTGCCTAGAATGTTACCTCACCGATTTGAATAAATAAGATTGGATTGCTTTTTTGTAAATTTCGTTGTGGAAATCATCGACTTCCAGTTGAATCAGGAAGATATGAAAAACGTCAAAGATATATGAGGCTTTTTACACTCTGCAACCTTTAAACAATTGGTGATGAATTTAATCATCTATTCATTTGTCTATTACTGACTAAAGAAAGGAAACTCCATCTTCAAAAATGACCGACCAACATGACCAAATACCCTCAAAATGAATCAGTTCTTCAATTGTGAAAAATCAGTAACTCGTTCCAGTTCAAAATTGCGTTTTAAACAAATGTCCTCTGTTAAATCTTTGCCCTGTGCTTTATGAAACCCATGGCTGCTGGATTGTTTCTTTTGTACGTGATTTCTGTACGTGATTTCTGTACGTGATTTCTGTCGACGATCATCGACAGAAGCGAGAACCCGGAAGTGACAGTGGTCGACACTAGCGGGCTATTAGTTAAGGCATCAGTGGACGTCCATGACTTTTCACCTAGCTATGCTCTAAACTTATCCATGCATTAGCCGTAGCTTCACAGATTTGACACATAAATACCAAAAATAATGAAAAGAAATTCCCAAGGCCAAAAAAAAATTATTATTGTTAACGTTGCGAACTTTTAAGTTCGCGTACGTTGAAAACAATATTTGGGTTACATGTCGTTTTTCCGAAGGTTCGTATTTCAGAAGGTTCGTTACTCCGAAGGTTCGTAATTCCGAAGGTTCATAATTCCGAAAATGAAAAATGGTTCATAATTCCGAAAATAAAAAAATAGGGTTCGTAATTCCGAAAATGAAATAAGGTTTGTAGTTCCGAAAATGATATAGGGTCCATAATTCCGAAAATAAAAAATTCCCGTTTATGAACTATATGTTTACTGACAATGAAATCCATACCATATGAAAAAGTAATTCATATGCTTTCCAATGGAAACTTATTTAGGTCTCCAGGGTCATGCATCACTGAACACCATTGTCTTCAAACTTCTTTGCAAAAATCTAGTTGGTTCACTTTCTTGTGAAATGGCCTGAGTGCTCCAATACTCATTGTGGTTGATTTTCTTTTTTCAAATTTGTCTTAATGACATGTTATTCACCTAAGATTCAGGATTTTTGCTTTGGAAAACTTTTTTTCAGATAGGAATCGTTTTTCATAGAAGACGGTCTCCGTGAATTTCAACAAAGTTGCATGCCAAAGAACCACTGCGAACCAGAATGAATGCAAGATCACAAAGCAATGCAACTTGAAATCAAACGGCATAAAGAAGGAAAATATTCTTAAAAATCGGAGGAAGATGCCTGCAGCACTCAAGACAAACGAACATGTTCTCTGTGCTCTCTGAAGATCTCACTTCTTCTTGGTCAAAGTTTATGACTAACAACTCGTTCCATGCTTTGTGAAATTCATAAGACTCTTTGTTAAGGTGTAGATAGATTAGGAGGTGGAGTAGTATTTTACATACCGCATCAATATGAATATACATTTATACCTAATATTTTTTTATTTATTTATTTATTTAATGTCTTCTTTATAAAAAGCAGGGTAGTCCCATTCAAGCCGCAAGGCCTGCTTTGCAAGGGAGCCCTGCTGTAACAAATATGACAATCCTAAACGATGTTTTGGAATCTCTTTTTGTTGAAATTAATGTTCCAAGAGGTAAAAATATAATATATCGGCCTCCTCAATCCAATCATAACAACATTTTACGATCACTCCAAGAACTCCTTCTTGATCCTGTGCTAAAAAATAAAGACTGTTTTCTGATGGGTGATTTCAACATAAACTTATTAACTTGCAATAAGAATACCATTTCACAAGAATTTCTTGAAATCTTTTTGTATAGTTCTTTTCTTCCACTCATTACCAAACCCACAAGAGTGACAGATCACTCAGCCACTATTATTGATAATATATATTTAGTAATATCCACCCTCTTCCCAAAGCAGTTATTATCCTTTCTGATATTTCCGATCACTTTCCAGTTTTTGCTCACGCAAATTTACTACAGAACCCCGAACTAACACTACATATCGAAAAATTACTGACGCAGGTATTGCCAATTTAATTGAAAATCTACAATCAACAGACTGGTCAAATGATTTTGACTCCACAGACGCTAATGAATCGTACGATTTTTTTCATAAATAAACTCAAATCCTGGTTTAGATACTCACATTCCGCTTATCACCCAGAAAAGACCAAATCACCAAAAAATTCCAATACAACCTTGGGTGACAAAGTCACTTTTAAGATCTATTAACCGCAAAAATAATCTGTACTATAAATATATTACAAAACCAAGTGATACCTCGCGTAAAAATTATACTTTTTACAAAAATGTCCTAAGCATTTTATTGCGTGTTTCCAAGAAAGAATACTACACTACACAATTAAACTTATAAAAAAAATGATATGAAGAACACATGGAAAATTCTCAGTGGTGTACTACATAAAGATAAAAAAAACTCACAAATAACAAAAATCAGAAATGATAACACAGTTACAGATAATGCCACTATTATTGCAGAAACATTTAACTCTTATTTTTCACAAGTGGGGAACAATCTAGCGCAATAGGTGCCTCCAAGCAAATCCTTTCATGATTTTCTTGATAATCCAAATCAGAACTCCATATTTTTTTCTCCCACTAATGCAAGTGAAATAATCAATATAGTTAACAGTCTGTATGTTAGGAAAAGCGCCGGGTCCGACGGTATTCATAACTCCTTGCTAAAGAGAATAATTAGTGTGATCGTTGATCCCCTAGTGCATATTTTTAATCTCTCTCTTAATTCAGGACAGGTACCAGACAACATGAAAATCGCTAAAGTAATACCTCTTTTCAAAAAAGTAAACAAGGAATTTGTTACTAACTATCAACCCATATCTTTATTAACTTCTTTATCAAAAGTACTTGAGAAAATAGTCTATACGAGAACATCCGCTTTCCTCAAAAAACACAATATCCTGTCAACCTCTCAATTTGGGTTTCGCGAAAATCATAGTACTTCGCATGCAATTTTGTCCTTTATAAATAAAGTTGCTAATTCAACTGATCAATGTTTTCATACTTTTGGTATTTTCCTGGACGTCTCCAAGGCCTTCGATACCATTAACCATGAAATTCTTCTATATAAACTCTCATATTATGGTATTAGAGGAAAGGCCTTGGAGTGGTTCAGGAATTATCTCACAAACAGAGTACAATTCGTATCTACAGACAACCATTGTTCTAGTACGTTTCCGGTTAATTGTGGAGTACCACAGGGCAGTATCCTAGGTCCTCTTCTGTTTATCATTTATATAAATGACATTCAGAAATCCTCGAATACTCTTTCATTTATTCTTTTTGCCGATGACACCAACCTTTTCTTTTCTCATCCACATGCAAATGAACTTCTTAGAATACTAAACACCGAACTTATACGTCAAGTAACAGATTGGATCAAGGCTAATAAAATATCTCTTAACCTGCAGAAAACCAGTTATATGCTTTTTAGTAACAGAAGTGATTATCTTCCCGGTAAGTCGGTAACATCATTTTTGATAACACTGTCCTCCAAAAAGTATCTACAACTAAATTCTTAGGAATTCTAATCGACAATAAACTAACCTGGAATCCGCATATTAACAACATATGCAAAACCATCTCCAGTAACAGTGGAGTTATTAACAAACTGAAATATTTCCTTCCTTCTCCCACTGTACTCACATTGTATTACACTTCGATGTTACCATATAAATTATGGTATATTAGCATGGGGTTGTGCAATACAAGCACAATTGAACAGAATACTTCTTCTTCACAAAAAAAATACTTAGAATTATTTTTCATGCAAATTATAGATCTCATACTGATATTTTATTTTTCTAAAATAACATCCTCAAGGTGAAGGACATTCATCATCTCCAACTAGGCCAATTTATCTACAAATTAGGTAAAAATGAACGCCCTGCCATTTTTAACGATATGTTTCGAAAGAACAACACCATACATAAATATCCAACGAGACCAGGCAATGCTTACCACCGGCTTATACTAAACAGTCGGGTCGCGGCGTGGCGCGGCGCGGCTCGATGGGTAGAAATTTTCCAATATTTTAAAGGAATTTTTTGTATGGTATCTTTTTTTTTTTTTCTAAACATTTTTCAGGAATTTTATGTATGATTTTTTTTTTTTTTTTTTTTGGTGTTATTTTTGTATGTTATGCTGTGTTTATGTATTTTACCCTTAGAAAAAAAATCTAAGGGAATACAGCGTCTCTGTCACTGACCTAGCAATAGATTTCTTTTTAAATTTTGAACATTCCTATTTTGGGGGCGCGAAATGAATGAAACCCTGGAGAAATACAGGCCCTATTTGTGGAATTTAGGCAATTGCTATTATAGGCAAATTTATGATTTCTTTCAAATGTTTTATACTTTGAAAGTGCTTTTTATGGACTTATATGGGGGCACAAAATTTAATAAGCTCCTGCTTTATGGTGGGGGGGGGCAAAACAACTAGAGTCAATTTTGGTCTAACTTTAAAACGCCATTGGGGGGCACGAAATAGCTAGATCCAGAACATAATTATGCGAGGGAGCAAAACGACCAAGCTTTAAAATTTGTTTCGCATTTCAAACCTTATAAAACACCATTTCTTACACATTTTGTCCTTGATTGGGGCGCAAATAACCTTCAAACTCAAAGACCATAAATTTTCTTGTATTTCTCCCCCTTTTCTTTCTCTCTTTTGTGTTTTTTGCGCCCCCTTCAAGTGCCGCCCGGGCCACGTGCCCCCTCTGCCCCCCGTAGATAGGCCACTTTATGTATGACATGATACTTTACTTGTAATTTTGTTACGTCAAAAATTTATTTTAGTAATTTTGTATGAAATGTTTAACTTAAAAAAAAAAAGGTGACCTGATCGCAGCATGAATTAATTTTTTGATTAATTATCCAATGAATGAATCGATTGATGGATTAATTAACTAATTGATCAATTAATCACTTACGTCAGTGGCGGATTTAGGGGAGGCACATCCGGCCCGTGAAAGAAAAGTATGTATTGTCGCCCCCATTTTTTCGGTTGTGCCCCCCTTTTAGAACGGAAACTTTTTTTTTGTTTTTGTTTTTGTTGCTTGTCAGAGAATTATGGAGGGGAACTGGACCTCCATACCCCCCCCCCCCCCGAGCGAATTTTTGAGGTCTGGTGAATTTTTTTTTTTTAGTTAAAAAGGGGCCCCAAAATGCTGAGGACCTTTTTTTTTTTTTTTTTGGTTGCTTGTCAGAGATTTTTTGAGTTAAAAAGGGGCCCAAAAAATGCTGAGGACCATTTTTTTTTTTTTATTGCTTGGCAGAAAATATTGTGAATATTGAGCCCCCTCCCTCAAGAAATCCTGGATCCGCCACTGACAATACGCTTAGCTTTTCATGCAAAAGTACATGTATCACAATGACTTCTTCAGGGAAAGATGGTGACAGGTAAGCATCAATTTGATTTAGTTTTGTTACGTTTACTGACATCTACTGACTTGAGAACCTAGATCTATTGACGTCGGAGGCATCCTGTTCTTTTTACTGCAAGTAAACAAATTCGAATTTCAAATTCAAAAAAAAAAAATTCCTTTTGCTTTTTTCGCTGCTCATAAAAAAAGATACCATACAAAAAATTCCTAAAAAATGTTGGAAAATTTCTACCCAGCGAGCCGCGCCGCGCCACGCCGCGACCCGACTGTTTAGTACAAGCCCTTACCACCTACCTCTAACAAGAACACTCTGCACAAAACACCTTTGTTTTTCAGGTACTGGAACATGTACTGGAACTCTTTAGATAAAGAAATTAGAGAATCCCCTAGTCTTAACATTTTTAAACGTAAACTTTAAAAATATCTGCTCAGCCTATACCCCATTCAAACAAGTCAAGGTTGATACCAAAAAAAAATAATTAAACATTCACCCTTTTCATGTTTTCCTGTGAACACGTGCCTAACGACCTTGTTTTTGCTCCTGCTCCCAACTTCTTTTCCTTTCCATTTCCCGTCTCTTCACTCTTCCTCTTTGTTTTCCTATAAACCTATGTTGGCATACCGTGATTTTTTTTGAAACTTTCGCAACTATTTATCCAACTATTATAAATTTGTTTGACCAAAACCCTTTTACGTATTTAGTCTTTAGGGTATGCATCATACAAGCATTGCTTTCTCAGCATGCCCCCTCCGTTTCATTGTATATGTTACGTCAATAATGATCCGTTCGTGTAAATTATTTTTTGTACTCTTCTTAGTACCCTTTATTTTTGTATGTTAGTTTCATTTACTAAATTTATTACATTGCTTTATGTTTAATGATTTGATCGATATGTATCATGTATAATTACTTTGAAACGGAAAATAAATCAAATCAAATCAATAAATCATTATGAAAATTTCTTACCAATTTCTACGAATAGCAACAAAGCTAGTTAACAAAGCCATTCAACCAAAACCATCCCTATTGTGTTTTACAAGAGAGTGAACCAACTAGAATTTTGCACAAAATTTTGAAGACAATGGTGTTCAATGATGCGTCACCCTGGAAACCTAAACAATATGATATGAAATTAAATGCCATTTAATACATAGATTTACAGGAAATTTTCAAAGTGGGTTTCCTTTTTTTAAACGCCCAGTACAACCATTTATTCAAGCAACATTATCTTAAACTTTTGATGACATGAAAAGGACAGCTTGTGGAGTGACAGGTGCTATATTGAATGATACTAAATTTTCCTTAATTACTGTCTGATACGCAAAAAAACCAAATGAAAAGTTATTTTTGAAAACGAATATTAATTTTAAGAAATGTAATGAAATCTACTCAAAAAAGGGGAAAATATACTACACACTGTTTTCAACTTTACACTGTGCAAAACGCAGCTAGATACTTGTCGTAACTTTCGAAGTTTCAACAAATGGAACTATACCCTTGCGAAAAAACATGTTACTGCCAAACAGAAGACAGACTAGTGAATTTTCAGACATATTCTTGTTAAAATGAAATACTTAACCTTCCCAAATATTTTGTCTTAACAGCCTGAAATTTAGCATTCAAGGAATTCTTCCTAGCGGGTACTCATTTACTTCAATGGCTTGAGCCCATGACGATCATAAAGAAAATCTCAGCAAAAAAAGAATAATAGGCATTACTGATTCCGGCATGTCTTTGTTAGCAAAATCATGGTGTAAAAGAATCCACTTATATTTCTTAGCTAAGCTAACGTAATCAAATTACGTTACGATCAAGAATATTGAAGAGAAGTTCAAGTAACATACTTCCAATTTAGATGGAGAAACATCTTCTTATTGCCACACACAAAAAAAATATGAATATCAGTGGTTTTGTGTTGATTCCAGTATTAATATCGTGATTTTTACGTTGCCATGTTGTGACCTCTCTTCTTCGACCCCTTTTTTGTTTTTTCATATATTTTGCAATTTATGTTTTTAAATTTACTCTAACACGATAAAAACTACTTTTGAAAAATAAACTCAAGGGCAATTTCAAAGGCCTATTGTACTGCCCATAGAAATCTTGTTCGGATTACGTAATACGCCATTGTAATGTTCGCACATTTCTAAAGGTGATAGACAGGGCTATTGAAATCGTCTTGAGTTTATTTTTCGAAAGTAGTTTTTATCGTGTTTTTTCTTCTCGGCATTAAACTAGACTTTTTCATGTTTGTGTCATTAATATGGATTTCAGTTATTCCACTTAATCTGAAAATATTCTCTCTCTCTCTCTCTCTCTCTCAGAAAACCTTTATGTGTAACATGTGTGAATTATTTAATATGTTTTGTTTTGAAACATCAAACAGAAAATAAAACGACGTGAAAAATAACACCTCGATGATAACATTTTGCATAATAATAAATGTATCTCAGAGAAAATGTTTAACTTTCACGGACCCCGCTGTACAAAGGTACACTGTCGCTTGGTCTACCACCACTTGGTCTAATTATCAGTTCGTCGAACTCCACGTGGTCTAACTTCACTTTGTCTACAACCAGTTTGTCTACTTACCATTTTGCCTAATTTCCATTTGGCCTAATAACCAATTCGTCTAATACTCAGTTTGGCTAACCCCATTTAGTCTAAAACCCATTTGGGCTAATTTTCACTTCGGCTGATTTTCACTTCGTCTATTTCCAAATAGTATAACAGTCATTTTGTCTACAAGCTACATAGTCTAATATCCATTTGGGCTACACCTACTTTGGCTAATACCATATGGTCTACCTATTATTTGGTCCAATTCCATTTAGTCTAATAATCAGTTGGGCTACTTATCATTTAGTCTAACTGTCATATGGTCTAATGACCATTTGGTCTAATATCCAATTCGTCTAATAACCAGTTAGGCTACTTATCATTTGGTCTAATTTGCATATAGTCTAATGACCATTTGGTCTAATTACTGTTTATTCTTCTGCCATTTAGTAGCAAGTTGAGAAAGGACAGGGAAAAGAAACTATTTAAAAATTAAACTTCAAAGAAGTCATCTACGTAAATGTGCATTAAAAAAGTTAATCACCTTGCTGCTGCTTATATCAAGATCAATCAATATCCCTACATTTTATATATTAATTATTTAATTTATTGAAATCAATTATTTAGTATTATTTTTTAGTATTTAAAACATTCATAGGTCTCCTCTTCCTTTCATAACTTAAATAGAAGAACCTGATTTTGTATTGCACTTCAAATTATGTTTGTTGGGTTGATAATCTGTTATTCATGTTTCTTATTTGATATCCGAAGTACAAATGTTTGTGCAAGTAGTCAAAGCTAGGGGCGGTGCCAGGGTATTTTCATAGGAAGGCCAAGACGACCCACAGATTTGGGGTTTCAACGAATTGGGTACCTTTTTTGGAAAGGGGGGAACTTGATTATAAAGGGTGAAGACAAGAATGGAAAATGGTGTTTTGATACGTTGCTGTATACCCCTACATTGAATTTTAAGGATATATTTTCTAATCTTTACATAATATGCAATTCTGCTCTACTCCTAACTTGCAAACGAGCGACCGAAAATACTATGTTCTTGTTGAAGGTCATGCATGGTGCTTGAATTATACAATGATTTCATGACGAAGATGCCGCAAAAGCGTTTAATTTCAACCACAATCTCTCAATAAAAGAGATAGATAGGACTTTATGTTACTGCCATGACTTACAATAAGTGAGTGCGAGCGAGCGTAGCGAGCAATTAGCTTCGGGCGGGGATATCTTAATTGCTGCAATTTTATTAAACTTTTGGGCACTGTGTCCCCAGCTCTCGCTAAGTTCCTGCTCAAAGGTGTCACACTGTTGTCATATCAAGAACTAAATATTCTACCATTAAGCTTCTCTGATTCTTTTGAGCTATGCAAACGTTCAGGGGCAGCGCTACAGGGGGCGGTTGCCCCTATGATTTTTCAAGTGACCAGAAAGAGAGGAGAGAGAGAAGAAAAACAAAAAAAGAAGGAGAAGAAGAAGAAAGAAGAGTATGCAACTATTATTATCATTATTATTATTATTATTATTATTATTATTACTATTATTATTACTATTATTTGTTCATCTAAACGTAAATTAACTTGCTCGTTGGCAGGGGGCACAATGCCCCCCCCCCCCCTCACCTTTCCAAGCACCCAAAAAGTGTCTCCTGCTACCCACAAAAACGCCGCTTTTTATACTTGTTCACTGCCTTCTTTTTCTTCTTCTAAGGCAGTGGCATATCTAGGTATTATGACGCCCTAGGAAAACAGTGAATTTGCGCCCGCCCCCCCCCCCCTCCCCGACTCAAATTATTTTATGTGAGGAAGCGAAGCTACCGAGCAGTAATTTTCTATTTATCTATTTTTTTACCCTTCCACAGGGTTCCTTTTATTTATCATCAACATAACAATTTTGACAAAAGATCGTACATATATATGTGTTTTTTTTTCCATGATTTGTCATGTAAATACTTAAGCACTAGAGTATACCATAATAATTATAACAAAATATGCAGCCGCACAGTGGTGTATTGGATAGTTTGACAGAATATACGTTATGTACAATAATATATTACGTACAAAACAGGCAAAGAGAACATAGACTCTCAGAAACATGGTGAAATGAAACCATTTTTTTTTTCAAACTTATCTTCTTTAAGATTTACCTTTGATATATACTTTTCCATATCATAATATGTTTTGATAGCTGTCAAAACTTTTTCAAACCATTTTTTTTTCAAACTTATCTCCTTTAAGATTTATCTTTGATATATACTTTTCCATATCATAATATGTTTTGATAATAATAAATAATAATATATCATTTATATTGCGCCTTTTCATAAAGATACAAAGCGCATCAACAGTGAAACACATAATACAAAACATAAACAGAAAAATACAAGCCTACACAGTAAACAGAAAGAAAGATTAGAAAAGATGAGTTTTTAGACTAGTCTTAAATGATGCAAGAGTTTTACATTGCTTTAACTTGGGGGGTAATAAGTTCCAACACTTGGGGGCAACAACTGAAAAAGCTCTATCACCTATTATTCTACCAGTTCGGGGGACTGTAAGTGTACTACCAGTGGATGATCGTGTATTATACATGGATGTGTGCACTTGGAGTAGATCAGATAAGTAGAGAGGGGCTTGACTGTTGAGACATTTATAGGCGAGAGTTAAAGTCTTGTATGTGACACGATTATTAACACGGAGCCAATGGAGATCATTTAAGAGAGGGGAGACATGAACTGATTTAGGTTTGCAATGGATGAGTCGAGCTGCTTTGTTTTGGAGAAGTTGAAGGGAGTTAAGATCTTTGAGCAATATGCCATTGAGGAGTGAGTTACAATAATCTAGTCGGGACAAAACGAGAGCTCTAATGACCGCATGACATGAATCTTTATCAATGAACTTCCTAATTCTACTAATGTTACGAATATGGAAATTAACAGATCGGGATACATTAGCAACATGATCAGACATATTCATATGCTTGTCAAAGGTAACACCTAGTATACGGACAGACGGCAGAGGGTTAATGATGGTATGTTCATCGATCTTCAGTTGGACGTGCTGTAGGAGTTGGTGATGCTTGGGAGATGCCGCAATCATAAACTCTGTCTTGTCCTGATTAAGTTTGAGCTTATTGGCAAGCATCCATGATTGAACATCAGATATGCACTGTTGTAATTTATCCATCGTTTCGCTAATGCTTTGGGGAACTCTTGGATTACACACACAGTATATCTGGATGTCGTCGGCATAAAGATGGTATCGGACATCATGTTGTCGCAGGACATCTGCCACAGGCTGAAGGTACATGTTAAAACACTGGGGGCCAATGACCGACCCTTGATAGCTGTCAAAACTTTTTCAAGCCTTGGTAATTGACTTTTACATTTAGCTGAAAATATTAAGATACAGTTAAAAGTGTTATTATGACTTTCATTCAATCCAAAAAATTTACTTTGGTGTGTGAGTTTAACTTTTATTTTGGTTTGACTGAATACCCATTTTTCAAGTTTAGCCCATATTACCGTACATTTGAATATGGACAGTAACAAAATATATGCATAATTGTCTCTTTAATGTTGTTACAAAATGTACATTGCTTATTATCAACTATTTGAAATTTCATCAGTGAATCTTTCATGTAAAGTATTGGATTTAAAATCGTATATTGAAACCATCTCATATTTATATCAATAGTTGACTAATAGGGAATCAGACAATATGAACACCATGTCTTATCCTCAATTTCTAAACTCTGTTTCCATTTGGTGAAGCTCTTACATTCTTTCTCATTATGATTTAAAAACGAATGATAAATATGAGAACATCCTTTTTACCATTTCAATATAAGAGACAATGCTTCTGTATAATGCATGCAGGTTCTATCAACTTTGGTATAACACTTTTTAAAACCGAAATTGGCAACCAACTGCACTATTCTTTTTTTTTTTAAGTATTCTTTTATTCTTTCCTTTTCATTAAAAATCAATATTCTGTACAGAAATATAAAGTACATTTTACAGATTACAGAAAAAGTAAATATTAAGAGTCTAGCAAAAATACAAGTTATAAACAAGCCCGGTATACAAGACATATTACAGATATCGGTATTTTGTTGTTTTTGTTGTTTTTTGTTGGTTTTTTTTTACCTCAGCACAGGATAGAGTCGAGTCAGGACAGCAACCCCCCCCCCCCCCCGGGCCCCCTAAGCCCTTTCAAAAAGCTCTGGCCACAACCTATACAGGGATGGCCAACAAAATGACGCATAGTGTTGTTGGTAGGTGCGTAGACGAAAAGGGAATAGCCCAACAGGCAAGTAGCCTTTATAGTGATAATTAGACAAAGTGATGTTTAGACAAATTGGCATTTAAACCAACTGACAATTAGACTAAATGGAAAATGGACTAAATGAAAGTTAGACCAACTGCACATTGGACCATATAAATGACATGTAGACCAAATGGATACAAGACCAAGTGGATTTTAGACGAAATGCCTGTAGACCAATTAGTTTTAGACTTACTGTGAATTAGACAAACTGACATTAGACGAACTGATAGTAGACCAAGTGACAACAAAATAAAGTAGACGAAATAGTAATTATACCAAATGGTAATTAGACCAAGTGATAATTAGCCCAAGTGGTCATTAGACCTTCTGGTTATTAGACCAAGTGCAAATTAGACCAAATGAAGAGTGGACCAAAAGGGTTTAGTGAAGATAGCCCCTCTGGAAATTAGACCAAGTGGTTTTAGCCCAAGCGTGCATAAACCCTGTACAAATGGGTGTACTAATAGGTAATTATATCCTCAATTCAAATTAACATTTATTTTCTTCCACTGATTTTGGCAACATTCACCATCTGTTCCATAGTACAATTTACATGAATATAAAGTATTATATCCCTCATCGTAAGATTGTTGCATTAGGAGTGTACACAACAAGAAAATGAATAGTTTTACCAGAAAAGCCGTTTCTTGCCTTCTAGTGCGTTTTTCCTACTGACGTCATCGAATAGTTCATTTTTTTCCTCATCACCAGAGGGAAAAAAATGAATTATTCGATGACGTCAGCGGGAAAAAATGAACTATTCATTCCCCCCCCCCCCCCCCCCCCCCCATACGCAACTGCTCAGCCTGAGAGCGTACTACATTGTGACGACATACATTTGCGCGTATCTATTGATTTAGGCATGCGTTTGATATCCACGCAAATTCACCCCTTCTTCAAACTGTTTGTGTATACGTGTGCGGTCTATCATGCATACCCTACAGTGCATATGATCACGTAGATGAGAAGAATTAAGCTTTTGTTCAAGATGACGGATATAAAACAAATATACAATGACTCATTATCGGAACAAGCTAAAAATATTCGCACTCAAGAACACCACATAAGATACTATTCTCCCTCTGGCCGATGGCCCTCAGGAGAACAGTACAATTTGGTGTTCCTTCGATGCGAATAGTTTTAGCCAAATCCTCGAGTGCCATTGTATATTTGTATAATATCAGTACAATCAAGAACTTGCAAAGTTGCAGGGAAGAAGGCGCAGTCCCAACTTAATAAGCCAGATGCTTGCAGCGGGTAAGCCTCAATACACAAATGCAATATAATTTAATACAGGAAAAGAAGAAAGGGACAGAGAGAGAAGGAGAGAAAAGGATAGGGGAACTTGGAGTAGAGGGAAAGGAAGAGGACTGCAACACAGAAATAATCATAATCGAGTTGTATGGCATGCATGAATAATATAGTGGCAAGATATACGGTGAGAGTAAAATATCGAAATATTCACAGGCATTCTTACAAAAAAAAGATACTGGAAACAGGTTAGAATGATAGTAATCGAGCATAATAAACAAGCAAGACATCATGAACTGTAATCCAATATCATACACTTTTTGAGCTTCCATGAGAAGCTTAACAGAGACACAGAATTTCTCATGGGCATGATGGGTGTAGGTAAATCGTTCCAAAGCTTAGGGCCGGTGAAACGGATATTACGTTGAAAAATAAGTTTACGGTGTTTGGGAATATAGACTTCATCGGTTGATTTGTTACCATACTTATGAATATCTGAAACACGTTGGAAAAGGCCACAGAACTGGGAAGGTAATTGTAAGTTTAGACATTTATATAACAAGGTACACTGTTGAAATTTAATTATATCGAAAATGCGAAGCTTCTCTCTTATTTTAGAGATTGCAGGGCCCTCAGAAGGAACAGCACTGAATCTGATGAGGTTTCTCTGAGGAAACAAAATTATTATTATTATTATTACTACTACTATGATGGTGATAATGATAATGGCGATGACAATAATGATGATGATGATGGCGCACGCCCTGACCCAAATGGCTTTCCACAGGCTCCGGTCCACGTGGCTTCAACATAATGAAGCATATTAAACTAAGCGTGATACATCGGGGGTGTGTGGTATTTAACATGATGGAAAGGAAGAAATCAAAGATCATAGAACAATGACAGTAGAGTAAAACAAAGACAGAAAGACAAGATGACAGAAGGATGGAAACAAAGAATAACATAGGGCAAGGTGGAAGGATAAAATGCCTTTCCATAGGCTCTGGCCACGTGGCTTCCACACTATATGTGACGCAAATATCCTTAAATGGCATAAACTGAAATGAATTTCTTTGCTTTTTACTTGGTTTGTGGGGGTTCTTTATGTGGTATCATAGGAAAGCGCATTTCATGGCCATCATTTTGAGACAACTCTCATATTTTTATGACAATCTTATCGAAGCGTGTGACAGTGTGATGCATGATAAATTTATAGAACATAATGGCGTCTACAATGTCTACAATTTTCAAAATCTGATTCTCTTCATTTTGCCTAAAAGAATATGCCTGCAAAATTTCAAGAAAAACAAAGATCGTTCAGGGGACCAAAGGCCGGAAACCGATTTTCCCCATAGACAATACGTGAAATGCATGGGCGGAAACTGTGCAGGATCTGTATTATAACCTGACTTAAATGGCGATTTACTGAAAATTTTCTGTGAGACCATATATCGTGTTTGGTATCCCTGAGAAGGGAATTTCATTGCGGTCACTTTGAGATGACTGCCATTAACGAGCCATTTAAAATAAGCAAATTATTCAATATTATATAATGCAAGTAAATTGAGGTTTTTCCGCAATAACTTTGCGATGACGTCATTAGTTTTTTATAAAATTTGGCTGACAGTTGTCAAATACATACATATATATACACATACCCACCAAATTTCAAAGACGTAGGTTTACTGTTCGCAAATTTAGAGGAAGTTGAAGTTATTTCGGCAATTCCGTAAATATCGTGATTTTTACGGGCAATTTTCGCAAAGTTGGTCAGTGATAAGGTACATTTTCTTTTATTTGGCTGAAAAGGGTATATCTTGAAGTATCTAAATCCAGAAAAAGGTTTGTGTTTACCCAGGCATGACGGAGATACGGCCACAAGAAGATAGTCGGTTTGAAAAGTTTAGATGGCACTCTTTATATTATGCGTGAATATTTCAAGAAATTTAACGTTTTTCAACATGGCCCATTTCGGACTTAAATTTAGAGTATGAAGATGGAATTTTTTGTATCAGCCTTTTTATTGTAATGAAAAAAAGCAACTCTCGGGCTATCTAGAGCAATTTGTTAGAAGGATGTAGGATGTAGGATAGTGGAGATAGGCAAGGAGAAAGGAAAGGCATGAAAATGGCATGAAAATGGCCCAAAATGGACAAAATGGCACCTGCACAGTCATGCATGGGTGATTTCGAAAAATGACAAGTTCAGTGATCAAGATGAAATGGCAAGGAACATGCATATGAAATTTAAAAGGAAATGGACAAGAGGAAGGGACCTAAAGAGAGGTCACAAGCACTAAGTGCAAAATGAATAGGATTTTGGTGGAAGAAGAAGAAGAAGAAGAAGGAGGAGGAGGAGGAGGAGGAGAAGGAGAAGAATTTTTTTCTGATGCAGAACGTGAATGAAAACAAGTCAATGTCGTGGGATGACATTGCAGCAATTAATATTCTCATGTAGCCAATGATAGGCTACCGTTTTATTAGCCAACCGTACATCATAATTTATCAAGTATGTCCTTAATCATGGCACTGGAATTTCGCTTTGTTTTTTTTCTTCTTTTTCTTTCTACACAAATACTGCACTACTTGTTGGTAATTTTGGGAAATTATGTCAAATAGTTTGAAAGGTAGTACATCAGTGGGATGAATGTCATTCTACGACAAAATTAAGAGAAAGTGCAAGTATGTGTATATTTGAAAAGGTCACTTCAAGCCTGACGGATATGACATTCAGACCTATCTTTTATTGTTCAAGCTATTTTGAAGCAAAATCAGGGATCCTGAAATTTCAGTATGTGAATCAGGCACATTTTACTATCAGGGACACATCAGCAAATTCGAAGAATTTTGCTTCACAGATGAAGAGGATTTTTTTCTTCATTACTTTTTTACTTCGGTGAACAGTTTGAAAAGTCATTGAGTTTTAGGGTTCAGTGCGACCAATTTGGGTATTAACAGAAGCTTATAATCATAATCTTAGCAGAAATACATGTTTTAAAACTATTGGATTACACATTTCCTTGACAAAGCTAAAAAGTAGCGTAACGGACATCACATGCTGAGCTTAATGGACATAAAACTTTTGTCCACTTTCATAACCCTCTATAGCTTTGCTTTAAACTGTTAGTTGGGTTTAATACGCAAACCTCTTATAGGTTATTTCCGATACATTCATCATAATTTACTACCAAAAAACATAAGAAACGCTTGTGGCGTGAATTAATGAGATCCAAAGATATTTTGACCTAAACTGTCTCCAAATTTTGCCCGAAAGAAATTTTTTAAAGAAAATCGTGCGTACTTCAATCCTTCTGATATAGGACTCAAAAATTAAAGAACGTGATGAACTCTTTTGTGTGATACTAAATTTCTCATGATAATCTAGATGTTTCTGGAGATATTCCCAATTTCATGAGTTTTGGCAGGTGAAACATTTCCGTGGACTTGCCGAAAATGCTTGTTATTTTTACTTTCCAGAGAAAAAAATACCACCTGAGATCAAATGACACCCGAATCACTGACTGACTGATTGACTGACATGACTGCAGGAATGTACTCTTATTCCTCTGTGATAACAATCTGCTATGTTGTCTTCTATCCCATAACACCGGACACCGTCAAGGAAAATATCGACCTTGCCCTGACCGAATCGAGCAGAACCTGTTGCTGCGGATGCTCCATCAAACCCCAACATTCTGCAAACAACTCGGGCATCGTGCACATTCCAGCAATTATCACACAGTTCCCCAGGTCCCATTGTAAATTTATTTCTAGTGACCAAAAAATAGTTTAAGTTTGACTTTTTTGGATCAAGAGGCCGGTGAATTTAAGGAAAACCATTTTTTTTAAAGTATGTTACTTCAATCTTCTGTAAATGATTCATCTGTAGGGATAATTTACTAAAACAAAATCATGTGTTCGTCCACATAATATTATGTACTGCTAACTTATAAAACAAAAACCTACCTCCAGCATAACAAATAGCGCCTGCATCTCTTTCATGATGGTAGAAGCTATTATGTTGGCTCAGTCGGTAAAGCGTCTGCCTGTCGAACCAAAGATCGTGGGTTCGAATCCACCCCGGCCGGATGACTGAAGCTTGCGTTGTGTGTTAACGTGCCCCTCCCTTGTTTCATAGACGCAGGCTATGTTACAGTGGAAAACACTCCGTCCCTCGGATACGACGTTAACTGGAGGCCCCGTGTAGAGGACAGTCACCACCTTTGCACGTAAGTAGGGGGAAACCCCGGTGTCGTGGTACACCTGCACATCCCAATCAGTTATATCGGGAGGAGAGACCCGAGGGTTACAGTGATTCAGTTCGCTGCCTTCAGCGTAGTTGGATCCACCGATCAAACGAACTCGTAATTGCTGTGGATGGGCTGGGGGAAAAAAGATGTGTCTGTCGTTTACATTTCCGCAGATTTTGCGAATTTCTTTAAGAAATAAACTAGAACATTTTTGTAAGGTGCCAGAGGCCCAATTTTGTCAGGGAAGGGGGAGACTTCTCTTACTACGATATCTACTTTTTAGTTTTTAAATTTTCTAGGAAGCGTAGCGAAAGATAATTGCTTTTGACAAATTATATTATTGTCACCATTTAATTTTGTCATTCAATTATGTTACATAAAATCGAAAAAAAGCAACTTATTTTTAACAAATTACGAATAGACCATCTCGGTACTCAAATGTCAGAGCAGCGCAGCCGGAATATGAGATGGAGGATGAATGAATATTCGTAATTTCATATTCGCTAGGATTAGGGGAGTTGGGGAGGATGGTAGGTGGGGGGGGGGGGCTACAAAACCCCCAGTCTCCCCCTCGTACGCCGATGTAAGTCGCTAACAGAATACACGAAGCAAATAGAATCAACTTGAATTGTTACCGGAAATGTTTCATTACCTCTACGTTACTTGGAATTTTTCCCCCATTTCCCTTGTTAGTCTATTCTGTAAGTTAGCAAAGAATAATAATGAATTTTGCAGGATCTATGTACTAAGACACATCGAAAAAAGCAACTTATCGGTCGATAATATTACACATTCGAATAATCAGGACGACGTACCTCCTATTAGGCCTGTCGTGACCCTAAGTATATGAAGATTTATGCCCTCAAATCAGTATGTAACTTATTTTGGAAGGGCATTCGCGTTCACTAAAGTCCATTTTTATGCCTCCGCCCACCGAAGGTTGTCCTGGTGGCATTATGTTTTCGGGTTGTCCGTCCGTCCCGCTTTCTCGTTAACGCGATATTTCAAGAACCATTTGAGGTATGAACTTCAAAAAGGATGGTACTATGTATCAACATAGGAAAATGATCTGAGAAGATTTTGGGGGTATTTAGGGGAGGGGGGTTGTTAGGTCAAAGGTCAACGAGATCAATTAACATGACATAATCATAAGTTTTTAATTCTGGTTATCACAATATTTCAAGAACAGTTTGAGCCATGAACTTAACTGAATTTAAGCTGAGGAATATAGGATACGCAGTCGCATTAATCTTGTTTGTTTGTTTGTGTGTTTTAATTAGTTAAACCCACAAACTTTACACTTTATGACCGATTGACTTCATACACGAATTGTATCATATAGACCGTATTTCAAATGTCAATTTGGAAATATTTCTTTTCATCCAAATACCTATAGATCCAATCTCTGAAAAAACAATTATTTCAATTCCCCTACTTTACATTATCATTTTGAAATTTAAAAGGTACCAGCATATTCATGATGCATTTATTGATTATGATACTGACTTCGTTGTTTTAAAAAGAGTATTCGATGTAATAGTTCTTACATTTTTACCAGGTCCATGGTTCCTTTCGGCACGTTCGGGCTTATGACATGTGATAATACAGATACAATTCTTAAACCACGATACAATATTGATATACCATTGGATGGCCTTGAGGTCAATATAAAATAATGGAGGAGATACGCCAAATTATTGGACGAATTGGGTCCAATATTGTTTGGATGTCAATTATATTAGTGTGGAAGGCGCAAAATATAATGAATATAATAGGTGCAAACATTTAAAAGTACAAAAAGGTCCATATTCTATAAAACATTAATGCGATGGTCCCTTAGTACCTATGTTTCTATAAGTAAAAATATTGTCATCCTTACTGCACTTGACGAAAGAAATTAGCTGTCTTATGAAACTTGTCAGAAATAAGTCGGGGAAAAAAGGAAGCCGGAAGATGTCTGGGCAATAGGAATTCCTGCTCACGTTTTATATTTTAAGAATGAAAGAATTTATTGAGAGTTCGCTGACATCAAATTAATCGTTGCCTATTGAAACCTTAATTTTATAATGAAATGTCTCAAACGTGCAGGGGGAGGTTACGAATACATTTTTGAAATTAAATTGATAAACTCATCACACAGTTTAATGCTTTCTAACAACTCTCAGACTCTTAAAATTTGCATATTAACAGTAATAACTAATTGACATTTTGATAACACCCTTCTCCGTAAGTTCATTTTTTTTTAAACAAGGCTTTATTAGTTTAGAAAAAGTAGCAACATACTGTATATTCAGAAAAATTTGCAAGAATTATGTCATGAACCTAAAACGTAATGGCCCGTATACTAAAAGAGTAATCCGGTGTTAAAATTAGCCTGGTCAAAAAAATTGGTATAAAATTATGGACTTTGATCGAGTTTTTATTTGTCACTAAAAAATAAATTAAAACGAGCTTACTGGCTACAAACATCAATTTTCACCTGCTTCATTATCAAAAAAAATATATCCATATTACACAACAGACATAAAACAAACTAACCTCCTGAATAGCAAATGGCGCCTGCATCGCTGTCATGACAGTAGGAAGTATAATCTCCAACTCCTAGATGAGAGCAATCTGCCAAGTTTTCTTCTGTTCCCTCACACTGGACAGTAGTGAGAAGAATACGACCAGAACCCTGACCAAACCTTGAAGATCTCGGTGCGTCTAGAGCTCCATCAAACTCCAGCATTCTACAAACCACTCTCGCGTCTCTCAGATCCCACCGGTGACCACAAACACTTCCCCATGCACCATTGTACATGACCTCTACTCTGCCTTCTGCATCGTTAGATCCACTGATCAGACGTACTTCAAATGGATTCGGATGGGCTTAATGAAAGAAATGTGTTTGGTATAGAAACGGATATAAGATATATATACATATATATATATATATATATATATACGGATATAGACGGGTATAGAAACGGAAAACTGCAACTGGTTTGTTTTACGCGATATTGCTGTAAAATAAGTTGACGTGTCCATCGTAAGCGATGGCATGTGTTCGAAACGAAATAGATCAAAGTATGGTCATATGCATGTTTGTTTTTTGTTTGTTTTTTAAGAAAGATGACTGTTTTCCCTCTCGAATTATTCTGTATTCGGTTTACCTACATTTTTTTGAAAATGATGGGAAAAAACTCTTTGACTAATATCATATAATTTCAAGCACTTTCGGTAGTTACGAATTAAGTTCATACCTCCCGAGTAACATACTACATCCGCATCTTCGTCATGACTACAGGATGAGACAACCCACACAATATAACAGTCTGCCAGGCTGTCTTCTGTTCCCCAACAATTGACACGGAGAATATCTCCTGATCCTCGACTAAAACTAGCGGATCGTGGTGCATCCAAGGCTCCGTCGAACCCTAGCATTCTGCACGCCACCCTTGCCTCTCTGAGATCCCAGTAATCATCACAGACTGTCATCCACGATCCACCGTACAAGACCTCCACTCTACATTCAGCATTGTTGGAGCCATTAATGAGACTACATCAGTGTGACCAGGGTTAAAAATGGACTAGGAAGCAGCCCAAAATTCGGCTAAATCAAAAAACAAAAAACAAAAAAAAAGCTGAAAAAAAAAGGTTTTTAAGCATTTTTTGGGTGTATTTACTCAAAAATTATCTGACAAGCAACAACAACAACAACAAAAAATGGTTATCAGCATTTCTGGGGTGTATTTTTACTCAAAAAGTCTCTTGGACTACATATAGGTAGAAGAATTTCCATTGGTTTCGGTAAAATTGTATTTGAATATACTTTTATTTCAGTGATACAGATTAAAGGAGGAAAAGTAGTTTACATTGTCTTGAAAGAGGACAGGAATCAACTCTTTCTGAAACAGCTTCATTGGCTCTCGTTTTAATGGAAAATTTAAATGAGTCCTGGGTGGTTGATCGTGTTTCGGACAATGAGTCCATTTTGAATATGTGATCCTCTTCACCCAGAGGTCCAAGCACACGAAACTAAAAACTATGAATAAATATTTTTAAAAACAAGGCACACAATTCTCAGAGTTTTTTCCAAGTCACTTTAGCAAAGATGTGGAATGTCTTTCCAAAGTATACATGCCAGACCATTTTAAGGGAGTGACCCAATTCGCAGACATGTTAGCCAAACATTTCCCAACAAGCTAGAGATTTTCTTTCTTTTTGGAAGTGCATGGATCTTATTTTAAAGAAGAATGAACTCTTTGTGAAAGATGGCTTGGGTGGAAGCAGGCTATTCAAAGAAACTGGCAAAGATTCAGAGAAATTCCATGAAGCATAGGAAAGATATGAATTTGTGAACGTTGAAATCATCATTACACTCACTAAAGACAAAATAGAACTGAAAATTCGAACTTGCCTTTGATTGTGGTTTTAATAGAGTTTTATCTCCATACATATTATAAAATCATTAGGCCTCCGCATTACAATCATCACAGCGACGTCATTAATCATGTAATAAAAACTTTTTCATTCATATATATGTGTAAACATTCGCCTACCATAAGCAACCTCCAACTTAGTGGTTAAATACGGCTAATCTGACTAGACGGCTTCAACCTTACCTCTTGGAAGGACCCGGGTTCTTTTTTCCGAAAAAATTGTAATAATTTTGTTCAGGCATCCGCACCGAGACCTTCCTCTCTGCATAGGGTGCCACTTACAGACGAGGAACACCACGTGCAGCTAGACCAAGGAGTTATCACTCCTTATGGGAGGTCCTTGGCTAGACAGGCCAGCCCCTTTTTAAACGAGCGAAAAGCTGCCTGCATCGCACTTCAATAAAAACCTGGCCCCACGGTATAGTAAATTTGCAAGTCTGCATGGTGCCTAATTAAGATGCAATGGCCAATTTTTCCCATCACAAATCGTCTGAAAACGATACACCTTCCTGATGAGGTATGGTGAAGCAGCCGGTCAAACTTGAAATACTATTATAGATATGCGCAGAGGCCAAAATTGTACAATTTTCCGCCACACGGGCAATGCCCGCCGCCACTGTGCGTATCTGTATGTATCTGTATGTATAATAGAGAAAACATACTCCAGATTTCCACATGAACATGAACATCTAACCAACATTCAAGACATTGATATCAACTAGTAAGCCTAACGTGTAAAAGAGGATACATGATATATATATATATATATATATATATATGTGAAGAGAGAATTCTCTCTTCACATATCTAAATTTAACATGGTTCAACCGATTGGTACACACATCCACACCTCTCTCGCTATATATATATATATATATATATTTTTTTTTTTTTTTTTTTTTTTAAAGTCAACACATAATATCTAACAGCAGTAAACTTGACTGCCCTACATAACCATGTACACCAAAAACCTACTTCCATTACAGCCTTTCCATGTCATAAACAAACGGTGTCAAAGCGATATAATATAAGAATATAAGTAGTTCCACAAGAACCATAGAACAACATACGAAAAAAACGTAATTAAATGATCCTGATTAGACCGTCGTGGAAACTGTTCATGAAAAGTTCCATACCTTGCTCCGACAAATAAATCCCATCATGCCGGAAGAGTGCATATTGGTCGTGGCGAATGTTGTCATGTTCAGCGCGAAGCCGCCCATTCCTCTACAAAGTGATTTCGCGTGCTTATTGACAGCCCTTCTTGTCCTGTCAATACTCGGCTGGTCCGCCTCAGGGAATCTTGCATAAGTCCTCGTGGCAAAATGCAGGACCATATCACCACAGAAGAGGACAGAAGCTCCTGCACCCGCTTGAGGGTTGCGCTCGTAAGCCGGAACAAATCCCTTTTACTGTGTGTATCAATATCGCTTGTTCCGACATGGATGACTTATCATGCCTATACGTAGGTATATGGATAATAGCAGTCTGCATAAATCCCTTTTTGAATGCGTTGCTCTACCTGGTGTAAGTGCAAACCTCTGACGCCCTTCCACACCACGTCAGCCACCAAGCCCAATCCCTGCCGGCCACGTTGTGCAGCATAGCATCCCGTCCAATGGACTATCGAATCACCAAGGAGCAGCACGGAAGGCCTTCTGTAAGGCAAGGACAAAACGAAATCTTCCGGCAGCTTATTGTTCAACAGGAAACATTAACTGATGTGCAATTGAAAATTCTGAATGCACATACTGTACATCGTTATAAGAGTTTCCTTTGTTTTGTTTTGTTTTTGTTTTTGTTTTTTGTTGTGATTTTCTCTTGTAATTACTATGATTCTTGCAATAACCAACAAAATTATGCACTTAAACTTCTGCCGTTAGAATAGACAATTAGGATATTACACAGCTCGGCCAGATATAATCCCTTATTCTTGGATAGGGCCTACAGCTTTATGATTATGCAATACAAATATATGTAAAAAGCATAAATCGCATAGGCACGGCAAATCTAAATATCTCCCAAATTTATACGAATGTAGCGCTTATGCGTGTCTGACGTCCAGCGACCCATCTGCTGAATCGCCTATTCGGAAACCCTGTTCAAATCCCTCCTGCAAATATTGTACGTCCTCACCCTTATTATAAGATCCTAAAAATGGAATAATTTGGTGCAATCTAATTGGGGTTGGTGCCAGTGTTCTGAAGCCTGACTTTACCTTTTGGACATTGGAATTTGCCCTCCTGCGACCCATCACCGCCCATATGCATTTATGGTGCCGCCGCTGTCATCAACCATAAGTCGCTATTAACGCCCATGATCTAATGGGCTCGCGTTCTTGCCGTAATCGAAATTGCACATCATACGTGCGCCAACCATATCCGCCGAAACGGGCGGCAGCTCGAAAAATGTCCATATACTTGAACATTTCTTGTGCTCTTGCTAGGTGCTTTTTGGAGTAAACTGCCGCATAAACCAAAAACACGCTAGTCCATTGCTCCACCGATATAATTCGTGGTATCTTACGCTGCGGTTGCAGCTGCAAATTGGAACCGGAAAACGTGAGCACCATTGTTGTCTCTTCCTGTGGTATGGGGGCATTTTTCAAAAGTAACCCCATATCTATAAGCTCACTTCTCCAAATCTTTTCCCTCAATGTCAAGGGCAACGAGGATCCCAAGGCTTCCCTTGGTGCCGCCAGCAATTCAGGGTTACCCAATTGTAACCTCTGCCCCACTTGGCCATGCTCCACCCCAAATCCCCCGGGAGTAGGACAACTATTGTGACTATCAATGCGCACGGTATATAGGCCAAGGGGCGTGAACATGCTCACCTTCTTCACTGGGCAGAATACATTCAGGCCGGGCCGCCTCTTCTTCCTGACGCCTCGATTGCCATGTGCTGGTAGAGGTAGCTGGAACACTTCTCCCCCGCACTGCTGTCCTGCGAGCTTCATTAGGTAAACTTCTGGCCATCACGGATTGCCCGGTAGCCTTAGGCGTCGCCGAGTTTCTCTTTGCCTTCTGCTTAGGCATTATACTGTTAATGTATCCAAGCTATCCAATTCGCTCGAATGATAAGTGATCCCAATAATCCAATACCGTAACAACAAAAACTCGCTTGACCAGCAGTATTAAACCAGTAGAAAAGAGAGAATTACTAAATATGTCTTCACTCTATCAAACCACAATTCAAAATGAGCCTTTTCTATTCCCACGGTTATCAGTGAGAACTTTAAAACATGACGGTGTGATTGACCTGAAACTGTTTATCAAAATGTATTACATTTCCAGCGCCTTAACCGCAAACGGCGGCTTTTTTGATGCGCGGTCTCTTTTAACTGCGCGTATCCGCTGATTGACACCGCAAACTTTACACATTGGAAATGTCTACATGAATCGAAAATACAATTAAAGAATAGGTTGAATCGTGACCGTAAATTATTTTAACGATTCTGGACCGTTAAAATTTATTAATATAGGGAATCTCCTATTGTAAATGCCCGCTCAAAATGGCCTTGTAAAAAAACATGATTTCCATAATGTATTAAGGACAAAAAATATTAGAATTTAAGATGGATGTATTCTGATTTCTGAATAATTCTTTATGCCGCAATGAGAGAGTTCTTCATGGATGACATAATGACCACATGGCCAACAGGAGATTCCCCAAATCACTATGATCGTCGTGATCCCAGCTTTCTAAAATTTTCTTTTTCATTGTCTTATTTTCTCAAACTTTCTCTAATATATTTTGATTTTTTTTTACTTCTATTGAAACCCAACTTTTTATGAATGGTTTATTCTTCTTTCATGTTACGTTAGACGCAGTACATGACATGCCATGCCACTTGCAAACACGGCTATGTTCCACTTGACCAATTGTAATAGCCTTTTGAATGTCTTACTTTCCGTGGTACTTATAAGTGTAAACGGGATTATTCCATCTAGTTATAGCCAAGATTACTTTCCTCTTTTCCTGAACGAATGAAGAAGAAGCAGGCGCTGGTGGAGCTGGCCTGCCGAGTAACAGAAGAGTTAACATTCACCCACGTAGTGATAAGGAAAGATAGTGGTAGCATGTCCGCTAGCTGACGACTCTAATTTAAGGTCGCTATAGGCAGGGGCGGATCCAGGATTTTGCAAAAGAGGGATCACAATAGTCAGAAAATTCCGGACTAGTAAAAGAATTATATGTGTCCCAAAATAAAATTTCATCAGCTCAAAAAAAGGGGGGGGGGGGTGGTGGCCACAAACAAGGAGTTGTGTACTTAAGGTATGTCATGCTTGAATCCGCCACTGCCTATAGCTGTTCGCTATTTTCCAGTGTTAAAGTTGTCATGCAAGATATAGAATGATGCGATTACCATATGTACTGTGTTTTGCCGTTTTTGTTTGTAGAGTTCCGTATAGCTTACATTCTAATATCAGGGTGCATAAATTCTTCACCCATTGCATGTGAGTGATATTTACTGCCATCTTTTTGCTAACCTGATGTTTGTTTGTTTGTTGTTTTTTGGGGGGGATTGCAACTACTTAGTTTATGCTTTAATATCAACACCAAACTATAAAAAGGGATTTTTTTTTTCCTGCCATTGTCATGTAACATGGCAATGTAACATGACTACAAAATGATACATATCAAACTCGTAAACCTGACACTAAATTAAATTTGTCCTCGTTAATCATCGCTAGCATCACTATCGGACTGGAAATGAAGACCAATTGAGATGTGAAATGAAACCAATTGAGACTATTTCGTATTTCTCATTGATGGTTAACCCCTTGGTTATGTAATATACATGTATATTCGATCGAAGGAGCAAGAATCACTCGTTTGAACGACGTTTCAACGAGAAAATAACCCTTTATCATTGACAACATGACAGCAAGATTTAAAACAGTGATATGGTTTATTCAAAGAGGAAAATAGTAACAGCTTAAAAGGAGAGAGAATATCACATCTGTGCGACCACAGCACCCAAGTACTTATTTATGATGGTCAAAATTTAAATTTCTATGTACGAAATCGCACTGTCTCAAGATGAAAAGTGCAAAAGATCCCTACTGTATTTCAAGAGGGAAATCCCCTCACCCCCCCCCCCCCCCACGTACATTTTCAAAACCAACAAGAAAAATAATTACTTTTCAGTTACGTAAAGAAATTACTGCAATGTAAACAACTTTTAAAACCTCTTGGATTATGGAGTTTCTCTTTCAGAAATCTGCTGTATGTCACAATGCGACTTCGCAACATAGTTAATATAATGAAGGCACATTTTAAAATGTACAGAAAGAGGAAATGGGGTCATGAATCTTTTAATCATAAAGCTAAACACAAATGAGTCAAATCCTAAATGTTCTCATACATATAAATCAGTAGATTATGGCATCATTATGCTTAAGACTGTCAGACAAAACTTCCACTCTTGTGTCTCTCGCTCACAAATTGTCTCACCCGCTGCGGGACACCTCCTCCTCCCACATTCTTCCCACTTCGTCCCCCTACTTCCTCGGAAAAGAATTTCCATAGAGCCCCCCCAAAAAAAAAAACAACAAACAAACAAACAAACAAACAAACAAACAACAACAATTGTGCTATGATCAAAAGATGACGAAAATTTTTATAGTTTACGATCTTTGCTGGTCAATATGTGATATTATTACCTGTTTACCTGAGAAAATTGATGATCTTCAAAATGCAATATCACTCAATAGCTTTAAATGCAAATGTAACAAATTATACCTTAAATCTTATAAAAACATTCCTTTTTTTATGTTCTTCTTATAATTTCATATTCATGAGCAATGATTTTTTAAAAGTGCATGTACAGGTACTCACCATTCCTCGCCTAAAGTAGTCAATAGGAGCACTTATCATTTTAAACCCCTTTTCAATTATTGATTGTATTTTACCTCAATATAGGTTTGTAATCAAGATGAAATAAGTTTGTCATCTTTAAAAAGAACTAATGATTCACTTACTTTTTCTATTTGTTATATTTCCCATACTTTCTTGTTACCATTGATTCCTCTCGTTTGTTGTTATTATTGTATTGCATGTACCTATTTTTATACCTCAGTGTTAATATTCATGTTTTTTTAATACCAAGACCAAGATGTAAAACAGTCCTGCAACCGATCTTAGTATGCTGTAAAAATTACGAAAAACAAGAATCAAATTCACTTCTTTGCATAATAGTATGGGATATATTTTTCCAGCATTTTAAGATAGATTTATGCTCAAGTCAAAGACTGATATTTTCAAATGATAATCTTAATATCACTGCAGCGTAGGTGGTATCATATTTGGAAATTACCGCCATTCGGGATTTAATCGATGGTTCATTTCCCACATTGTCGTTGTGGTACCTTCTCTCTCTCTCTCTCTCTCTCTCTCTCTCTCTATATATATATATATATATATATATATGTATATGTATATATATGTATTTGTATTTATTTATTTTATTTTTAGTCTTGCAACTGATGGTACAATGTATTGACAAATTACCCACATACTATTCAGAAAACTTCTAGAAGGAGGTAAACTCGCAATGATAATTTTATGACAAAATGGCAACACAGTGGTTTGATTTTATAACGTCTTCTGATATTGTGAATCAGCTCACTGTGCGTCTGCATAATTTGCCTTGAAGATTGTGTATTAAGTATTTTTATTTCCATCACGGAGCATTTGCTGTTTGTGGTGTTGTTGGATTCTGGCGTGTCTGCTAGTGCTTTACAAGATGGTGCTTTTTTTTCTCTCTCTTGCATTTTTTTCTTGCATAGTTTGTGAGATAGGAAACTTTGACCAAAGCGTAGCCAGTAGCCCTTTCGCTTCGTAAAACAGTGCTTGTTTTATCTGCAGTAATGAAAATACAAATTCAGTCCCCTTTCCTTTACATTTGTATTAGTTCGTCTCTCTTTCTTTCTCTCTCATTCCCCCCCCCCCCTCCCTCTCTCTCTCTCTCTCTCTCTCTCTAGAAATACACATATTATTTTCCCTTTTTTTGTAGATGTATAACTGAAATCAGATCAGCCCCCCTACTTTCAAAAACGCTCCGCGGCCCCTGTTTTCTATGACATAGTTGAATAGTCGAAATGTGTCCCCCCCCCACACACACACACATACTGCAGTGCTTTTAATACTTTTAAATGACACTCTTAAACATCAAACTGCTATGTCACATGGTAAGATATCAAGCCTCTTTAAGTAGCGAAAATTGTAATGATATTTATCTTTATCTGTTTTTTTTTTTTTGGCTTTGATCTCCTCTTGGAGGATGTGCTATAGATGTAAAAAGGACTTTCAAATTTGCTGACTTATTCTCAGGCTTTAAGATTTCCGCCAAGGGTAAAGCTGCTCCTCATATTATCAAATTTGCTGGACAGTGGTTCCAAATTATTTCTTAACTACTAAGGAAAAAAAACAGAAAAATTCCCCAAAAAAATCATTTCCTAATAAGGGTGGAAAAATTACTGAAATGCTGAAACGCTGAAATGCATTGCGTCATATGAGGCTAGTAGTTATGAAGAAATTATCCACTGATCCATGTAGAATACTAAAGACGAATACTTTGTTTCTCAGTTTGTCGACAGCACAATCATTAAGCTCTTAGCTCCCGATACCAATGACCATTGTGAAGGAGGAAGAGCTGATATTTTCAGAACATCAAAATAGCAAAGAAAATAATTATTAGAACTTCAGTAAGAAATGAGGAAATAGATAATGAAATATTTTAATTACACTCAACTAGATACAAGTTTGTGAATAAGCAGTGTACATAACGTATAGAGTCTATTTACAATGTAAACTGATTACATCATGTTGATATCTTAATAATTTCTACAGCAGGATATAGGCAACGAGGAAAATTAATATGATCTATAGCATGTATAGATTCAATTTCCCGTTTTGATATCATTCAAATATCGATTTAATGTCAAACATAATAACTTCAATTAAGATATATTATCATCATACAAAACTATTATTTGTTCAAACAAAAAAAAACACGATATTACAGAAAATGTATAAGCCTGTCGGTCCAGTTTAAAATAAATTTGTTTTCTACATTGGTTCACCATACTCACCACATTGGTTCAACATACTTATGTTCGTCATCATAGAGAGAAGAAATAGATTATTGATTGATTGTACAGTGTATGACATGTTTGCCCTAATAACTGGTTGTGAATGTGCGTGAGAAGATCGCTGTAATCATTGTGCGTGTCCATTGATTGTAGCTATCATTTGCTTTCACAGAACCATATTAATGTTGGAAGATAAAATGAGAGTAAATTACAATCTACCTTATATATGGAATAACCATTGCAGCACGGTGGGACATAATTCATGTAATTGCATATGAAGGGTAATGGAAAATAGGAATATTTTATCATCATGCTCAGGCGTTAATGAACTAAGGAGGCAAAAAGCTATGTAGCATTTTACTTTTAAAACATATGAATACCATTAATCAAATGTGATATCACTTTCAGTTTCCATCTTTCTTAACTTGGAAAATCCTTTTTGACCCTGCTGACCTGATCATTTATTACGAAAATACGGATATGATGGAAAAAATCTTTAGTTTCTTTACAAATACGAGATAGGCCTATCTGGAACGGTAGTAATCGATGACCATTTATCCTTCCTCTCTATACATTTTTTTCTACAGTGCTCATGTCCATGTATTCATGGATTTCACTATGCTTCATACTTTCATTCATAGGGGCCTGCATTCTTTCCTTTAAAATTTTAGAAATGTTGGAAGCTGTCTGAACGACGTTTTTATGCGATTGTGCACTGGTTTTCGTTTTGTCACCATTTTCGGTGGTGTCGTTCTCGGAGTTGACAGCACAGGGGAGAAGGTATCCGTCAAGATCAACGTCTCTCCCCACTGACGGCTTCTGGTAAACAGTTTTCATATCAAAGTATTCGTGTATCTCATTTTGCTTCATGCTTTGGAAAGATTTTACTTCATTCCCAATTACACCCATTTTAATATTCTTTTCCGATTTCTTGTCACGGATTGGGTCAGGTGTTACGGGCGTTCCATCCTCTGACAGTACTTTCTTTTCCGGAAGAAAATATCCATTGATATCTAAGTCCTTTTTAGTTTCGGGTGTTTGGTATACGGTTTTCATTTCCATGTATTCATGTGTTTCGCCTTTCCTGATGTATTTTGGGAGGTTCACATCATCTTTGCCTTTACAATCATTATCTATATTTGATTCATAATCGTGATAAAGCAAACCAGTTTTTCGTCTATCCGGTAATCTAGGTGGAGCATTAAGATCTTGGTAAGCTGGTCCTACTGAAAGAGCTTGCACCGACCCAATGTTCGTAACGTCCATATAAATATCCGCGTCCAAATTTTTCGCAGCCCTTCCCTTTCGAATTCTACAAAGACAGCACCCACATGTCAAAATCAGAATGATGCTAAAAAGTAAAACACAAATTCCAAGGAGAATTCTCATCGGAAGATTTAACCATGGTAACAGAAGAGCCGGTCTTGAAGTTGAGAAACTGAGAATTTCAGTTTTAATCATGCTAATCGGAGTAATCTGAGCATAAGAAGTGTTTTCAGTACTTGAAGAAACTACCGTAGTATAGTCTGCAGTTGACATCAGATCGTTGATACTAAGTGTTGTTACATCAGACACGACACATTTAGAATAGGTAGCAAGATCTATAACGAAAACAATCATTTGAAAACGAAGAAGTGAAAAAATTACTTTACTGAAAATTTGTTACTGAAACTGGAAGTTTGTGAAGCATTTCCAATTTTCAAAAGGTTTAACATATCAAAAAAAAGATGAAAATATGCCCTTTTAGGGAATGATGATGTTATAAGTTTAACTGTTACAAAATACAAATCAAGGAATTGAAGCATGAAGATTTCACAACAGAATGTCATCATTGTGCCTAATATTCCTAATTTTCGACGTTTTCTCTGCTATCATCATCATGGGACCTGTTATTTATAGATTTATTACAGAGGATGCAAATTCTATTATGATCTATGTTTTGTGGTTTTAGGTCGATCCTGCTATTCATAAACCACACATTTTGTTGCCGATTTGTCTCACGCTTTTGATTGTCTAACCGCATTGGAGATTCTTTAAGGTCGTCTGTCTTATTCATGATTTTGTATACGATCACCAAGTAGATACGCGCCTTGGCTACACATTACAGTTAGTGCTATAATATACAGTAATGGTATTACCTGCATGACCTGCACGACTACATATGACACTAGCATCCTCCTTGTGCCCGCAATCGCTGACTCCTGTATGTGTGCAGTCTCTAAGGTTTGTTTCCGTCCCATCGCATTCAACTCCATCCAAAACGATATCACCAGAACCTGGACCGAATCGCGCTTTATGTGGAGCGGCCAAAGCCTCGTCGAACCCTAACTGTCTACACACAACCTTAGCGTCTTTCAAGTCCCATGAATCGTCGCATACAGTTCCCCAAGACCCTTCGTGTAGTATCTCAACTCTTCCTTCAGATTCATCAGATCCACCGACAAGTCGAACTGGTTTGAATAACAAAACAAACGGAAGAGATTATCTTATCTTTTACAACCACAAACACGACGTGAAAATATTGGCTATTCGGGAAAAAAAATTGTACCCTGCATAAAAAACGGAGTAAGATTTGGATCATGTCGATTATGAATATAATTATGAAAATGACATATATCGCGCAAAAGGGTAAATTACTTTTAAAATTAATACCATTATCCGATATTTGTCGCTTTTACTCTGATCCCAACTTGATTCTAAATGTTATATAGTGCGTTTGATTCCCATGTGCGATAAACCCATATTAATCTATGAAAAATGAAAAAGTGTTAAATTGAGTGCCCTTCGGAATGAAGCATTTGCATAAAGAACATTATTATAGGCCAACTATTTTAATTTTAAAGTCAGTTTGAATGAATGATTGAATGAAAAACAATAATGGATGCAAGATGTAGATGTTTATCACAATTTTATTACAGTTGAGCACTTCCTGTACCTCCTAAGAGACACGTAACACCAGCGTCTTCGTCATGTTGGCAGTTGTGCACTCCAAACCCTAGATGTGCGCAGTCTGCAAGATTGTCTTCCGTTCCATCGCACCCGACAAGATCAAGAATAATTTCACCGGAACCCTCGCCAAAATGGGCAGAACCTTGTGCAGTTGTGGCCTCAGCAAATCCTAGCATTCTGCATACGACCCTTGCATCTTTCAGATCCCAGCCATCGTCGCAGACTGTTCCCCAGGCGCCGTTGTACATGATCTCCACTCTACCTTCAGAATTGTTGGATCCACCGACAAGCCGAATCCCAAAAGAGTTTGGATGGTCTAGAGAAGAAAATAGATATTGACGTCTTTTTAGTATTAAGGTATAAAGGTAAATGTCATATGTACAACTGTCAGTAAGTTCACCGACATATTCGCGACATCAAATCTATTCAAAACGAAATGGGTGTTTCCGAGCTGTTAAAGGTATCTTAGGATTGATGTTATTCTGTCTTAACAAGCAGACAAAGGGGTTGCAAATAAGGCCTCATTCATAATATATATGGAAACTATATTCACATACCTCCCGAGTAACAAACTGCCCCAACATCCTCTTCATGTCCGCAGTAGTGGACACCGATCCCAAGATGTGCACAATCCGCAAGATTTCCTTCTGTTCCATCACAGCCGACAAGATCAAGAAGGATATCACCAGACCCCGGACCAAACCTTTCAGACGTCGGTGCGGCCAAGGCTCCATCAAACCCCAGCATTCTGCAGGCCACCCTGGCGTCTCGCAGATCCCAACCGTTATCACAAACAGTTGCCCAGGATCCATCGTACAAGACCTCAACTCTACCTTCAGTATTGTTGGATCCACCAACGAGCCGTATTCCAAAGGGATTCGGATGAGCTGAAGCAATATAATTCAGTAATTGATAATTCTTCAAAATTCAATAACAAGTGAATCACCTAACAAAACAAAATAAATGTTAACAGTTAAATGTTATAAGCGGTGTTAGTGCAATTGTTTTTGTTTTGTTTTTTTTATTAGTTTCACTATGCTTTACAAAAGGGCACTGTCTTTTGTTCCCATCAGGGATCAGGGAAGAAAATACAGGAAAGAATAGACTACTGATTCTGACTCTATTTTTTTCAAACCGTATTATTTTGTCAAGACTATGCATCACCGGTATGGGTGGATAACAGTTTGATGTTCCTATCCCTATCAGTACTGAATATTGCGGTATATCATACCTCCAATGTAACAAATAGCACTAGCATCTTCATCATGTCCACAGTAATGTACTCCAACCCCTCGGTGAGAGCAATCTGCTATGTTTACTTCTGTTCCGTCACATCCGACGACATCAAGAACAATATCACCAGATCCCTGACCAAACCTAGCCGATCTCGGTGCGGCCAAGGCTCCGTCAAACCCCGCCATTCTGCAAACAACCCTGGCATCCCTCAGATCCCAGCTATCATCACAGACGGTTCCCCAGGATCCATCGTACAAGAACTCCACTCTTCCTTCAGCATTATTATTATTAGATCCACAGATAAATTTCAGTTTTACAGATGCCGATAGGCTGAGAAAAATTGAAACATATTTATATATATATATATATATATATATATATATATATATATACATATATATATATATATATATATATATATATATATATATATATAGTGGGGTTTAGGAAATATGTGGATATCAAAGACAGTTGAGTTTGTTTTTCCCAAAGTTTCAAGTGGGAAAAAAAATCTAATAACCACATGAGCTGCATTAAGTATGACTTTTCCCCTCTATTTTCTGGTAAACAAGTGAATGAGTAAATTACGCAATGCGTAATAAATGTCCCCGCCGGAAGTGCAGATCTGTGGAAATTAACTAGCCTGAACCTTAAAACTTCAGTGAAAAACTTTAGTGAATAAAATAATAATGTTACTGCATGCAAAAGAAGAGAATACCAACAATGCATGTATACAACTGAAATATAAAACATGAAAACATTATGAACCTTCAGCCATTTTGAATAAATTTGCATAAATTTGCATGAATAATGAATTTCAAAATTCTGTGTAGAAGTTTGGAAGCCCCCATCCAGCCCTATCAGATAAAACAATCGGAATCAAAATCCGATGTGAAATAGAGGAGAAGTAGCATTTTTCGTCAATTTTGAATAAATTTGCATAAATTTGCATAATTAATGAATTTCAAAATTCTGTGTAGAAGTTTGGAAGCCCCCACCCAGCCCTATCAGATAAAACAATCGGAATCAAAATCGGCCAAGAAATGACGGAGAAGTAGCATTTTCTAACATTTGAGCACACACGGACAGACGGACGGACGGACGGACGGACGGACACACACACACACACACACACACACACATACATGTGCGCGCATAAGAACCGATGACATCTTTTTCAACCTAGAATTTGACCGCATAACCGATGACCTGTGTGTGTAGAATTCAACCGCATAACCGATGACCCGTCTGAAATGTTTCTATACAACCGACGACTTGTTCGCGTAATACTAACTGATGACCTACCCCTATATGCAAAAGCATGTAATTTGGGTCTCACTGCGCAGGTCTGCCAACCGATGACGTCATCGGTTCGCTGTGTGTCATCGGTCCGAATGTACAGTTCATGCCTATGTCATCGCTTTAAATGGGCGCACATACGCACACACACACGCACACACGTACGGAGCCCGTTTCATAGTCCCCTCGCGAACTTCGTTCGGCGGTGACAAAAAACAGTTCATATTTGACATATTATTGGTCTGCCTATTTTCTATGAATATCCGGACTTTCTGGCTATTGAATATCTTGGTGTAGGACCTTTTGTACATATCTTCTCTTCGTGTAATGATCGATGCCATGAAATTTATTAAATATGGCGTACTGGGTATATCAAGAATTTTAAAAAAGTAGTTCGTTGTACATATTAAGTTGAAGTCGGATTTTATTCAAATATCTGAGTTCAGTGTCTAAACGAATTTCTTTCTATTGCGCAGTGTTTTAATTCTCAAATCAGAACATACGTATTCATGGTAATGGGGAAATTATCAAATTGGTATATTTGCCAGTCAAAGAGAAATCATTGTACCTACCTTCCTAAATCCTATTATTGTGTTGGCGTCACTCTTGTATTTACGTGAATGGATGTTTGACTTTGCTACGGATTTGATTCTGTGAATGGATGTTTGACTTTGCTACGGATTTGATTCTTATTGGATGGGAAACTGCTTTTGTATCTCTGGCAAACGTATGCTCAAGTGAATTTTCAAGACTTGAAATTCTGCAAGCAGTTGTGTTGACATCTATGACCAGTCATAGATGTCAACACAACCGCTTGCAGACATCTATGACCAGTCATATAAGTCATACATATAATTGGCGGCAGTCTTGTAAATTATTGTTCAGGGCTCAATTGAGGTTTTGCATCATACAAACTCCAAACAAAGCACATACTTGTATCGAAAAAGTGTTTATGAGTCTAGTTATCAGATAAAACAGGATATCTCATGTCTTTCATGTAGATAAATACAAAGTCTAGGGCCTCGTTGCATAAAACTTTCCATAAATGGTAACTTTGCCATCAGAGCTATTAAACTTCCATTTAAACCTTGAATTTGATTGGCTGTTGAGCAATGTTACTATGGTAGTTACCATTGATGGCAGAGTTACCATTAATGGTCCATTAATGGTAAGTTTTATGCAACGGGACCCAGAATGGCATGTTACTAATATATTTCATTGGCGATCGACAATATACTCAATATCCTCAATATACCGTAAATAAAATTATAATTCTAATTCAAAATTTACAGTTTGATATGGAAACATAGTTTTTATATTGCTGCTCATAATAAATATTGTTTAGAGAATATCCACTGAACTTATAGTCGGTCATTGCTGCTTTCTTGCTACTCGTCGGGATATTGAAAGAAAAATTACCCCCTTCCCCCCCCCCCCCCCCCAAAAAAAAAAAAAAAAAAAAAAAAAAATAGGTCAGAACATGTAGAATTGATGGAGCGACGTTTCTCAAACCTCACATTGGAAATATTAGATGATCGCGTTCTTAAAAAATATCCATAGTTGTAACATATGCTGCGCATGTTTAATTTCATTTGCGTATGTTTAATGATGCATTTTTAATGTAGGATATGAATAAAATTCTTCTTAGATATACTTATCAATCAAAAGACTTTGAGTAGAGTTAAAATAATACAATGACGCATACGAGGCAATCATGGGGGATGGGAGGGTGTATATTATCCTGAAATTTGAGGTAGGGGATGGCCGGTATTATCATTCCCCACCCCCCACCCCCAATATTTTTGGATAAAATGAATAAGAATTATGATACATTAACTTAAAACTAATAATTATCCAAACTCATTATGTTTGATCTCGAAATACCATCACATTCTTTAATTATTAGAAGTAATGAAATAAGAAATGCCATAATTTCAATGCGAAAATATCGAGAGAAAAATATCGTTCGCTCGCGTTGTAAATCTCAATTAGGGGGTTCCGTTCATTTGCGTAGATCTGTGCATTCCTTCTTCTCGTTAAATACCATTTTAGAATGCTCTAAAATGCAAGTTTTATAGAAATTTTTTTTGAAAAAGTCACTGGTGTGGGAGGGGGATACCCTCCTCCCACACCCTCGCCGGTCGTCCCCACTCCCCCCCCCCCCCCCCCCCCAATCATGAACACGGATCGACACCCGTGGAGGCAATCTAGCCTCCGATCAGTCAGTATACACTATGACTATGGGGCATTTTGGGAAAATGTATAACGCTTAAAGGGGAAGTTCACCCCGAAGATTACTTAAGTTTAAAAAATGCAGAAAAAATAAAGAAAAATATTGGCGAAAGTTTGGACAAAATCCGTTAAAGAATAACGGAGTTATGGACTTTTGAAGTTTTGATTTTATGACGTCACATGCGAGCAGCTCCTCCATTATGTTATGTGATAAATATTCCATAATATACAGTTTTCTCAGAAAATTTAGAATATTTTCGTCTGTGCATTTGATATATTGTCAGAAATGTTATTCAATGCTAGATTCTGAAAAGAAACAATATTAATTTATCGTGGAACGTAAAAAAAATGCCAATATATGGAATATTTATTACATGACCAATGGGCAGCTGCTCGCATGTGACGTCACGAATCCAAAACTTTAAATACTCATAACTCTGTTATTATTTGACCGATTTTCATCAAACCTTCGCCAATATTTTTCTTTATTTTTTCTGCATTTTTTAAACTCAAGTAATCTTCAGGGTGAACTTTCCCTTTAAATGCATTCTGTGAACGTGAGGCGAGACATAGAAACATTTTGTACTGTACTCTAGCTGGCTTGTGAACGTTGGATTAGAAAAAGGGCAAGAGAGCTGGACTGCCGAGCAGCCCAGCATTTGGTGGACAACTCTCCTTTCAAGATTTGTTTTGAGGGTGTCCACAAGAAAATGAATGAGCAATGTCTTGGCTCGCTTTTATTGTGCAGAAAAGAGGAAAATGTGCAACATGAGAACAGGGAATAGAAGACACCGCTGACTCGATGAGTGTTGTCTGGATTGTCTAATCCTGGTGTCCCTCTTTAATTATTATTTCATATTTCATGATGAGCATTTTTATTTTAGAAATTATGGTCTCTTTGAAATTCTAATTTCCAAGAAGAGGAAGAGGAAGTCATTTTCTGAAAGAAATACCAATCAATAAGATTTTTGGGTATCGAAATTGATTGCGCGTTATTATTTTGGAAAGTTCTCTGTTGCCAAACCGTCGTTTTTCTTTTACATGACAATTTATTATGACTGAAATCGACTCTCGTAATTTACTGAAAATTACTGCGAGCTCTCAGTTTCGATTCTCACGATTCTACTCAGATTCGCAAAGTGTTAATGTGTTTTACTCACGTATGTCTTATAAATTTCCCCAATCGTTGTAGCTTGGATGTGTATTAGCAAGCATACAACATACAGCTTAAAATCTGAATCTTTCTAAACACGTAACCCGGAAGCTACAAGTATAGTAAAGATCAATTATTCCTTTAATTGTTTGTTGAGTTCCAAATTTTGCACGAAATGCCTCCCTTAACATTGATTTTCCCTTTGTTTCCGCGAAATAATCTTTTTAACATTGAGCAAACTCTTACGGGTAATGAAATACGCTGGTCAATTTCAGTTAAAATTTGGGGAGAGGGATAAACGAAGTATTTTCGTTCCCATTTATCTAGTATATTAGATTTAAAATATGCAACAAAAATAGATTGGTACTTGGCTAGGAAATGCAAAAGAAATCGTGGGTTGTCAGTGGTTGCATTATCTTTGTAATTTTTTTTTTTTTTTTTTAATTCATATTTGCCCTTGATGTCCAGACATAGAATTATGGACAACTTACACATACATCATGAATTTATTTTTATTTTTTTTGGCTACCTGCAAATACAAATAACTAACATTACCAGAGTAACTATAATCTTTCATTCCTGGTTGAATGTGATAGTGTAAAGACGTTATGAGGGAAAGGAACCACTTACTAATTCTAATTAACTTCCGTGTAAACGTAAATCGGTAAAATGGATAGTCAAATTTCAAATTAAAATTGATAAAGAGGAAAACTCGAAAATTGAGATTAAGAACAAACCGAAAAAGAGGGGGTGTATATATATATATATATATTATCTCACCTCTTTTTTTTCTTTTTTTTACATATTCGTTACAAAAATATTTTTTAAAAGTAATTTGCAGATATAATATGCATTAGTCAGAGCAAAAGGATATCAAAGGTGAAAGATGGGTTCCTTCTTCTTCTTTTTTTTTAAATAAATGCTCAAACGAAGAATTATTATTAAAAAACATACCGCCTGAATAACAAATGGCGCCTGCATCGCTATCATGACCGCAGTAAGTATAATCTCCAACCCCTCGATGAGCACAGTCTGCTATGTTTTCTTCTGTTCCCTCACACCCGACCAAATCAAGAAGAATGCGACCAGAACCTTGACCAAACCAAGCAGATCTTGGTGCGTCCAGGGCTCCATCAAATCCAAGCATTCTACAAACCACCCTCGCGTCTCTCAGATCCCAGTTCCAATGACAGACGGTTCCCCATGACCCTTCGTACATGACCTCTACTCTGCCTTCGGCGTCGTTTGATCCGCCGACCAGGCGAACTTGAAATGGATTCGGGTGAGCTGAAAGAGCCAAAAACGTGATGAACTTTAACAATTTGATTTGATTAGGATGTATTTTACTGGTTCTTTGCGGGGATAAGACTGTTTGTAATTCCACAAGATAGTCTTCCAAAAATGCCCAGAAAAGTTGCTAAAACAAAATCATTCTATGTTTCTAATCAATTCAATTTCCTGGAAAAGATATGAACGCGAATAAAAAAAAGTCAACAGAATTATTGTTTTAAGCGCTTATTTGAACAGTATTTCATTTACAATTATCTCTGGTGGTTTTCCCAATGTCAAAAGAGTTAATACCTCCTGAGTAGCATACGGCACCCACATCCTCATGATGTAAACAGGAAGAAGTGACCCATATATCAAAACAGTCTGCCAAACTGTTTTCTGTTCCCCAACAATCCATATAAAGAATGTCACCAGATCCCTGACCGAACCGAGCAAAAGCAGACGCTTTCAAGGCTCCGTAGAACCCTAGCATTCTGCAGACTACCATAGCTACTAACATAATCCAGGAGTTAAGAACACAAACTGTTCCACAGGATCCATCGTACAAGACTTCTACTCTTCCTTCCGCGTTGCTAGAGCCATTATGATTAGCATTTAAGAGGCCATTTGAATTGCATTTTGAGCGAAGTAGGGATTTTTTTTTTTACGAAGAGGAAATCATTTTCTGAAAGAAATGCGAATCAATAAGATATGTTTACATCAAAGTTGATTGCGTGTTTCTGTGTATTTATTTCTGATATTTAGACAGGGTGGCTCATTATCACCAATAGTGGTGGTCTTCCTCGAGGCCCTGTTAACAATAATAATAAAAAACAATAGTAACAAAGAGAAAAAGAATCCACAACAAATCATGAATATAAATTCATAACAGCAACAAAAAATACTAAATAGATAAGAACATGTATAAACATATATACAAAGTATTTGGTATCCTCATAGTGAATATTTTGTTTGTTTGCTTGTTTTTTGTTGTTTTTTTTTGTTGTTTTTTTTTGTTCAAGAAATTTTTTAGCATATATCTAATATCTTAATAATATATCATTACAGTATAGACGGTAATTAGTTTTAAAATCCAATGAAAAGTAACTATTAGAATATTTAGAATTGTATTAGACTTTGAAAAAAGGAATCTTATACTTTTTTTTAGTTCATAAACCAAGTATAGAAACTACGTGGGCTCAGTTTAGAAAGACATTAGGGATATCAAATTATGATTAGGATCTTTTATTATGACGGAAATCGACTCTCGAGATCTGTTTCAAAAATTGTTAATTCGCAGTTTCGATTTTCATGATTCTTCTATTAACTTCTACATGTATTATATTCGTGTTTGCGGTTTAGGTTCAAATTTGATATATTTCTAAACGCATAATCCGGAGGCTACAAGTAAAGTAAATAACACTCATTCCTTTAGGTGGTTATTGAGTTGGAAATTTTAACACGCATTCCTTAATATTAGTTTCCACTCTATCTTTTCGGCGAACTATTCTTTTTAATCAAGAGCATACTTATCGTTAAATTACAGGAAATTAAATGCATTGGATCACTGCATTTCAAATTTTGAGAAAGAGATAAATCTAGATATTATCGCGAACAGTCACTGTGACCAGCACCGTCTGATTAATTTTAAAACAATAATTTGATACTCTTTCCCTTTCATTTTTAATACAGTGTATTTGAGAATATGTAAAAATTGTCTATAATTATACTTGGCTACAAGTAATGCAAAAGCAAGCTTTTGGTTGCTTTCTCTTTATTATTTTCCTTTAATTTCCATTTTTGCTATAAAAATGCAGGCACATAATTGTGGAAAACTTGTATATAGATCATAAATTACGTTTTGTTCGCGTGACTAAGGACATACCAAACAAACTGCGACTGCATCGCTTGTATGACCACAGTCACTGTAATCTCCTGTCCCTGGATGAGCACAGTCTGCTAAGTTGTCTTCTGTTCCCTCACACCCGACACCAGCAAGAAGAATGCGACCTGATCCCTGACCAAACCTAACAGATCCTGGTGTGTCCAACGCTCCGTCAAACCCCAACATTGTACAAACCACCCTCGCGTCTCTAAGATCCCACAAAATATCACAAATGGTCCCCATGCACTGTTGTACATGACCTCTACTCGACCTTCGGTACTGTTGAATCCACCGATCAGACGAACTTGGAATGGATTTGGATGGGCTGAATGAATTAGAAAAGAGCGTAAAACTGAAAAGGAACTATTATCATGTTTATGATTTCTTTAAAGTGATAAGACTGTATGTCACATGTCATGAAGAAATGGTTCGAAAGTTGAAGAATCATAGGGGTATTATATAAACTTCTCAAACGAAAATGTTTAATTTTTCTGTTGATTTTATTATTTTTAAATGATGGTGAAGTGCAAACCTTTGGATAACCCAACGAATATACTTTTGTATGGGTTATTTGAATAGAATACCATTTATAAATACCACTGGTCGTTTTCCCAGTGTCAAATCGTTCATACCTCCCGAATAACATATGGCACCAACATCCTCATGGTGTCCGCAGGAAGAGGTGACCCAAATGTCGAAACAGTCTGCTAGGCTGTCTTCTGTTCCCCAGCAATTGACATAAAGAATATCACCAGATCCCTGACCAAACCGAGCAAAACGGGGTGCTTCCAAGGCTCCGTCGAAACCTAGCATTCTGCAAACTACCTTTGCTTCTAATAGATACCAGTAGCCGAGTTTACCACACACGGTCATCCAGGATCCATCATACAAGACCTCCACTCTTCCTTCAGCATTGTTGGAGCCATTGACGAGACGTACATCTAGGTAGAAGAATAACGATGGAATTCCCTGTCTCGCCACGACTTGCACGAAAAAGAATCTGCGCTCTTTAGTTAAGTTTCTGCAGTCAGGGTACACTTTTAAATCAGTACACAAAGCTCTTGTCTTTTACTGCAGGTAACTATGAGATCCAAATCAGACTAAAAGAGACTATCAAATCAAAACTTGTTTACCTAATAAACATTTTATAAACAAAAGGAGCAGTGAATCAGATCCATTTTTTTTTTCATTGAAATTCCGCATTTTGTAAATTGTTCATACCACGAAATCCACCTTTTGTAATGTGTGATCCTTGTAATTTGCTCTTATAATCTTAATCATAATAATATCTGGATAATTTTCCCTTATGGCAACAGGGGCCTGTAACATAAAGAGATAAATCAATCTTACGATTGATATCAATCGTAAGTCTATGGCAAACCATGTACTGAAGAGTTACAGTTGATTGTAAGATTGATTGTAATTTTGCACTAAATTTTCAGCACAAAGGTTTTCAGTGACTCAGACCCTAGAAGGTATTATGTAAAAGCGTAAAAATCGCTCCCGTAGGTGATGTGAATCTTGTTAATGATAAACAATTCAACAATACTTCTTTTTTTTTTTTCAAAGATAGGATTCCTTTAAAGAGTACCAATCACTAACAATTATTTTGCTCTGTATATTAGGATTTCCATGTCGCTATACTTTATTCGAAATATGAGCTTCAAATGTTGATACTATATAAATAGATATTACAAGTTCAAATACACTCCCAATAGACAAAACAGCGACTTGTGAGGGAACTAGTCGATGAATCCTAGAATAAAGGCCCGCGCGGAACCGAAATCTGAGTTGAGATCCGCGCGAGGGGGTTTTATGTTTTCCTTCATTTTCTTCATACTCATTAACCGTTAACCCATAGAAGTGGTTGATTTTCTAGCTGTACACAATTTGTTTTACGTGATTGGTACACTTTGAATTGAGGCGGCTCTGTTTATGAGACCGTATATAAGGGCGGATCCAGCATTGTCAGGAAAGGGGATTTTCTCTCATCCTAGGGTGGTATTCTGAGGATGTTATCTTTCATGCTAGTAAAAACAATGTTAGATTGTCATTTTTAAAAATCAGAATTAGGACAGGTCATTGATTAATTATTGGGCAAAGCTGGCAGTGTTCGTGTATAAAGTTAAAAGAGACATCTGCGCAAGCACCCATGATAAGTGTTTATTGCACGCAATTTCAGTTTGTTATAATTACAATTAACATCGTTTTCCTTAACATAAAAGATAGAACATAGTTTTCAGAATACGCCCCTTGGACAACCAAACCCGAATAACCGATAACTGCCCGTAGACTCCTTAGTTATTATTAGTTAAGACTCAGTTCCTTTGATGTAGCATATACATTTTTTCTCTGAATGAGATGTGAAAATATATTACCTAATAATGTATCATGGATAAAGTTCTTGCTATCATTAAAATTGAAGAAAACTATGTTTCGAATGTTTCTACACAACGGATGAAACAGTTGTCCTTGTAAGACATTACATCGTGGCATCATAGCCAATGAGTTATTCCTCTTGTTATTTTTTCCACCAAGGTCAACTTTCTCCTAATGATTAACTCTCCTGTTAGTGGTGTATTAGGAAAAGGTGAAAATAATTAGATCCCTGCTCATGTTTGCTATCGTGTTTCATCGTCTATTCCTGTTTTCTTGTTTATATTTTTCCCCTTTTATTATAAGCATTCTTTTTTCATGATTAACAGGCCATTTCAATTTGCATTTCGAGAGAAGAAGAAATTGTTTTCAACAAGACGAAGTCACTGTATGTTTCAGTTTTAGTTCTGTTGCTGAACCGCGTTGTTCCTATAATAATTTATTGTGACACAAATCGACTCAAAAGATCTGTTTAAGAATATTTTGACAGTTCGCATTTCGCTTCTCATTATTCTACTCTTCTGAAAGGGTTCATGTGTTATACTCGGATATGGCAAACGAATTTCTCAATCGTTAGCAAGCATACAGGTTAGCTTAAAAATCTGAAATCTTCCGAACACATAACCCGTAAGCTACAAGTGAAATGAATTACTTCTATTCGTTTTGGTGTTTGCTGAGCTGAAAATTGTACACGAATTGGCTCCCTTAACATTAATATCCTCTCTTGATTTCAGCAATTTTTTTTTAACAATGAGCAAACCCATCAGCGATAAGTGGAAAGGAAATGAAATATTCCAGAGAATATAATTTCATTTTATTTTAAGGACGTAATTTTAGTGATCAGACACATTGACCAGCACTGTGTGTTTTTACGTCCTATTTATGTGGAATATTTCTGCAAGAATATGCCAAAAATATAAATTGGAGTGCGTGGCTAGGTAAAGAGAGTAAAAAAATTGTCTTCATTTATCTTCGTAATTTTTCACTTTTGCTACGAATGCTCAGACACGGAATAATGGAAAATGTACATACCTCATAAACTAAATTATGTGTAGCTAAACTTGCTGAATAAGAACTTAACGGAATATATTGTGCCTCCATTCCTAGTATGGCAGTAACTATAATCTCCTATTATTCGTTGAGCACAGTCTGCTAGGTTGTCTTCTGTTCTCACATCGGACCCAATCAAGAAGACTACGACCAGAGCCTTGATGAAAACTAGGAAATCCCGGTGCGTCCAAGACTCCATCAAACGACAGCACTCTACAAACCATCCTCTCGTCTCTCAGATCCCACTTATCATTGCAGATAGTTACCCAAAATCCGTCGTACAGTACCTCTACTCTACCTTCAGCATCTTTAGATCCACTGATAAGACGAACTTCGATTGGATTTGGATGAGCTGTAGGATGTGTGAGAAACTCGCTTATATTTCAGTGTGATTGAGAGTGTAGAAAAGTTGTGACGGAAAGGAACCCGCTCACCAATCTTATCACATTCTTTGCCGTTTAAAGTAGATGGGTAAAATGGTAAATCAATTTCAATATTGATGAGGAGGGAAACTCCAAGTATGTGATTAATAAAATCCAGAAGAATGAAGGGCTCCAGTAAATAAATAAACACACACACACACACACACACACACTCCCATACCTTTACAAAAATTTCAAAGGGGAGGACAGCTCTGGAAAACTTTGATTTAAGCTACCCAACCGTTATTCTCTCATTTTCATTTCTCACAATCATTTTTTTTTTTTAATATATTTTAAATGTTTTTTCAGTCATTCTCAAAAGAAGTGTAAAAGATATACTATAAAAAACATACCTCATCATGCTCATGAAAAACATATGGCACCTGCATCGCTACCATGATGGCAGCAATTATATTGTCCAACGCCTGGATAAGCAGTCTGCTAGGTTTTCTTCTGTTCCCTCACACCCGCCTGAAGTGAAAAGAATGCGACCAGATCCCTGACCAAACTTAGCTGATTTTGGTGCATCCAACACTCCATCTAACTCCAACATTCTACAAATTACCTTTGCGTCTCTCAGATCCCAGTTCCAATCGCATACAGTACCCCAAGTACCATTGTACATGACTTGTAATGTGCCTTCACCATCGTTTGCTCCACCATTCAGACGAATTTGGAATGGAATCGGATGGGCTGAAGAATTTTTTGAGAAAGCGATGTGTATCTCAGTGTGATTGATAGTGCGAAGAAGTTATGACGGATAGGAATCACTCACTAGTATATTATTGACTGCCGTCAATGTGTAAAATGGTAAGTCAAATGTCAAAAATTATCAGGAGAAAAACTCTGAGCAAGAGATTAAAAATCAGGTTTAAGACTCAATTTTTACCTATTATCCCATGAGTAATGAAAGGTTTTCTCATGAATAATTTCAAATTTTATATCTAAATATCAAACTCATTTCATGAAATCTTGATTTTTTTCCTGGTCCAATGCCACAACCATAATTAGGCCCTTTTTACATGTTGATTTATAGAGTCACTGCAACATGGGACAAAAATTAAAATTGCATTGACAATGAATATATAAACCAATGCCGCCGTACGTTCATGTAGGAATTTAAGAATCTGACAATGATTCAAGAAACTAGAATGAAGTGAATTATTGTTTAACCTGTGCACGCGCCTTAAACAAGATATGTGATTTACCTCTAAAAGATTCACCCCTCTATAGATGACAATATCTGTAGACACGAGCTAGAGAAAACGACTTTACAGGAAGAAAGTGGTTCCCGTATCGTTTCTTATTATTGATTTTCAATCAGGGTTCAAAAAAAGAATCATAGAAGTATTTCATCGACATTGATAAAATAAAGATCCTCTTTAAAACACAGCTCCTGAATAGCAAATGGCGCCTGCATAATTACCATGACCGCATTATCTATGATTTCAAACCCCTGGTGTATACATGTATACATGGTATATATATATATATATATATATATATGTGTGTGTGTGTGTGTGTGTGTGTGTGTGTGTGTGTGTGTATTGCATTTTTACTTTTTAAATATTTCTTCAGTCATTGTCCAAAGAAGTGTAGGAAATATGCTATTAAAAAAAAATATATACCTCCTGAATATCAAATGGAGCCTGCATCGCTAATGACCGCAGTAACTATAGTCTCCAACCCCTCGATGAGCACAGTCTGCTAGGTTTTCTTCTGTTCCCTCACACCCGACCCAATTAAGAAGAATGCGACCAGAGCCTTGACCAAATCTAGCAGATCTTGGTGCGTCCAGGGCTCCATCAAATCCCATCATTCTACAAACCACTCTCGCGTCTCTCAGATCCCACAATACATCACAGACGGTTCCCCAGGATCCGTCGTACAGTACCTCTACTCTTCCTTCAGCATCGTTAGATCCACCGATCAGGCGAACTTGGAATGGATCCGGGTGGGCTGAATGAGTAAAAAGGAGCGTATGAACTAAAAAAGGGAACTATGATCCTGTCTTGCTTTTTAAAGCAATGAGACTGTATGTTCATCGTATATATATATATATATATATATTCAAGAAACTGCTGGAAAATTATGGAAATCAGATTCATTGAATATGAATGGCGCATTAAAAAGAAACTTTTTGATATTGATTTGATTGTCTGAAAATGAAAGGAAAGTTTAAATATTGGGATAAATCAAGGAATTACTGTTTAATAGGTTATTTGAGTTGTATGCCAATTACAATTACCACTGGTCGCTTCTTCAATTTTAAAAAGAGTTCATACCTCCTGAGTAACATATGGCACCCGCATCCCATTCATGTCTACAAGAAGAGATGACCGATACATCGAAACAGTCTGCCAGGCTATCTTCTGACCCCCAACAATCGACATAAAGAATATCACCAGATCCCTGACCGAACCGAGCAAAACCAGGCGCCTCCAAGGCTCCGTCAAACCCTAGCATTCTGCAAACTACCTTTGCTTCTAACAGATACCAGTAGCCGAGTGTACCACACACGGTCATCCAGGATCCATCATACAAGACCTCCACTCTTCATTCAGCATTGTTGGAGCCATTGACGAGACGTACATCTAGGTAGAATAACGATGGGATTCACTGTCTCGGCACGACTAGCACAAAAGAGAATCTGCGCTCTTTAGTTAAGTTTCTGCAGTCAGAGTACACTTTTAAATCAGTACACAAAGCTCTTGTCTTTTACTGCAGGTAACTATGAGATCCAAATCAGACTAAAAGAGACTATCAAATCAAAACTTGTTTACCTAATAAACATTTTGTTAACAAAAGGAGCAGTGAATCAGATCCATTTTTTTTTTTTTTGAAATTCAGCATTTTGTAAATTTTTCATACCACGAAATCCACCTTTAATAGCGTTGTGCATAGCCTATTGTAATGTGTGATCCTTGTAATTTGCTCTTATAATCTTAATCATAATAAGATCCTAATATAATACTTACATGATTTATACAGTGCGGATCAAAAAAGTACACAGTTTGGAGAAATCCTCCAAAATGAATATTTTGCAATATCTGGATAATTTTCCCTTATGGCAACAGGGGCCTGTAACATAAAGAGATAAATCAATATTACGACTGATATCAAATCGTAAGTCTATGGCAAACCATGTACTGAAGAGATACAGTTCATTGTAAGATTGATTGTAATTTTGCACTAAATTTTCAGCCCAAAGGTTTTCACTGACAAGTCCCTAGAAGGTATCATGTAGAAGCGTAAAAATCGCTCCCGTAAGTGATGTGAATCTTGTTAATGATAAACAATTCAACAATACTTCTTCTTCTTTTTTCAAAGATAGTATTCCTTTAAAGAGTACCAATCACCAACAATTATTTTGCTCTGTATATTAGGGTTTCCATGTCGCTATACTTTATTCGAAATATGAGCTTCAAATGTTGATTCTATATTTGTCCAAGTGTCGCAGAGAGGAAGGGAGCTCCAAATCCTTTGCCAATTGTGCATATTTTTCTCTGCTGACGAGGATATTTTAAACTTTTAACTGTTTTCATCTTGTTCTGTATACGTCTGTCAACACACTAGTGAGTATTCTATTTCAAAAATCCACTATAACTTTGAGAAATTTCGACCAAAGATTTCAAGGAACTATGTACCTAATCTCAGTTTTGCTACACGGCCTTACACTGTGTTCGCTGTGCTGTGGTTCAGTGGTCATGATACCGGTACTGCCCGCTGCCTGCTCCGTGGCGGCCTTTTTACGATTCGCGTTACCGGAATTACCATTAACGCATTGGAATGACCTTAACACTGACCTCGCTCAACGATTGGCACCCCTTCATCATGACCTGGCTTCGGGGGCTATCCCGCCCAATGAAGCGGGGGACTGCTTTTCCACCATACTTCAGGAATTTTTCAGTGAGATCCCAGATTTTGAAGCCAATATTGGCCAATCACCATATTTCAGGAGACCCCCCAAAACCCTTAATCAAGTGAAAAGAATGAAAAATAAACTAAGAAAGAAAGCATTTGCTAAAAACGCCACGCAGGACGACCGACGGAACTTTTACGACGCACTTCATACATATAACCATCTCCAGAATATTGACAGAAACCGTGAGAGGAAGCGGACTACTGCACGGGAGGAAAAACATTGCACTTCAAATTTTTGGGATTTCTGCAAAAAGCTCGTAAACGGTTCTCTTTATAGCGATACCCCAAAGCCCTCATTTACTAAGGAAACTGCCGACGAATATTTTACCTCTCGATATCAATTGCCTTCAGACATTAACATTGCAGCGCTTAATTGGATTCCAGACGCACGACCTAGTAACCAAGCAACCCAGAATCCATTTAACACCACCCCGATACGCCCGTCAACCATTAAGAATGTGCTGCGGAGGAAGAGTTCGCGTTCTTCGCCCGGGCCCGACGGAATTTACTATGGCATGTTGAAAAAATTGCCATGCACGCACCACTTCTTGGCTACCCTCTACACCAAAATAATGCAAACTGGTATCCCTCCCTCTAATTGGTCAAAAAGTAAAGTTACACTACTACATAAATCTGGGGATACGACACAGCCAGAAAATTTTCGGATGATTGCTCTGTCAAATGTTGTTGGAAAAATATTCCACCAGGTACTAGCCGAAAGACTCGAAGATTTCATGATAGATAATAATTTAATTGACTGCAATCTACAAAAAGCATTTCTAAAAGGTGTAAATGGATGTACAGAACATAATGTAGTGATGCACGAGGTGCTCTCCCATGCGAAAAGTAAATCTAGAACGGTGCATGTAACTTGGTTTGATCTAGCCGATGCTTTTGGGTCTGTTAGTCATGATCTTATTCACTTCACGTTACGAAGACATAGGTTCCCCGGACCTATCCAGTTGTATATGAAGAATTTGTATAATTCACTTTCAGGTAGAGTAATTACAAAAGATTGGATTTCAAATGAATTTAAGTTCAGAAAAGGCATATTTCAAGGGGACCCCCTTTCACCGTTGATATTCATCTTGTGTTTCGATCCAATAATCCAATTTCTAAAGTCTAACTCAGCATATGGTTATGATTTGGATGGAAGACGTATGATCACGACACCATTTGCCGATGACTTCTGTTTGATAACACACAATAAAAGATCACATCAAAGATTGCTTAACCAGATAGATAGTCATGTAAAATCCATGGGTCTTTGTCTAAAACCATCCAAATGCCGTTCTCTTTCTCTGTCTTCTGGGAAATTTGATGATCATACATTCATGGTTGGGGAAGATCGTGTATCTTCGGTTGGAAATGACATTCACAAGTTTCTTGGGTCTGTAATAACCAAAAATCTTTCGTCATCTGAAATTCATACCTATATCTCGAATAAACTTGAAAACCGCCTTAAAAACATTGACAATTCCGCTGTACGTAACGAATTTAAACTTAAGGTATATACCCGCTACCTGTTGCCATCGCTACGCTTTGATCTTACCGTAAATAACATGACTCATTCTCATTGCCTTGCATTGGATTCTCTCTCCAATGTTTATCTAAAGAAATGGTGTGGCATGCCACGTCCAGCGACGTTAGCCTTTGTACACATGCCCAATGGTCTTAACATTCCGACTATTTCAGATCTGTATACCGAATGTCACACACTTTCGTTCATCACCATGAGAGAACAGGGCGATGAAAACGTTAATTATTGTCTGAACACTAGATTAGAACGGCAGAAGAAATGGGTAAGGAAAAAATCAACCATTGTTAAATGTGACACAGTTTATTCACAGACTGAACAAACCGAACTGAAAGCGAAGAAAAAAGAAGCAAAAAAAATTCTTACTCAAGAAATAAGTGAGATTTGGCATTCACATGTAAAGAACCTATTAGTTCAAGGTAGATTCCTGGACCTTCTTTCAACAGAAGATAACTGTGTTGTCTGGAAAAGTATAATGTATAACTTACCTGTGAGAGTGCTAAAATTTCTCATAAATTCTGTTACCGATACAACAAACACAAGGGCTAACCTCGTTAGATGGGGTAAATCTGTAACAAACAGATGTAAACATTGTAACGGCATTGAATCGTTGAACCATGTCTTGAACAGTTGCCCTACTTTCCTTTCACAGGGGCGCTACACGTGGCGTCATAATAACATTTTGAAATACTTTGTACGTTTGGCCGCGGAAAGCATAGCTGACAAACCCGAAAAGAAAGTCTTTCATGACATTCCAAATCTTGCAGGATATTCTCCGGTCTCGACCATCCCATTATCATGTTCTCAAACAAATCTCAGGCCGGACCTCTGTGTTTTAAACGAACGTGACAAAAAATTGATGATCATGGAATTGTCGGTTCCTTTCGATCTTGATACTGACAGAGCTCATCAATACAAAACCGACAAGTACTCTGCCTTGGTCACTGACATAGAAAATAATGGCTACCATGTAGTATTCTTGGCCATTGAAATTGGTGCAAGAGGTTTTCTTTCTAAAGATAATACTCAGCGACTGAAATCATACCTGTCTTTTCTCGAGGCCAGACGTCCAAAGTATAGTGCAATTAGGGATAATCTGTGTAAAATGGCAGTGGTTTCATCCTTTTCAATTTATTGTGCAAAGGATGAACCCATATGGGGTGATTATGATCTTCTAGAGCACTAAATTAATACCTAATAACTGATGGAAGTAAAATCCTGATTACTACAACAGATAAACTATGTCCCACCTAGTAAGTATGTAGTGATGTAATATTAATATTATTATAGATATATGCAAGCACGCACAGAAAAAAAATGTTATTTTAAGAATAATAAAATATGCCATAATTTTGTTGATACTGTTGTTTTGGTTTAGCTAAATGATAACCTAAACAAATGATTGTCCAAATCTCTCTCGAGTTTTTGTCTATAATCTGGAGACTGTAATGGTAGTTATAGTATACTTGTAAATATTGTTTTCTATTCTAATAAACATAATAAACCAAAATTGTTGCACCTCTCTTTTCCAAAGTTACTCAAGTTAATTTTCCCCTGAAATTGGAATATAAGTAAATCTTTCAGATGTTTTTCTTTTTTAAATCTTTTTCTCCTTTTAGCTAGTAATTACAATAGCTGCCAGTCTTTTGTTGTTGTTGTTGTTGTTTTTTCAATTGATCTTCTCTGATAAAATAATGTCATTTTTTTTTTTTTCTTAACATGAAATGTTATGTTTGTCACGTACACGTTTCCATGACCTCTGTACCGTACATTAATATTACTGCCCTGCATTGACAGTAATGCGTCATGACCTGGGCCTTATCTTATTATTCTCTATTTTATGTCTATACATGTATATGTATATATTCTGTAAATGTTCTATCCTTTGTTGTGAACTCAATAAAGTGATATCAAATCAAAATATATATACAAGTTCAATACACACCCAATAGACAAAACAGCGACTTGTGAGGGAACCAGTCGATGAATCCGTACGCGCTAGCCTAGAATAATGGCTCGGAACCGAGCTCTGAGCTGAGTTCCTCGCGAGGGGGTTTTACGTTTTCCTTCATTTTCTTCATACTCGTTAACCGTTAACCCATAGAAGGCAAGGTAAAGTGTTTTAAGGTTGATTTTATACATTCTAGCTGTACACAATTTTTTTTACGTTTCTGTTTATGAGACCGTATGTAAGAGCGGATCCAGAATTGTCAGGAAAGGGGATTTTCTATCATCCTAGGGTGGTATTCTGAGGATGTCATCTTTCATGCTAGTAAAAACAATGTTAGACTGTCATTTTAAAAAATCAGAATTAGGACAGGTCATTGATTAATTATTGGGCAAAGCTGGCAGTGCTCGTGTATAAAGTTAAAAGAGGCGCAAGCACCCAGCATGATAAGTGTTTATTGCACGCAATTTCAGTTTCTTATTATAATTAACATCGTTTTCCTTAACATAAAAGATAGAACATAGTTTTCAGAATACGCCCCTTGGACAACCAAACCCGAATAACCGATAACTGCCCGTAGACTGCTTAGTTATCATTACTTAATACGCAGTTCCTTTGATGTAGCATATACATTTTTTCTCTGAATGAGATGTGAAAATATATTACCTAATAATGTATCATGGATAAAGTTCTTGCTATCATTAAAATTGAAGAAAACTATGTTTCGAATGTTTCTACACAACGGATGAAACAGTTGTCCTTGTATGACATTTCATCGTGACATCATTGCCAATGAGTTATTCCTCTTGTTATAACTTTTTAGTTTCTGATTCCACCAAGGTCAACTTTCTCCTAATGATTAACTCTCCTGTTAGTGGTGTATTATTAGGGAAAGGTGAAAATAATTGGATCCCTGCTCATGTCTGATATCGTGTTTCATCGTCTATTCCTGTTTTCTTGTTTATATTTTTCACCTTTTATCATGAGCATTCTTTTTTCATCATTAACAGGCCATTTCTATTTGCATTTCAATAAAACAAAGTCAATGTATGTTTCGGTTTTAGTTCTGTTGCTGAACCGCGTTGTTCGTAAAATCATTTATTATGACATAAATCGACTCAAAGGAGCTGTTTAAAGTCCCTTTCCGATGGGAAACCCGAATCCTGACAAATTATACATCAATCGAAAGGTAATTACATGAGGATTATGACGAATAAACTGCCATTAAGTCAAATCGAACCATAAGAAACCAATTTAAGATTTTCTGAACTCGTTCCCTCGGTTTCCGATACCAGCTATGCTTGGGCGAAATGCGTGATTTCGTGTGACTCAGTCGAAGGAGAGTGCCGCGCGCGAACAAGTTTCACCGCCAGCACGCACTGCTAGCTACCTTCGGCTGTACTGTAATTTGTTACTGTGGGCAATTTATTGTGGAAAAAACACCGTACTGATCTGAGACAAGGTCGAGCTAGTTGAATCTTTCTACAGATTTAGAGGTAGGCAAGAACATTTTATTTTCATATACATTTGTTTTAATGTGGTAATGATGGGTTTATACCCGATTATTATCAACAATAACATGATTTGTTGTGGCAAACTTCAGTTTAACTTTAAGAGAGTATCTCGCGATGTACACAGCATACAGACTGTGCATTGTCCTATATAGAGCGACGACATCGAAGTTCGAAGCCAATATCACCTCTTCTCGTAATCCAATCTGGTGTAAATTTATGTGAGTGATTTGAAAGATATTTGACAATGTACCCTGCAAATTTGGTCGAATTTTAAGCGGCAGAACCTATTTTATCCACATGGATACCAAAGTGCACTAGCGCCGGTCCCGGGAAAAAGTATCTAGACCTAAAGTTCAGAAAAAGTGTTCCAGCCTAATCTAGTCCATAAAACGGGAATACCCCTTCAGATGTAATACATCTGACATTGGGCGTACTCCTGAGGCAAAAGTGGAGTCAAAAGAAAATTTTGTTTATTTACAGCAACCCCCGTCACTTTTCACTTTTCTAAAACTAAGTCTACCGATTGGCTTCTAAAGTTCTAGGAGGGCAGCTCAGCGCTATACTTAAAACTAATGATATGCATGCATTTAGCGCTATACATAGCGCGCATTCAAAATGTGGTGATACTAATTATTAGTATTGGAAATGGGAAGCTTAGCTTTAGGCTTAGACTCTTCGAGAAGACCTCAGAAAACTAACAGAAATTGTCACATGTGTTGCCTGTTGATAGTTATAGGATGTTCTGGACCACCACCAACACCCCCTTCGTCTCCGCCGGCACTGCCGGGTTCCTTGGTTCAGGTTCCTCCTGATACGGTAGAATCTGCTGCTGATGATCATCCTCGATTATCTGCTGATCATCCTCGATCGGTTCACCAATTTCTCCTTCGTCCTCATCTGAAAATTCCTCATCTTCTGAAGAACCGGACTCCTGCTCTGCTGCTTTAAATTCCAAATCTAAAGAAAGGAATTGACTCAGGATCTGTCATATTCGACGTAGATAATTTGGCTTTTTGTACAGAAATAATATGCGCTGTATACAGTTGATGAATAGCGGAGGAAATGGGCGGAGCTTAACTCTCCTTCGATACACGTCATGAATTTTAAGCGGTTTCGTGTAGCGTTCGGGAGGAGTTCGGGAAAGTTCGGAAAATTTGAGTCCCGACGGCTTCCGATTGGGGCTTTAAGAATATTTTGACAGTTCGCAGTTTCGCTTCTCATTATTCTACTCTTCTGAAAGGGTTCATGTGTTTTACTCGGGTATGGCATACGAATTTCTCAATCGTTAGCAAGCATACGGGTTAACATGAAAATTTGATATCTTCCGAACACATAACCCGGAAGCTACAAGTGAAATGAATTACGCCTATTCGTTTTGCGGTTTGTTGAGTTGTACACGAATTGGCTCCCTTAACATTAAACTTCTCTCTTGATTTCAGCAAATTGTTTTTTTTAACAATGAGCAAACTCATCAACGATAAGTGGAAAGCAAATAATAATAATAATAATAATTGGATTTATATAACGCCTTTTCCAGAGGATACAAGGCGCTGTCACTTAAAATCTATTCAAGTAAATTAAGAATTGTATAAGTAAGTTTTTAGATGTTTCTTGAAGATGTCAAGTGATGTGCTATTACGGAGAGATGCGGGGAGTCTGTTCCAAAGTTGTGGAGCAAGTGACTGAAAGGACTTGAAGCCAGCCTGTTTTCGGGATTTTGGAATGACATAAGAATGAGCAGAGGTAGAACGAAGAGAATATGATGTTCTCTGTTGCTGAAAGAGTGAGGAGATGTATTGAGGAAGTGTGGTTGACAGTGATTTGTAAGTCTGAACCAGTATACGGTATTGTATTCTCTTAGAAACGGGAAGCCAGTGAAGTTCATTGAGTAGTGGAGTGACGTGGGACCATTTTGGTTTTTGACATATTAGACGAGCACACTTATTCTGAAGACGTTGAAGTCTGCCCAGGTCCTGTTTACTGATGCCCCCAAGCAAACATCCACCATAGTCAAGCCTGGATAGCACAAGTGCTCTAACAACATTATGACAAGTGTCTTTATTTAAGTACCCCCTGATGCGATTGAGGTTGTAAATTTGCCAATTGAGGGTACGACACAAGTTTGTTACATGGTCAGACATTTTCATTTCCTTATCAAAGACAACACCCAGATCCTTGATTGTTGAAGACATTGGGATGTCTAGATCATCAATAGAAAATGAAAGGTCATTGAACCGATTCAAGTCGGTGGATGATGCAGCAATGAAGAACTCAGTTTTACCGGAATTCAACTTCAATTTATTACTGACAAGCCATGATTGTATGTCTTCTAAGCACTTCGAGATACGGTAGTATGCGCAAGCTGCATCTCCAGGCTTGGTAGGATCAAAAATGGTAAACATCTGGATGTCATCAGCATACACATGGTATTGAACTGAATGCTGGCTGATGATGTTACCAATACACCTAATGTAATATGTAAATAACTGTGGCCCAACCATCCTTTTGTCACTGGAGAATGATCCATTGACATGGACTCTACAAGACCTGTTGCTAAGATACGATTTGAACCGGGAAAGGACATTATCTCGTAGACCGAAGTCATCGGCCAGCCTATGAGAGAGAATTGTGTGGTCCACCGTATCAAAGGCGGATGAGAGGTCCAGCATTAATAAGAAAACAGCTTGCCTGTTGTCGATTGCACAAAGTACGTCATTCTGCAGTCGAATGAGTGCAGTCTCAGTACTATGTGCCACGCGATATGCAGACTGCATAGGATCAAGCAAATCATTACGGTTGACAAAGTCGGACACCTGTTTAGAAACAGACTTTTCGATTAATTGGCCTAAAAATGGTATGTTAGAAACAGGTCTGTAACTACCTAAATCATCTTTGTCCAGAGAGGACTTCTTCAATACTGGTGTAATGATAGACGATCTAAGTCTCTCTGGGAAAACACCGGTAGACAGTGATAGATTCACGATACGTAACAGTACTGGAAGTAGAACTGGCAAATGTTTCTTAACCAGCCATGTTGGCATGGGATCTAAAGTACAAGATTTGGAAGGACATTTAGAAATCATACACTGCAAGACATTTTCACTCACAAAATCAAACTGAGAAAAAGTTGAGTCAGGTTCACATGTGTTTGAGGATACAGTAGGAACATTACGTTTTGTTGGAACAGTGCTCTCTATACCGCCCCTAATTTTAGATACCTTACTGACAAAGTAAATTGAAAAATCTTCAGCAAGATCAGAAGAGTTTGTACATACAGGAAGAACATTACTACTGACATTTAGCAATTCATTGACAGTCTTATACATGTCCTTGGTATTACATGAAGAAAGTCTGTCACGATAATAGTCTTTCTTGGCAGAGACAACCACATCACATACAGTCCGCTGAGCTTCAATATACAGTCTGCGATCAGTATTTGACTTTGTCTTGCGCCAGCGTCTCTCTGCACGCCGTCGGGCACGTCGAGCTTCCATCCCTTTATCGGTGTACCAGCTAGGCTTTACTCGAACTGACAGTGTCCTTGACACTGAATATTCTGGAGAATATAATTTCATTTCAGGAGCACAGTGCCCCCCCCCCCACTTTTTCAAGTACCCCAAAAGTTACCTATGAAAAGTGCCCCTTTTCATAGCTGATAAGTGCCCCTTTTCTTCGTATAGTGCCCCCATTTCTTCGTATAGTGCCCCTCTTTCTTTCTAATTAGTTTCTTTTCACCTTCTGATAAGTGCCCCCTTTCACCTCAGACATTACTGCCCCTTTTGAAATCTAATAAGTGCCCTTTTTGTCTGATTAGTGCCCATTTTCCGTTCTAATAGTGCAACTATTCCTTCTGATAAGTGCCCTTTTTCACGTCTGATTAGTGCCCATTTTTTCTTTGTATAACTTCGCCCCTTCTTCTTTCTGATAAATGCCCTTTTCACCTTCTGATAAGTGCCTCTTTTAACCTCAGACATTACTGCCCCTTTTGAAATCTTTGCCTTTGTTTTTCGTCTGATTAGTGCCCATTTTCTGTTCTAATAGTGCAATTTTCCCTTCTTATAAGTGCCCTTTTGCGCCTCTGTTAAGTGACCCTTCTTCTTTCTAATAAGTGCCCTTTTCACCTTCTGATAAGTGCCCCCTTTAAGCTCAGATAAGTGCCCCCCCCCCCTTTGAAATCCGACAAGTGTCCCTGTTTTCGCCTGATTAGCGCCCATTTTCCGTTCTATTAGGGCAATTTTTCCTTATGGTAAGTGCTCTTTTCACCTCTGATAAATGCCTATTTTTAAGTGCCCCTTTTACTTCTGATGAGTGCCCCTTTTTCTTTCTAATAGTATTATTTTCCCTTTCGATAAGTGCCCCTTTTGTCTTCTGATAAGTGCCCTACATATATACTATATAATATTTAATATATTTTACCTATATACCCCGATGTCGCTTACAAACTGTGTCCTAAAGTCCACAAAAGAGCCATATACCTAGCTCCAAATAATCAGAGAGGCTTCATAATAATAGATACCCCTACAGCACAATGTAAGGCAGTGGAGCAGAGGGCAGGAGGGGCAAACATTCCCTAAATTATACAAGAATGAGCAGTGCCCCTAAATCATAAAAGGAAGGACAATTTTTTTTTCTAATATTTTTCCAAACCTCGTTCGCTACGCTCGCTCGCATTTACCATTGTCTTCTTATATTAGGAAAATCACTGCTATTCAAAATATCTTGAATATTTTGCTCGCTCGCTCGCTTCGCTGGCTCGCAAATGAATAATCAAACCAATACACTCAACTGCAAAGTAGTTGTTTTTATCTAGAACCAAGTTAAGACATAAACAATAATGTGTCGAAAATGATTCTCGATAGTGTATTAATCAGAATGTAGCGGTAAACTAATGTCTCAAAAGTGGTATTTTCCGCCTTGTTTTCTCCCTTTGTGCCCTTTTTTGTTGATGCCCTCCCCCCCCCCCCCCCCCACTTTGAAAGACGCTCCGCCGCCCCTGAGTGTTGGAAATATGCTATTTAAAAAAAAACATACCTCCTGAATAACAAATGGCTCTGCATCGCTACCATGACCGCAGTTACTATAGTCTCCAACCCCTGGATGAGCACAGTCTGCTAGATTTTCTTCTGTTCCCTCACACCCGACCCATGTAAGAAGAATGCGACCAGACCCTTGACCAAATCTAGCAGATCTTGGTGCGTCCAGGGCTCCATCAAATCCAAGCATTCTACAAACCACCCTCGCGTCTCTCAGATCCCAGTCCCAATGACAAACAGTTCCCCATGACCCTTCGTACATGACCTCTACTCTTCCTTCAGCATCGTTAGATCCACCGATCAGGCGAACTTGGAATGGATTCGGGTGGGCTGAATGAGTAAAAAGGAGGGTATTTACTAAAAAGGAACTGATCCTGTGTTGCTTTTTAAATCGTATGTTAATCGTATGTATTCAAGAAACTGCTGGAACGTTGTAGAAATCATATTCATTAAATATGAATGTCGCATTATATTACTTTCTTGAAATATTTTTTGTTCTATTCATTTGATTTTCTGAAAATTATAGGTAAGGGTAAATCTTGGGATAAATCAAAGAATTACTGTTTGATAGGTTATTTGAGTTGTATGCCATTTTCAATTACCACTGGTCGCTTCTTCAATTTCAAAAAGAGTTCATACCTCCTGAGTAACATATGGCGCCCGCATCCCATTGATGTCTACAAGAAGAGATGACCCATACATTGTAACAGTCTGCAAGGCTATCTTCTGTTCCCAAACAATCGACATAAAGAATATCACCAGATCCCTGACCGAATCGAGCAAAACCAGGCGCCTCCAATGCTCCGTCAAACCCTAGCATTCTGCAAACTACCTTTGCTTCTAACAGATACCAGTAGGTACTACACACAGTCATCCAGGATCCATCATACAAGACCTCCACTCTTCCTTCAGCATTGTTGGAGCCATTGACGAGACGTACATCTAGGTAGAAGAATAACGATGGGATTCCCTGTCTCGGCACGACTTGCACGAAAGAGAATCTGCGCTCTTTAGTTAAGTTTCTGCAGTCAGAGTACACTTTTAAATCAGTACACAAAGCTCTTGTCTTTTACTGCAGGTAACTATGAGATCCAAATCAGACTAAAAGAGACTATCAAATCAAAACTTGTTTACCTAATAAACATTTTGTAAACAAAAGGAGCAGTGAATGAGATCCATTTTTTTTTCATTGAAATTCCGCATTTTGTAAATTGTTCATACCACGAAATCCACCTTTAATAGCGTTGCGCATAGCCTATTGTAATGTGGATCCTTGCAATTTGCTCTCATAATCTTAATCATGATTTATACAGTGCGGATCAAAAAAGTACACACTTTGGAGAAATCCTTCAAAATGAATATTTTACAATATCTGGATAATTTTCCCTTATGGCCTGTAACATAAAGAGATAAATCAATCTTACGATTGATATCAATCGTAAGTCTATGGCAAACCATGTACTGAAGAGTTACAGTTGATTGTAAGATTGATTGTAATTTTGCACTAAATTTTCAGCCCAAAGGTTTTCACTGACACAGATCCTAGTAGGTATCATGTAGAAGCATAAAAATCGCTCCCGTAAGTGATGTGAATCTTGTTAATGATAAACAATTCAACAATACTTCTTCTTTCATTTTTTCAAAGATAGGATTCCTTTAAAGAGTACTAATCACCAACAATTATTTTGCTCTGTATATTAGGGTTTCCATGTCGCTATACTTTATTCGAAATATGAGCTTCAAATGTTGATTCTATATAAATAGATATTACAAGTTCAAATACACTCCCAATAGACAAAACAGCGACTTGTGAGGGAACTAGTCGATGAATCCGTACGCGCTCGCCTAGAATAATGGCCCGCGCGGAACCGAACTCTGAGTTGAGTTCCGCGCGAGGGGGTTTTACGTTTTCCTTCATTTTCTTCATACTCGTTAACCGTTAACCGATAGAAGTGGTTGATTTTATACATTCTAGCTGTACACAATTTGTTTTACGTGATTGGTACACTTTGAATTGAGGTGGCTCTGTTTATGAGACCGTATGTAAGGGCGGATCCAGAATTGTCAGGAAAGGGGATTTTCTATCATCCTAGGGTGGTATTCTGAGGATGTTATCTTTCATGCTAGTAAAAACAATGTTAATTGTCATTAATTTTTAAAAAATCAGAATTAGGACAGGTCATTGATTAATTATTGGGCAAAGCTGGCAGTGCTCGTGTATAAAGTTAAAAGAGACATCTGCGCAAGCACCCATGATAAGTGTTTATTGCACGCAATTTCAGTTTCTTATTACAATTAACATCGTTTTCCTTAACATAAAAGATAGAACATAGTTTTCAGAATACGGCCCTTGGACAACCAAACCCGAATAACCGATAACTACCCGTAGACTCCTTAGTTATTATTAGTTAAGACTCAGTTCCTTTGATGTAGCATATACATTTTTTCTCTGAATGAGATGTGAAAATATATTACCTAATAATGTATAATGGAGAAAGTTCTTGCTATCATTAAAGTTGAAGAAAACTATGTTTCGAATGTTTCTACACAACGAATGGAACAGTTGCCCGTGTATGACATTTCATCGTGGTATCATTGCCAATGAGTTATTCCTCTTATTAGTCCTTTTTAGTTTCTGATTCCACCAAGGTCAACTTTCTCCTAATGATTAACTCTCCTGTTAGTGGTGTATTAGGGAAAGGTGAAAATAATTAGATCCCTGCTCATCTTTGCTATCGTGTTTCATCGTCTATTCCTGTTTTCTTGTTTATATTTTTCCCCTTTTATTATAAGCATTCTTTTTTCATCATTAACAGGCCATTTCAACTTGCATTTCAATAAAACGAAGTCAATGTATGTTTCGGTTTTAGTTCTGTTGCTGAACCGCGTTGTTCGTATAATCATTTATTGTGACATAAATCGACTCAAAAGATCTGTTTAAGAATTTGACAGTTCGCAGTTTCGCTTCTCATTATTCTACTCTTCTGAAAGGGTTCATGTGTTTTACTCGAGTATGGCATACGAATTTCTCAATCGTTAGCAAGCATACGGGTTAGAATGAAAATTTGATATCTTCCGAACACATAACCCGGAAGCTACAAGTGAAATGAATTACGCCTATTCGTTTTGTGGTTTGTTGGCTCCCTTAACATTAAACTCCTCTCTTGATTTCAGCAAATCATTTTTTTTTTAAACAATAAGCAAACTCATCAACGATAAGTGGAAAGGAAATGACATATTCTGGACAATATAATTTCATTTCTGGGGCACAGTGCCCCCCCCCCCTCCACTTTTTCAAGTACCCCAAAAGTTACCTATGAAAAGTGTCCCTTTTCATAGCTAATAAGTGCCCCCTTTTCTTCGTATAGTGCCCCTCTTTCTAATAAGTTCCTTTTCACCTTCTGATAAGTGCCCCCTTTAACCTCAGACATTACTGTCCCTTTTGAAATTTAATAAGTGCCCTTTTTTGTCTGATTAGAGCCCATTTTTCGTTCTAATAGTGCAACTTTTCCTTCTGATAAGTGCCCTTTTTCACGTCTGATTAGTGCCCCTTTTTTCGTATAACTGCGCCCCTTTTTCTTTCTGATAAATGTCCTTTTCACTTTCTGATAGTGCCTCTTTTAACCTCAGACATTACTGCCCCTTTTGAAATCTGTGCCTTTGTTTTTCATCTGATTAGTGCCCATTTTCCGTTCTAATAGTGCAATTTTCCCTTCTTATAAGTGGTCTTTTCACCTCTGATAAATGCCTCTTTTTAAGTGCCCCTTTAACTTCTGATGAGTCCCCTTTTTCTTTCTAATAGAATTATTTCCCCTTTCGATAAGTGCCCCTTTTGTCTTCTGATAAGTGCCCTACATATATACTATATAATATTTACTATATTTTACCTATATACCCCGATGTCGCTTACAAACTGTGTCCTAAAGTCCACAAAAGAGCCATATACCTAGCTCCAAATAATCAGAGAGGCTTCATAATAATAGATACCCCTTTAGCACAGTGATAGGCAGAGGAGCAGGGGGCAGGAGGGGCACATTCCCTAAATTATACAAGAATGAGCAGTGCCCCTAAATCATAAAAGGAAGGAGGACAATTTTTTTTTCTAATATTTTTCCAAAGCTCGTTCGCTACGCTCGCTCGCATTTACTATTGTCTTCTTATATTAGGAAAATCACTGCTATTCAAAATATCTTTAACATGAATAATCAGACCATTACACTCAACTGCAAAGTAGTTTTTTATCTAGAACCATGTTAAGACATAAACAATAATGTGTCGAAAATGATCCTCGATAGTGTATTAATCAGAATGTAGCGGTAAACTAATGTCTCAAAAGTGGTATTTTCTGCCTTGTTTTCACCCTTTGTAGGTGCCCTTTTTTCCCAAAAAGTGCCCCTTTTTGTTGATGCCCCCCCCCCCACTTTGAAAGACGCTCCGCCGCCCCTGATTGTAGGAAATATGCTATTTTAAAAAGAAAAAAACATACCTCCTGAATAACAAATGGCTCTGCATCGCTACCATGACCGCAGTAACTATAGTCTCCAACCCCTGGATGAGCACAGTCTGCTAGATTTTCTTCTGTTCCGTCACACCTGACCCACTTAAGAAGAATGCGACCAGAGCCTTGACCAAATCTAGCAGATCTTGGTGCGTCCAGGGCTCCATCAAATCCAAGCATTCTACAAACCACCCTCGCGTCTCTCAGATCCCAGTCCCAATGACAAACAGTTCCCCATGACCCTTCGTACATGACCTCTACTCTTCCTTCAGCATCGATAGATCCACCGATCAGGCGAACTTGGAATGGATTCGGGTGGGCTGAATGAGTAAAAAGGAGGGTATGGACTGAAAAGGAACTGATCCTGTGTTGCTTTTTAAAGCAATAAGACTGTATGTTAATCGTATGTATTCAAGAAACTGCTGGAACGTTGTAGAAATCAGATTCATTAGAAATGAATGGCGTATGATATCACTTTCTTAAAATAATTTTCTTTTTTTATTGATTTGATTTTCTCCAAATGGACAGGTAAGTGTAAATCTTGGGATAAAGCAAGGAAATACTGTTTGATAGGTTATTTGAGTTGTATACCATTTTCAGTTACCACTGGTCGATTCTTCAATTTCAAAAAAGAGTTCATACCTCCTGAGTAACATATGGCACCCGCATCCCATTGATGGCTACAAGAAGAGATGGCCGATAAACAGTCTGCCAGGCTATCTTCTGTTCCCAAACAATCGTAGACATAAAGAATATCACCAGATCCCTGACCGAACCGAGCAAAACCAGACGCCTCCAAGGCTCCGTCAAACCCTAGCATTCTGCAAACTACCTTTGCTTCTAACAGATACCATAAGGTACCACACACGGTCATCCAGGATCCATCATACAAGACCTCCACTCTTCCTTCAGCATTGTTGGAGCCATTGACGAGACGTACATCTAGGCAGAAGAATAACGGTGAAATTCCATGTCTCGGCACGACTCGCACGAGAGAATCTGTGCTCTTTAGTTAAGTTTCTGCAGTCAGAGTACACTTTTAAATCAGTACACAAAGCTCTTGTCTTTTACTGCAGGTAACTATGAGATCCAAATCAGACTAAAAAAACTATCAAATCAAAAGGAGCAGTGAATCTGATCAATTTTTTTCATTGAAATTCCGCTTTTTGTGAAATGTTCATACATGTGTAACACAACCTCGAACGATTCCACGAAATCCACTTTTTATAGCGTTGCACATAGCCTATTGAAATGTGTGATCCTTGTAATTTGCCCTTATAATCTTAATCATAAGATTCCAATATAATACTTACTTGATTTATTCAGTGACGATAAAAAAACGTACACAGTTGGGAGAAATCCTCCAAAATGAATACTTTACAATATCTGGATAATTTTCCCTTATGGATTGATTGGTTAGTGTCTATTTAATCAGGCGACACTGTGAGTATAACAAAATTGTACGGTTGAGTGAGTACTGGCTACTTTTGTAAAGTTCGTAAAAATCGGCTTGCACAGAAAATGTTGAATTTGAAATTGGATCAAAGTGCATGCTCGTCAACAATTCAATTTGCCTTGTTTACTGAAATATTGATTTGGAAAGTAAATGAATTACCCCCCTTTAATTACCCTCACATATTTATCCATTTTACAAATTGATATTGATTTCAATAAATCAATTTCTGAATAGGTCACTGGAAAACTTAAAGGGCTACGTCAGAGGTTAGAGATGACTGGTCAAGTAAATAGTGGAAAGCTGCCAAAACACATGTAATTGCTGCCAGACAAATACTTGGCTCCAATGTCAAACTTAGCCTTTTCTGTGCAAGCCAAATTTTAAGAACTTTACAAAATAGCCAGTGCTCACTCAACCTTACGATTTTTCTCAATACTCATAGTGTCAGTAAGTTTAAAAGACCCTCACCAAACAATAAGTAAGAACAAATCATCCAACCATTGTGAAATTTAATTTTAGGGGATTTTTTCCCAAATTGTGTACCATGGTGTACTGTCTTTGTTTTGTTTGTTTGTTTGTTGCTTTTTTTTTTGGTGAAATGACCGCAAAGTGGATATCTTGAAAGTTTTGCAATCGCGTTGTATATCTGTTGCGCTAGTAACCAATCAAGAAAACGATTGATGAAAATATTAATAAATTTTCTTCATTAGTTCTTTAACGCATGATGCATTTTCATTCATTTGATTTGTTTTTCCGTCTCCCTTTTAATATCGTTCTCTCTTTTCCTGCCTCTGTGTGTGTATCTCTTTCTCTTTCTATCTTTCTGTCTCTTTTTGTCTCTTTCTGTCTCTCTCTACCATTTTATGATTCACACCAGTTTTCAGCTCTGCCTTTATTTTCCAGACCAACCTTTCGTCCCGCTGTTAATTCACATCCACTTTCACTCTCTTTTTCATTGCTGTCCGCTCCTTCTCTTTTACAAATTTTAACATAACAATTTAATACATAAGAATATCAACCTTATAAATAGTTTATTTAAATAAATCACGTTGCACAAGACGTGTCCAGGTATAAAGTGCATGCGCCGGTCATTCATCGTATTTTTGTTTATACTCTTCATTTTACTTTCGTGTTTATTCATGGGGTGCGTCAAAGACCTCGCGCCGTCAGTGAGGCAGTTCTGTGAAAGCAAAACACACCTACGAAAATTTCATATTTTAGCTTGCTAAGGAATCGAATCTGAACGCGATGAACATGGGTCGATTAAGAAGATCAAGGTGCAATCCGAAAAAAAAGCTTGTGTTCATTCACCTCTTATGGCTCAATTTAATGATTTATTTCAGCTTGAACTTCTAGCAGAAAGTTTTCATGAATTCGTTTTCGAAAAAGGAATTTGTGAGTTGTGTGTATTTTCCATCCTCATTGTTTGCTCCCAATCTTTCTTCTCGAGTCAAGAAAATTACTAAATGCCTTCCACAGTGCCGATTACGCAGGTGACGTCTGTCCACTCTTAGACGGGCCCATCAGAAACCGATGCCGCCCGTGCGGATCACGGGGGCTGACATGGATACGTACTTTCCTGACCGCATGAAGTTAATGAAAATATCCTGGAACTGAAGACATCCGAAGGAAAGAGGATGAATTTTGGGGATTCATGATTATTTACGTCACTCCCACTACACTACCCAGTTGGGTAGTGTAAAAAAAGGAAACACTGACAACCCAAATGATTATCATGATTATAGAGGATAGAGTAAAAATTTATTAAGTTGCCTTGGTAAACTATTTACATCAGTTTAAATCATCTGGTGAATTTATACTTAGAAGATAGTGAAAAGCTTGGAGCTCGGAATAATAATTCAACACTAGACCATATGTCTACATTCTGAAATTGAACTTTATCTTTTTGGAAAAGAAAGAGTGTATTGCGCGTTCATAGATTGTCGAAAGGCGTTTGATATTGTTGACAGGAGGTCACTTTGGAACAAGCTACATTTGCCTGAAATCGATGGCAAATTTTTCACAGTGATCAATCACATGTATACACAGGCTAAATCGTGTGTTATGAAAATTCAAGCTTATTTGATTATAACATAGGAGTACGTCACTTATTACCCTTGCTCTTTGCACTATTCATAAACGATTTTAAAGAATTTATTCTTAAACGCTATGATGGTCTGGATATTTTGCCTAGGAAGCTTCATTCATCATTACATGACAGTGGAATTTATGTGTACATGAATATGTTTGCATTACTATACGAAGATGACCCATTATACTTGTGAACTTCAACATGCTCTTAATGCACTATGGGATTATTGTAAAAGGTAGTTTCCACATGTGAATATAGACAAGAAAAAAAATGCCTTATTCTCTCTTGGTAAAGTAAGGAAAGTCCCCATTTTTACTTTTGATAACAAGGCTATTGAAGTAGTTGACGACTTTGTATATCTTAGAATTACTTCCTATTATAACAATAAATTTCGAAAAGCTCAGATGAAGCAAGTAAATCAAGCCAGAGGGCGATGTATAGAATATGATCTAAGATTTATCCCCTTGATTTACCTGTTGATAATCAAATTGAATTATCGATCAACTAATCTTACCGATGCTCCTCTATTGGTCTGAAATATGGGGTTGTGGGGTGCTTCGAGATTTGGAAGTCTTTCATATGATATTTTGCAAACAAATTTTGGGAGTTAATAAATCGACAGCGAATTGCATTGTTCTAGGTGCATGGACTTGGAAATTTCTACTTGAAAATAGAATGATAAACTTGTGGTATGGTATAGTTCACAACAGTCAGACAAAAATGTCTGGTATTATTTATGTCATTGTGAAGATACTTTTTGACCAGTTGACAAGTTAAAGAAGATAAAGAAAATTCTTCATAGGTTGGGCACGACAAATTTATATGAAATTTGTGAATCTTCGAGCAGAGAGTGGGTAAAAAAAGCTAGATCAGCGAACAAAAGATTCTTACATGCAAACTTGGTTTCCATCAATAAACGAAAACGCACAATGTCTAAACTACAGAATATTAAAAACAACATTTGCCTAGAAAGTTACCTCACCGATTTTAATAAAAAAGATAGGATTGCTTTTTGTAGATTTCGTTGTGGAAATCGTCGACTTCCAATTGAATCAGGAAGATTTGAAAAACGTCAAAGAAATATGAGGCTTTTTAAACTGTGCAACCTTTAAACAGTTGGTGATGAATTTAATTGTCTATTCATTTTTCTATTTCTGACTAAAGAAAGGAAACTCCATCTTCAAAAATGAGCGACCAACATGACCACATACCCTCAAAATGGATCAGTTCTTTAATTGCGAAAAATCAGAAACTCGTTCCAGTTCCAAATTGCGTTTTAAACAAACGTCTTCTGTTAAGGCATCAATGGACGTCCATGATTTTTCTGCTGTGCTCTATACTTATCCATGCATTAGCCGTAGCTTCACAGATTTGACACATAAATATAAAAAATAATGAAAAGAAATTCCCAAGGCAAAGAAAATTATTATTTTTAAAGTACGCGAACTTAAGTTATTACAGATTACCCATGCAAATTTGGGTTACATGTCGTTTTTCCGAAGGTTCTTTTTTCCGAAGGTTCGTATTTCAGAAGGTTAGTTACTCCAAAGGTTCGTAATTCAGAAGGTTTATAATTCCGAAAATGAAATAGGGTTCGTAGTTCCGAAAATGATATAGGGTCCATAATTCCGAAAATTATAAAGGGTTCATATTTCCGAAGGTTCGTATTTCAAAGAGTTATGTAGGATTCTATTGCATCTTCGGAATTACGAACCTTCGGAATAATGAACTCTTCTTCATTTTCGGAATTATGAACTCTTTTTAATTTTCGGAAATACGAACCCTATCTCATTTTCAATATTATGAACTCTTTTTCATTTTCGGAATTACGAACCTTATTTCATTTTCGGAATTACGAACTCTAATTCATTTTGGGAATTACGAACCCTATTTCATTTTGGGAATTACGAACCCTATTTCATTTTAGGAATTACGAACCCTTTTTCATTTTTGGAATTACGAACCCTATTTCATTTTCGGAATTACGAACCCTGTTTCATTTTCGGAATTACGAATCTTCGGAGAAATGAATCAAATGATCGGAATTATGAACCCCCTTCTATGGGAAAATTTGTGTTTCGGAATTCCGAACCTTCGGAATTATGAACCTTCTGAATAACGAACTTTCGGAAAAACGAGTACCCCCGCTAATTAGCAGAGGTCAACATTCCATGGGGATTTCTCTTTTCATGATATTTCATACCTTAAAGTCAAATCGGTCAAGCTATTAACATAGCTTGTTCATAATGTAGAAGAAGGGATCGCATCATGGTCAATTGTGTTTACTGATGTACTTTTAAATGCACGGACCTACGGAAGAACAGTCTTCGGGCTGAGCTAGGCCCCCGTGCTTAAACAAAATTAATGAAATTAAATGAATGAAAGGGGAATATCCACCTTGATATTAAGTTAGTTTTAAAAGATGCAGAACATTTTAAGAAACAAATCAAGAAAAGTTTGAGAAAAATCCGATTTGAAATTTTTAAAAAAAGTTTTGTATTTCTGAATTCGTAATGAATCAAACACAATTTGGCAACTACATGATATATCTTGAGAGGCACTCTCCCATTTACCCTGTACTAATAAAAATCAAAGTTTATAAAAAAAAATTTGTAAAGAGCAAATGGGAGAGGACCTCGCAAGATCCGTCTTGGAGTTGCCAATTTGTATACGTTTGGTTACAATTCAAGAATTAAAATTGACAACTTTCTTATTTCTTATCGGATTTTGCTCAAACTTTCTATATTCACTTTCTCTCATTTTTCTGCTTTTATTAAAATCAACGAAATACCAAGATGGAATTCCCCCTTTGAAGTTCAAGAGAGGGGCTTTTAAAGTTAACGAACGACATCCATTGTTCTCCTAAAACGCCACTTTCGTGACTGATTGGAAAGCGCAAAAACACTACATCATTATTTTTGAATAACAAGTAACCCTGTATATCTTCGGATGTTCCTTTAATGAGGTTTGCATGGTATGAGTAACATTTATTTGGTTTACGGTTCATTATGTGGTTCGTTCTGAAAAGGATAAATGGGTTTGAAAGAAGATATTTGAAGATAGTCCTAATGGGGACTACATATGAATTGCTGAGAGAGAAGTGGAGAAATTAGAATCAGAGATGTTCTTTTGTGTACAGGTGAAGTCCTGATAAATGTAGACAGAGGGAAAGAGAGGGAGAGAGAGAGACTCGACGTTTTGAAAAGCTTGCCTGTTCGTCATCAGGAGAGCTCTGCTGTTGATGATGAACAGTGAGGACCAACGAATGAGTATTTTTCCCATTAATGGGATGTCACAACTGGATTTTGAAATCACGTGCAGTGCAGGCTCTGCACCCCCCCCCCCCCCGCCCCACCCCAACGACTACGACAACCACGTCGCGCAGTCTAAGAGATTCTGATGTAGTTCTTATGATGACTCTTTGTATTGAAGGTAGAAACAGGATCAAGAGGTTTTGGTTAGGAATAGTTCCCCTTGGGTTCTTCTATGTCGATGATCATTCACAGTTCCATTTTCCGTATAAAGCCTAGTCAGTAAGTATCCTGATTGGCCGTAAACGCTATTTCATTTGTGGCATTTTCTCATCGTTTTTCTCCTTCCAATAAGCGCCAAAAGCGACTAAAGACAACATGGAATAAATATCTCTACAAAGGAGCTTAGCATATTAATCTGAAAGTTGAACAAAGGAAGAAGCGTTTCCATTACCATTGAACATTTTTCATCGACCATGTATTTCAAAAAATAGTAAACTATATAAAATCATTATTGTTAAAAAAAAAACACAAGTATTTCTGTCGTATCCATTGGCACAGTCCAGTTGTTTTAGACGAAAGATCATAAAGGTTAAAGTGATAGAAGATCAAATTCGATCTGGTGAGAGTTTGGTCTCATAAACCACCATGATAATTGTCAGATAGTCTACGAGATTGATATATTCTGTCTTTAATATGAACATCGAGTCTTCGGTCATCTGAGAAGTCCCCGTTTTTCATGAATATACAAGTTTTGTTTGTGTTAGGTCTAGATAAAGTAAAATTTGACTTTTTAAAATCGATAATGGTTTAGAAGTTAGTACTATTTCTGGAATATCACGGACATGAAATCTGTGACCATCAGTAATTTATTCAGGACAAAACAATACCACCGTGTATCGCACATGACATTCTACTGGACGTTTAAAAAAAAAAAGGAAACCCAACTTTGAAAAATTCCCGTTAATGAACTATATTTTTACTGACAATGAAATCCATACCATATGAAAGTGTAATTCATATGCTTTCCAATGGAAACTTGTTTAGGTTTCCAGGGTCATGCATCACTGAGCACCCTCTCCTTCAAACTTTTGTGTAAATATTGTTTTACACTTTCTTGTGAAATACAATACGCAATGATGTTAACGAGATGCCTTATGTGAAATGGCCTGAGTGCTCCAATACTCATTGTGGATGATTTTCTTTTTCACTTTTGTGTTAATGAGATGTTATTCACCTACGATTCAGGATTTTTGCTTTGTAAAACTTTTCAGATAGGAATCGTTTTTCATAGAAGACGGAATGATAGCAAGATCATAAAGTAATGCAAATTGAAGTCGAAGAACATAAAAAAGGAAAATGTAAAACTTTTTACTTTACTGATTTTCAAAAATGTCAAGATGCCTGCAGCACTAAAGAAAAACGAACATGTTCTCTGTGCTCTCTGAAGATCTCACTTCTTCTTGGTCAAAGTTTATGACTAACAACTCTTTCCATGTTTCGTGAAGTTCATAAGACTCTTTGTTAAGGTGTAAAATTAATCATTATGAAATTTTCGTACTAATGAATAGTAATGAAGAGCAAGAAAGCTAGTTAACAAAGCCATTCAACCCAAACCATCCCTATCGTTTTTACAAGAAAGTGAACAAATTAGAATTTAGCACCAAATTTTGAAGACAATGGTTTTCATCGATGTGTCACCCTGGAAACCTAAACAAGTTACCACTGGAAAACAAATAAATTACTCTTTCATATGATATGAAATTAAATGCTATTAAATATATAGTCGATTTACAGGAAATTTTCAAAGATGGGCTTCCTTTCTTTTTTAAAAACGCCCAATACAACCACTTATTCAAGCAACATTATCTTGAATCTTTGATGACATGAAAAGGATAGCATGTGGAGTGACAGGTGGTACATTGAAGGATACTGAATTTTCATTAATTACTGTCTGATACGCGAACAATTCATGGCCTTGTCTGATATCTTAAGAAAGAAAAACAAATAAAAATTAATTTTGAAAAACGAATATTAATTTTAAGAAATGTAATGAAATCTACTACAAAAAAGGGAAAAATACACTACACACTGTCTTCAACTTTACACTGTGCAAAACCCAGCTTGATACTTGTCGTAACTTTCGAAGTTTCAAAAAATGGTACAGAATCATTATACTCTGGCGAAATCACGAAAAAACATGTTACTGCTAAATAGAAGACAGACTAGTGAATTTTCAGACATATTCTTGTTAGAATGACATACTTAACCATCCAAATGTTTTGTCTTAACAGCCTGAAATTTAGATTGTGTAAATATGACGTCTCAGTTGTGTGATTATGATATTAATAACATTGTATATTTACATTTATATAGCGCAGCTACTATACAGGTATGTTCTACTGCACTTTACAAAGTATCATATTATTACCCCGGCTTTAATCAAGCTGCCATGATGAAGCACTAAAGCATTCAACATGTTCAAGGAATTCTTCCTACCGGGTATCAATTTACTTCACCCGCTTGAGCCCATAACGCTCATAAAGAAAATCTCAAGGGAAAAAATCCGCTTATATTTCTTACCTATTAAAGCTATCGTAATAACGTTACGTTACCGTCAAGAATATTGAAGAGAAGTTTCAGTAACATACCTCCAATTTAGATGGAGAAGCATCTTCCTATTGCCACTCAAAAAACATGAATATCAGTAGTTTTGTGTTGATTCCAATATCAATATCGTGATTTTTACGTTATGTTGTGGCCTCTCTTTTTTCACCCTTTTTTTCATATATTTTGCAATTTATGTTATTTAATCTACTCTTCCTCTAGGCATTAAACTAGACCTTTGTGTCATTTTTATGAATTTCAGTTATTGCACTTAATGTGAAAATATTCTCTCTCTCTCTCCCTCTCTCTCTCTCTCTTTCTCTCTCAGGAAACCTTTATGTGTCACATGTGTGAATTATTCAATATGTATTGTTTTGAAACATCAAACAGAAAATAAAAGGGTGTGAAAAATAACACCTCGATGATAACATTTTGCATAATAATAAATGCATCTCATAGAAAATGTTTAACCTTCACGGACTCCGCTGTACAAATTGGTGTACTAATAGGTAATTGTATCCTTCTTTCTTATATAAGACTTAATCATGTTCTCAATACTTTGAAAACATTTTTAACAAACGTCAAATGATTCTTTAAAAACCTTTGTATTTAGTTATAAAAACAGTATAACTATCAATACAGTAATAAGAAATTAAATTAAATCTATACTCATTTTCGATACGGATATTTTATGTGAAAATTAAAATTAAGATACAAACGGGGAAATTTTACCAGCTTCTTAATCAGTGTTAATTTTGTGTGATTTTTTTCATATTATGTAATGGCTTTCTCTGAACTTCTTAAGTGCAAATGTTTCTCTTATTCTCCAATATAAAGCGACTTGAGATCTGGGTTGACTTTACTTTTTGGACTAGTTAACCTTTTTGGAATGAATCTTGTACTCCATGTTCACCTGTCGACGATTTTTTAATGCTAAATACCATCTGGAGATGAGGTCTGGGTAAAACTCTCTAGCCTAAACAGAGCGATGGGAAGGAACTGCTGCAATGGAATATAAAAATTGGTCAAGATGACAAAAGTAAAATGTATACGAAATACGTATATACACAATATAAGAAAATTTGAATTTAAGATATATGTTTAAAACTCGAGGAATATGATTTTGAAAATAGTTTTCACTTCTTATTTTAGACTACAGGGTATGTCCCCCAAAAGAGAATCCGAACAAATTTTCACACTTCAATTTAATCTGCTTGAATCTAGTTTTTATAGGCTGAAACTTTTGATATTCGGAATTCTCTCTTTCTTGCAGGTTGAAACAGAAAATATGCTGAATTTCCTGGGTGCAAATGAATTGAATTAGTTCATTTGGATATATGTCATCAATATCGCTAACTTCCAATTAACGAAAATAGAGAAATATTTTGTGTACACATATCAAAATAGTTTCTGCTATAGGCTGCAAAATATGGAAAAGGATATTGCATAAGCTAATTGCCTCCAAAGGATCTGGAAGAAACAAATACCATTAACAAGTAAATATTTAAACATGTAAACAAAAGAATATCTATCCATGTACTACGAAACTTTTAACAGGCTGACTGCAGTGGTTTGGGCATGTTGGGCAAGGTTTGATTCTCTGCAGAAGTTATGTCAAAACATAAATCTAAGCCCGATAATACATACCTAAGGCTGAGAGAGAGAAATGACGACCTGGATCCAATGTGACTGAATTTTCATTTTCTCGCAATCATTTCGGAGGAAAGTATCCAGTCCCGGAATGAATCCGATGAATTTCATAATATGTAGAACACCAAACTTTCATTCTTCGAAGGCAGCATTCTGCTATGTCGTCTTCAGTACCAGTACAAAATTCCTTACCAACCAACCAGATTCCGTTGATTTTTGAGGCATCACTGTGAAAACCGTAGCATTACGAAACTCACAGATATCAGTCTCTCTATACGTGTGATAACTTTATACCAATGTGCTGAACTCGGAACTAATCTAGGTGGGATTAAGAATAAGAGATTTATCATTTTTTTTCACACACATGTACATTTAGCTATGACGAGAAAAAATTAAAATATTTAGATACAACGGGAAAATTTTCTTCTTAATTAGTGTAAATTGTGTTTGATTTTCTCATATTATGTAAAAGATTTTTCTGAACTTCTTAAGTGCAAATGTTTCTCTTGTTCTTCTATATTAAGCGACTTAAGATTTGGGTTTACTTTACTTTTAGTTAACCTCTTTGGAATGAATCTTGAACTCCTGTACTACTCGAAGATTTTTGATACTCAATACTATGTGTAGATGAGATCTAGATGAAACTCTTTAGCCTAAACAAATTGAAATTGAATATGAAAATATCGATTTTCAATATGACAAAAGTAGAATGTAGACGAAGTACGTATATACAAACGAGCATTAAATTTTAAGAAATGTGTTTAAAACCCTAGGAATATGATAAACAAGATAGTTTTCACTTCTTATTTTGGATTACAGGGGAAGAAAGAATGCGCACAGATTTTCACAAATCAATTTAATCTGCTTGAATCCATTTTTTACTCCCAGAAACTTTTGATATTCGGAAATCTCTCTTTTGCAGGTTGAAATAGAAAATATGCTAAATTCCCTTTATAAAGATGAATTAAATTAGTTCATTCGGATATATGTCATCGATATCGCTAACTTCGAATTAAAGAAAAGAAGATTATTGTGTGTAACCATATCAAAATAGTTTCTTATATGCTGCAAAATATGGAAAAGGATATTGAATAAGAAAACTGCCTTTAAGGGGTCTGGAAGAATGAAAGACTAGTGACATGTAAACAATAGAATAACTATCCATGTCATACGGACCACTACCATTTTTTAACAGGCCGACGCCAGTGGTTTGGGTCTTGTATACAGAGATGTTTACTCTGGTTATGGATCAAGCTATAATGGTAAAGTTAGAATCTCTGCAAATTTTACTTCAAAACATAAATCTAATACATACCTATATAGGAGAGGCTGGAGAGCTATGAGGACATGGATCCACTGTGATTGAATTTTTATTTCCTCGCAATCATAATAATGGTAGGAAAGTATCAAGTCCCGAAATGAATCCGATGACTTTATGATAAGTAGAACACCAGCCATTCGATATCCGAAGGCAGCATTCTACTGTGTCGTCTTCAGTACCAGTACGAAATTCCTAACTAACCAACCAACCAACCAACTAGATTCAGTTGCTTCTGAAGTTTCATTGCCATGGCATTCTGAAAATCAATCTCTCATTACGTGTAATAACTTTATACCAATGTGATGAACTCGGAACTAATCTAGATGGGATTGAGAATTAGAGAGTTATCATTTATTTTTCACACACATGTACATTATAGCAATGATGAGAAAATTTTAGAATATTTAAATGGCAAGGAAGTAACATTTGAAATCAAACGAAAGAATGGTGAAAAATGTTTATGCCGGTATAGTATAGACAAGCATGTCATTTCTCCATTCTAAGGCTGCAAAAAAAGTTTAAGAATGCCTGACATTTTGTTCAACATCAGATATATGAAAAGCATGAAATCATCACGAGGTTCCCATAGCACTCCCTTCACATCCTCTCTAAACCCCTGTTTATGTCTGCGTACATTTTACCAAAATGATAACTGAAAGTCACTACCCTTGTGGCTTAAGAAAAACTTTGATCTCCTGAATAACATACGGCGCCAGCATCCCTTTGATGTCCACAGTAATTGGCAACCCAGAAATTACAGTCAGTCAGGTTGTCTTCTGTTCCCGCACAACTGACAATAATAATATCACCGGATCCCTGTCCAAACCTAGCCAATCCAGGTGCTTCCAACGCCCCGTCGAACCCTAGTATTCTACAAACTACCCTTGCTGCTAACAGATCCCAGTTATATGCACTACAAACTGTTCCCCAGGATCCATGATACAAGACCTCCACTCTTCCTTCAGCATTGTTGGAGCCATTGACGAGACGTACATCTAGGTAGAAGAATAAAGGGAAGGATGGTGACATGGTTTAGTTACAGCTCTTTTTCAGTTATCTTTTCTCTGTAAAACGAATATACAATCCATATAATAGACATCAAAACTGCTTGATACAGAACAATCATGGTTCTAACTTATACAAAAAATAAAGAAATATGACATCTCCCGAATTGTCGAAAAGAACGTAGCCTAAAAGATTATGTTGTTTTTGACAAAAATAAATGATTGCTCAATAAGAAATAATGTCTTTAAAACATTATTTTGTGCATGGAATACGACATTGAAATGACTAGAAGATTGACGAAAGAATTTTTTTTTTTAACATTAATTATGGCTGTTTTGGAACTACTGAAAAATTATTTAAGTTTGATCTGCTCGCTACTTAATAACAAAATGTAACGTAAATCTTGGTGGATAGGGGTAATTGGTGAAAAATGGTGAAAACATTAAGGTTGTCATCTTTATCAGTTATGATTATTCTTTTTATTCTTAACGTATTATTAATTTTTTTTTAAAGTGATTACTGAATACTTGTAACTTAAAATGTGGGAAAAGAAGTAAATTCATTTCACTTTCTTCCATGCCCTTAAGTTCACTTATTTGTTTGTTTGTTTGATGAAATTGATAGAATAACAGCAGTCATCATAGATACATTTATCTTAAACCTGATTTATATCCTACCGTTACCTTCATGTTGTTCATGGTCGTCAATTTATAAACCGAAACTATAACGTAAGTACGATACATTCACATTAAACAAAACTAATGGATGGCAAGATCCTGGTTTCGATAATCGTGAAAAACATTCGTGAGAGCAAATAATCTATCTTACTGACAGTAATAGCCTCTTAAGACAAGAGATCGATTTTGATGTTGACATATCTGCCTTCTATCATTCCATTTTCTTAGTTATTTAACATATTAATCTGTTTTGAATCATTTTTTTTTTAATTTACTTCTAGTTTTAGGTACTATAAACCTAACATTTTTTTTTCATTGGCCTTCTTTGTGATTGAACATAAAATAATCTTATATATGTTTTGGACAAGGTTATAACGGAATGTTATGACTTCTCTATTTTAGATACGGCAATGCACTAAAATCGATGTTGAACTCTAAGAGATTATGTAAATTTGGTATGTTACAATGAATTCGCAATAGGTAGAATGATTGTAAGTGATTATTCGATTCCAATACTTTGATTTCATGTATTATACCCACTATGCATGGAACGGACACATATATAATCACGCATGTTTAAGACACCCTTGTATAGACAGGATAATCATTCAAAAATATGATAGGTATAGGTAGGTAGAAAATAAGTTGACTGTTAATCGAGAAAGTAAATCTTACATATAAAAATGGGTGGTGATAGTAATATATACATATATGATATTAACAAAAGGTCAAACCGATATGTGTATGACGTGTAAAATATGTAAAATGAATCGCTAATCGAATTGCTAATCGATATAAATCTTGGATTTCAGTTGGATTCAGTATTAATAACGTGATATTTTATGGCCATAATTTTAATACCCTACAGAGGAGTGTTAAATCTCTTTCCTCATGGAAAGATATGATCCGTGATCACATATTCACAACATCCATCAGATCTGTTATTTCATTTCTTTACATTAAAAGATATATATATATACATATAATACGTAGTTACACAATAGAAATTTTAAATACATGTACATAAATATACAATAATTGAAGAATAATTGAATGTTGAAAAAACAAAATATATGATATTTGGTACCCGCAAATATGTAAATAAAGATGTTAATCACAGGCCATTGTTATTTAGAAATATCCCAATCCAGTGTGTTAAAGAATTTAACTTTCTAGGTGTTACAATAGACGAAAAACTTACATGGAATTCACATATTTCACAATTGAGTAATAAACTTGCAAAAGCATAGGAGTACTCAATAAATTTAGCTTTTTATCACAAGATGTCCTCAAGGTCTTATACCATTCTTTTATTACATCATATTTAAGTTACTACATCGTGGTTTGGGGGTTTGCTTGTAAAAGCAATTTAAGCCACATACATGTCTTACAGAAGAAAGCTATTCGTATTATAACTCACTCTAATTATCTGTCTTCTACTAAACCTTTATTCAAAAAAACTAATACTTTACCAATTTATGAAATGTGTCGATACAATGTTGCTATTTTTATGTACAGCTGTTATGATAACTTGCTTCCCAAGTCGTTTGAATCATTATTTTTACTCAATAAAGACGTACGTACACACAATACCCGAAATAAAAATAAGTTTCATCCACCTTTGATGCGGAAACAGGTAGCAAAATCATCAGTATTTTATGAAGGTCCACTATTATGGAATAGCTTACCTGATTGCATAAGACAAAGCAAATCTTTAAACCAGTTTAAGAGAAAATACAAACAATTACTACTAGAAAAAATGTAATGTAATGACCAACTCATACCTTGCTTATTTTATCATTCTACCAATCCCTTTCCTTGCTTTCCTTTCCTCTTTCTCTTTCTTTGTAGTTAATTTGTAATTAGTATTGTTTTGATATTCGCTTATTATATGCATTGTAAAAGAGTTTTTTTTTTTTAATTCTTTTGTTTTACAGTAGTAGTCACTCTTGACAAGCCTTTGGCTTTTAGTGACTCCCCCACATTATGTACAAATATTTGGTTATTATGTATCATGTGTTCTTTTTATGTGGAAATAAATATAATAAAAATAATAGTAATAATATAATAATAATCAACACATATAAACAAACACTAAACAATACAGAATAAGTGACCTAATGTGAAAGGGGCTAGAAAAAGCAAAGTTTATCGAGTCTAGCCCCGAAACAATAAAGAAATTAAGGGCACTGCCATATAAAACAAGAATTTGAAGTTGCATTAAATGCACAAAATGTAGTCTCATGGGGAAGCTTTTTTATTCCATGCCAAACTTTTGCATTGCTTGGAATTATATCATTCCCATTATATACATTCCGTTTTTCCACGTTTTTCTCGAATTTGTAGTTTCAAAAATAAAAAAATGTAAAAAAAAAAAAAAAAAGCACTATCGTTCAAATTTACCGGATTATGCTTCAAAAATAGAATTAATGACCACAGAAATAATAGCTTTAAAAGACATGAAACGAAATTATGTATTTTCAAAAGCCTCTTCCAGATCGTGATACTGATATTCATATTGCTAATCAAAATAGTATTTCTCAAAACGAATAAGATACAGAAATGTCATGATCATGCATGAAAATTCAACGAAAGTAGTGGAACACATTTACACAACTAAAAAAGTAAGAATTTCCTGAGTACCCCCTTTACCATCATAGTTTTAAAAATGTTGAAACATTAATTTCATTATTTTACATCTGATTTACAAAAGTATTGGCATTTTTAGGGGAAATTTCCTTGTTCATCTTTGCTTGCAACTTGAATGCAAACTTGCAAATAACGTTATTAAACTTCACTCACCACCTTCAGTGAAATATTGCTATACTTTATTCAAACTTCCTCAATTAAAACATTACAAATTACAACAACAACAACAAAACATTCAACTGTAATGTCGACATCTACCCGAATGTTCATTGCTTATAGAATAACATGACGTGAGATATATGTGGTGACAAGGTTTGAATGAGATGATAGGTTCCTGGATAAACTTGTTTTGATGAAACTGGTGCTTCTTCTAAACCATTCATCTCTCTCTATAAACCTTTTAAAACGAGTGCCCGGATCCCGTGACATGTTTCGATCATCAATTCATGTAAGTTTCGATACAAACATCTTTATCAAGTAATCGTCTATTCTAATTCAATGGATTTTTAAGAATGGTACTCTTCATTATTTCTTCCACCTAACCGGGGAAAGAGAAAAAGTGGAAGATGTATTTCAGTGTGGTTTGGGGGTAGAATCCTTCCCTGAAGCGACAGAACTTTAAAACGGTAGTTCTCTCAGTAAAGAAATACTGCCCAAAAAAAAATCACTTTAGGAAATCCATCCTAAAAATTAGATGAAAACTTAATGTTATTCCTGAAAGAGATGTATGTACTTTCGGGTTTGCGTTGTGCGCATGATGTATAACTAACGAAAGAGAAACCTGTGACCAGAATATCCTCACTAAACTTTTACCATGTCAACGTAAAAAAAATGTGTGTCGGCGGGGCCTTGATGAAAGTAGACTTTTAGTTTCGCGGTTTCCGTAAGAGGTGACCGATGTGTCAAAAACAGTACTCAAAACAATTTCTTTATGACGCACCACTTCGTCAATTTTGACTTAAAACATAAATCTTCCGTTTTTCCTCTATGATCAATTATTTAATATTATTATAACCTTCATTATTGTCCCAGTGTGTAGATATTCTTAAATATCACCACACATCATAATATAAACAGTGCAGAACTTGACTACAAATCTGAGAAATATAGACCTTTTCTTTTTTTGGTTTTGATTGTTGTTGGTTTTTTTCATAAACAACCTATTATTGATTGCATTGATTAATTGATCGAATGGTTTATTTGGATAAAAATACAACAAGAATAGTTCAAATTCATTCACATTGGCAGTCAAAGACTGAATTATTGAGAATGACAATGTTCTTAAAGATTACATTGCAAAATGAATATGATTATTTCTTCATTGAGTATAGTACAGTATAAATATATATAAGTTGGAAGTACCTTCTAAGACATTTTCATCGAATCATTCAAAATCGTAGAGTAAGAAACAGAAACAATAAATTCCTATCAGTTTTAAAATCAACACAATATTATGCACTTTTTGGGGTGTTCTGTTTATATATATATATATATATATATATATATATATATATATATATATATAATATATATATATATATATAAACATACAATGTATATTCTAAAACATAAAAATGATAGTTAGTATCGAATGCTTCTGAATGAGTGAGTGAATGAATAACATGAACAAAGTTTCAGGATATACGGATATATGTCATCGGATAATATAGACTTTTAAAGAATTTGGATGCCATATATGTTCATAAGATCATTCGCATTGTCAGTCTCAAAAGGCATCGAAAGTGATGAATGACTTTCTTTCAGACCATAGATTTTCAAGTGTTTGATATTCATCTTCCTTTTCACTATGTCCTCTCAGAACTCGCTGTATTCATCAAACGAAATTATGATGAATGTTCAAGAGAATGTTCAAGTTTCTTCTTTTATTTAGGTTTCTTTGGTTAAGAATATTTTTCAAGAGTCCTACTTGATTACTCCTGTTTGTGTCATCAACTTATCCTTCATGTGAAATAAGTGATAGTAATGTTTTGTTAAGTGACTAGTTTCGATAAATATAATCAACCAAGTAACTTTCATTTTCATCTCGTGACTGTAACTTGGTTTTGATGAGATAATCTTAGTGGGCATTGATGCATTACAAATGTTCGCGCCAAAGATGGGCATGTTGGTTTGATGTTCGGAAACGGCCAAATCATGACTTATTTTTTTATACTGGTACCCGATATGCGAATAATCATTCAATGATATACAATTTAAAAGAAATAAATCTATCCATGTATGTGGTACATAAATATTTGATAACTTGCGATTCAGTCACCAGAATGATGTTTTCTCCAGCCGAATTCGGGCTCTGTAGCTGGATTCTCAAACCTGCATTGCGCGTGCTACGTTGACCCCGGGAGGGCGGGTCAAGTTTGGGCGCGCGCTTTCGAAAGTTTTGAGTTAATATGCATGGCATGCACAAGTGGTGCGCGGATATTCACGTAAACAGGAAACAAGTTTATATATGAGTCATTGTAAACGCGTTTACAAATGATTGTGCGTTTATGCTTCCCCTAGAAACCGTCTTTTTGGAGAAACGCCGGTTCAAAACGCACATTTTTGTGAGTTTACGATTTGCGTTTTAAATCGACGATTATACGAAAATGAGTTAGGACGCAACCGTGTTTTGAACTAAACGCCTTTCAAAACGCTCATTCTGGCCTGAAAAAAATGTGAGCATAAACGCACTCTTTGTCGAACCAAATCGTTCAGATTGTAAAGTTGAAAAAGATAGATTTTTTTGTGGTAAGTGTTATCCCATCTCTAGATGTATGACTAGGAGTGCGTTTGTGCTCACATTTTTCAGGCCAGAATGAGCGTTTGGAAAGGTGTTTCTCCAAAAAGACGGTTTCTCGGGAAGAAAAAACGCACAATCACTTGTAAACGCGTTTATAATGACGTCATACTCCGGTTCACGGTTCCGCTTGTGCATGCATATAGAGCGCGGTAACTCGAAACATTCGAAAAAGCGCGCGCCCAAACTTGACCTGCCCTACCGGGGTCAACGTAGCACGCGCAATGCAGGTTTGCGAATCCAGCTGCAGAGCCCGAATTCGACTGGAGAAAACGAGCATAAACAGTACCCCCTTGGAACTGCGTTTTAGATGACTATTTTAGATGAGCGTTTCAAAACGCTCATTCTGCCTTCGCAAAGTAAACATAAACCTAGAATAGCACTTTTTTTTATATATCATGGACATAAAATCTGTGACCATCAGTAACTTATTCAGGACACAATAATACCACCGTGTGGAGTGACAGGTGCTGTACTGAATGATACTGAATTACTGTCTGATGGGCAAGGAATTTATGGTGGGGCTTTATATTTCAAAAATGAAAAATCATTTTGAAAAAAATATGAATATCAATTTTGAGAAATCTAATGAAATTTACTCACAAAAATATATATATATGTATATACTATACCTTCAATTTTACAGCGGAAAAAACTGAGCTTAATACTTGTAACTTTTAAAGTTTTAAAAAAAAAGTGATGAAAACAATACATGTATAACTATAATATAAACTAAATTTGTGCACAATGTCGATAAGGCTATTTTTGGGCCAAAAAATGAAATTTAGATACAAACGGGAAAATTATACACCAGCTTCTTAATTTAGTGTAAATTGTGTTCGATTTTCTCATATTATGTAAAAGAGTTTTCTGAACTTCTAAAGTGCAAATGTTTCTCTTGTTCTTCTATATTAAGCGACTTAAGATCTTGGTTTACTTTAATTTTAGTTAACCTTTTTGGAATGAATCCTGAACTCCTTTACTCTTGTCGAAGATTTGTAATACTCAATGATATGTAGATGAGATCTAGATGAAACTTCTCTAGCCTAAACAAATTGAAATGAAATATGAAAATATCGATGGTTAATATGACAAAAGTAAAATGTAGACGAAGTACGTATGTACAAACGAGCATTATTTTAAGAAATGTGTTTAAAACCCCAGGAATATGATAAACAAGATAGTTTTCACTTCTTACTTTGGATTACAGGGAAAGAAAGAATGCGCACAAATTTTCACAATTCAGTTTTAACTACTTGAATCCAATTTTTACTCCCAGAAACTTTTGATATTCGGAAATCTCTCTCTTTTGCAGGTTGAAATAGAAAATATGCTAAATTCCCTTAATACAGATTAATTAGTTCATTTGGATATATGTCATCGATATCGCTAACTTCGAATCAAAGAAGAGAGAAGATTATTACGTGTACCCATATCAAAATAGTTTCTGTTATATGCTGCAAAATATGGGAAAGGATATTGAATAAGAAAACTGCTTTTAAAGGGTCTGGAAGAATCAAAGACTAGTGACATGTAAACAATAAAATAACTATCCATGTCATACGGACCACTACCATTTTTTTTAACGGGCCAACGCCAGTGGTGTGGGTCTTGTCTTGATGTTTACTCTGGTTATGGATCAAAATATAATGGTCATCTCTGCAGATTTTACGCCCCAAAAAAATTTATATATATGGTAATACATACCTATAAGGAGAGGCTGGAGAGCTATGAGGACCTGTATCCAATGTGATTGAATTTTCATTTCCTCACAATCATAATGGTAGGAAAGTATCCAGTCCCGAAATTAATCCGATGACTTCATAATACGTAGAACACTAGCCATTCGATGTCCGAAGGCAGCATTCTGCTGTGTCGTCTTCAGTACCAGTACGAAATTCCTAACCAACCAACCAACCAACCAACCAGATTCAGTTGCTTCTGAAGCTTCCTTGCCATGGCATTCTGAAAATCAGTCTCTCAATAATAAGTGTCATAACTTTATACCAATGTGATGAACTCGGAACTAATCTAGATGGGATTAAGAATTAGAGAGTTATCATTTCTTTTTCACTACATGTACATTTAGCAATGATGAGAAAAATTTAAAATATTTCAATGGCAAGGAAGTAACATTTGAAATCAAACAAAAGAATGATGAAAAAGGTTTATGCAGGCATTCATAAGCAGGTCATTTTTCCATTCTAAGGCTGCAAAAATTGTTTAAGAATGTCTGACATTTTGTTTAACATCAGATATATGAAAAGCATGAAATCGTCACGAGGTTCCCATAACACTCCCTTCATATCCTCTCTAAACCCCTGTTTATGTCTGCATACATTATATCAAAATAATCACTGAAAGTCACTACCCTTGTGGCTTAAGAAAAACTTTGATCTCCTGAATAACATACGGCTCCAGCATCCCTGTTATGTCCACAGTTATATGTAACCCCGTGATTACAGTCTACCAGACGGTCCTCTGTTCCCGCACAATAGACTTCAAAAATATCACCGGATCCCTGTCCAAACCGAGCAGAACCAGGTGCTTCCAACGCCCCGTCGAACCCTAGTATTCTACAAACTACCCTTGCTGCTAACAGATCCCAGCCATATGTACTACAAACTGTTCCCCAGGATCCATGATACAAGACCTCCACTCTTCCTTCAGCATTGTTGGAGCCATTGACGAGACGTACATCTAGGTAGAAGAATAAAGGGAGGGATGGTGACATGGTTTAGTTATAGCTCTTTTTAGACCCAACTGAAGCAAATACAACCATAGATCGATGGAAAGCTAAGTAGACGTAGAATACAAATACATGTGGGTAAACATCATTTTTCCTTTCAATAATCCACAAAAAGCAGAAAGAACACCTCACTGTCCGCCCCCTCCCGGTTACGTAATAACAAGGGTTCGCTCGGCCAATACACTTATGACGTCATCTCGTGTAGACAGCACTGTGGCTGGCGCACGTAGCGGCGAGTAAACAATGGACAGTGAATAGCTTTCGTACAATAGCCACTTACATTTGTGGGCGGAGTTTGTCAAGTTTTGTGAAAGTTTTGATAGCTGTATAACACCCAAAAATACAAATCGAGAAAACGTCAACAACATATCTAGAGTCTACATTGAATTTAAAACTTAGGTCTTAACAAGAGAAATGCAAACAGAAAAGAATTATTGAAATCTAACAATTTGTTATCGAGTTATGCCATGATTGCCATAGTGTGACAGGTTTGATTTACATGTCCCATTCCTGCCGCATAAGCAAATTAAGTCCTCTATCAAGACTCCTTCACACAGATTTTGAACAGAAAATTGAAAAAAAAATTATGACTTTCTTAATCTGACAGACACTGCCTTTGATTTTTGAGAGGGAATGAGACATGAGAGAGGTTTTCATGCCTAGAACTCAGAAGAAAAATTTTCATGGAGTCAGAGTTCATCCCGAAATCAGTTTATCATCTATAGCACTGTAGTTTGATTATTTTTATAACATTTCAGACTTCAGAGGCTCTCCTCCTATAAATTTCAGGGATTCTGTGAAGCTAGAAGCAGTCTCAGTGGGAAATATCTCTGAAACCAGCTTTCTGTAGATATATAATTTGTCTATTCCATTTTGGCTTCGGTTTGGGTCTTTTTCAATTATCTTTTCTCTGTAAAGTGAATATACAATCCATATAATAGATATCAGAAATGCTTGATACAAAACAATTATGGTTCTAACTTATACAAGAAGTAAAGAAATACGATATCTCCCAAATTGTCGAAAAGAACGTAACCTAAAAGATTATGTTGTTTTTTTGACAAAAAGAAATGATTGTCCAGTAAGGAATAATGTCTTTAAAACATTCTTTTGTGCAAGAAATACGACATTAAAATGAACAGAATTAAGGTTAACGGAAGAAAATCATAAAATATTAATTATGCTTTTTCGGAACTAATGAAAAATTATTCAAGTGTGATCTGTTCGGGCTTCTACTTATCAATAAAATGTAAAATAGTGGAAATGGATAATTGGTGAAAAATGGTGAAAACATTAAATTTGTCATCTTAGCCAGTTATGATTTTTGTTATTATTCGTAACCTATTATTCATAATAAAGTGATTAATAAATACATGTAACCTAAAATGTGTGAAAGAAGTAAAATTTATTTCATTCTCTTCCATGCCCTAAATCGCATTCAAAGCCTTAAGTTCATTTAGTTATTCATTGGCTTAATAAAACCGATAGCATAACAGCAACCATCATAGATACATTTATCTTAAACCTGATTTATATCCTACCGTTCATGGTAGTCAAATCATAACCCGAAACTATAACGTAAGTACCATACATTCACATTAAACAAAACTAATGGATGGCAAGATCCTGGTTTCGATAATCGCGAAAAACATTCGTGCGAGCAACTAATTTATACCTTTATCTTACTGAAGTTATAGCCTCTTAAGACAAGAGATCGATTTGGATGTTGACATATCTGCCTTCTATCATTCCTCTTTCTTAGTGATTTTACATATCAATCTGTTTTGAATCAATTTAAAACATTTTCACTTCTCTAGTTTTGGATGCTATAAACCTAACACATTTTTCTTTCATTGGCCTTCTTTGAGATTGAACATATTTGTTTTGGACGAGTTTATAAAGGAATGTTATGACTTCTCTATTTTAGATACTGCAATGCACTAAAATCGATGTTGAACTCTTAGAGATTTGGTAAATGTAGTATGCTATATTGAATTCGCAGTAGGTAGAACGACTTTAAGTGATTATTCGATTCCAATACTTTGATTTCATGTATATACCCACGAAGCATGGAACGAACTCATATATAATCACATACGTTTTTTAGACACCCTTCTGTATAGACAGAACAATCATTAGAAGTATGATAGGGTAAGTATCTTGTAAATCGAGAAAGTAAGTCTTACATATGAAAAGTCGGTTGTGATAATAATGTTCAAAAAACGTCATACAAAAAAGTATACGACATCTGTCAAATGAATTGCTTATCGAATTGGTAATTGATATAAATCTTGGATTTCAGTTTGATTCAATATTCATTACGTGATATTTCTGTTGTCATAATTTTGATACCCTACATACCTCATCAAAATATATGATCCGTGATCAAATCTTCACCAAATTCCATCAAATTTTTTATAGACGAGTCGAAACAAGAAATAAAGCAGGGCATTGCCATATCAAACCAGAATTTGAAGTGTGCATGAAATGAAGAAAATGTGGTCACACGGGGAAGCTTTCTATTCCTTGCCAAACATTAACATTGCTTATAATTATTTCATTCACATAATGTACATTCCGTTTTTTCCACTTTTTCTAGAATTTGTAGTTTCGAAAAATAAAAAATGTTTAAAAAAAAATCATGCAATATCGTTCAAATTTACCGGATTATGCTTCTAAAATAGAATTAATGACCTCAGAAATAATAGCTTTAAAAGACATGAAACCAAATTATGTATTTTCAAAAGTCTCTTCCAGATCGTGATACTGATATTCATATTGCTAATCAAAATAGTATTTCTCAAAACGAATAACATACAGAAATGTCATGATCATGCATGAAAATTCAACGAAAGTAGTGGAACACATTTACACAACTAAAAAAGTAAGAATTTCCTGAGTACTCCCTTATACCCATCCTAGTTTTGAAAATGTTGAAACATTAATTTCATTATTTTACATCTGATTTACAAAAGTATCGGCATTTTTAGGGGAAATTTCCTTATTCATCTTTGCTGGCAACCTGAATGCAAACTTGCAAATAACGTTATTAAACGTCACTCACCACCTTCAATGAAATATTACTATACTTTATTCAAAACTTCCTCAATTAAAACATTACAAATTACAACAACAACAAAACATTCAACTGTAATGTCGACATCTACCCGAATGTTCATTGCTTATAGAATAACATGACGTGAGATATATGTGGTGACAAGGTTTGTATGAGATGATAGGTTCCTGGATAAACTTGTTTTGATGAAACTGGTGCTTTTTCTAAACCATTCATCTCTCTCTATAAACCTTTTAAAACGAGTGCCCGGATCCCGTGACATGTTTCGATCATCAGTTAATGTAAGTTTCGATACAAACATCTTTATCAAGTAATCGTCTATTCTAATTCAACGGATTTTTAAGAATGGTAATCTTCATTATTTCTTCCACCTAACTGGGGAAAGAGGAAAAGTGGAAGATGTATTTAAGTATGGTTTGGGGGTAGAATCCTTCCCTGAAGCGACAGAACTTTAAAACGGTAGTTCTCTCAGTAAAGAAATACTGCCAAAAAAAATCACTTTAGGAAATCCATCCTAAAAATTAGATGAAAACTTAATGTTATTCCTGAAAGAGATGTATGTACTTTCGTGTTTGCGTTGTGCGCATGATGTATAACTAACGAAAGAGAAACCTGTGATCAGAATATCCTCACTAAACTTTTACCATGTCAACGTAAAAAAAAATGTGTGTCGGCGGGGCCTTGATGAAAGTAGACTTTTAGTTTCGCGGTTTCCGTAAGAGGTGACCGATGTGTCAAAAACAGTACTCAAAACAATTTCTTTATGACGCACCACTTCGTCAATTTTGACTTAAAACATAAATCTTCCGTTTTCCTCTATAATCAATTATTTAATATTATTATAACCTTCATTATTGTTCCAGTGTGTAGATATTCTTAAATATCACCAAACATTATATAAACAGTGCAGAACTTGACTACAAATCTGAGAAATATAGACCTTTTCTTTTTAGGTTTTGATTGTCGTTGGGTTTTTTCATAAACAACCTATTATTGATTGCATTGATTAATTGATCGAATGGTTTATTTGGATAAAAATACAACAAGAATAGTTCAAATTCATTCACATTGGCAGTCAAAATTAATGACTGAATTATTGAGAATGACAATGTTCTTAAAGATTACATTGCAAAATGAATATGATTATTTCATCATTGAGTATAGTATAGCATAAATATATAAAAGTTTGAAGTAACTTCTTGGACATTTTCATCAAATCCTTCAAAATCATAGAGTAAGAAACAGAGACAATTACTATCAGTTTTGATATCAACACAATATCATCCACATTTGAGGGTATTCTGTCAATATAAAGACCACTCAAGGGAGACAAGAAAGGCGGTCTTTATGAGCAGGTGATCTTTATGTACAGGTTCCTTTAATACACGTTTCAATGAGAAACACTTTTCAAGGGAAACAAAAATTATAGATAGGTGGTCTTTCTATACAAGTGGTCGCTAAAGCAGGTTTCACTGTATATACAATGTATATTCTAAAACATATTACATGATGCAAATAAAAATGATAGTTGGTATCGAGTGCTCCTGAATGAGTGGGTAAATAAATGACATGAACAAAGTTTCAGGATATACAGATGTATGTCATCGGATGATATAGACTTTTAAAGAATTCGGATGCCATATATGTTCATTAGGTCCTTCGGATTGTCAGTCTCAAAAGGCAGCGAAAGTGATGAATGACTTTCTTTCAGACCATAGATTTTCGAGTGTTTGATATTCATCTTCCTTTTCACTAGTACTCTCAAAACTCGCTGTATTCATCAAACGCGATTATGATGAATGTTCAAGAGAATGTTCAAGTTTCTTCTTTTATTCAGGTTTCGTTGGTTAAGAATATATTTCAAGAGTCCTACTTGATTACTCCTGTTTGTGTCATTAACTTATCCTTCATGTGAAATAAGTGATGGTTTTGTTTTGTTAAGTGACTCGTTTCGATAATTATAATCAACCAAGTAACTTTCATTTTCATCTCGTGACTGTAACTTGGTTTTGATGAGATAATCTTAGTGGGTATTGATGCATTACAAATGTTTGCGCCAAAGATAGGCATGTTGGTTTGATGTTCAGAAACGGCCGAATCACAACTTATTTGTATATATTGGTGCCCAATATGTGAATAATTATTCAATGATATATAATTTAAAAGAAATAAATCTATCCATGTATGTGGTACATAAATATTTGATAACTTGCCATTCAGTCACCAAAATGATAATGTTCGCCAAAATAACCGTTACTCAGATGTCTCTGGACTATAGAAGAGGATGTGTTCTTATTGTTTTTATTGTTATTATTGTTTGTTTGTTTGTTTGTTTGCACATTTGTTTATTTTAGATGTTTATTACATTGATGTGTCAACGTATTTAACAATGTTGTTTTCTTTCAAATCATGTTTTGTATAAGTCTATAATCTCATGATTATCCAACCTTGCGTACAAAAAATTTTCTTTTGAACTTCTGTTCTTAAAACCCTATAAAATAATGAAAGATGTTATACAATTTTCCTATGAATTGTTCAAAATTCCATATCGTGTTAGTGTGTGCCTTTGCAAGTTAAGAATGTAATCTAACATTAATGAAATATAACCACACTTACATAGTATTCATCTGTTAATTTTACTCAAGAATCTAATTGATAGACAAAAATAATTCACGCCTTTACGATTAACAAAGCTCAAGAAAAATAAGCAAGTATAGGTAATGAAATACTACTCTCAGCTTTGAATGACCGCACCATCTATTCATATATAATTCACCAGCGCTCCGATTCTTCTGAAAGCTCTTCGCAGGTTGGTCCCAAATTCACCTTACACGTTACGTGGTAAAACACCTTTACTTTGCGACTCATCACGGTTGTCGTCCACATCACCAAAATAATGAAGTACCAATATCACTTGGAAAGAAAGAATATGTATTCTAAAGAGAAAGCTTAAATAATTTCAAACGTCTTTAAAATTATTATAAGGAACAGCTATGAGATAACATGATTATTTGATCTAATAAAACATTAAACTTTTAATATATCGTGATATCATAGATTTAATCATTGCATTCTCTTGAACGAATATCAACTGGGCTCTTACATTAAGTTCCGTGTTTTTATGATTAAAATCAACTAAATGACGAAGTTTGATCTCTCTTTATTTTTCTCTTTCCAAATCTACGAGTTGAATATACATTTATGTTATATATATATATATATATTCAGTTAATTCCCTTATTTCTTTAACTCTATGCAAGGGGAATATGAATCAAATATGTATAATAATTTTAGATCCATTATATAAAGGTAGCTAGATATACGTAAAACATTGTTAGTTCAGATTTGTGAGCTTCAGACCTCACTATTCCGGTGCAAAATATTTAATTATAGAATGAATAAGCCGCGATAACGATGCCAGGGAAATAATCTGAAAGGACCATTATCGGTCTTTCCCTTTTGAATCCACTTTAATACGCAAGAGTACTAAAGTGAAAATGGAGGCTATGACTAATTCAATAACGTTGATAAATAAGATACCTTATTCATTTATGCTTATATTTAAAAGAAGACAAACAATGGAAAAAGATCGAGGCTACAGCTATTTCATTCTCAATGATATTGTCATTACTATAACCATCCATAATACTACTTTTTACATAGTGCTATTTAACGTAAAATTTGTACATTTTTCCTACGTGCGAAAATTTGGTGATGAAGAATTTTCCTACCTGTAATAGTTGGTGCAACCACAGCGTACCAGCAGAGGATGGCTGCAAACACAAACAAAAGGTGCACTCGCTTCACTCCAGTCAGCCCCATGCTGTTCGAGATAAAAGACACAAATTTGTACCAGTTTCTTGAATTGAACTTCTTCACCCTGTCTCTGGTATCTCAGAAACTGATGTCTAATGTGTGACAGTAATGTGCGGTTCCGGTAAAAAAAGATGTTTGGACGACGCATGCGCATATAGCCAACGCCCAGCAATGAGCGTGATCATCCAATAGACATCTTAATGCATAGTAATGAACATGACGAAACAAACCCCCGCATTAAAAAATACACCTCGTGACTATTTTCATCCTTAAAAGTTTCATCGCCATTAAAACTTGCAGAGACTAATCACAGGCTATATTGAAAGTTTTTAGCTTCAAAAGAGATTGTGGTACTTTAATCCAACATCTAATTTGTCCACTCATACAAGTAAGCGAAAGCAACGACGTGATAGACGGTGGTTTCAGTTTTCTTTCTTTTCTTCCAAAGTATAATATATCATATACTTTGAATGGTTGTTAGTAACTTCTTATTCTACAGTCTAGGTTTTATCCTCTAAATTATTCTTATCATGTTAAGTTTCATAGTTTATTTATCAATGATTTTCAATGTTGGAAAAAGTAACACATTCTGTTTGTCCTACTAAAATCAGTCCACATTACAAGGAATCTTCCTTATCACGGGTCGATTTTTTGATTATTGAACAGAAATTTAAAGCCACCTTAGAGAGTCCCTTTTAAAACTTCACACAGTGTTACATGTATCAAAAACTTATAGCCCTGGGTGTCTCGCTTTCTCATCAGAAATAATGCTATTAAGGTTACTTAATTCACCTTTACTAAATCACACTTGGGCCGTAAGCGATTTAGTAATAGAAATTTGTAAAATCGTTTTGGATAACTCCAAGGAGCTTTGGTTTTAAGAAAAATATCTCCAAGAAGAAATATCTTCATTGCTAAAACAAATACAAGCAGTCAGGCAAAATAAATCATCAAATCGAATCATGTTTTCATCAAATCAATTCATGCTTCAAATCATGTTTCAAGTCATGTTTCAAATACGGAAAGAGTTCCCATGAACAAAAAAGCACTCGAAATTCATCCAAAATCCTAGTTGGCAACAACTTTGAGTTTGGGCTTGAGAATGTTTATTTCATAAATGAGAGAGTATTTAAAAGCTAGACAGAGAAATAATGCCTTGATTCATTATTGGGTGAATATCATCTACAAAGGTCAATGTATAGCTGTTTGAAACCACACAACCATGTTTGATTTCACTGCATTCCTTTCATTTACATATTTTCTCTCTCGACGTGTTTCTGTCGAACGCTTTCTGCTTGTATTTCGTTTGTAATTCTCGTTGGTTAAGGAAAATTGTTATTTTAATGAAACAAAGATGCAGTACATAATTTTGTACATAAACTTAAAACGATACGTCGTCCAAATACATGCACTCTTAAAAATGTAGGACTATGAAATTATCCTAACATAACTGCTATGTGCTTTCAAACTGTTCATCTTCAAAGCTTAAATTTTATATAACTGTATTCGGCTGTTGAAGTACATTGAATTTGCATGTAAGTTGTTTTTATTGTCCAATATCAAGTAGCTTATGGATGTCCAGGTATCATGCTTTGTTATAAAAAAAAAAATGTAAGTCGGTTTTCCAAAAGATGTTAGAGTCTATTAAGCAGCTGCCTAAACTATGTTAATTCTCTGACTTTTTTAATCTTTCATGCAGTGTAATATGTTTCATAAATTCAATCTCTGCATAAAGGAAACCTAAATAGTAGTTATCATTTCATAAACAATGATGTACGCCTAATTTAACCTTTAATGATAGTTAATGATTATAAAAGATATGTTTGTTGTTTTTGTGTTTTTTTTTCATTTTCGTAGCACCTTCGGTTAACTTTTCACTTTTTCTGTCTTTTTTTTACTATTAGCAAGGTATAAAATTCACAGAAACTATAGGCCTACCTATATAAAAAAAAAAAATTAATTTAGTAATAGCGCCTGTATAAGAATTAAACGAAATAAATACAACTTCCATGACTACCTTTTCAGTGATCATAATATTTCTGCGATATTCTTTTTTTTTTTTTTTTCAATTTGTCTCACATCATATGCCTTTCTTTCCACAATATTTGCAACGTACAAAATTTACAGATTCCTGCCGTCGATCTTCAGGCCATCTCACGTGACCATGCAGCGATTCAACGAGATAAGGAAAGCATACATTCTAACCACGTACATGTATCAGACGTCATCACGGGGCACAACACCAAAACTTTTGAGTATAACTATGTGAGTAGGAAAGAATAGGACGTGTTCACATTACCTCAGCAACATTATCGTACAATACATGTGATAAATTTCCTCTGAAAGCACTGAAAAGCAAGTTTGCCAGTATACAGATTCAAGAAATGTTTGGATACCTATCTTCTTTGATAAAAAATAACAAATATTATTTCACATACAAGCCAAAATTTATAATCTCTAAATTCTTACAAAATGCTTTTTAAACGACAATGTTACTTGGTATTATTTGCTGGAGTGTCTTGGCTCTTTCCTATGTCTGTCGTCTCGGTCTTTCTGTCGTCTCGGTCTTCTATGATGTCGGTCCTATGTCTTCAGTAATTTCCTTGTGTATTTCCTTCAGAATTTCGTCTATGTCATTAAAGGTAACAGATAGTTTTGGGAAGCCCTCAAAAACTTTTCGCGAGATTTCTTTGATTTTGCTTAATAAATAGCAGGGTACTGACATAACTAAGATGCTGTGAAGTTTTTGCCTCCTCAAGTGAAATATTTATTGAATGAGAGGTGAAAAGTAATAAAAATCCCTTGCCCAAAAAAAGAGGGGATGTAAATTCAAACAACGGCCACACACACTACTCACATGAGGATTTCCGTGTGTATAGAATACGCTACAACTAGTGCGAAGCGCTGGGTTTATTGTGCGGGGAAGGTCTTAGCGTGCAGTGAAAAGCCGTTACCAAGCGTTTCTTACAGATATTGACACTAAATTTTGTTCGAAATCGTGAATGGAATGTTAAATAATTTCGTACATGTGTCTTATGATAAAAGGAGAATAGTATGTGACTATGTTAGATAAGTTTCTTGCCAGTATGATTTTTGCTACCGAGACTATGAGCTTTAATAAAATTGGTTCTTGTGGTGGTAAGGGCGAGATACTCTGGGTCAGGTTTTTTCCACGTATCTGTTCCGTAAATAGGGATTGTCATGAGCCATTCTGCGTTTTATAGAAGACATACAAGAGCTCAAACTAGGAAGCCATATCTGTTCACGTGGTTGTCTTGTGTCGTGATTTGTTCAAGGTTTTGTCTCCGATGTTGACCTAGGCACCGTAATATGGCTTGTGTGATTTTTTAGATATGTATTTATCTGTGTATTTAGTGCTTTTTATTCATTAATACTGCAACATTACTTTCTGATTATGAATTATATTTTGTTCAGTTACCTTGACTTATCTGTTCCGTAAAAAGTTATTGTCGTGAGTCATTCTGCTTTTTATAGAAGACGTACAAGAGCTTAGACTAGGATGCCATACTTGTTCACGGGGTTGTCTTGTGTCGTGATTTGTTCAAGGTTTTGTCTCCGATGTTGACCTAGGCACCGTCATATGGCTTGTGTGATTTTTTAGATATGTATTTATCTGTGTATTTAGTGCTTTTTTATTCCTTAATTCTGCAACATTACTTTCTGAATATGAATCATATTTTGTTCAATTACCTTGACTTATCTGTTCCGGAAAATAGTGATTGCAGTGAGCCATTCTGCGTTTTTATAGAAGGCATACAAGAGTTCAGACTAGTATGCTATACCTGTTCACGTGTTGGTCTTGTGTCATGATTTGTTCAAGGTTTTGTCTCCGATGTTGACCTAGGCCACGTAATACGGCTTGTGTGATTTTTAGAATATTTATTTATCTATGTATTAAGTGCTGAATACGCGTGCTTTTTATTCACTAATACTGCAACATTAATTTTTCATTATTGAGTATGTTTTGTTCACTTACCTTGATGTAGTCAGTGTCTAACTTCTTTTGCTTAAATGTCTTTCAATCTAGTATTAGGAATATAACATTGCTCATTTTACATTGTGCTCACGGTTCCACTACCCCTCGCCCCCACTAACATAAATTAATTGATTCATTCACTTGGAAAGGTGAAAAACATTGTTTGTATGAACAAGGGCAACAATGATAGTCTTGAGAAACACCCATTTTTACTTTAGGACACTGTTCAGGTCTTGCTCTTTAATGTTCGATTCTGTATTTTACATTTTAACATGTTTCTTCTTTTTCCTTTCTTTCCTGTTTTTGCTCACTACATATAAAAAAAACTCCAAATGTGTTTTAGGATAGTCAATACATCGGCAGTTGCCATTTACTTTTTCATATATCGATTCCCTCTGCCATGCTACTTGTTACATGTGTATCTAGCAACTTGAAGTATTTACTGCTGAACTTTCTGTTCAACCAGCTGAAGGACTCTGTATGGTTGTTGCATTACCTTAAATGTTGTGATTCGCTTAGAAGCTGTTTTGGTCCTTTTCATGTTACGAATATCCAAGGAATTTGGACACATGTTTTCTGTCCTAAATGGCTATTTATAATGATAAAGGTTGGTGCCCTCATGATCTCTGTTATACATTATACAACCTATGGTTCATGCTATGTGAACGTTTCGATCTATAAAGTACACGCTATGGTAAATGTCTGTTGTTTTCTGTACACCTGTATCTTCGGGAATTTTCTCCCGCAAAGTGGCTTTTATTCATGACTTTCAAAGATACGCTTATAAGATTTATTTCCTTGAATGTAAGAGGTCTGAGGTTTCATAAGAACAAGAGTTTTTTCGTGGCTTGAGGAAAAACAAGCTGATATTATTTTTCTACAAGAAACTTATAGTTCTCCAGACATTGTCAGTACTTGGTCATCTGAGTGGAAAGGCGAATTGCTCTTTTCGCATGGTTCTGTACACAGCGGAGGGGTCATGATAATGATAAAAAGAAATGTCGAATATGATATTGAATCTAGAACAATTTCCGAGGATGGAGGGTATTTGATATTAAAACTAGTCATTGATGGAAATGAGTTCATATTATGTAATGTGTATGCGCCGACTGGAGATAAAAGAACAGAACAAAGAGTCTTTTTCGAAAATTTGGTTACGACTCTTCACTCATTTGAAAACATAGACGCAATTCCAATGATTATGGGAGGTGACTTTAATGTACTTATGAATGCAAATTTTGACAGACAGGGTGGGCACCCCCATGTTTCACAACTGGTTGCCGATGTACTTAATGAGATGCAAAGTGATTTTGATCTAATAGACATCTAGAGAGTAAGAAATCCTACTGTTCAAAGGTTTACATGGAAAAAATTACGACCTTTAATTCAGAGCCGCTTAGATATTTGGTTTATTTCTGACATCCTGCAAGACTAAGTACCGAATGCTGACATAATTCCAGGTGTAAGCTCCGACCATTATGCTATTTTGTTACAATTCAAAGTTCAAAGCAGAAGAAAAGTGAATGCATTCAATTGGAAATTTAATAATGATTTATGCAATGATGAAACTTTTTTGTTCTATAATGTCAGAAAATATAGATAAGTGGACTAATGAGTCTGCTCAGTTTGAAGATATACGAATGAGGTGGGAATTTTCAAGACAATATAGTATTGATAATGCAAAGGCGGCAAGAATTAGAAGAGCTGAGTTAGTGAAAAGGTTACAGTATCTACAAGGTTTATTGGAGAAGGAAGGAGATTTACATACTGCGGAATATGAGTGTATCAGATATGAATATGAAGCTTATTTGGACTATGTAACTCAAGGCATTATAATACGCTCAAGGGCGAACTGGACTGAATTTGGAGGGAAAAATACAAAATATTTCTTAAACCTTGAAAATTTTCATAAAAGTAGATCTTCAATTAGCAGGTTGCAGAATGGTAATGATGTTATTTCTGATGAGAAGAATGTTAATGATCATATAAAAGAATTCTATACAGAATTATACAGAAAACCAGCGGTTAACTCCGATCTAAATTATGTTTCTTGAACAAGAATATCAACCAAAGTTGTCAGCAAGCTGGAAACAAAAATGTGATCTCAACTTATCATTAAAAGAATGCACACAATCCTTGTTTTCAATGGCAAAAAAACAAGTCTCCGGGTAACGACGGCCTAATAGTCGAGTTTTATTATAAGTTCTGGAAACAAATTGGACCACCAGCTGACCACTGCTTGTAGATACACTCAACTTTTCTTTTGAAAAGGGACAACTCTCTACTTCACAACGCCAAGGGTTAACTACTTTGATAGCTAAAAGGAGTAAGGATAAGCTTCTCATTGAAAATTATCCCCCAATAACTCTGCTCAATGTTGATTTGAAAATAGGTTCAAAGGCTTTAGCTGAAAGACTTAAACTAGTCTTGCCAGATCTGATACACCCAGATCAGGTTGCTTTTTTGAAAAACCGTTATATTGGTGAGTCAGTGAGAACGGTACTAGACGCACTTTATTATTCTATATTAAAGAATATCCCCGGAATTCTACTCAGTTTAGATTTTCAGAAAGCATTTGATTCCCTTGACCACTCTTTTCTTATACATACTCTCAGATCATTTAATTTTGGAGATAAATTTTGTAACTGTATAAAAGTTCTATATACTAACTTTGAAAGCTGTGTTATGAACCGCGGAATATTATCTGGTTACTTTCCTGTGGAAAGAGGTGTGAGCCAGGGTGACCCCCTTTCGCCATACTTATTCGTTTTAGCAATTGAAACACTTGCAATTAATATACGTAATAATTCACAAATGCAAGGGTTGAAAATAAACAACGACGCTGAATTAAAGCTGTCACTTTATGCCGACGACATGAATGTATTCTTAAAAGATAAAAAGTCCATTAAAATTCTTTTTGACACGCTCAAACGATTACGACAGGTTTCTTCTCTTACTATTAACTTACAGAAAACAAACGCAATGCGGATAGGCTCCGACAGATACAATAGCCTAACCCTGGAAAATATTCAGGTCGTCACAACACTGACAGTTCTTGGTGTAGACGTATCACATTTACCTGAAGTGCTCGACTATCAATTGAAAAGAATTCAATTGATGATCAAGAGTCAGTTGAATTAATGGAAGGTTCGGAATTTATCTTTGATTGGCAAAATACAAATTGTGAAAACATTTGCCTTTTCCCAGTTATTATATATTGCAAGTATGGTTAAAATCCCAGATCCATACATAAAAGAAGTTAATAGATTGGTATATGGGTTTATTTGGAATGGTCCCGATAGAATTAAGCGTGAGCTTATGGTAAAAGACTACGAGGAAGGTGGTTTCAAAATGTTGTGCTTAAAATCTTTGCTACAATTTCAAAAAATAAAATGGGCCAATCGAATATTTACATCACAATCTAGAGGATAGAGACTGATGTTACTCGAAGTGTTAAAGGATGTAGGGGGTGGTTTTCTTTTCCACTGTAATTTTGATGTCAAATACATGAACGTAGATTTAAGTGAGTGGTACAAAGAGGTTATACAAGTGTGGAATCACATTTTCCATAAAGATGTATCAATCGCAAATCAGGTAATTTTGAATAATAAGCTTATACTTCTGGATGGTAAAACTATTTTTAAATCAAGCATTGTTAGTAAAGGAATTGTGAAAATTGCACACATGTTAGACGAATATGGGAGACCAATGATCTGGAAAGATGCAAAGGAAAGGGGTCTTTCGTTTGTAGAATATTTTACTTTGTTAGATTGTTACAAGAAAATCCCCTCTGCTTGGAAACAATATTTTCTCCAACAAAATTTCCACGCTTTAATAAGTCCTCTGGGCACCATTTCAACTGTAACTATTGATGGTATAGCTAAAACTCTGTTGATGTATCGAAAGGACAAATTTATTCTATATGTAAGCAAACTAACAACCCATCTACTTCGTCTACTTTTGTTCGCCTCAATGAAATGTATAACTTTTCAGAGGCCACCATTGTCAAGCTATTGAAATTGCCATTCACGCTTACAATAGACACAAAATTACGAGTGTTTCAGTTGCAAACTGTCCACTGTCTGGTTATGTCGTATTAATAGAATTGCAAATGCAACTTGCTGTTTTTGTAATAATAAGGATGAAAATCTCGAACATCTTTTTGTTTCATACAAGGTTATTGAAACGTTTTGGTAAGAGATAAGTACAGTCTTTGCGGGACTCTGCTTCCCTTCCATTTTGTCAAGTGAAAATATTTTGTTCGGGCTGACTGAGCGCGCCAAATCAAGAGATGTTTTCATAACTAACTTTTTGCTTCTGCTAGGGAAGCAATATATTTTCAGATGCAGAAATCTGGGAAATGCACCATCCGTTCGCCATTTTCTAAATTATGTTAAATATTTCCACACCGTTGAAAAATATATTGCTGAAAGACGCAATAAAACAGACACGCATGAAACAAAATGGGGTTTTATTTTAGAAATTCTAGAAAACCATTAAACGCTGATGTCGGGATTATTCTTATTTTGTATATATATTTATAAAAGATCCATTATTGCTCTTTTTTCTTTGATTTGTCTTTATGTACTGCAAAATGCATTATATGTTTTGTTTGATTTTTCTCGATTGAGAAAATGTGATTGGATCAATAAAAACTTATTAATTATTTTTTAAAAAAATCAGTGATAGTCTTGATGTAATACATTTAAAATAACAAATAAGGTAATCAGGACTATTGAATTCCTTAAGGGCGAACAGATTTAAATTGGAACAACATTATTTATAAATATTGGCTTTGAAGTTTTATGGAAGTACCGTCTTGAGCTATGATAGATATTGAATACCTGGAATTTAAAAGAATGTGGCTTGTCTTATTTTGTTTACTGTGAATCATTGCATTTAAATGAGACATTAGAGCTAATTTTCGGTATTTAATAATGAAAGTGAAATGATACAAATCAATATCCATATAGAACTTTCCGGTCCCATGTTTAGGAAAGGGCAACCTGCCGTCATAGTAAAAACTTACTAAAAAGGAAATTGAAAGAACCTTGTATCTTGAAGCTATTTGTTTCACAATTTAGATTCCTTGAAAATGAAGAAAAAAGGCTCCCAGCGGATTTTTCATAATTGTGTAATACAAGAGTCATATCCGCAACCTAGGATAGCTCGTTATAACTTGTAACAGGATGTTTTATCTGTACGAGAGATGTTACTGCAAATAACTATACACAACATTGTACTTTTTCCTGAGTCTCGAGGAACTATTACACTAGAGATCAGAAGAATCCGATTCCTTGAGTATGAATTAGTAATTAATTTTAAAATACCCATATGTATTATGTCTTTAAAAAGATTTATATCTAACTTACTGTCAATGACAGATAAATGGTTGCATGGTGACGTAATAAAAACCAATTTTTCCCTAAAGATTTCTGATCTAAAAAGATGTTTTTTTAATGTACACGTTAGTTGAGTTGTTGTTATTTATGAAATACTTGAAAGAGAAAGGGTAAAATTTAGCGTTGGGAATTAATTCAATTTTTCAATATAAAGACATTTAATTCCAACTTTCCAATACAAGTCTTTAAAAAAAATTTAAAAGAACTATTCCCAAACCGCTGAGCTTGAATGGAGAAAAGGGAAAAAGAGGGGGAAAGGGGAAAGGGGGAGAATAGGAGGTGCAAAAGAAAAGTACGAAAAAAGAGAAATTCACGAAGAAACAGAGAGAAGAAAAGGAGAGAAAAGACCCTATGAATGGTGGGAAAGTGTCTTGAACCATGTTATTTGTAAGATTAGGCAAAATGTTTTTTCATCTTTCTTGAAAAGCTGGCAAGAGATTCGGAGTATATTATTGTATGGAGGATAACGTTCAACAGCTTAGGTCCCGAGTACCAGATGTTTATTTTGGAATAATAAGGTCCTGTGCTTGGGTAGATGAATGTGATTTGCTTGTCGGGTTTCGTATTTATGAATAACTGAATTTAATTCAAAGAGGTTACAAAATTCGTCAGGAAATGAATTCTTTGCACTTCTTTACATAAATATGCTTTGTTTATTAATATCGGTAAATTTTAGTATGTTTAATTGTTTGAACAAATGGTCGACGTGACCACGGGGAGCAGTACCTGTCATTATACGCATTATTTCCTTTTGTAGAGTGATTAATTTGGGTAATTTGGAGGTTGGAGGGTTCCCCCAGGCTAGGTTACAATATGATAGATATGGTAGGATAGGAGAATTGTAAAGCATACAGATGATGTTGTTTGGTAAAATGTGTCGCAGTCTAGAAATGAAGCCAATGTTGTTTTTTTAGAGACTTTGCGTTCTGTTTTCAAGAAAATGTTTTTTCCCAAGACATAGAACTATCAATGTGCACACATAGAAATTTTGTGTTTTCAGCTCTAGGTAGTATTACGTTGTCGAAATATATGGAAATGCTGTCTAAATCAATTTTTTAATTGTTATGGAAGATCAAATAGTTACATTTTTTAAACTGATAGATAGTTTATCAGCCTTAAACCACTCGCATACAAAGGTTAGCTGTTGATTATCATTATTGTACAGCGAGGTAAGATTATATCCGCCACATAAAATAGTCGGCATAAAGAACAAAAGTTAATGTTGATGTTGATTTGAAGATGTCGTTTATATAAAGAATAGAAAGTAATGGACCAAGCAACGACCCTTGAGGTACACCGTATGTGATATTACTCATGTTTGAGAGGACCGAGTCAAATTTAGTGGACTGGAGGCGATTACTAAGATAACTGGCAAATCAATCGCGTGCTATGCCAGGGATTCCATACGTATAAAGTTTTTTTAGTAGAATTGAGTGATTAATGGTATCGAAGGCTTTCGATAAGTCTATAAAATTTCCAATTGAATATTTAATTTTTTTCAAAGGAGTCAATTATATAGCTTGTTAGTTTAGATAATGCCATAGCTGTAGAAATCTTTTTGGCAGAATCCAAATTGGTTTATGTGAATAGTGTCGTGTTTAACAAGAAATTTTGGTGTATTCATAGCGTTAGAGGATTTTAGAGAAAAAAAAACGACAGTACAAATATTGGTCTATAGTTGATAATCTGTCTTTTGTCCCCAGTCTTTAATATAGAAGTGACTCTAGCGATTTTCAGTTGGTCTGGAAAATCCCTTTATTAAGTGATATATGGAAAGTATGACACAGCGGTTTAGATATATCATGTATATATACATTATTTTCATTACCCTGGGACTGAATTCATCCATAACTTAAGAAGGATAGAACTCAAAATATTTTATCAAAATACCAGACATGGTAATTTATTTCATTGCAATTTATAGCTTTTATAGAATGACAAGTTGACGTTTTTGTAAGTAAATCTAGTAAATGGAGATTTCTTCAGGAAGTTTTGAACATTCTACATGTTTCAAAGTTCTTAGATTTTCCTTCACTTACTTGTATTAAAGCAAGCAGCGTCGATAAATATGATCCGGATAAGTCAAAGTGGTGAAAATTTGGACAGATTCTGTCAATGCAGCGCATTTCATTCGGTTGATTTTAATTACATCATGCAGGCCATACCATTTTTATAAAAAAAAATTTAAAAAATCTTCAGGATTATAATCGAAGATCATTCATCTAACTGGCATTGTGTTAAAGAATAGTAATAATACATATGTAAAAATTCTGTGGACAGAGAATCCTCATCTTGCTACGATGGGTACGCGAGTATCATCTCTTGATTAACATGATTCTTACCTGTACTGTACATTTTAAGGTAATTTTACTCTGATTAAGAATAATCTCTGTATCTTTTTCTTTTTTTAAGATAAAAATTAAGCAGCGAAAACATGACTCACTTTTACATAGAAACAACGTCAATGGTGATATTTCTACGCAATTCGGGGTGGTACATCGGTGTTTTCGTCCTCTAAGAACCCTTGCACATATGATTGGTACCGTATATTAATATGTGTTTGCACTTATCTGACTTCCTTATAACCTGGTTAGAGCGCAATTGTGACCGTTGCCTTTTTTTCATTCGACAAGCTTCCTCATTCAATTTCACTAGCTTCAGGAAATGGCGGCCAATCAGAATCGACGAAGCTGTAGAGGTCATAGTCCACTGTTAATTACCAGACATGAATGTGACGCAAAATGTTTAGTTATTTCTGCCTGTTTCGGCAGATCATGATAAGCGCAAGTAATCAATGAATAACGTGTTAAATATTTACGTGGTGCCCTCTCTTGCTAGCATTACTTTAATAATTTCCGTTCATCTCGTGTAAAAGGTACGGCAAAGGTATGCGGTTTTCGGTATCGCTAATGAAAGACTGAGAGGATTTGCAAACCGCTTTTGTAATAAATATTTCTATATATATCCTATCAAACTATGGCCAGGATGGGACAAATATAGGATTAGGTATGGTGTTTCTGATGTGAATTCTAGACAACCACCTGCCGTGCCTTCTTTTGATATTTGTGGTATTGAATATTCGTAAGGGAAAAAACCGCGAACAGAATCTAGAGATAAATGAATTTTGACTTTCTTTACATCTGAGAACTTGTTTGAAAACAATGGATTACCGAAGGCTATAGTCATAATAGTTGAATCAAATTCAGATTTTAAACAGAATGTAAAAAGAAGAAAATAAGTGATCCATGTTAATAGTTGTAAACAAAGAGGAAAAAAAATGTTCTTCGGGAAGGGAACCGAGTCAAAAATTTACGTATGGAATTTCTAATAGTAGTTTTACAAAGAAAAAAAATCCATGTTAATAGCTTTAAATTACAAAACGGAATCTTCTTAGGCAAGTCATCGCCGTCAAAAAATACATTCACATTAACGTTTGTAATGTCTATGCCATGGGAACAGTTTGATATGAGTTGCAAGTTATCATCGAGTGTACAGATATATTTCTAAAAAAAAATAACCATTTACACAATGATGCAATAAGTTAAAGAGTAAAAAAAGACACATAAATTTGTAGAATTTTTCAACAGGACGACGAAAAAGTCACCGACTGTCTGATATATATTGAAATAGTCATATCCATCGGAGATGACGTTTGCAACAGGGATACTGATGTAACTGATATGATTGTTTTGATCATATTAGAAACGCTATGATATATCAGTATTAGATATTGTAATTCGTATAAATGCATTTTTGAGAAAAACTTGTTAAAACCTATTTGATGATTAGGCATTGCTGGTATAGTTATTTGCCTATATTTATATTATATTTTTACATACAATTTGAAGAAAAAAAATTGAATTGTCATTATTGAATTGATACTACTATCACTGTTGTAGAAACCGATCCTCACTTGATTTGTATTCATATAACTTATCTAAAAATTTGTTATAGGATTATTGTATTTTGTGTAAAGGTCTTGAAGAGGAGTATTAAGTTCCTTTTTGAAGACGTTTATATCAGTTAATAAATATAATTTATACAGAAATTGTAAAAAAAAAATAAAATGGTTTTTATGGGATACTAGCATTGAAAAAACCAGCGTATTCCGCTTTCATATATTCACTTAACAAATGTCGTATGTTTTTATAAACATAAAAAACAAAATAAATTCAAAAAACGCTCATCATTAGAAATGGATGTAGGTACATTTGGGGGAATTATCAATGACAAATGAAGGTATTCATCTACCCGTTCTACTTATGGCATCAATTCGAGCTAAGAGAAATGATCACTCTTACTTATCATCAACAAACAAAATAATTTTTATGAACACTGGTTTATCAAAGATCCATATCTGAAATATATTATCAGACTCCAGATAAATCAAAAATATAGATAATACACATCTTAAATAATCGTTATAATTTCAGGAAGTTTTCAACATTATTACATATTTTTTGATATGAGGTAGACTGCGCTTTATTTAAACCTTGAACCCACCAGTTCAAGTCTTTGTAGTGCTTAACATTTACACAAGGTGGTCTGTACAAAGGCATAAGATGTGTCCAAACACTGACACACTTTCCTTTATTGACAAAGGACTAGAAAAATAGCGCGAATATTGCATCACTGGCCCAGCATAAATCATCCCGACGATTTAAAGATAAGAAATGCTTCTGAAACTGTGCCTACCCATCACTCAACCAGCCAATCAGGCATGAGATATCTTACTGACGTCACACACCGGAATGGTTGATTTTTCATTGATCGTCTATTGCATTAACGCACGACGGCATGTCCGTACCTCGATATGGCAAAAGAGCCACGCTATATGAAGACCATGTATTGTGTGTGTCACCATCACATTGCTAGTGAAGCCAATCCTTTTAGATGCATTCTCGCAGCATCCGATTTTTGTTGACTTTACATGTGGATTTTGCTCCAGTGTCGTACCTCTTTTTTAATCACGTTTGCTTTCTTCCTGGGATCATAGAAGGAACATAGACTGTGCATTATCGCAATCTGCTTTATCACCTAGGTAACTCCTCCAAATACCCCGAAGGCAACTTTCATACCTCATTAGCGCATAGATGTGCTTCAAAATATTTCTCTACGCCTACACGTTCCCCCAGCTACTAATTCTGGTGGATTATAGATAATTTGTATGTGTCTAAAAGAGGCCAGAAGGAGTACTTCATCGCGTCTTCGTCCTCATATTTGAGGGTTGCTCTCCTCAGTGGTCAAAGGGGTTTTCTTCCTTTTTTCAATCAACGGGAAATATTAAGCCGCTGAACTGGCTGCCAGTATCACAACGATCGAGGTAATGCAGTTAGCTTTTCTTTTATCATCATAAGGTAGAAACATTCTGACTATATAATGGTGCTCGTTATTTCATATATTGTGAGTGTATATTCTATTATCTATCTATAATATACATAAAGCGAAATCTGTTACAATATAATCCAAATAAACAAAAACATACTATGGGGTCACTAGACGTTTCTACTATTGACCCCAATTGTTAATAAAACATAAAGAATATCAAACAAAATGCATCTGCCTAGAGGAAAATTGAACTTTCTTTTATCAGTTGGGTATGAAGAAGTAAAACAATATGTATTCAAGATTTTTGTATTTCATACTGCCTTTACAGTGACTATTACATTCCCTATTCTCACCATATTCACTAGTTTAAAATACTGTCAATTGAAGGACATAGGTTGAAACTGATTAATTCGTGTGCAGTTGCCAAATATAACGCTTTATCTCTCTTCCCTAGGGTCTCATCTGATTCGATTTTAACGACATTCTTCCTTACTATGATAACCAATAGGCAACCATGTACTACCATACACTTTCAATTTAGAATGTTCTATTGGAAGTAACACTCCATCCAGGGTATATTATTACCATTGTCGAGTCATCTTTGACTACTACTACTCAACAAGGTCTGATAGTTTGATGTCTTTTCTTAAGCACTGTAGCATCGTAAGCAGCTAAAGCGTTTCTGTTTAAATTCCCTCTACATTCATCCCTTTTTTTTTAATGTTACATTATATGAAAGGTTTCTGAAGAAAAAAAAAATATATATATATATATATATATATATATTAAGACTATAGGTTCTTTTTACACCAAAAAGCTTGAAGATAATCGGCGCGGGATCCTAATCAATATTTCATCGTACTTTTTACCAACTGTCACTTCGGATGTAGAAATCGAATCTTTTTTCAACCTGTTCTAATTTTTTGCTGATCAAATGGAACAAAAATATGGCATTCAGTATTATGTATTTTAATGTTTATTGACACGTATTAGAATATCATCACCTTATTCACTGGTATCAAATTATCATATCATTTATGTTTTCAGAAACAGAAGTTACGAATAAAAATTATTGATTAGAATGGACTTACCAGATTATGGATGAATTTAAAAGAATATCCCTAAAAGGTAATATCTTGCCATCCCTTAATTTGTCTTATGAGAGGGAATTCCACAGGTTCCTTGTATATATTATCCAACAAATAAATCAGTTCATGAACGAGGCAAACAAGTATTCATTACTCCTAGTTTCTAAAGTTCAACAGCATGCTTCGAGCCATTTTCAACATTTGATTAGTTCGGGTTAATGAAGGACAGTATATCTTAATGAGTATTGCTTTTAACAAAAGACTTGATGATGGCAATTGTTTGCAGAATGCTTCACCAGTTGTTCATTGGTTATAGGACTCCCCGGTTATTTTGACCCCATATGCAGCAATAATACGTAGGTCGCAGAAGGGGTTTGTGTGCGTTGCTGTATCTACGTGGGTTGTGTTCATGCAGTGCGTGTGCGTGTGAGTAGGTATGCTCTCTCTGTTTGTGTATAGGAGTAATCACGTTATTATTGTGACGTAAGCACACAGCGGACAGATTGGCTATGAGTGGTGGGCAAATAATCATAATTTCATTAGGAGCTTAGGGGATTACGTGTGTGTATTTGCCAACATGTTCAGCATTCATTATGATGTTAAGCCTCTTGTCTGAATATCATCTACCATATGTTTCCTTTCATAACAGTTTATTGAATTGAAATAGAACAATGAACAATGGAATATAAGATAATGATAAAGATAATAGCATTACATTACGTTTGTAAAATAGAAACACCTTTTTTATATTATCACAAAGGAAAGGTTAGTATCTGACGAACATTAGCTTAACACAAATGGTACTTTTGGGGGTATTGTGAAAGCCTGGATCCGAATCTTTTGTATTGAATATTTTCACTTTTGTCTCCTACCACTCATACTTCTTGCATTCGACCACCAAAAGCTAGTATTGGAATTCTGGTTGTGACAAAGTTGATAAAACTTCCTCCATAATGAAAGGCGATATAACACTTCCACACCTGCTTTAAGCGTTCTGACAATGGATCACACATCGATAATGGAATCAACAAGGGCTTAGAGGAAACGCAAACGACTAGAGATAACCGCTTACCGTATATTAAAAGGAGTTTACCCAAAGGTAAAAATTATGTTAACGTTTTGATATACAGCTACGCTTAAAGAACTGAACAGGAAAATGATACATTCTTTATTCCTATGTACAATAAATTCCAATATACCTTCAGGTCAAATGACGAATAATAACATTAAAAACTAAACTCATGTTAACGAGTAAAAACAAATTACTTATCTATTCAAATGATAGACGCAAGTGGGATTCACTGTGTCTGGGTCACATTAGTATTCATTTCAGCAAAGGCCTACTGATGGATTATTCCACCCAGATCTCTTTTCCCCTATCCGTCAAGACTATCAATTAAGGACATTCCGTTAGCAGGAAGAAATTGTCAACCCATCAGTTTATTTTTTCAATGAAATGTAACAGATTCTTTATTTTTATCATCAATTACCCTAAATGATACTGTTGACGACGTCTACGGAAACCACCGTCAAAAAAAGTCATATAAAACACACATCTTGAAATATGAAATAGAACAGATTTACAGGGTTAAGAGAAGGAACTTAAAATTTAAATGGAAAGCTTGTGTTTTGGAATTAGATGGATAGGCCTTCTTAAAGATAACGCTACAAGCCGTATAATTAGGTCATCTCGTGAGTAAGGGACAGCACGTTTTTGTTTTCTTGTTGGGGGTGTTTGTTGTTGTTTTTTTTATTTTACACGTATTAAAAAATAATAGAAAACCACTTGCATACGATTATTACATTTTATTTGAATCATCACGCTATGTTTTTGTAATGTGTTACTGTAAATGTTTTCACTTGAATATTTTAATATTTGTTTACAACAGGAGCACCTGAGCACATTTCGATTAACTGAGCGTGTCCCCTTTTTCATAGCACTGAGTACATTGCGTATTCTTCCATCTGCATTATTAGCGTAATTCCCCTGGTCCATTTAATATTTTACGTGTCAAACACACTCTCATGTATACCAAGTGAGAATCCTTAGCATGGCAGGATGGCATCCCTACCAAAGGGTCGTATATAAGGTATGAATCATTCATGGCTTCGGAAATTCGATTTGCATCTTGGCTGTGGCAGCTTGGAGAACAATTATGCATGGTTCCCCTCGGCAAGAAACCTCGCTGAAGTGTCAAGTCTTAAACTTGTATATCGGGGCTTTAGAGCAGGGGTGTTCCCGAGGGGGCATTGCGAGGTATCCGCCGTAATACGTCGCATTATGCTATTTCGATCGACATATATAAATCGCTTCGTGGTTAGTGGAAATGGAGGGAGAAGGGGTGAGGAGGATTATATTCTCAAAGACCACAAGCATTTCCTAAACTTTTTTTTTTTTACCTAGGCCCATCTCTCCTCGTATGAATCACATCAATAAAGAAGAGAAGGATTCATCACAGTGGCATTCATCTACTTACCTGTCTGTGGTGCCATTTGGGATAAGCCTCCAAATATTGTGTTCAAAGGTTCAAGCAGATAAAACGCATCCCACTATTTTTGTAACATCTCTCATCTATAATGCATGACGATTTCTTCGCCGTAATGCGCAGCAGTCGTCAAGGGCAATAAATTAAATGAAGGCATGCCGATGAGTAGGGTGGTAGGGTGAAGATGGGCAAATTGCTATAATTGCGGTTTCAGGCAGGCGATAGAAATTTTAACTCATCGATTCTATGTCTTGTCGAGCTGGATTGAAAGGTCATTGTTCCAAATCGTATAGAGCATCAGACTGGTCTTTCATTTACATATTCAACGTTTATAAAGTAGGGCGCACTTTTATTTGAGACTAAGGTTCTGCCTACTCATAATATTTTACCGAAGGCTACTCAACAACAACAAAGTAAGTAAGTAATGAAAAATACAAAGCTTTGATGACACAACTTTGGCAACTTTTCCTCTTGAATGTAATCCGCATCCTACCAGTGTCCTACCAACTGTTACCATACCATTTTTTAAATTTTATTGTAAAAAATTACTACATATCCATTGTTTTAGTCAGAACGACGGAAGTATAATCGGGCCCTTTTGAACGTACTTTAGGTATTATGAGGTTAGAGAAAACAGATTAACTCAGTGGTTTATTTGCTTTCCACACTTTTATTTTGTCTAGACTTGATTATAGTCTGTATACCGTTTTGATCACGAAAGGTGGAAGGAAACTTTAAGCTTTTCAGAATCCCCCGCTAGATTTAATTATTTGGCCTTTGTTCTAGGACTCATAGTTATCCCTTCACTAGAGATCTCCACTAGTTACCTCTGTAGCAACTCGTTCTTTTCAAAATTCAGTTCGTCGTTCAAATGCTTATTCATTTGGAACCTTAATGACACCCTTAATCTTTGTTCAAAAAGTGACAAATTTAACTTATCTTCCCAAATTTACACTTCTTCGACTGAAACACATTTTACATTACGTTTTGATACTTGTAACAACACTCCACTTTGTTTGAGAGAAATAACATACCTTGTCTTGCCACCTTCAAATCATCCCTTAAAACGTACTAACCCCCCCCCCCCCCCCTCTCCTCCATATGTTGTCTAATTTATTTACAGATTTTTTTTTTTTAATGTCTAAATATTTGTTTTGTAAGCACTAGGATACTCTCTGTGCTCTTAAATATCATATATTATATAAATATTGGAGCGCTGTGATGTGTTTTTTAAGAAAGCTTGTTTTGAAACTCAGCTAATGCTGTGATAGTCTTATTCAGAGTCCTTCTAATTATGTGTCATCGGGGTGGAAAATTTTCATTAATTCCCCCGAGATATTAATGTTTCATAAGCATTATTTTTCTCATACGTGAAGAATAATACCTGCATCATCTAGAATTTATGCAAATCTTGGCTTTGTCACAAACATTGCAGTAAGTGCCCATGGTAACTCATTATATATGAACAGCCTAGATCACATTACTTTCGTGCAAGATATTCGAATGCGTCATATTCTTCTAGAAAATGATTATTGTTCAATCCGTCCCAATCACGTTTTTCAAATATGTTAAAGCACTTTCACGTTGTTACGGCTCATTGGACTTCATTTTTGTGTGGGTGTTCCAAAGTGAATGTTGGCGTGCTTGTCGTCAGTCGTAATGCATGTCACTGAGGAAGCAAAGAGCAAATTTTTATTTTTGAAAATGAAGCAGATATTCTTAGAGTACATGTAGTTTACAGTAATGGGTATGTACTTTTATTGAAATCTCGCCAAGATGGATACCATTTTTATCAACTCAAAATATACATGAACTGTTCTCTGAATTGCAAATATCGTTACAGTAAATGTGAATTGTAGAGTTCCTGAGACATACAGTCAGTTAAGTGTTATTATACACAAGGTCTATAGGTAGACTCTAGAAAAGGAATTTCTCCATTCTGAAACTATTATTTCCCTCTTTTTTTATTTCGGTCAGTTGCAGTTGTGGCATATATCTGTTCCCACTGTGGTTCCCTACTTACATTGTTATTTTTGTAGCCATTGTTAGTTATCACTATACTTTGTGGTATGATCTCGATTCATATCTAAATGATCCCATTTTGCCGGGATGAAAAATGTCGAAATGGATTGGATGTTGTTTTCTTCCACAGAGTCACAAGATATCTCCATGAAACAGTACACCATGGTACACCGGTATTCGAAGCGGAATCTTGAACGGAATGGGAGCATGAAAGGTCCCTCGCTGCCTCCAGCTTTTAAATCGGTTTGAAGGAATTGCAGGAGTTTATCTGACAGCCTCTCAAAACAAAACACAGAGGATAGAATGATGAAAATATTATATTCAGACATACGAAAGATATAAACTAAAATTTCCTTCCATCGAATGTAGCAAAAAGGAAAACATTTAATGGAGAAAAATATTTTTCATAATTCTGGAGGCAACAAAGTGTTGTGCACGCCTTAAGTACAAATGCAGTCATATTTGTTACTTCTTCTCTACACGAACTGTATGTGGCAGTTTCCTTACGCGCAATAAAAAAAAAATCACTATAGGCCTATTTATCCTTCAAATTGTAAAATGTTCATTATGACAAACTAATATCTACAGCAGTTTAGATACTAGCTGAATATTTGACTGAACTGAGAGAACTCTCAATTATGTTATATTTCTGATTGGTATTTTATTTTGGAGTACAGCATTTAGAAGTAACGCTTGTTTAAATGACCTCTCGAACACGTTGACAGGGAAATAGTATAAGACTAGTATCTTGATATTGTATTTACGATGTTGCAGGGTACTCCTCATCTTGTCTTTATGGTGGTACGTCTAACCTTTGCTATATCCATGAGGTTGGACGTGTAGAAGCCCCACGCCCTAATACAAACAGAACTTATTCGTTTTAAAACTCATATTGCGTTGGATATACTGTTTGCGTCATTTAGGGGATTTTGTGAAGGTCACATCTGGTCAGGATATTGCTTTGGAGAAACCATATTTTATCGATGTTGCAATAAGACCTTTTAAAATTTGAGCAATATTGAAAGTCGTGTCTTTTTCCTGCGAAACTTACTGCTCATTTACTGTACGTTACAATTGATTCAATACAGTTCTTTATCCGTATTTTCTAACCAACTTATCAGCTCGTACATAACATAATTGTTTTTGCATGTGCATGTGGAACAAATAAGCTTTCAACTGCAAAATTATATTTATATAAACAATATATACTTAGACCATATATATCTATCCTGAAGCTGGAACTTTGATATTTTTGTTCATATTCCCAAACCTGCGACTTTTTAATGAAACGATTAAAAATAGAATTACACTGGTTCTCTAACGGTGCAGTGCACTGATGTAACAAATATTTATAGTTACAGGAATTGATTCATTTACTTTCTTTTTCGAGAGAACAGAGATGGAAGGATTACGAGAGGGTTAAAAGCAAAATAATTGCCAAGGAAACAATGCTTTATCAAAGCAAAGTGCATCGCTTCACCCCAAGAAATCAACCGAAAACTTTATCTATGGACATCGGTAATTTGTATTTTCCACTGACTTATTCAGTCACTTTTGCAAGGATAAATAAACTTCATAGAAAAGACCCAAGTGTGAACATTCGATCGACGTCAGAGAGAACAAATACTTAAGAATTTAGTAATTCCACCATGAATGTACTATAGTTATTGCTTCCCCGGGTAATAAGAAAAGCCCATCATAGTACAAGCTCTCAGTTTTTAATAAGGCTGATGGCGCCAATCAGACTTTTTGGAAGCATTGAGATAGTTTTTCTACTCGATTGTTATCCAGGTCACTCTTCCTAGAATCGCATCATTGAAAATTCATATATATATATATATATATATATATATATATATATATATATATATATATATATATATATATATGTATATATATATATATATATATATATATATATATATATATATATGTATATATATTTTTTTTTTTTTACTGCTTATACATGTATTTCAATGCACATCAAGCACTTTAGGCGTGTATTTTTGTTCACATGTTGACACATGTGATTACGTATGAAAGATATATATTTTAGATCGAACTTTTAGAGTTTGGGGTTACGGGCAAAATATTGAAATCATGAAAGAGTAGTGTTGTCGGTATTCTTTCACCTCATTTAAAATTCTATCATTACATAATTTCATATAATAAGTAGATACAATTCATGTTTGTAACCAGCAGCATTTTTTTTGTATAGCAAACAAGTACCGGTGCCTGTTTGGTTTTGTATTTCAGTATTTGACACTGTTGAACAAATGACTGTCCTTTAAGATATTTGTTTCTCTCTTTACGTAAAATATAATTTCTTTTAGATGTATGGTCATTTGTAAATTGAGGGATCTGTGGCCCCTTGTTGGTAATAAATACGTTCTTACTTATAAATTGATTCCAAATTCACAAAAAAATACGCATACAATTTGATAATCATGAATAAGATATTCCGACCACGTCTCATTTTCAATGAATGTATATCCATGCGTTTAACATTCTCGGTGAGTGTGGTATGTTGCTAATTTGAGAGAAAAAAACATAAATCATTGTAAATGTGTATGTGCCGAGTTCTTCAAAAAAAGAGCTCTCTTGGGTAAAGAAGTGGAGAAAGAAAATTAATGATGAAGAATCTCACGCATACTAATGATGCATTCAGGGAGACTCCATGACGACTAATCTGGATTTCATCTACAAACATGAATGCCGTATCCTATAAGAAGGCCCTTGATCTCTGCCGCTGAAGAAAATTTCAATCAAGAGGAAGAGAATGTGTTTTGCTTTCGTCCAATCGATATGGATTAGTAGAAATGACAATGTAACGAGATAGTTTCTATGTACATGACTTACCCTTTCCTACGGTATGAAACAATGCTTTAATAGAAGATGATACCATGTTTCCCCGCAGTATATTAAAGAGAATATCCTACCAACATTTTGCGGTTAATTATTGATTATGTAAGTAGAGTAATTGCTTTCAACTTTACATCTCCAAAAATTATGGAAGTGTATTGCTACTATACGTATGATAGCCGTGCCCATACATGACCCTCATCATGTTATCTTGAAGGAATACGGGGAGATAGTGAGTGACAGAAATGCAATTTAGCGTGCAGGCTTTAATGTCAATATTCGATAGCGGTTGATGAACGGACTGGCACTGCAACTGATCTCTACGTTTTACTCGGAACAAGGAGTGTGATGTCACTATGGCAAGATATTTAATTTCACGATGTTGGGTGTTAAGTGACATCTTTCCTTTCAAACAAAAACTGATTTTTACTTAGCATGTTATTTCTTAGTGGATAAAGATGCTAAGGCTCAACAGTTTTTGTTTAGAATTTTTTTTTTAACTTTGAATAGGAAGAGAAGCTAAGGAATGCGCTGATTTAGTCCTCTTCTTCGTAAGTGACATCTTTCCTTTCAAACAAAAACTGATTTTTACTTAGCATGTTATTTCTTAGTGGATAAAGATGCTAAGGCTCAACAGTTTTTGTTTAGAATTTTTTTTTTAACTTTGAATAGGAAGAGAAGCTAAGGAATGCGCTGATTTAGTCCTCTTCTTCGTACATCGGATTTTAAACGATGATAAGATTTCAGAACCTAAGCTAAACGATGGTAATAATGGTGATAAGAAGGAGAGTAATTACAGTTATTATTGTATAGATATGTCAATATTAAAAACAATAAGCATATTAATTATATTCCTCCTTCGTGTAGCGCATTTCGAAACAATGTCTGAATCAGGTTTGGAAATATATCTCTACATTTCTTTTAACATGAATATTCCAAAATGAACCGCGTCAAAATAAACGTAAAGAAATTGTTTATTTTGATGTAGGTCAGTGTAAACAATTTCGTTAAATAGTGGTAAGGATCATTGGTGTCAAGATACAAGATTATTATCCACTAGTCTCGCTACCATAGTTCCGATGTATAGTGTCGTGGTGAGCAAGCTTCATCCAATATTCGTATACATGGTATATAAGCAAACCTGATTAGACTATGTGCTTCCCGGCGACGCCGCATCCAACCATGCTATCTTCTTCTACGTCCCCATGGCTGCATAAGCATGTCTCCAAAACCCTGACCTCTTGGATCTTTGCATATTACCCTCCGCTCATTCTACACGGAACACAATATAACTCAATAGATACCACACAGAGAATGGAAAATACAGTTATGATCATTACGGGGTGTTGTTGGGAGTACATTACGTTGCAATGTGGACGGAACTTAATGCAGCGAAGTGAAGCATGAAATATCGCTGCCTTACCAAACCCAGCTCACTAGAGATGGAGAAGGCAAGCTTTGTCACATTAATATGAAAACACGTTGATGTAACACAGCGTATTGGAATTGTCTGTTGTTTCGTGACATGGCGCTTACTGTACATACTACTACGACGCAGATGGGTACCAGCGCGTGGTGTCTCTGTATCTGTAAAAGCGTTTATATGACAGCTTCCCTGTTATGGTGTTTTAAAAGTGTTAGTCTTATTTCTTGTAGATAATTGGGTATTCGTATACTAAGCGATTGTAATCATCATTAACTTTTTTCATGATAGAAACTGATCGATTTAAAACTAAATAAACCGCAGTGACTAGGAGATAACAATAACAGTAAAGGAGATAACAATAACAGTAGCATAATAATTTACATCATGCTTTTTGCAATATGCAAACAGAGAGTCACTCCTTAAGAAGGTGCCAATTTATCCTTCTTTCTTGTTCCCGGTAGATCGAGATATACATATTAAGCATAAATATAGTTTGCATAATTCCGTGCAGTAGACCTAGCAGAAAAGGATTATCCTCCAAATATCATATCATCATGTCAACAACTTATTTGTGGTAAATCAACGTTTAGGAGTTTCGGAGATTCGGAGTTTCGGAGTCTGCTTCAAACCACTAGGATAAGCAATTTTCTCATATTTGACCGAGGCAAACAAATGTGCTGACACATACATTTCCTGAAAAAGTTCCAAGGTGCCAATAGAATAAAGAAACCCAACAGAATCTCTAATTAAGGAGGGGAACTGTCCCCCCCCCCCCCCCCCCGCTTTGGCCAAACTAATGGGCCAAGCACGGTATAGGCCTACCTTGGCATATATGTTTTCTCTGTACGACAGCATTTCCAGAAAAGGAACAAATCTTAAGGATTATCATATTTCCCTAAGTGGGAGACACATTCAACGTGGTACAGGTTATGATTCAGATTCAGATTCAGATTCAGATTCAAAATACATTTATTTCCTTCTCATAATCAAATAAATAAAAAATAAAATGTACATTCACAAAAAACATGGTGGAAGGAGGCGAGCGTCTCAGGAAGTACATGGCTTGTGGTGGGGTAGCCTTTACGATATATTTTACACAATTATACAACAATTATAACCTACACAAACATCTAAAAGATGAAAAAAGAAAAGAAAAAGATAAAGGAAATCTGCAATATGTGTTACTGACTTTATTGTAAGAAGTATATTTTTTTTACAATATGAGTAACTATATGGGGTGAAGGGCGTGTTTTAATAGAATCATTTAAGTTGTTCCAGAGTTTGGGACCAGAAAAACGAATATTTTGTTGAAACGTAACTGTTCTATGTCTAGGAATATGGATGTCTCTCACAGATCTTGTTGGATGATTATGAAAATTAAAATTAAAATCAAACAGATTACAAACTGTTCGGGGAGATATTGGTAAATGCACTAATACATTAAAAACGTACTGTTGTTAACTGACAATGTCTTCAAATTTTAAGAGTCTCAAGTCATGAAATAATGGGTTGGTCAGAGTTCCAGAAGGTAGATCGCAGACAGTTCTTTTTATTTTCTTTTGTAATGTAGTTAGCCTACTTATATTAGATGCATAGGTATTGCCCCCAAAAAGAGTGCAATACGATAAATATGGGAGAACTATAAAGAGCAATACAAACTTCGAAAAACATTCTGAGGAAACAGAAAATGAAGTCTATGTATAATACATATATTTTGGCTATTTTATTTTCTAGTTTTTTTCTACTACGTGGAAATGCAGTTTCCAAGACAACCGGCTGTCAATACAAACGCCTAAAAATTTGGTCTTTTCAACTTTTGCAATTTCTGTATTGTTCACTTTTATATTTATTTCATCTATACCATGGTAATCAATATTCTGATGAATGGGATTAAATTCTTGGCTATATATTTGTATAGCATGCGTAAATGAGAGGGTGGGGGGTTTTTTGTTGTTGTTTTTAAAGAAATACACTTACACTCCATTGCTGTATTCAAATAACCTGAAAGGCAATTTAGAGTGGTATATGTTAATATTGCCATCCATGCACTTATGATGCACTACGATACATTGATTAGCGATGATCTAGCTTCTTTCCTATATTAGGAAGGAAGCAGGAGAGATTTCCGGTCCTCTGTTCAAGTGATGTGGAACCCTTGTGGCAATGTCACTTTTTATTTTATGAATGAGAACACCCGGTCTGATTATCAAGTGGGTGTTCGAGTTGCAATCCGTGAAATTGCATCTATATTTGTCAGTAGCGGACTTCCCTCATCTGGACACTGCGATGTGACCGTTCCGCAGGCCAAGAGCATAGATGGATTCACGATCGCTGAGCTGTAATATACTCTTATCATGTATTTTAACACTGATGCTGAGGAATGGATGTCATTTTCCCTGGTTTTGGTTTGTAGCTTCGTGGTTGTGTCATTCTGCGCTAATTGCGCTTTTCGAGGAAGGCAATGATATCTCCAGATATCATTGTGTTCGGATATGACAGAAATACTTTCTTGCTATACGTCCCATTAGAAAAGAGATTTATACCACCGACATAGACCATTAGATTTTAAATGGCTACAGAAAAAATTGCTTCAGAGATACAGGCCTTAATCTCCATTAGATCTCACACATAGGGAAATATATTGTACAATTATCATTTTCCTCATATAAGCCTGGTAATGCATGTTACTTTGCTTTACGTTTTGAAAATAAATTATGTAGATGATTCCCATTCCCTTGAATTCCCTCATGGTTTTCCCCCCTAGATCACGTGAATTAAACAGATTCGACACCATTTCCTAGATTAGCTCATCAGTTATGATGTTTAATCACCTATACCATGCAAATAAATGGTCATTACAAATTCAGAGTGCCAATGAAGAAAATGATAATAAAGAACTTTTAAATAAGGACTTAAAAGCGAACTATTAGGCTTAATGTATCAATTTCAATCCTGTCCTGGAAAAAATACCAATAGAAATATTACATTGTAGAAGTATTGTGCTAATTTTCTGTAATCTCTAGATTCATCGCTTACCCCTCACATTTTCATCACATATTCTAAATGCACTGGAGTAAAAACAAAAACAACAAAACAAAATAAAATAAAAAAAATAGGGAAGATTTCGAACTGAAGGAGAAATGCTTCGTTTTTATCATTCCATTTCCTAGACGTTTCTTTGAATTTCACATGAAATAGAAACAGAAATAGAAACGTAAAGATTACAATTCATGAGGATAAGTCTGTAATCTACACTCTGAAGTAACCCATCACATCGCAATCGCTCAACCATTTTTTTTTTCAACCTTATTAACATATTATTGGCCTTTCACGGCGATCGCTATATTTGCACATAATGCCCTTTACTCTTCCCTCTGTTCTATCACGATATTCTTTATTGCCGTCCACCCACTACTCCACTGCACTCCATATGAATATAAATATCCGATCGAAAGATGATTGATGATACACACTGTGAATTAACACTTAAAGCGTCACAAACCGGTACGGAGAAGAAAGTCGATTCTTGTTATGACATGATATATGAAGTGCAGTGTCGACTGCAGATACATGGTTCTTTGACACGGGGGATTTTATACCCAAAATCACTGACAATCGAAATAAAAGAGGTTATTATCATTTTAAAAAACAAACTTGGGTCTATAATATCTCTGACAAGGGGAAAAGGGTTTTTAATTTTGCCAGGGGGTACATTCGTATCAGCTCTAGGCAGATTTTGTCAAGAGCGCATGCCCCCTGTGCATTCTAATTTTAAAAATCTACCTCTGAAGCCAAAAGATGACAATTGTTAGAATGTGCTTTTTGAAATCATGTTAATGGCATAATTATTCCCTGCGATTTGAAAGATTGTAATTGAAAGTGCTCGAGAGATTACTGATCTGACACCGCATCATTGATATCACAGGATTGCTTCAATTAGAGGGATCGTATGGATCGTATGGAACATGTCCATATTTCCACTTTTGTAATTACAGATCATGGTATAATGAATCCAATCATTAGGCCTCATGTTTCGTATTATTTAACGCTTCCATGGTGAAATCTTTTGCCACAATTTATTATCTGTAGCTTACAAAACGGAACATTGAGAAATAAACATCGTGTCCTCTTTAACTTGTAGCCAAACAAGTAACCTTATCCACACTTGAAAGAAGCCATTTGAAATAATCGATTTTCAAGTATGTATTGTAGCGAATTTGGAATTATGCGCATATTACATTACAGTGCAATTTCACTAGGGGCATGCATTTTTGAAGGATATACCCCTCGGATTATTTACCGATCCTCGTGCCGTTGTCAGATATAGGTGTTTGGTTATTTTCGTGCCGTTGTCATCTACTTGCTTGAAATGAATATGCAATAGTACCATTGCATTTTGCTGGATACAGCCAATGAATTCAAAAAATGTACTTTGTTTTAGCATAGAATAAAATAAGTTATGAGTTGTATCATTTTATCATTGCATTCTTCACCAATATGAATCCGTATTATGTATACACACACAAATTTTACACAAATCATATTGCAAAAGCAAAGAACAAAACCAGGATAAATCATATGTATAGAAAATACACTATTTGAAAACTACCATTGAGTGGGATCACAAAACAGTTTGGGATGGATTTAAATGGGCAACGATTATTTCTTCACTCTATGCTCTATCCTCCATCAATATACTGTAGTATGTAATTGGGGTGGGTATATCTCTTTCCTGTTCCCCCTCCCCCTTTTTTCTTTCTTTTCTTTTCTTTTTTTTTTTTTACTCTGTGGATCGCATTTCCTTTCTGGTCAAAACGACATTCATTTAATGTGGAGTTCAACTTCTATTGCAGTATCTTTGTTATACCTTATAAAGTACTAGCCATATACGATGAAATGAAATATTGGTAGAAGATGATATCCTCAGTGACTGGGATCCTGCGTTCCACCTGCTTGTCATTCAAATTTCCATGAACGGATATTGGTGTGTGCAGGACTGTAAACACCCCTAACTCTCTCTCTCTCTCTCTCTCTCTCTCTCTCTCTCTCTCTCTTTCTCTCTCCATAGCAATTCACAATTATCTCAGATCATCTCTGGTCTGATGGGATGTGATGGCACTCTTCGCACATTACTGAAATATAAAGAAAACGGAAAGGAGGGGAAGAGAGAGAAGGCACAATGCATTGTTTGATTTACACTTATGAGATGAACAGCATGCCTCATGACCTTTCAATCACATGGTTGATTCAGATTTTTACGTATTCCATTCGTCTTTTCAATGATATGATGCCAATAACGTGCTCGTGGTTTAGACATATCCTGTAAGCGACTCGGTATCAAAAATCACAATGGATTCAACTATATTTTTGTCTCAAAGGTATTTCTCCTAAACTACCATTCCATTCCCAAAAAAAAGATATCATATTTTTATATGAAAGTATGTTGAAGTAGAGTTTCGTTGCATGAGTGTCATTTTGCATGAATATTATCACTCAAAATGATTAAAATGATTAAGCCTACCCTGTCAGCCTCCCATGGATGAACATTCCAAGAAGCTAGCAAAACTAATATCACCAATATCTTGTTTTCTTAATATGAGCATGAACCTGTACTAAGCTCCTGTAAACCTCCCACATAGCTGCCATTGTTCGAGTGATTTGTGAGCGAACTTCACGCATCACATGGTGCTATGTCAGTAGTGTAAATAATTGGGCAGACGGCAGTCTTGCACAAAAGCATGACAAGGGGAACCTTCACTGGCGTCTCTCTAAAAGTCATGACACCGTGGCAGGGAGTCCTAGTTCCAACGAGAACCTGCTGCAATAATGCTATCTCGCTAATGAAAATGTCAGTCTATTTCGGAACCCAACCCTGCTTCTCAAATGATAGGTCGTCGTTCGATCGGTGTCCTCCGCTTACGCCATCCTGCACCGAATCAGACTGAGTATTATTTATATAACACAAAATAGAGCAAAGATGCATTTTAACTTGAGACTGGAGTGCTGAGTGTTTGAGTACCTCAATCTGGAAATTGGATTCTTCATGTATGTATTGATTTTGTGCAAAGGGCAATTTTGGGTGGTTTGCATCATTATATCAATAAAGCCCCTTTTCAAGTGATTTGTAAGAAAATAGTTCGCCCTAAAGGCTGGTACAAGATGGAGGTTTTTCAAGACCATAGTATTTACATCTAGTGTGCTAACCTAACTGCCTGGTGCTATTTTATAACCGGTTATTGTTTAAAGATGATCATACCGACGACGATTTCGCATCTAAGATGTTGATAGTAAAAAAAATATTTTTTAATCAAAAGATTTAAAACTTTTGAAAACATAAAAAGATGTTTGTGATTCGTAACATATAACATAATCGTTATCATACTTTCTAAAAGTATGACTCAATTCATTAATTTTAAGTATTTCATTTTGTTGTTTGAGGTAGTACGTACGCAAGACTTTTGTATGATCTGTCGTAATAAATCAGGCATGTTTGCCTGTATAAACCTTATTTCCTTTTCCTGTAGGCACATTTCTGACATTAGCTTTTATATGAAATCGAAGACTAATGGCGTAACCGCATATTCATATGTGAGCTTTATAGAAGGCTTTTAGGGGGTTTACCCTCAACGGATCAATCAATATGCCTACCGGATGCGGCTTAAAATGTCGTCATGCCCATCGACTGTGAGTGGTCACTGGGGACTGACCAAAAGCTTAATGGATGACGATGGACATGAGCAATCAGGACAAAAATCTCATTAAGTTTTATCTTCTTGTGTGATGCACAAATATGAACTCTACCTTAGATCATTTTACCATGTCATTCTTAGAAGGAAGAGATGGTGCCCACTCGTGTGGGGGTTTGAAATCCAGTTACCAGGGGGTAATAATAACATTGTAGAGCGCATTGAAGTATTTACGTAACACTCTATAATTAATGTACGATATTCTAATATATGTTATTATTCTTGTCATTTGCATTATCATTAATATTATTATTGATTTGAGATTAAGGGTTTAGTCTGTTCGCACTTTCGTACTTTCGTACTGTATACTGTAGCTAAAATAGTATATCAATATGCCTCGTAACTATTGTCCTGTTAAAAACTGCACAGAAGAAAAGAGACGATGAATATAGCAGAAGTGTTATTTTCATAAAAAGGGCAGAGAAATGTTGACAAATATAGAGCGTAGACGCGAGATGGAGTTGGAGGGAACGACGGGAATCGACCTGTATCCGAGTGCTGTATTATTTTCAATCATGAAAAGTGGGGAATAATTCGATTTCGGAGCCCCACTGGAAGACAGCCTCGTGGCGATGTGGCTCTTGTGTACGCAGACATGCTATTTATTTCCGAGATGAATTGCCCTTTTATTCAATTTGGAGCCTCGTGCAAGCCCTCCACATCATGATAGCCTCCTCATCCCTTGATGATACTTCACAACAGAAGGAGAGGATGTTCGGAAAAGAAGCCCAGTGTATTCCCTTTACAGACGTGCAATCAATTTTCCTATTTGCAAGCCCATTCAGACAAATAATAAGTGGAGGATTTACTCCAGTTAGCACTTCTTGATTTTTGAAATACTTCATTTTAAAGCATATGTTCTACAAATAAACAAATGTTTACTATCACATGAGTAGAGGAAACAATGATTTCATGATTGTGATACTATACCAGCGAAACCAATCAGTATAGATTTATATTATAATAAAATATGAGCATATTTGATGTATAAATATATATATATATATATATATATATATATATATATATATATATATATATATATATAAAATAGAAGTAATTCGTACTTCTAACTTGTTTACGGAGTGTCTTCATTTATTGTTTGTATATATATATATATATATATGTTTCACTAACTCTCAGTTCCCAAAAGTGCGAATGAGAAGAAAAATCACAGCGTCCACACGTAATTTTGCTCAGCATTCGTCTTCATGTTTTCAAACTGAACAGACAATGACAATCTATGTATACCCTTTCACATTTCATTTGGCGGTCTAGGATTTATCCACTTACCTATTAACGCCAAAATGTCAAGGCTTTCAATTTGTTTGGCTTGGGTTTCCATTTTTCTTTCTACTACATTTATTGTATCTTTCCTGAGTCGCGGCGAGAATGTTATCTTTTTCAAATGTCCTCCAGACTCATTCTGCATCCACCATTCCACAGAGACGTCGTTAAAATTGTTTTCAGTGGGCATGGAAAGAATTTTTGATTGTGTGAAAAAGAAATACAAAATGTTCTAGAATGGGAGAGGCAGGTCATGGCATGAAAATGAAAGTCTCGAACTAGGATAGTGTTGTATTCAATATAAGTGTATTGAAATGAGACAATAGTGCATTTTGCGTAAAGTCGTTATACGTCAATTATTCGTTTATTGATATAATGTACTAAAACAGACAGATGGAGACATGGAATTGAATAGCAAAAATATCCAGGCTAAAAGGATATATGGAATAATAAAAGACCCATCAAGTATCTTTGCCAAAAGATATATCTCCTAGCCTCATGAACTTGCAAGACAGCAGGGCTCTGCACTTTATCGCTATAAGGAGCACGATAAAAAATGGCGTCTGTTTAACGATCCTGGCAATTATATCAGGGGATTAGGACTATTTTTTGCGATCTGCAATAATGACAGGAATTGAGAGAGGCACTGCTATTCGACTTTACGAGTTATAAATTATTCATACTGAGCTGATGGAGAACAGAATAGGATTGAGCTTACTGCTCCTCTAGACAAGCTGTATGGGAAGAGAAAGATAAATTGCAATTAACGCTTGATCTTATGACTTACGTTTATCTATAACTTTCCACAACCCCTACGAGCCTATATAATTATCTTCAATTTTCCTGTATTGAGCGGAGAGGTATTTCAAGTGTTTGGTATTGCAGTTTTAGAAACAGAAAGAGGCTATGGTTGTTTCTTCTTCTTCTTCTTCTTCTTCTTCTTCTTCTTCTTCTTCTTCTTCTTCTTCTTCTTCTTCTTCTTCTTCTTCTTCTTCTTCTTCTTCTTCTTCTTCTTCTTCTTCTTCTTCTTCTTCTTCTTCTTCTTCTTCTTCTTCTTCTTCTTCTTCTTCTTCTTCTTCTGTTTAAACTAATTATACTTAGAGGTTTCGTTGATCTTTCATTGCGACATACGTAAGCTGGTAAGTTTAATCCCGAAAAGACGAAGTGTGTTTTCTTTTCTTAGTTTTCTTACAATATCGATATCCTGCATATTTGGATCGGAATCTAAAAGAGAATCACGAAAATATACGATGGTGCTTGTGTTCTTTCCCCTTTATTCGCGTAGTGATGCCGTAATGGCAAAATAAGTGTAGTCTACTCGGTATAATTTCAAACATTTGTAGTACTTATTCGATTTTTTTTTTAATGCTTCTGTTTTGATAACTGTTTTTGATTTGGAATTAGTTTGGCGTAATCATTGTTGCAGTTGTCGTTATCATGTAATTGTAGATATGCTTGTAACTTATATGGTCTATACATTTTCTCTCTTAGGTATTTGTTTTTGCATTTTACCGATTTGCAATTAATCAATATTGATCGTGTGGCCTTATTAAACCATTAAGATTATTTCAGATATGACATGATTTATACGACAAAGTATTTTCTCACGATGGAAACCTACGAAAAAATCGTAAAAATGCAGATTTCGGAGTCATATTATTCCTACGTAATGTAGTCACTACATCTAGCAATCTAGTTACCTAGTTTAAATAATAAATGATAAGAATAGTTGTTTTGTTCATGTCATTTTTGTATAACCTAATTTCCGTCCTGCGCAATCCTCACTAGTTCATCATAATCCTAATGACGTTCATTACTAATTATTACGTAACGATATGAAAGGAAATCATCTCCCTGGTCGATAATCCGTTTTAAGATCAAGGGTCATGAATCATTGATGAACGTGAAAAGATTTGTGCACCAAGAGATGAGTTTCGAATAACGTTGTTGCTCCGTCGTGTGCCTAAATTTTCTGTTTGTAGTAAAGTATTGTCGCTGTGTTTTGCATATCGAAGGAATTCAAATGGAAGTTGGTGCATGGTCAAATATGTGGACCTCTTTCTTCATATTTCTTTTTATTCTTTTTTTTTCTAAAATTAAAAAAAGAAAAGCCCCTCGGCAACTGAAAGCATGCTGATCAGCTGATAAAAGCCTTGCGATGTCCATCATACAATCCTAACGCCCCATATGTAATTTTAAAGTAATATTAACTACTATTCTAATAACAGTTATGCTTGTTATTTGTTTTTTTTTATAAGTAAGAGCTTAAAATTAGATGTTGCATTCTTGTATATTTCACCGTGGGTGTAAACGAGGGGGCGGGATTTCTAATAAACAGAAACAAAGTCACCACCTTGTGGTTTCTCTTATGCGCCACCCTTTCATGATATGGTTTCGAGATTATAATTATATTGTTAGGCCATACTGTAATCCTGAATGACGTAATTTGCCATTGCATGAAATTTAGCGAATTATTTTATTTGACATTAACATCGGGGTTTATATTTGGGGAATGCATTGCATGATCATCTCACTTTGTTTTCAAAGACTCACCCTCTTCCGAAATTTATGTGTATTTATGTACATAAGAAAAATAAATAAATTTAACAAAATGGAACTCCAAATTCATTTAAGGATGTAAAGAGAATGTACAAAGAGGTCTCGGTGCCACGATTCAAATAACGATATTTTACTACCTATGATTAAAGATAGGCCTTGATATTTATTTTTAGAACTAACAATGAAAATGGGTGAATATTTTGCATGAATTAATTTTGTACTGCTAGAAAGTATATTCGAATGATTATTCCGAAGTGTTTTACTGTGCTAAAAGTTTTTCTTTTTCTTTTCGCTCTAAACGCGTTTTTTGTAAGCGCACTAAGAAGAAATGAACTAAAAGCATATCTTTTCAATTAATTACTAATCATAGTTATAAGCACATCAAGAGCTCTTGCAGCGCAGTAGAATATATATATATATATATATATATATAGTTTCTGCGCTTATAAATTATTATTATTTATTATTATTATCAAATCATTACAAACTTACACACGAAAATGAAATTCAAGGAATATTTATCACGGCCTGTTTTTCTTAGTCCAAAAAATATTTTTCTATCGGCGTAACGCGACTGACCGTAAAGTTTATCCCCCTACCCCAGACTTTAAAAAAAAGAAATGAAAAAATCGCGATCGATTGTTGGAAATCGCGATGATTTTGATGAATCACAGAAATTGTGATGATCCTGATCGAGAAAATAAAGCCTAAAATAAGAGAAAAAATTTTTTTATATCTGCTGAATACCTTAATCTGTCATTTTTTTATATTCCACTCTGTGAGATCAAGCATGTCAAGTAGATTGTAAGTACAACTTGAATATTTATTACAGACAATCGAGGAACAAAAAAGAAAATTAATAGAGAGAAACGGGCCTACTTTTTTTATTTTTCAGTGGCCTGTCAGTGCAATATTTTTTTTTTTTTTTATTTTTTTTTTTTTTTTTTGGGGGGGGTCGATACATAGCTTTGGGCCTTATGGTAGTCAACGTTTAATTAATGATTGTACGTGTAGTAGCTATCGGGTATGGATGCGACCTTTGAGCAGCTATCTTCATAAGAAACCTGCATTTCCTGTCTAACCGTGAGTCGTACTGGACCCCGTTTCATAAAACTTGTCATCAATGACAAGTTGCAATAACTGTTATAAGCTACTGAAATCCTTGCATCAGATTGGCTGAGAGCAAATTTGTCGGTAAAAATCACTGACAGGACACTTGATAAACTCCCCCCCCCCCCCCACCGGAAAGTTGTACGGAAGTCGTATAAAAAAAACTAGTTTGGGGGAGGTCAGTGGACACCATTTGTGTAGTAAAGACTACAAGAAAAAAAAATAATCACTTTCCTTTACAATGAATTGTGTTAGTTCGAAAGAGTTGTTAGTCCTTTAAAACTAAAACTTCCTTTTAATTTACATTTTAAAATTATTGTCAATGATTTGTTTCCTTCCTTTTAGGGATTAAGAAGCTTTTTTTTTATAGAAATGCGGAGTTTGCTTTCCTGTTTTAAACTCTTTTTTAACCTCTTTTCTTGTGACATCTGTACAAGGTTGAGTGGGATTTTTTTTTCTTTTAAATTATCGCTACAACCTTCACTCCGTGAACAAGTATAGGCATTCAAAGCTGTGATGACGGGATATGATCATTACTAAATTTTAATTCAGCCGACGAGCCTCATCTTGAATTTCTGTATCATTAAACGGAAGGATTCCTGGGACGCTGGTACCAGAACTGTTCACTTCCCATCCTACCTCCTTATCTTCTGTTTCTAATTTGAGCTTAAGATTTTTGTGTCAATACACCTGACGGAAGATAAATAGACCCTCTCGATACACATCGTGCTGGAGCGAGGAAGAGAGTCCCATTAGTACTAGAGTCAGGTAAAGTTCATTCTCATCATTATATCTCATGGGGAAACTGGCGCGAAAGTCTTGCGATGGCATGCTTTCCAAGTGGTTCATTGGTGTTTGATAAAGAGTATTGGAAAGTGGCTTTAATCTACAAATTTAGTTTAATTTGCTGTTTTGTTATCTATTACATTTATCAGTTTAAGTGTTTCTTTTCATGTTTCATCATCAATGATAAGTCATAAAACTTACATTATACATCATAAGAAAGGACACGTTAATAACTTTATTCTACTTCAAATATTTCAGACATAATTAAGTTTATCAAAGTATATTTCCGAGCAAACGATTTAAATCGAAAATATCAAACATTCTTTTAAAATATTCATAGCAAAAAACTTACACCCCCCCCCCCCACCTCACCATAAACACAAATCAAAGAGACATTAATGTGATTGACTTTGATATTTAAGATTCATTCGCGAAAGCTTTATCTGTTTATAAAACGTTCCAATAAATTCTCCTTAACGGAGTATATATACCCGTTTATAAATGTAGACTACGATTGGACGAATGAACTTTGATTTATGACAAGTATCCTATATCTTTTCTTTGCAGCCGAACCATAAAGGTTATTCATCTTTCTATTTAATGTATGCAAAATGTAATAGTACTTTAAGATTTATGATTTTGTAAACAGTTTTAAAATTGTGTAGGTGAATATGAATTTATAATTTCACTGTGTGGGCGATTCGTCAGTATAGCTTATTGCTACCAAATTATAAGCTAGACTCTTACCATGAAAGATAAAAGAGCCGAATAAATTAAAGGGAGTTCTCTCAATTCTTGCTGAATATTTCTTTATCAACTCTTAGTTTCAACCGAAGTCAAAATTGAAAATATTGCAAGGAAACTGGTAATGTTTATCGACGGTAAGCTTATCATCTTTTCACTTATAATCCTCAGATAGAGAGGAAAATTTTATTCATGAATCTTATGACCAAGCGAACATTCCTTTTGGTGAATGTTAAAGTCGGCTTAATAAAGGCTGATTGATGTAGTACATCCTAGAGGTTCAGTGAACTTGTAATCGTTCTTTCCCATGCATGCTTTGACCTACCATGATATTGTTTTTATTTTATTTTGGGAATTCATAATTCATGTTATGCTACCAAGCTCTTTAAGATTACAAGTTTTTTTTAAAAAAAGACAGAAAGAGAATAGATATAATTGTATGACACATCAATCCTTAAGAAATTCCGTTTTATATTAAATTGATTGATCCATTATTGTGGAGATAAACATAATGTGGAATACTTTATAATGTAATGCTGCAGATGAAAATATTAAGAAAATTCTTTATATTGCACATAATGTGTTTTGAAACGCCTAAAAATAAATCAGAATTCTTTCGAAAGTTGAATCCACAATCACTTTTTTTTTCTGTGAAAGAGTTTTAAAAATGTTCGAGAGGAATCCCTCTTTCTGGTCAGTATAAATCTATTTCTCCTTCCATACTTATGCTAATATATGCTCTCGTCTCTCATCCCCTTCCCTTTTCTAAATCTTCTCTGTGTTTGGTAAATAATGATTAAATTGTCGATCAGTGATTTTCTCACCATGCTATACGTCTTCACTCCTTTTCACTACCATGACTATAGCTTTACTGATCGTCAGATCAAACAGATAAAGAGACGAATGGGGTGGTGGGGGTTTTCATTGGTTTGTGCCGATATAGCGCAGGTGTTTCACATGTCTCAATGTCATTATCATAATGCCCATTGCAACAATCAATCAAATAACCGCCTTGATATTAATGGAACCCTGCACTACCATTCGGCACTGTTTCCCCCCATGCTTCAATGCGTTGGTTGCTTGCCTTTGATTCGTTTTACTTCTTAATGCAGAGTCGAATGATTTTCCCCTCCGCTTGTTTCTTTCACTTTTTTAAATCTCTTTGACTGCGATTCCCGTAAATTCATTTCCTTTTCATTTCAACTGCCTTTCTTTCAACTTTTTCATGGAAAATACAGTTATTTCCTGCCATTTTCCCGTGTCTTCCTTTCTTTAAATCTCTTCATCTAAAAATACACAGGAAATTAGTCTATTACTTCCTATTTGTTTAGACTTCCTTCCTTTTTTTCAAACTAAAATACACATCAGGACTGTTCTAGTCGGCTCCTAATCTAATTTGAAAACCGATGTTCATTATATATGATATGTTGTTTAGTAGATATTTTACATATTGTACAAATATAATTTGCCTAATTGGGTTTCCGATCTAAGGTCAAAACATGCAGATTGTTGCCTAAAATCGATTTCCATCACTGGGTCAATAACTGACGAACATGATCAAGAGAATGTGCCTTACTTTAGCCCGCAGTTGCTCTCATAGTTGTATGCTAAATTTAGAGGGAATTAATTCGAATAACATGATGAGTGCTGAGAAATTAATTTCACTTTGATAATAACATTCCCTGATGAGTCTCTTTCAGCATTTTATGCTTCCTATTATCGTGATATATTTTGGGAGGTTTCAAGGTTGCTCACGTGTAGAATAGATCATTACTCATATCTTTTCCCCGGAACCTAATTAACTCTGCAAATTAATGGAACAGAGCGTCTTTATTGATTGAATGCACTGTGGGCAACAAGCTTCATAGGAACACGTTAATCTCTTTAGCATTTCATTATCTGACGAGAACGACGTATTTGAATTCTAGTCTTTCTTTTTCAGAGCGAGAGATAGTATGCAACGACTATTTATACAGAAATTTGTGAAATAGATTTCTTAATGCATCTGTCAAAAAGAAGCTAACATCTAATTTTCTTAAGCATCGTTTCATATAGAAGAAAGTCACTTTTTTTAATTCATGTTTTTCATTTCTTGTCTTCTTAAATATCTTACAGTGTATTTTACGCTTGCATACTGGATTATTTTAAATACATGTTTATACAAATAATTTGTACTTTTCCAAGTTTTACATTTACAACGAGGTCTACCTATTTTTGCCTCATATTTGTAGGGTTATTTTGTTTGCATTATACAAGCCAAAAAAAAAATCAACTTCTCATATTAGTGCACATGCTTTTTACATTGTTGCAGGTGTGCCTCTTTTCAAGTTTATATTTATCAGTTAAAATAATTATGGTGGACTAAACATAGACATTCTAGGAACATGGACACGGTTACTTCATAAACCCAAGGAGTATGAGTAGAAATGCCTCGAATCAATCCGGTCAACCAGAACGTTGTATGAATAATTCAGATCTATATTTCAGCAGGTGACAGAGACAAAATGATAAGATAGAACTAAAAATCGATCCATTTTTATTCATTGCTGAGGGCGTATTAAATCAGGACATTCATATACCTTCCTACTTTCGCTGCATACTTCAGAGTGGCCTCCAAGAATTCAGCATTCCGTGCATAAGCTTTGATCATGTGCACGATGTTGCTGAAAAAAAAAAGGAGACGGGAATTCCAAAGACATCATAGACCTTTTAAGAGCTCATAGTCATACTGCATCAAAGGCTGACATTCTATCTGCCTCTCACCATTCCAAATCAATGCCCCTCCCCTTCTTCCCTTTCCCTTTCCGACTTACCTTTTGCCTCGAGTTAAGCTCTTCATATCGCAAGAGGTGTCATCTGCAAATCAATGTCAAACACGCAAAGAAATAAGATTATGCCGGAATTTTTTTTCTCCATATTTCGCTCAAATTCACTTCAATACTAAGCAAAGATTCATACCGCCCTCACCCCTTTCCATCCATAAAAAGGTTAGCTTCAAAAACGTACGTCTGTGGAAAAGCAGGGAATGATATTCGCATTAACAATGAAAATTGTTGAGACCGTTGTCAAATTTTAAAAGTATCATTTCACCATTTGCCATGATTGGATGAATGAAGATGATGTTGGAAATGACTTTGCCAAAGATCTCGGGTACTATAAATTCGCCTTCACCTCTCTCATTATCAATATAATTCTTCATTTACAGTATTTTGTCCCTCATAATTCCGCGACCACTTAGGGAAAATGTAGGCAATTCATCGTAGTCTTGTGTTTGGTAAAATCATAGTAGGTGCAATTTTATTCACCTTACATTAGGAAGGCTACTATTTTAAGGGTTTTGAAATATGCATCACTCGTTCTGTCACAAGGATCACCAATTTAGTTAAAGGGCCTAATTTGACAAAGCTGCCCTTTTGTAACCTTCAATTTAGTGGGGGAATTTCATTAGTGTTAGCATACAACTGTACAGGAAATTGATTCTGCATCGTATATTATAGTAGACCGTTGCCCCTGGAAGATATGAGAATACCATCTTTTGTGTAATTGGGAGTTTGAGGGTTATACAAGTCCTTTTACACTTATATGAATTCAATGTGGTGGGAAAATCATTCATAAGATTCTGCATCACGTATACAAAGACTGCTGTCTCATTTAAGCATTGTTTGTGTAATCACTGTTTTAATTTGGTGCAATTCTTATAACCACAGATTTAGAGGCAAGAAGATAATTCATTTGTAGAATATTACTGCAATAAATTGATTTGCGTCACCTACATTGCAATACTTCTGTCCCATGAAGATATAAAACACAATGTGCCTTTTGTAATCAGGATTTTGAATACAACTTCTACACTTTTGTCATCTTTGATTAGGAGGGGGTAATTTTGTAGCATAGCTACCGCATGCTGTTCTGCACGTCGATAGCAACTACGAGGCGATTTTCCGCAGTAACTTCAAGAAAAGACAATAGTATATCACTGTAGGGAATTTTAGATGCGTCATATTATGCTGGGAGACTGCTGTCTTAGGAAGATATGAAAACACTAGTTGTGAATTCAAGGTTTTAGTCTACTCCAAGTCCTTTAAGTGTATCACCTTTGATTTAGGGTTGGCAATATCACTCATTTATAGCATATTACTCTTTGGAAATTGATATAGCATCACATTGTCCAACTAGACTGCTGTCTTACGAAGTTATAAAAACAGTACAGAAGTGGTTTTAATAAAATGCAAGTCCTTTTTACACATTTGACATTATATCCCCCGCTAGGTTTCTCACTACTTGCTGACCTTATATGTAAGTGCAGGTTGTTGGTTTACCTGTCCTCTTTAAAGCGGCTTTTCTCTTCAACGTTCACTTGTTTTATTCACGTTAATACTCGTCCTTGCGTCGAGTTTTCGATCTACATATAGAGTAATATCATTACCTCTTTGCTTTTCTTTTTTCAGCTTCTTCCTTTAATCACATTCCCTTTCTTCTCCCCCTAGCCTAAAAGTACAGAAAGGGCAATAAAAGGGCTTTTATGCGAATTACCAATATAATGGTACGAATATTATTACTAAAGTTTAACCCGACATTCCTATCTCTCTATCTTCTTACCTTCCACACTCTTTGCCCTGTGTCTCGAGCTTTCCGCGTCAGCCCTCAACCCCCCCCTCCCTCTCTCTCTCTCTCTCTCCCTCTCTCTCTCTCTCCCTCTATCTCTATTTCTCTGTATATCTTTTTATCTCTCTCTCTTCTTCTTCTTCTTCTTCTGTCTTCCTTCCTCTCTACATTTAGCTTCGCTCTAGCATATCTTCCATGTCTACCTTTAGGAAACATTACACGCACGGGTTCGTCTTTACGTACCGAGGCTCTCTAAAGTAAATTGCATTTTTCACCTGTCTTTGATCTGAGTGTCTTCGGGCTACCATTGATTGACGAGAGAGGAGGCGGAGGATCAGGGGATCACCCCTCCCTCAATACTTTCTAGATGTGAAACAGGCAAATATTAATTCCGTGGTAATGAGATCGTTAATGGATCTCGTCTGGTTCTTATACATTAATAATTTCGCATAATTCATGTTCAGATGTTTGAAAAGGCAGTCTAGATTCCATTTTTATTTAATCCCCTCCCACGTGGTATACCTAGTTCTGACAATGCTGAGGGTTTTCGTTATGGGTCGAACGGTGCATTGTATAGTACACGTTGTTTTCTAATGTTTTTTCTTCCTTTATTTGACAAGGACCCTCGCTTTTTAGATCCAAAAGGCTATTTCTCAATAGTGATCATCGTTCAGAATGTGTTTTATTATGATTGGTTTACCCTATCTACCTATCAAACATGGAAACAAAAATTCACAACGGACAATCAAATACAAATATCGAGCTTTAAAAAAACGGGATATTTGGTCATTATGCAGACCCAGTTTTACTCATTTTTCGGAAATTGCTCATGCTTCATTTTCGGTGATTAATACTAAATATATGAGGATCCCTTTAGAAAGAATGTGACACATGCATACACACACACACACACACACATGCGAAGATGCCCAACTTAAACATTTCGACGGCGTCTCGGTAAATTGTTTAGTCTTTCTTCCCGCCACACTCACCTGCTATCAAAGTTTCCCCTTAGACAATGTCAAAGGTCAGTAATTCATTCACACTTGACCGCAAATTTATTTATTTACACCCCGATACCACACACATACATTAGTCACCATCAACGAAACTTCATTTTATGTAAGCGGTCTTTTACATTAAATTTCTGTACAATATTTCCGCACTATATTCTTATCATTCATTCATTATGTTACTTGTATTACTGTAGCCATGAAGGTATAAGCTGATATCAATAAGCAAATGTTATATTTTGTTATCAAATGGAATATAAAGACACACAGTTATATATGTGTGTGTATATTGAAGTATATGCTATATGTTTCTATTATTATCTTCAGAACCTGAAGAAGGCCAGGAAGGCCGAAAGCTTGATCTAATAAAGTTTAAGTTCAACTACGTCCTTGTCTCCTGTCTCATCAATCCTCACACTATATATATATATATATAATTGAAAGGAAATAACTTATATAACAGCTTTGGCAACTGTCGTGGAAATAACATAACATTGTGAGAAATTAAAATGAGAGAATAATGGTTGCGTAGCTTAAATCAAAGTTCCCCAGAGCATTCCTCCCTTTTTGAATTTTTTGCAAAGGTTGAAAAAATGTCTCCGCCGGGAATCGAACCCGGTTCGTTGGCTTAGAACGCCAATGACTTAATATATATGTGTGCGGGTGTGTGTGTGTGTATGTCATATGGCAGTGACACACAGAAAAACGAATATTATTATCATTTACATTCCAAATGAAATAAATACAGGTGTAGAACCTTATCACTACAAAGTCCTCTAATAGGTTGAAGAAAGAACTTGTCGCATTTCAGATCTAAAAATATTATTATATGATGCACTAAACAAAACTCTAAAGTTCTTTTCGGCTTTGCATAAGGTAGGTGTACTTAGGAATAATTTTTTCCACTGTTGTTTCAAGTTTTATGTTTATTTCTCTCTCTCTCTCTCTCTCTCTCTCTCTCTCTCTCTCTCTCTCTCTCTCAACGTCAGAGAACCATGGCATTTGAGCTGAACATATAAAACGTAATACTAAAATGTAATAATAATAATAGTATTAGTAATAATAGGAATTTATGAAGCGCCTTTCCCACTGGATACAAAGGGGTTTGAGAATGACAATAACTGGGTCAACTTTGGATATTTTATATATATATATATATATATATATATATATATATATAATATCCAAAGTTGACCCAGTTATATATATATATATATATATATATATATATATATATATATATATATATATAAAGTTACCAAGTAGTAACATGGGTCAACTTTGGATATTATATATATATATATATATATATATATATATATATAATATCCAAAGTTGACCCAGTTATATATATATATATATATATATATATATATATATATATATATATATATAAAGTTACCAAGTAGTAACATGGTTAGCATAAGGTTTCAGAATAGATATGGCTTCAATCCCAGAATTGGGTACGATCTCCTCAATTAAGTATCACAAATTTAAGATATGTATATAATATAAAGTCGAATAACAGATTTTTGTGTAACTAATTTTTACAAGTGGAGGGGTCTACTAAAATCCAGGGCTTGTATAGTGTTTAATATGTAACATTCAATCTCTCTCCTTCCTCCATCACCACAACCACCAACACTGCACAACCACTACATCCCTCCAACCCTTTGAAAATTTCTCTTCCTCATGATGACAAAAATAGAATTCTACAGCCGAAGAACACGCTGATTCGTTTGGTTAGTAACACTGTAAGGGATATCGAACGGAAGGGTATAAGGGGTATATATATAGAGAGGGTTAAAATAGTGGGATGGGGTATCTTTTGTACCCTTATGGCAAGCGAGTTTAATGTCAAAGTGCTATACACGTGTCACTCTTATTATTACGCATAATGCTCGTCCAACATGAATTATACCACTTCATCCATGCGTCAATTTCGTTTTACTGTAACTGCATGATTTATTTTTAGAACAATGATCACAGGTAAGACAAATATATTTTCACATTTTCGGTCAGATTAAAAGCACATGTTAGGCATTTGTAAAGCAAATATACCTGTTCGCAAAGTTATTCAAATTTATAGATGTTTCTTTCCTGGGGACCTAGTAACGAGGTATTCCATTAACCTGTTATTAATGAATGAACTACAATACTTGGAATCTAGTTTGCAACATTCCTTGTTGCTATATCTGACAAGCCTCTGACAAGCTTTCAGAGTGTCAAGAACAACCTTTTGTTTTAAAAGTATGCATGAAATTCAAATATATTTGTGAACAGGTCTATTGCTATAATTAGTTCGCTTTTCTCAACAATTGTGAATCACATCTTTGTGTGCCCCTTTAAGCAAGAGAATGTCTGATGACTCCGCATTACACAATAGTAGGTGCTTGGCGTGTACGCAGTTATTTGGACTTCATTGCAGACATATTATCATGATTATGCAGACTGGGCTTTGTACGTCCAGAGGCCATGAATTCCTAATGAGCACCGATCATTATTCAAGAGACACACTTGAGCACGGAACACGAGTTTGCCGGTGTAAACGATACCTCGCTTGCAAACTGGAATTCGGAAGACTGTCCTCTTCTCTCTTCAAAATATACATTGTATTACGTCGCCAAGTGTACTGTCAATATGCGTCCGGTGTACACCAACGCTGTCCCCAACTTGCACAGTCGTTGTGTTTCCGCTCATGTATGTGCCGTGTGGCCTCAACATTCATTATCAAAGTGGATCGTTTACTGCATGTCATTTGATGTTTACTCCCATCAGAGAATTTCGAGCTGCCTTCCTCTGAAAACAGTTGGTTCTACGAGTGGTTCTTTCGTGTTATCGTTCCCTTACTCTCGAGTCTTTTCGTGCAAATTATCTGTGGATGAAATTGCTATTATTTCATGTATTTTGAACACAAAAGTGGTTATTACCTCTAGATTGAAACCTCGTGGTCCTATCAAAATTTGACTGCGTGTGACAAATACATGGCCAATACCTCTGCTTTTTCATCCTCCTATTGCATATAGTCATGTAAGGTCTCTTGACTATTTCGTCTAAACAAGTGAGATAACAATATTTTTATTTTATCATAAACAATTTATGTACTTTTGTTGTTGTTTTTTCGAAAATGAAGGAGTTTTACACTGATGCATTAACACTAGAAAAAAAAATGAAACGCACTCTCCACTGGGTTTTATGATTCATTACTATATGCTCATTATATCACTCATAATGAGCGCAGCTAGCAGTTTTATAATAATAGTCATAAGTACTAAGTGTGTTAGCATATTCCTTTCGAAGGTCTTAATTCAGCTTTTAGAGAAAGTGAGTTCTGATGAGAGTGGAAAATAATTTGTTAGCTTTTTCACGTTTTATATCCCCATGTGGAACAGTATCATGAACTCCATAAAAAGGATTGCTCTGACTGTGTTCTCATATTTCAAATATGATTAGAAATAGTATAAAATTTTGGACTAAATTCTGATGCCACATGTTTCTGCAGTCCACTAATGAATACATGTATCCAGTGCTTTTTGTTTATTGCGATTTTTAGCAAGATATAGGGAATTTCACATTTAATGATAATAGGCACGATCACAAAAGTTTTTAAAATAATCAAACTAATGCAATTTCATTAGCCAAGTGCCTCTCCTTTTGAAATATGCGAACATGACATTGAAATATTACGTAATCCGAACTTGATTTCTTTAAGCAAAATAATAGGGTATCGCATTGACCTTGAATTTATTTCTCGAAAGTCTTTGTTATCGTGTTAATACAATATTCCTCCTATTTGCACCCATTGATACCAACTTCTAGACTGTAAAGGGTTGGTCGGGACGGGCCTCACCGAAAATGATGACGATAACGAAATTTTCAATTAAAAGTTCTCCCTACTATGTTCTGTGTGTGTGTGAGTATGCCTGTGTATGTTAATACACTATAAACTTGACGGACAAAGATAAAAATAAAAATAAAAAAATAAACAACTCCTCATTCTACCCTCCACAATTGCTCTGGTAGACAAAAGAACTTCCCTTCACTGCTTTTATGTAAAATAAGTAAAACAGGTAAATATGCTCGTGACACGTGTTCTGCATATTTTTATGAATAGCAGTGAAAGGATTTTTTGACTACCTGAACCATTGTCATGACTGTGAAGGGTAGAATGAGGGGTCGTTTATTTTGTCCACTGTATTTGTTCATCATGTTCATAGTGATAGTGGGGCAGCTGTAGGGTGTACCTATAATTAAAAATCTCGTTGTCGTTATCTTTGTCAGTGAGGCCTGATCAGCCCCGGTTCGGTAATGATTTAAATTTTATGCATACCTTTCAAACATAGGTTGTTCTTGACAACCTGAAAGGTTGCCCGAGGCTTGCCGGACATAGCAACAAGTAATCTATGCAAACTGGATTTCAAGCATTGAGGCTCAATTGTAAAAAGCAGGTAAATGGAATAGCTCGTCACTAGGTGCTCACAGAAGAAATGTATAAATAAATTTGAATACATTACAGAACCGGTCTATTGTAAATGCTTGCCATTACTCATCTTCGTCATTTTTACAAATTTATTTTGTTTCGCTTGAATCGTGCTTTAATAGAAACCCAACCCCAAAGAAAGTCTATAGAGGGAACCTAGATCATGTCGATCAAGTAGCAAGAGGAATGGGGGGAATTTCGCGAAGAAACGAAAAAAAAAATGCTTGGCAGCGGTCCTTCTGATCATGTTTAAAGGTATACGTCATTCATCTCGCAACAGCACATGTTCCAGTGTTTATTGCTGTGTAGGTGTCAATGGCAAAGTTGACAAGTTAATTTGTTTTTTAATATGTGTTTACAAATATCATGATTATAGGCTCAAAATTGTCAATAAAGGTGTTGATGTCAGCTTGAATTTTCTCTCAAATAGTTGAGAATAGAATTACTGGCCTTGTAGTATGGCTTCATGACGTCAGTTGGCTAATTAGGCCTCGTGTAAACTATGGGTTGTAAACAGTCATATCCAAAACAAAATACTTAGATTTCATCAACTGAAAGTGTATTTTATGTTGCTGTTGTTTTTCATGTATTTGGTTTATTCCTGCTTTATCAGAGCTTGTGATCGATTGATGATAACTCAGATTAAACGGACGGACATGTTCTATGTCGACTCTTTCTACAGATAAGTATTAGTGTGGCCATCACTTGAAATGGACACTAATCAATCTTACAGAGTCTGTGCGTGAGCGGCGCTGTCGGCATATTCATAATTGTCGATGGCAAATGTGTAAAGATTTGGACTTTTTTACGCGTTCCAGCAAATTGTACAAACCGTTGACCCATTTCGTCGCTTGCCAAGTCAGGGTAAAGTGCAACGGCAAATATGACACTGTATCACTTTCTATCGTAGAATGTCAATTATTTAAATAGCATCATTATGGTGATTTGCAGTGTAAGATCTAGATAAAGAGCACAGCCAGAAAGACAATGTCTTAGACCCGTCACTTTTGTCGACACTTGTGTGAAAATGTGCATTTCCTAACCCTTGTCAGGATCTGAGGAAATTTCATTTATTCCTTGTCTTGTAAGCGTACATTCTACATATTTTACAAATGTCAAATGATATGTATGAAAATTACTATTATTGTTATTACTGATGTTTTTGTTGTTATGATCATCACTTTTAATATCATCATTATCGTACTGCTCTTTATCATGAGATATATATATATATATACACACAACTGACGGTACAAACAAAACTGAAAAGCGAATTTTGAAATTTAAATTAACAAGCAAAACAAAGCATAGACATGTTACGTGTGAATTAATTGCATATTATTATCTCGGAGAGGAGTACCCAGAACTCCTATCTTCCTGCTTGTGCTTTCGCAGCCCATCACTGACTACTGAAAGCATGATCTACGTAGGGACAGATTTTCACCGTGCATGAGATTGAGAAACATACCCATCCACCCTCCTCATTATATCTAGGTATTCGGACTGAAAGTCACGTAAAGCAATCATGGTACTGGCTTACTCCTAGAACGTTACACGCTGAAAGATCTTATTACGGAAAACATAGCTAAACACAGCAATGAGAGTCTGTGCAGTATGTATTTTTGTGTCTTCTGTTCACTTCTAAGATACCAACATTATCCACACTTTCTTGACAATATGGCTAAAACTATTTATTTTGTTTTCTAATACCTAGTCAATGATGCTCAATTGACCAATTTCTGACACTTTTACGGGGGCCTGGAGGAACATTCTCCCTGAATTGTGAGCTCCACAGTTACAAAGTATAAGAGAGAGAAAAAAGACTTCATAAACTGAAGCCATTGTGAACACAGCAATGCACGGTTTCTGATATATTCCCTAGGGTCTGAGATTAAGATGACATAAAACCCATGACCCATTTTTTATTCTTCTTTTTTTTTCCCTTCACTCTTTTAGAATAACTTTAGTTAAAGATATTTAGAATCGAATTCTGAATGTCGGGAATTGCTCTAAAACAGTGGTTCTTGACCTAGGGATCTTGAACCTCGATTTTTGGAAATTTCAGAAACAACGAATGTGCCATAACTTCAACAAATGTCATCTAAATCTACGTACGGCTACATTACAGAGGGGATAACGACACTGACCAATAATTGTATTTAGGGGTAAAAAGCACCGATAGGGAAATTAAGACGGAGTCGTAGCACCAAATAAATTAGATTACAAACCAGGTTTTATAAATTATTAGTCACGAATGTACCACAGTTCTCTTTCTTGGTTTGTAATGATCCAAATTAGAGATCAAGTGAATCACACATAGGGCATTTGTTTTCTTTTGTTAATTGACATCTTTATTGCATATCTGGATAAACTAGTAGCATGAGTGAGAAAAGGGTATTCATACATTTTCGGCGTTCATGCTTAATGCATAAATCAAGTAGAGTGGATCTGCCGATGATTCTGTGACAAAGTTTAATGGGATCTAGAGTGAAATTGTTAAAAGCGCGTGATGAATGATTTGCTCGGCTGGGAGAATCAGCTTGTCACCATCATTTAGAGTTATCAATTTTAAAGAATGATGAGGAGATTCAGAAAAGGGTCAGTGATCTCTTGTAGTTTGTTTGCTACGGGCGAATCTTAGTAAAGTTGTTGGTTTCCAATCTAAGAAATGCAATCACAAATTTTTTGAAATGCTTCAGATTTCCGTAATATTTTTGGCTAACTATTTTGTTAACGAACCTGAAAATCTTCAAGAATTCTTTGGTCTTTTCGCATAGATGTCAAAATGTGAGAACGAACCAATTAAATATTTGTCAGTTTTGATTCGTTGTGAAGTTTCAACACATGACCTACATTAATACCATTTCAATGCAGATGTTTGTAATATGATGTTGTATCATTAAAATGCATATGCCATGTATATGAATGTAAATACTAAATATTTTTGTTTCTTTCTCTTTGTTTCTTTTACATAGCTTCCTCGTGATCGTAGCATCCGCCTTCGCGTGATGCCCGAACAGAGCAATGACTACCGGGTCGTCGTCTTCGGCGCTGGTGGAGTCGGGAAAAGTTCCTTGGTGCTTCGATTCGTTCGTGGGACTTTCCGAGAATGCTATATTCCGACCATCGAGGACACTTACCGGCAGGTCATCAGTTGCAACAAGAACGTCTGTACTCTCCAGATCACCGATACGACCGGCTCTCATCAATTCCCCGCCATGCAACGTCTGTCAATCAGTAAAGGGCATGCTTTTATTCTGGTCTACTCGATCACAAGCCGCCAATCTCTGGAAGAACTCAAACCTATCTATGATGTCATACGTGAAATTAAGGGGGACGTAGATGGCATCCCCATAATGCTCGTTGGAAATAAGTGTGATGATCCGAATCGCGAGGTCAGCATTCAGGAAGGTATGGAACAATCTAAATTCTGGAGCTGCGCGTTTCTGGAAACCTCAGCCAAAACCAATTACAATGTCAAGGAACTCTTCCAAGATCTGCTCCAGTTGGAGAAAAGACGGAGCATGAGCCTTCACCTCGAGACGAAGAAGACAAAATCACAGAAACGGCGCGAGAAGCTGAAGGGTAAATGCACGGTCATGTGATCTTTCTTTTGATTTGACAATCATGTTTTATACTCAATACTATCACATGACTGTCTCATGGTTATCTCGAGGTGTCCTTGAGTCATGCAGACATGAAGTTGTTCAACCTCCAATGCGTCTTGGAGATTCAGAAGGAAGTGGGCGTGACGTTTCGAGTGGGGACGCACACCAGTAATTAGAAAGGCGAGTCAGGATGACACCCGCGAAACGGTTAAGCATGATTTTACATTTATGTCACCCATAACCACCACCTTGTATTGTTGATCTATCGTGTATCATGTGGATCCCTGTCATTTATTCCTCTGAATCCCGACTCTGGTGAAATCCACAAGGACATCTTTCTGAAGAGTCCTTGTATTGACGCTGGTCGTCGCAGTTCTTTTGGTACATACAGAGACCTTATCTTCTTAAGAGTTAGTTTTGTAAAGGTGATGGTGGATAATAATTGTTTGTCCTTGGTATTGACAATGGTAAAATGATGATATATTACAATCCGTGACAGTTTATACCTATTATGCCGTCAAGGACAAACTTTAAAACAGAAATAGGAAAAAAAAAACTGTTACGTTTCTACATAATCTTTTCTCCATTTTCTCACATTTCCGGCAGTTTGAGGCCTCTTAAAAGAGAAATTAAACATTGAAATCTTTAACTAGACAACACATTTAAAAGTTTAAATATAACTGGTTTTCCCGTATCGTTTGGCAAATTTTAAACGTGTGAAATTGGTGTCTGTTCACATATTCTCTTTCCAGGTACATGACTTTTCCTTAGAGATATAGGGCAATAAAAGCAATACCAATGTTGCCAATTTCAAGAAGAAAGACTGATTAATTTATCCAGTCATCAATGGTTTAACGCAACATGAATTTTCCTGTCTTGGGTTGATATACATTAATGTAAGAATATATGAAAATGTTTATTAACTCTTTACAAACAAAAATTTTAAAAATACTTCAATGTCTCCACTTTTTTAAAAATATCTTTCAGCAATATATTTGTTTTTAAAGAAGAACTTTTGACTTGATTTTTTTTCTGATGAAAATTGGGATATTTCTTACTTCTTTGTAAGTCTGCTTGGATGAAGTCGTTCAATTTTTTAGTATCTCAATACACACTGTTATTAAGAAACAAATCAAAAGCTATATATCAAGACAAAACGTTGACTCTAAAATTTTAAAAGAAGCAAGGCAATAGCTACAAGTGTAGCATAAAGTGTATGATTTAATTTGTGTGTTAGATAACCAATGCAATACACAGAGTGTTCATCATAAGTTGTGTGTCATGTATATTCGCATTTAGGTCTTCTTGTTCGTCAAATATTTCTACTTGTGAGCTATTTTATCGAATGTGGAAAATAAATTGTTGAAACTGTGACTGTCTTCAATTTGTAGATATGACTACCGATAGTATATTTTATTTTTATCACGAAATTGTGCTGACATAATACGGTCAAACAATTTTTGCTGCACGGAAACTAAATACAAAAAAAAATATTTTTCCCTGTAGTTTGTTGTGTCTACAGGGCAACATGAGTGTAATGTTGTGAATAGTGTTGATAAGTGCTTTTAGCAATTTATTTATTCTATTTCCGTAAAAATCAATTCAATGAGACATCGTTGAATTACATTTTTAACTGCACCCCCGGTCATTAATTTTAAATAGTAAGGATAATCTAAAGCAACGCTATTTCTAAAAGGTCGTGTCATTTTTATATTGATTTTTACATTTAAAATTTGTGTCAACATCTTCATGAAAATTTATGTTCTATATAATTGTCAAATAATTGTCATATAATTGTACAGATGAAAGGGACGGATCCCGACTTTTTAAGAAATAAAAAGGGGCAGCAAGTCACCGGTGCAACAAACTTTAAAGGTGCACGCTAGCTCTGGTGCACGCCAATGGGCTTGACAAAAAAAAAACACTTTATGGCCTGTATTATACTAATAAGCCATTTTCGTAATGCATTCAAATTTCATGCTTACCTCGTTGTCAAATTCCTAGTAATGAACTATTACATCCACCTGTTACAAGTAATTGTATTTCAATAGACAGAATGCAGATTGCATACATAAAGTGTTGCTAGGGTGGGCAAGTCAAAATGTTTGTCCACCCTAACAACCCCTAATACATACAACTCACATTCTGAACTACTGAAAAAGAATAGCTAGCTTTTTACAGTTGAATGTAATAGTTTGTCACTAGGCAAACGTGTATAAATTTGAAAACATTACGAAAATGGCATATTAAAGGGATTCGGTAACTTTGTGGAGGCTTGATTTAATAAATTGTAGAATTTTGATATCTCTCTTGTATAATGATGCTCAGAGGGATAAATAAATAGCCAGGCATAATAAGGTTTTCAAATATATAATGCAATTATTAAGATATCTATGACTGAATACTCCCATTTACGAAAGCGTATAGCCATACGCTTTAGTCTAACACTGAGTCTATGGGGGAAAATGAGTCTGGCATTTCCGTTCACTTGCTTATGTTTACTTTTGTGAAGCACATGATGATTTTGAAGTGCTTTTTTTTTCCCTGGGCTTCAATTTTAAACCATATTACATACACTGATAGCATGTAAGGCCAGGCAGCTCAGATTTTATCAAGCCCCTACAAAGTTACCAAATCACTTTAAGTTATACACGACACTAGATTTAACCAATGTTTCACGCAAAGCGAAACTTATACTTCGTTCTGTGAGAGATTTCTGTGTGTGTTATACTCGACTTTAGACCGGCTAGCTTGAGACCAGCGTCGAGTTTACATTTTAGTAGAATACCGGCCTTTGAGTACATCCCCGGGTGTTTGCCAAAATACATGTATAGAGGGCGCTTGCCTCCTCTATATATATATATATATATATATATATATATATATATATATATATATTATTATTATTATTATTATTATTACTTATACCGCGCTTTTCCCATAAGGCCCAAAGCGCTTACAATAATTTCAATTACAAATACTTATATATATATATATATATTAGAGTACCTTTATATAGAGAGTAGCGACATGGACGTCTGACTTTTCTGGACCCAAAATGGCTTTCAAATTCTTTCTATTTAGAATACCCAGGTGCTCATCGGAATTGAATAGAAATGTTACGTAATAGTGGACCCAAAATGGCGTTCAAATCACGGGTTGTCGTTACTGTTCTAAAGGTACTCTAATATATATGCCTATGCCATCCGTCAAGTTCTGACCCTGAACATGCTGAATGAGACAGAATATATTGATCATTATATGAATAGTGCATGGTCTATCATGCACTATACTGGATTATGTGCACGACAAATACTAAATTATCCAGAGTGCAGTTTTGTTTCACCGAGGCCGCAGGTCGAGGTGAAATAGACCTGTACGAGGGATAATTCGTTATTTAGAGTTCATATAGTCCAGTAATGGTGCATAAATAGAACATGCACTAATTGTTATAGTAAATAGACCCCTAGATCTATAACTGTTATTGTGTATTAGGCCCGGGTCCTAGGTCTATAAATTTATAGTCTAGATCTACTGCTGATTTCCTAACTCTACAGAAGTTGCTTACCTCACAAAATGAACTCCAAATGTTAGCTCTCCAATGATGTGTAACACTCTGAAGGCTAAAAAAAACTTGAAATTGAATGCTGTGAACAATGAAATTCAAATGACTCATCCCCTATTCATTTAACACGGGACACCCCGTGCTCTATAACAAAAATTTTGCACGTCACGTGATGTGAATCTAACCAATCACAGCGCGTATTATACATACACAATTTACTATGAATGAATATATCACTGACAACAAACTGCTAATCCGTCACTTTAGTGGTATAAAACTAAAAAACATTAATCCTCGTATTACGCATGTGAGTCAGTTTATTCGGTATATTTGAATGTATTTAACAAGGAATCTCAGTCTTTAATGTTGTTTGTTTCACTTTCTTCGCTCATGATTCGCATCTTAGTATAAATTTTCAATTTTTTGTAAAGTGTGTAAAACTGTGCAATACAAAAGAGCTTAAGTTTAAATGTACTGCTTCTTCTTATATTTTTTGGAATGTTTGTCTTTCGTGCGGTTGATTTTTAAGGTATATATTCTAGCAAATGTTGTATATATTATACATTGATAACTTCTGAGATTTGTTTATTTTGATATATTGTACATTGTTTGAGATTTGATAAAAATGGAGATTCTGTAATCCGTACTACAACAATTCAAAGATGCCCTAGCCTAAAGCTGGTGTAATGAAAAGTGGGGCCTGTTTTATCAAAGTTAGAGAGGTGATAGACAATACCATAAAATTATCATGTACATCTAGAACGTAAGAAGCAATTTTTATTTTCCAAATTCAAAATCATTTATTTTCAACTATGGTGAATCCAGGATTGTTTCACCATTAAGGAGCAAATGCTGAGAATGTACATTATCTGACATTGATCTAACCATCGAAAAAGAGAAGCGATTATTGATTTTACCGGAACAAAAGACGACTTTGTGTCCAAAATTATCTACCGCGGAAACCCTTTGCCCGTTCTTCCCCCATCCACCTATGATCATCATTTCGGGAAACAAGACAAAAATCATGTAATCTGCTTGAAACATGCCGGAACTCATTCATATTTTGCTTACCTAATATTTACATGTAGATGTAAGATGTCTGGCCGCAAATCTGACATAGCCAAATAAAGCACACTGGGGAAAAAATCACATTCTGAAAACTAGTAGGCCCCTTATTCTTAATTGAAGTCATGTTCATTACAAACACGCACTATTTTGAACTTTGTGTATACGGATTCCCCTTCATTGCTGGTTGTCATGAAAGTGTTATTGATTGTCTAGAAAATGTTTATTTGATAAGAACCAAATATGGAAGGTATCAGCAAGAGTGTAATGTGGTCGAGATTTTATCATTTTATATCATAGTGTAAATAAAAAGAAAATGTTGTTTGCGTTGGAGAAAGATTCAGAGACACAATATATGGAAAGCAGATGGTGTAAATGGAGCAATGAACTATGAACTATTTTATGTTTGTTATTAAACATTAATAGAATTATTTGAAATTACACTATTTGTATATCTTCATGTGTGTTCTTATGATGTATTATGTTCGCTGCCAGAGGTCAATGAGTTGGATCAAATGTGAGGAGTGGTGCGATTGATGAGAAAGATCATGAATAAAGAAATGGACTGCGTATTTGTGATGCTGTGTATGAATATATTATTAATGTATGACCATGGTGTATATCATGTATACACATGCGTTGATGATGCATGGTAGGCTTTCATTTTAGACCAGTTCACAGGAATGTTTTAATTGTACGCAACATGGTTGCACATTCTCGCAAGAAATCAACTTCAAGGCAATTTCAAAAACATTGTGCATCTCCTATTGAGATGCGCAGTCATTGCAATGACTTTATCGCGTAATCCGAACATGATTTCTACAGTCAATACAATGGGGTATTGAAATTGCCCTGAAGTTTATTCCTTGAGAGTCTTTGAGATCGTGTCATGCATACTTTTTCACCAAGTACCGAGTAATGAACTGTTGCATTGTATTGTGAGTTATTGTTATACTTTAGCATCCATGATTAGGGTTACCTACATTATTCGCTGCTATGACAGGTAAACCTCGGGCAAGATTTCAAAACTTCAAAGCAATCATTGCGTTATATGGGTATGCTTAAAATACATGTTGTGAACTGGTCTGCTGGGGTTTTGATGTACACCATAATAGAGGTGATGTAGATGTATGAGAATATTATTGCTGACAATTATAGATGGAGATGATGGTGATAATGATGGTGATGATGATGACAGTGATGGTGAGGTGATGACGATGATAATGATTATGATCAATGATGATTTAGATGTGTGTATTGAGCACTGTTGATGCAAACCCCAAGACAAGGCCTTGGTATTGAAAGGGTATGCTAGTTTACCTAATATGTAAACAATGATAACAATTGAAATGAAGTTGGACATTTGCGATATGAAGCTAAAATGACGAGGGAAAAGTCATTTTTAAAATCTTAATCATGTTAATCATGTTAATGAGAGGACTCTCTTGATTTTTTTGGATAGGGGTATGTCGAACCAAATATGGCTTTTACGTACTGGAAATTTGCTGATGGTGGCTCAAAGTTATTTTTTCTAAAAAGTAAAATAAAAGTGGTTATGTGATATCTCATTTTGCAGACAAAATCTGTAATGTGGTTGCACATTCACACATTCACCCGCACTCGATCTATAGCGACACCCCTTTTTCGTTGAATGTAGTAGCATTCCTCGTCCTTGCAGAATAAAAATTTGGGTAATGCGTTTTAATCTTCACTCATTTACCGAACGAAAGAACTATCATTATTCCCTTATTTAGGGTTATTGTATTTCCAGTAGTCACTACTGAGAACAATCGGCCTTGGTGGGCTGCAAATACACTAATGCTTCTCCAACCTCACTACACCTTATGTGTGCAAGTTGCATTTCGAAAAGCATTGAGTCGTAAGTCGTAACAGGTGAGTGTAATAGTTCGTTACGAGACATTGGGAAAAGAAGTATGCATTGCATTTGAATGGATTGCCAAATCTACCTTTTCCCAGCACCCAATTTGATTTTACAACAAAAATATGACTGGCTACCATCACATCGCAGCTGGCGCTTTCCTATAAAGGGACTCTATCTTGAAAGAAAGTCTGACCATTTCAATTCCAGTACGGCTACTTCTGCATCTATCGACCGTGCAAATGCTTGAAAAGCTATGAGGGATTTGACCCGACTGTTTCTAGGAAACTAATTAGTTTCAACGTCTGAGTCTACACTCTTCTGATGCTCCATATACTCTCGGTTTCATGCTTCTAGTTGTTTGCAGAGGAATAAGTATTATCCGATTCTTTTTCTTTTGTAATTCATTTGTATACAACTCTATACTTCGAGTTCATAACTCATTGATGAATAAATTAATAGAATATAATAGAATAGATAGGCACCATCAATTTTTTTTTTCTGAAAGTAGAGTATTTCTGTGTCTTTATCATAGTTTGAGCATTTCGGTAAATGTGTTCTGTTTTTTGTTTTTTATAGGTTTTCATGTCAGATATATATCCTGAGTACACCTTACTTTTATAAAGGTACGAAGCATCATGGGAGCATTAAGAATAATTGAGATATAAAGTTCGTGTTTCTATTTACAATTTACAATTTCTATTACTACTATACATAAACATCTCCTCCCCTCTACCGCCCCCCCCCCCCCCCCCCCCCCCCCGAGAAAAGAGTCATGACTTTCTCCCAAATATAGAAAATAGATGGAAAAGCAAAAATGAGCCATATTCTCACATAATGTTTGGCAAAAGTATATTTTTGATGTAAACATAAATAAACATTTTTGTACAAACAAATAATAGTGCTAAATTGTATGGTGAATAAGGACTTTCAGACTACTGAGGGAGATATTAAACAACATAGGCCCTAAAGTGAATACGAAACTACTTAGTGTAATGAAATACCGACGGTTCAGGAGACTGACAGCTAGGCCATTCTATCACTTAATTCACTTTCAAAGTTCAAGGTTCAAAGTTAGAATTGGATGTCGCCGACGCATTTTGATAAAGAGTCTAAGAAATCCTTCAAGATTTGATTCCACATAAACCTCTCAAAAAAAGTTCGGAAAATTAGGTATGATCGATTATATCTCTCTTGTCAGAGCACAATTGTCGCTATGTTTAGTATGATGGTATCATTAGAAAGTGCGTTTATTCCTCTTTACAATGAGACCAATTTGGTATAATTTTGCAGTCACGGAATGTGCAGTATATCAAAATAAGGGGCAAGGCCAAAATTGAAAAGTTGCAAAATACACTGCATTCTTCTATCTTTGAAGAGTTTTAGGACTGCTGTGTTTTCAGATGATATTCCATGAGCAGAATTACTTGCTGAAAAAACATGCATGAAGTCGAACAAACATGCAATCACTAAAACAATCATACCTTATCGCGAAAACAAACATGCATGAGAGTTCAAACAAACATGCAAGAAATACACTTTATTTAATTCATCTCTGAAAAAAAAAACAAGCACGATAGAAACTTCAAGGCTTAAATTCATTTTTTCTCCATGTTTTGAAACTTGGATGGTTATTAATTTCATTTTCAGGATTCTCTAGAATTCGGCATGAATGGATGACCAATTTGGAACAATAGCCCCACAGACATTTACCAAAATTACACTCTTTACGTCAAAGAATAACAATATTCATAGCAATACAACTGCTTACCAGTGCATTTTGCAACTTTTCACTTTTGACCCTGACCCTTATTCTGATTTACTGCTCATTCCCTGACTGCAAAATCAAAACAAAAATGGCATTTTAAAGAAGAATATAAACGCTTTCTACTGATACTAAACAAATCAGTTATCAATTTAAGACTGAAAATATGTGATTTCTTATATGATCTCATTGAATTCGAATGTGTAATATTGTAGTAAGGATCTCATTGAATTCGAATGTGTAATATTGTAGTAAGGAGATACTTTTATTTGGACGTAATACATTTCTATATGTGATATTCCTCTCAGTTCCCTACTTCTATCCCTCTCAGTTCCCTACTTCTATCCCTCTCACTTACCTACTTCTGTCCCTCTTCATCCCCCCCCCCTCTTTCTCTCTCTTTCTCTCTCTATCTATCTATCTTTCTATATATCTATCTCGCGCTCTCTCTCTCTCTCTCTCTCTCTCTCTCTTATACCCATGCACTCATTTCTCTGTTTCGTTCTACACTACTTGAGTATTTAAGCATTTTATTGCTATATTTATCATTGTTATATTGTAATTGTTGTATTTGTGTTTGCTTATAGCCATAAAACAAACATGAAACATGCAACTGAAGAGCTTCAATTGATCAGCTTAAATTTCCAGAAAAGGCATTCTTATGGAAATACGGATGTCATAGACATTACAATTAAACACGAATTTTATCTCTAGATGTGTATAAGTTCTAAGAACTGGTATATTGTTACATCAAGGATTAAGGAAAACTGAATCACAATATACAGTTTTCAACATTATATCATTAGGGAAGGGAGAGAGGGGTGGTAGATAAAATAGAGAGGGGACGATAGATAGAAAGAGGGAGGGAGAGAAGAAAGAAGACCATTAATATAAATTAATCCTGAAATATAGATTTATTCCGTCAAATAATGAATAATAACGCAAAGACAATGACAAGAATAAGATGAAAGTCAATCATGTCAATAATACATGCATAAACCGCAAATAGTGACTTTCAAAGGAAATCCAGATCGGTTCATCACATATATTTTGTTACTTTAGAACCCAATGACTGGCAGTTGATATATCTCTTCTGCCGCCACCTTTCGTCCTGTATCGATATTAATACCAGACTTACCATCAGCCACTGCCCTACAGTAGATGTGTAATGCTGTACGCCATTGCCCACGGTAACACCCATCTGCAAATGCGAACATATACAAAATCATAACACACACTCTGTTCTACGCACACACTCACGGTTTTCCCTTCACTCACTTGCTTCTGGGTTTCCAGAATGCACATAAGCACACATACACACTCGCGCACGCAAAATGTACCCTCACTGGGATATCACGTACACACACACACACACACACCCGCCCACACATACACAGACTATGCGTTCAGTGTGTGGATGCATGTTATATTGGTAGGTTTTTCCTCATTATAATTATCTGGAGAAAGACAAGGCAGGGCAGCGCCGGTAAAGAAAATTTCTGCTAGTACCCTACCAGCGCCTTCATTGAACGTTGATGTAACACGGGGAAGCAGAGAAATGGGTAAAATCCATACATTTTCTATCAGAATAGTATCCTGAAGTCAATTACAACACAGTCACAGAAAAGGGGGCCTTGCTGTTTGCTAAAAAGACCAGACTTCCAGCACTGGGTGAAATCTTCATTTGAAAGGTAAGTATTTGCTTTCTTTATGAATTCCTGTCTCACTTCTCAATTAACCGGTAATATGTTGCTATGATAATTAACGCTGCATCTATTTTACTATAGCTTAGCTACCGTGATGTTGAGGTCATACATACACTTCACATAATAATTTCTGAACGATCAAATATCTCTATCGCCACACTTTTTGTTGACATATTTTATCATCTCGTTCAGATGAGAGAGGCATTTCGAAAGAGACGCCATTTTTATACATATCAGATGCTGATGAGTGGAAAAGTAATCGTGCAATTCTCATAGTCTCCAGTGGGGTCTTTTTTTCTTCTTCTTCTACCTTTTTTTTTTTTCTTCCTTTTTTTTTTTTTTTTTTTTTTTTTATAATGTTCAACACATCTAATATGTCATTATCAATATCGCAAGATTTAAATTATATAAAGCAGCGAGACTGGTACTGGGTAAGGCAATTTAACTTAATACCATGTCGTGTTGTTTTATCATTATTGATATGTGCATCCACCCTGTCATATTCAGGTCTACATCTGCATCATTTCTTTCGATCATGACATCCTTATCATCATTATTTTGTAAAAATGAACCTTTTTTTTCCAAAATGTTCATATCAGTGGGCAGAACATACCAAGAAAATTGATGATTCAATTAACATTAATATAATCACTAGACAGGGATTGCAATACACGCCTTCTAGCAACGTGATACCAAATTGTGACCGAGCTTCCGTATTCGGCATACCTATCTTACAAATGTGCATGTAATTCTGGTTTGCCTTGAGTCAAAACATAATTACCCAAAAGCTGACATTTTAAGAAATAGGATTCATTGACATTTACAATCACTGGATGTTGTTCAATGCCTGATTATTACGTACTGAATACTATTTGTACCCTTATTAATTTTGTTGTTGCCGTTGTCGTTCGCAAAGATAAGCCTGAAATTATTTTGATGCTTGCAGGCAGTTTACACAACTCGCAGGGGGAAATGAAAGCTAATTTTACTTATTAGACTTCACACGTTGTAATCAAGATTATATAATATGAGGGTTTGTGAGGTTTCTTCGAGCGATTGTCTTATTTTATTTGCCCAAATGTTTTCTGCAGTCAGCAAACCCCTTCATCAACAGCTTCATAACATCATAGTCGACAAGCTCGTATGTTATCGTTGTGTTCCCCTTTCAATGTATCCTTCCTTTTGTCTACGTTATTCTCAGTATTGCTTCATCCCGTGCATGCTTATTAGTTTGTTCTGTTTTTTATGAATAGATACACAATCAGCTAATCAATCAATCAACTATTCATTATAATTTTGAAACTGGTATTTGACAGACAACCATGTTTGATTTCCAACTTGTGTGAAGGTTTACTTTTCTCAGAAGCTCCTGTATTCTTGAACATTTATTCAGCGATCTTTTTAAAGAAAATTTTATATAAACTCTTAAAATACCTTTGTCAGTTTCCGTTTGTGTTACTATTTTTTTTGACAATAAGGGGAGATATTGTCCAAACAGAAATGCATATAACTGAAGTAAGGGAGATTCAGAAAATCTTAGTCCCGTTAATGTGTTTACGTCTGATGTGATGTCATTTGCAAACTGTAAACCACTTCATTCTTTCTGTATTTTCTGTACATTAATTTTCCATTTTTCCATACCTTCTGCTATATTGTTGGTAACGTGTTTTTACATTTCTTCATTTACTTAATATAGCTCGAGAAAATTCACGTAGATTATTACCAGTATTGATCTAAGCTGGGAAAATTGTGTACAGGAATGGGCAAAGTTAAAAGAAGTAGAAACCCATGTCTAAGAAATGAGAAGAGGAATATAAGAGTAAAAAATATCTGTGATAGCTTTTCCGCTTTCAAAATTTAATGATGATTTTCGGTATCGAAGTATTTATATATCTTTCAACGATGTTTGAATCATCCTTGAAGTCACTGAAATGATAACAAACAAATCACGGGGTTTAAATTACAAAAACGTCTAACAGAGAAAAGTGGATTGCGAATTAATCATGTTGATATTCATGTGAATATTCGTAGGCAATGGTTCGTAGGCAGTAGATTTAGTTTTCTTTAGAAGAACGATATAAAGTTCTTCATATATATAACGTTCTTTAACCCATTGACTACGGGAAAAAGTTAGAAAATTCAGCAGTCAACGGATGAATTTGCAATTCATTCATCAATGCATCATTGTATAACCATGTAGTACTCTTAATCCATTGGACTGTGGATGTGGATTTCAAGACTCTGTTTATAGCAAGTCAAATATCGCAGTGATGACATCCAGGCGTCTTCTATGCAAATTTCATGTATGACTGTTGCTAGGCATGAGTAGACATTGTTTGCCCAAGGATCCCATCAGTCAAACGCCCTTGAGCCTCCCTTATTCATGCGTCACCCAATACAGAGCGCTTCTCCCTCTCTTCTTTGTCTCTCTTTCATCTCTTTCTCTCTAACTCTCTCACTCGCTTTGTATCTCCCTCTCCTCTTTGTCTGTCCCTCTTGCGTTTTTTTTTTCTCTCTCACTTTATCTCTCTGCGTATTCGCGTTGTCCAATCCTGCAAATATTTTTACTCGTACCAACACTCTCTTTTTCTTAAGTAAGTCAGTACAGAGAGTATCTCTCTCTCTCTCTCTCTCTCTCTTCTCTCTCTCTCTCTCTCTCTCTCTCTCTCTATATATATATATATATATATATATATATATATATATAATTTATATATATATATATATATATATATATATATATATATATATATGTGTGTGAGAGAATGATGGTACAGAATGAAGCAGGTCACTCGGTGTATTTACAAGCTTTCGGCTCCTGGCCTTCTTCAAGTTTATTTGTTAAATCAAACAGAATGAAACAAATAATAATAATAAGCAACTTAACAAAACTAAAGACAACAAAACAGAACTATCATAAAGCTGGCAACATAAATCAACAGGAGTAATTATAAGTGAAATTGAAAAGATGTTACTCGCCAAAACAAAACTAAAGACATATATATATATATATATACATATATATATATATATATATATATATATATATACATATATATATATATATATATATATATACATATATATATATATATATATATACATATATATATATATATATATATACATATATATATATATATATATATACATATATATATATATATATACATATATATATAATTGTAAGGAAATAACATTATACATTTCCGGCGGAGACATTTTTTCAACCTTTGCAAAAATTTCAAAAAGGGAGGACAGCTCTGGGGAACTTTGATTACGCAACCATTATTCTCTCATTTCCTTTCAAATTGTATGTATAAATATTTTTTTTTTCAACCTTTGCAAAAATTTCAAAAAGGGAGGACAGCTCTGGTGACCTTTGATGACGCAACCATTATTCTCTCATTTTCTCTCAAATTGTATATATAAATATATATATATATATATATATATATATAATGTGAGAAATCAATTGAATTGAATGAGAGAAATAATTTGCGTAGCTAAATTCATTGTTCCTCCTTACTGACTTCCTTTTTGTGGAAATAACTGCAGGGTTATATATATATATATATATATATATATATATATATATATATATATATATATTAGAGAGAGAGAGAGAGAGAGATGATAGATGATAGTAAATAAGCTTAAAAGAAAAGGAATGAAAAGTCGACGAGATCGCAAAATTCACTGTAACCGGTTGCAGTGAATTTTGCAATCTCGTCGACTATTTGCATATATATTTTCCTGTCTGCACATTCACATATTCCATTCACACATTAACATATTCCATGCACACATCCACATATTCCAATTTCGCGATTAATATTTTTTACCATAGACCATAAATACCTATCGGTCTGACAAACAAATGTTTCATCGTTCACTTGCGCATGTCAAACTGAGGGAAGCGAAGTGCTATATCTTGTGAATAGACCATCTGTGAACCGTTGGCAATTTAATGATTAGTGTGTGCCCACAGCAGTATTAATAACTCATATTTCCTTATTCATGTAGGCTGACCATACGATTTCGATTTGTCTTCTTAGAAATACCACCTACAGTTTCTTTGAGGATACTGCTCAAGAATATTCTGTTACCAAATTGTTCATAATTATAGTGAAATTATGGTAGCATCCCATAAGTGGCGTTTCCAGGCATTGATAAACAGGGGGATGAAGCCTTTTTGTACGGGGAGGTGGCGGTGCTGAAAGGTTCCGTAGGTTGGACATGGTAGACCCAATGCTATTGTGTTGGTTTTTTTCTCGTCCTTTAAACTGGAGGGGTACGCCGGCTACAACCTATGTTGGATATCCCACGTTCATCCCCCCCCCCTTCTTTTCTCTCTCCCTCTCTCTCTCCCTCTCTTTCTCTATCTGTTTCTCTCTTTGGATGTTCGCAATATCTTTTGTTTGAATTACATAGGCAATGGTTCTCATACATTCCATGACGGAACTCAGGGTAAGATTCGTATCCTCCATTTTTTTTGATACATGATATGGCTCATTGCAAGTAGGCTGTAAGCAAAAAGGACTGTTTGGAACATAAAGCTTCCTGCCACTGCATCGTAAAGCCCTTACAATTCAAATTGTTTCAAGTAGACCTTTTAAAGAGTTTATAAATCAGTGGTAAATAACCATTTTAGATATTTTCGAATCAGTCAGCTATTTTCATTATTTTTAAACAGGTATTCATATTTGAGTACCAAGAAACGAAGGAATTATGTAACATAATTCCAACGCATGTAGAATCTAAACCCCTGACTTCATTTCTTGAAAGACACACTAAAAATGTATTTTTAGAATATATTTTCTTTACATATATCTTAGCTCACTATAAAATGATACCAGTTCGATGTTGTAATTTTAAGCGTTTTTATACCAGTGAATGTAACAAACGGATTAAAATAATGATTTTGGGGTGTTGAAAATTGTGGATACTAACCGAATTTCAGAACTATTGCCTTTATGAAATTGCTTTTAAAAAAGTATCGAACTTTATATTAGCAAATGGGGTTTGTATCAGTGACATCCACATAAGAATATATATAAAATAATGACTATTATAACTCAAGGAAGCACGAGTGACTCATGCTGACTGAACTCTACTAATTAGTAGCCTACTATTGTGATATATGAGCATGATGAGGTTGGTAGATGTGTTGTTATATTTTTGAATTTTCTTAGTTTCATTGGTTCCCAGCATATTCCCTATAGATAAGTACCCTTTTACTGGTGTTCAGGCATTGTACATGTACTATCACTTGAAAGCTATGTGTCTGATTTGTGTTTCTTACGTAAATGTTCATAATTATCATGATAAAGGTAACAACAATGAACAAAGTTTTTTTTACTCATTAGCGTACATTGTCAGCTTTGACATGACATGATTAATACGTACAAGAGGACAAATGCGAGACTCGAAAGCCACTTGTTATTTTTTGTAATGCCGTTTGAAAGAAAAATCTTCAAACCCTGCTTCGAGTGCTTTTACCATTTCACATGTCATGTACAATATTCGAATTGTTCATTTGCCATGTTTACGCTTGTTAAAATTGGGTTCAAATTAATAGGTCAGTTTTTTCATGATATCTTTTTCATTTTATCAGACTCTAAAACACAACTGAAGAAGAGCACTGTGTGTTTTTGCCCATTTCAAACGTAGACTTGTGAATCATAGTGTATATCCAGATACAGGCCTAGCCTCCTGAGAGTTCCCATGTGTAGAGCTCTCCGCATCTTTGGTAGAAAGCAGATCAGCCACCGCGCGCCATTATACAACAAAGACCTGTATGTGGCATGCACGCACTCTCTTTATCTAAAATGGCGGTCTGCATTGTGCCGTGTCATGAGCGAATCGTACACACGTCAGCTAGACATGCAGTGCTTTATTGTAGCATGGCATTAAATGAACATTCCCTCTCTACATTCATTAGCCATTTCAAACAGTCGATATATGAGTAATATTGAAGAGAATAGGTAGATATACATGATATAGGTGCTGTTGTATGATTCTCTATATTCCCCCACCCCCCCCCCCCTATTTCTTGGCTCAAGAAAACTTGGTTTACTCATCAATATCTACAATCATGCAAGAGGCTTGTGATAAAGAATCGGCTTAGCGAACTAATCAAATGTTATCAAACCACATGTATACTCGTATAAGCACAGCCACTATTCTCGATGTGTGTAATCTTGATGAGATATGTTTTTACAGAATATTTGAATCTTTAATCAGGTGGAAAACGGATTTGTTTCAACAATGTACGTCGTAGCTATGTATTTTAGACTTAACAGTTGCCATGGGAATTGACAGCAGGGGATGCTTTAGCTTTTACAGTCCAATTAAGCGACGGAAAATATACCACCATCACTAGAATAGCAAAATATCCATATAGACAAATGATTATCTCGATGAAGGGAAAGCTTTTGATGACGTAAATTTTACATCGATGAAAAAAGAACAACATAAAGAACAATATACATAAAGAAAAAATCTCATTATACAATATACGACTCCGTTTTAACAAAGTACCCTGCAAAAGCATTTAAGCATTAGACAGTGGTGGGCTACTTGATTTCTTTTTCAGCAAAATAAACAGAAATTTCATCATTCAAATCATTATGCTTCTGCGTATGTAATTGGCTTAATTAATTTGGTACCCGTGAAAGTATAGTTTGTAAAAAATTATAATTGGAAACCATTCCTGGGATTCAATGTCTCGCACAGCAGCATTCATCTCGTGCATAATTAAGCTCTGGCTACCCCCCCCCCCCCCCCCCCCCCCCCCCTTCCCATTTCCACCCTGCTTCTCTCACAATGCAAACAATGTCGTAGCTGTATCCACTTAGCGAAATTAAAGTTATCACATTTAATGGTCTAGTAGCTTTGCTCTCCCAATAAAAAGCTGTTCTCACTCACCCTTGTTTCTTTTGAGCAAATAAAATGTTAAGCATGTATTGCAGTCTCTTGACGGGACAGCCCTTCTCACATGGCATTTGGAGAAGTAGAATCAGGCCGTACCATACATTTTCCAAGCAGTGGGAACGGTTGTGTAGTATGCGCGCTTCATGCTGAATAGTATATTCTCTAAGAACATTAACAATGTTACTGTGAGTTTCAACAATAGACATAGGTCCAATTCGCCTTTAAAAATGAGGTCCCTGAGTCCATATTCTTGACCATGTTGCTGTTACGATAATGAACTAAAATTTTTGTACGAGTATTTTGTTCATTGTAAAGAGATGGGTTTTTCAAGAGGTAGGGGTTCGGAGAATTAGAAGTAAACTAATTGGAAAATATAATGAAAAGTCTATGTAATGTAACAAGGTAGATAAGGTTTATATACATGGAGATGAGAAGAACGGTTGTGTGAACCTTACTAGATTGTTAGCAAGTCATTAAATGGCATGGTGGGGTGAGGGGAATGGTCTTACAAGGAGATGAAATGCGAGAGATCAAGGACACCGACTTTGGGAGGGTGTGGTAGGGTCGTATCATCTTCTTTCCACGTTCCTTTTCCCCCTACTTTTCTTCTTCTGTCTCTCCTCCTGTTTTCGCTATTGAACTGGGGGTACGTGCGTCGTGCCCCCGAGCCCCACGTCGCTATGCGACTGATTGCTAGGGTACTAATAATCAAAAGATCTGCTTCACTGATTGGCCTTCAATGCCCTTGTAATATCTGATGAGCAATTATTGTGAGCAGAACAATGAGAAACAGACGCTCAGCACCAATTGGGCGTTTGCCTGCGACTGAAACTAGAAACCGAGACTTGCAATTATTAAATTTCTTACAGTGTACAAATATTCATATTTTATTCATTTGTGTTTGAGCACCCCCCCCCCCCCCCCCCCCCCCCATTGTATCTAATGCTATGTCGTTTCGGTTTTAAGAAAAATCAACACCTGTCGAGCTAAAGCAATACTGTAAGCGGATGCTGGTATTTTATACATGTGAAGAAACAGAAAATGACGATTTAATTGTGCTTGATGCCTTACACTCATGTCCACTCTGAAATTTTATCCTCACCCTTATCACTCAAATTTGAAGCAGGATTGATAACTAGTAGATATGGTAAATCAGTAAATCCTTTTTACGTTATAAATGATAGTCTACAGCGAATTTGACATTTTCAGATTGGCTCAAAATTAATGTTTCAGTCGTTTATGATAATAAAACTACAAATAAACAAATACAAATTCATCAGCGACAATATATTTCAAATTCTACATGTACCGGTATTATCTTCTTATGTGGACCCAGAATGTGTGAAAACATATGTGTGTTATCTTTTCCACGATATCGGCCATTAGCCTGACGATCTATTCCTTCTCTCTATCGATACTGTCTTATCATTTCTGGCATGTCTTTGATTTTCCCTTTCACCACAATTCAATTTTTATTGCTTTCCTTTAAAAGTTTAATTTCTTTCTTGTTTTCTCCTTGTTTAATGTAAGCAAAAAACGCCCTATTTCATTAATTATGAATACACTGTATTTTCTCAAAGCTATTACTATCAGGCCAAAAGCGAATGAGGTTATTATAGTTAGTCGCCCTCTCTTCGTGTTACGTAATACCTGTTCTAATTGCCCTTTCGGGAACATTTAGCTTGTTTGTCATAAACAAAGGTCTGAGAAAAGTCTTAGAAACAATACAGACTTAATAGTCATTCTTGGTTAGGCTCTTCAAAGCCATAGACTTATTCATGTTTGAACAGGTAAAGTTTTAGGATGGCGAAGTAAATCGGTTTTCTATTATATTGTTCTTCTCATTTTTGTAGAGCTCATTTGCATTATTCCGCTTTATTGTATTATTTCCAAATAATGGTGATGGTAGTCGATAAGGTCGCAATGCATTATGTACTCACACTTTGATTGAAACACGCCTCACTGTTGATTTAATGCTTCTGGTTATGAATATAGATCAAACACAGATTATATTCGTGATATATTCCTGCATATCAAAATATGTAGATATCAAGGTCCAATCTCCTATAGAGAAAGACTTGATATGCATGGTTAAGGGGAGGGGGTGCTCGTTTTTCCGAAGGTTCATAATTCCGAAACACAAATTTCCCATAGCAGGGGATTCATAATTCCAAACATTTGATGCATTACTCCGAAGGTTCGTTATTCCGAAGGTTCGTAATTCCGAAAATGAAATAGGGTTCGTAATTCCGAAAATTAAAAAGAGTTCATCTTTCCGAATGTTCGTAATTCCGAAAATGCAATAGAGCCCTACATAACTTGTCGCAATTACGAACCTTCTTAAATATGAACCCTATTTTATTTTCGGAAATACGAACCGCCGGAATAACCAACCTTCGGAAATACGAACATTCGGAAAACGAACCTTCGGAATTATGAACCTTCGGAAAAACGACGTGTAACCGACTAGGGGAAAGGGAAATAATGTGGGTAGATTGTAGTTTTTTTCTTTCTTTCTTTTATTTATTTATTTATTTTTTCTATTACAGGAGGGGGTCTTGAATGCTTTATGAAATAGTATTCCAATTGTAGCAAATATTCCATTTTTTATAACATTCATGGCGTAAGAGGCATAGGCCTGTTACGTATTTATTTATTTACTAATCTATTTACAATTTCACATATGTACGTTGCATCCCTAGAGATTCGATCATACACTGTATACATTTCATCTCTCTCTATCTCTCTCTTTCTTTCTTTTTCTCTCTTTCTCTCTCTTTCTCTTTACCTCTCCGACCTCTCTGTATATCCCCAATGAGCATTTTACCAACTCTCTTTCAGTTATAACTAATATAAGCCTAATTCATAGCATGCTGTACATGTCTCAAACACAACCAGGAACAATGTTTCTTCAATCATTATTTTGCATTATCCAAAATGAATTCACTTAATGACCTGCTGTGTATATATAGATTTATTTATTCATTTAAATCATATCCTAAACGGTGGCCTAAATATTGAGCAAATACAATGGTTATCACACATTATTTTATTACCCGTTATTGAAGTAATAAATTATGACTTGAATGAAACAATTTTTAGCAGTCTACATTTTTCTTGCTATTTTTTCTTACCTTTGTAAAGATGTATACATAGGTTTGTTTTTTTTCTCTCCTTCTTTTTGTTAAAAGGGCATTTACGTTGATTTTATCATCATAATGCAGCGTACGAACTGTCGATTTTAATTGTATTATTCCATTTTCTTTGTTTCTTTCGTTTGTTTTATTCGTACAGACGACCCACTAAGCATCTGAAGGCTGTGGTTGCCGTGTGCGCGCCACTCCTTGTCCATACGACGTGATAGCCACACATCAACCAATCAGCTGAGAGGATTGTAGATCATCTAGCCGCGCGTACGTCAGGACGAGAAGTGCAAGCAGTTACCGAGGGGCGCCGTAGGACCAACTCGGCACGATGTCACAAGTCACAGCGCTGAAGAAGACAGTCGAGCAGCTTCGCTCAGAGGCAAAGATCGAGCGGATCACCGTATCTCAGGCTTGTAACCAGCTCCAAGAATACTGCTTACAACACGAGGCTGATGACTGTCTACTCAAGGGAATTGCTGCACATGCTAACCCATTCAAGGAAAAGCAAAAGTGCACTATTTTGTAGGGGTAAACAAAAATATCTCCCCCGTTATTGAGAAGATATTCGTGAAGTTTGGACTCTCACATAATAAGTAACAAGATCCCTCGATTGATTTCAGTATACCTTGTACTGTAGCGATCATACAATGAAGCATATTTATTTGGGTTTTATTTTCTGTTTTAATGTGAAGTTGTTCATAAAAGGGGATTCTTTTTTTTTTAACCTAGCCCCGGTCGACAATGGGTAAAGTGTAATACAAGACACTATTTCGTATGGAAAATGTAAACAACAGAAAAAAGTGATTATGATTTGTTATAGATTACATTTCTTATCTTAAAATGTAAATTTAGAAATTCCGCTGCAATTCACAGATTGCCACTACATACGAGTTTGTGTAATCTTCTATTTTTATTGGAGGTGTTGGGATGGGGCTGCGGTGACGTAAATGAACATTCTCATGTCTAGTGAGAGCGCGCAGAGGTCTTGTCTAATGCCCAGAGTGTGTTCGTAAATTACAAAATAACTAATGACGCTACATGTTAGAGAACAAGGGGGAAATCGAAGCATTTACGTTTATGCTGTCCCTATTATCTTCATTTTATATTCCTTCCTTTTCATATTTTACTTCTCACGTTTCACTCTCCTTCTTTCCTAAATCAATATAATTCTTCTATCTTTATTTGCCCTTTCTCTTCCTCTTTCACTTTCCCTGCATCTCTGTATCGTCGATTCATCTCTTTTAGTTTAGGATGTGTTAATGAGTCATTGCATTATCAAGATAATCATGCATTTGTACTTGTCAATTGCATGCAATGGTTCGAACAAATAGGAGAAGTGGAAATAATTATGTAGAGGTAGAATATTATGTGAGTTGTTATGAGCATTTCTCTCTTGATACACAGTGTGTGTGCGTGTGTGTGTTGAATGTTGATATTATACATCTGTTATAAATGGTTTGCGGGTGTTCCAAATCTTCTCATAATTATGATGGGGTTGCCGAATATATTCAGTTGGCAAACTGAATCACTGAGGAATAATGCCAAATGAGGCTCAAAATTGCATCATACCACACAAACCCTATAGCAAAACCACAGGTTTCCAAGCAAGGAACACTCTAAAAACTTAAGTGTTAAATCACCATTTAAAAGGGCCGAGGAGTGACAACTTTTCAAAATGGTAGATCAACTCTTTTAAACTGCTGGATTCAGCCTTTATAGTGTTGTATCCAGCATGTTAAAAATGTTAATCTACAATTTTGAAAAAGTTGTCACTCCTCGGCCCTTTTAAATGGTGATTTAACACTTAAGTTTTTAGAGTGGAGGGTAATAAATAACTTTACTTATTTTTACCTTAAAGGCAACATGATAGGTATATGAATAGTCAATTTGGACTGAATGTTAACAATTAAAGACAGAAAACAACAGCAACAACACCAACAACAACAACCCAATATACAGAAGTCGTTGACAGAAAGGAAGTCCATGCAAAGAAATTTTGAAAATATACATGTGTACAACGAGGAGGGAGAAGTACATATGGAATTCGGTTTTAGTCATAATTGTCTGCACTATCTTTTCTATCACTATATATATCCCATTCCTCGATACCTTTCCCCGTTATCAGTGTTGTGCAATAGTAGAAGAAAAAAAAATAAGAGGGGGTCGATGATCTGCTTGTAAATGGCCTACAATTTTGTATTTTGTTAATGAAGTTATTTCTGTGTGTACTTTTCGTTGCGATATCAAATCTTCGTTCAACTCATTCAGTCAGGTTCCTTATAGTTCATTATTATAATGAAAGACAATTTTAAAAGAAATTCATTCACAACATAATTAATTTCACATAATAGACGCCTGGTTATCATAACATTTATTTCAGAATATGAAAATTTCCTGACATATTAACTGTGATGTTTTGTTAAGGTGTATTTATAAGATACATGTTATATAACGGTTATGTGATGTTGTAGATAATGTGTCGGGCATGAGATTTCTTTCAAAAATTGATGATTTTGCAAATAGAATTAGACTTGAACATTGCATGTATTGGAGCCCCTGTTCTTTTTCTATATAAGAAAAAAAATCATTTTGTACTTGTTGAAGAGGAAGAGTACTCGAACTGGGCAGAATATCAAGTTCAATGAAATTTAGATGACCATTTTTAATCAGAGCTACGCAGTAAGCAGTTTCTCGCCGATAAAAAAAAAGAGATGTTTATTATAATAACATGGGATACATTCTATGGTAGCCGGTACCTAAACCGGATATTGTTTTTTAGTACTAATAAACTGTATAGAAAGTAAAATTAATGACGATAATATGAAATGAAAACTACACGGTTAATACAAACAAAACTGCTCATTTAGTATCAGGGGCGGCGCCAGGGTATTTTGATAGGAGGGGCAAGACGACCTAAAGATGACGTCATATTTTTTCTCCATTAAATAACAGGAGTAATATAGAGTTATATGTTTAAGACCTCTCTTTTTAATACTCCTCTTTCTTCTTTCTTCCCTTTTCTTCCCTTTTCTTCCTCCTTTTCTTCTTTTTTCTTCTTTTTTTTTCTTTTTTCACTACTTGAAAAATCATAGGGGGGGCGGTCGCCCCCTTTGCCCCCCCCCCCTGTAGCGCCGCCCCTGTTTAGTATATCTTTTGTAATCAAAAGTATCGAAACGTATATAGTTTTAAAATGTATAACAATATGGTCGTGAGAGACTCTGACTCTCAGGCCTTCAAAGTTTTGAATTAAAATCTCATGTTTATAAGAATTTATCACATATTGATAAATTGTTAAAGAATAATAAATACTGAATACCGAGTAGTAGTAATTTTAAAAAAATAAAGGGATTACTGGGAGAGAAATAAACCCTTTGGTTCATCAAGATGGAGCACTCGTTCTCCATTAATCTAATTTTATGTCCATTCTATACCCACATGCAGCGCCCGTCTGTTACTGCAAAATGCATATAGATTGTATGATGTCCTTATTTAAGTTACAAACATTTCCAGTGGAGTGCCCCGTGTGTCTATACACCTAATTTGCATTATGTGATTATTATAGGGTACCTGCCAAGTAAACGGTTATTCAGTAAATGGTGATTGTTGTACGTTTAGTCAGAATTTCAAAGCCTTACGACTTGTATGAAATTAAAAAAAGAAACATAAATACAAAATATAAAGACGTTAATGTGATCTGTAAGTTTATCGTAGTTGCAATCGATGAAACTTGTGCTCTTACCTCTTGGAGAGAGAGAGAGAGAGAGAGAGAGAGAGAGAGAGAGAGAGAGAGAGAGAGAGTAAAAAGAGACAGGTAAGAGAGTGGGGTGTAGAAAGAGCAGGGAGTGAAATACAGAGATACATAGACTGTAGGATTGTAGAGAGAGGGCGGGGGAGACAGAGGGAGAGTTAGGGCGAGAGAGGATCGAGAGAGAAGGGTGATTAGAATAGGAAGGGGTGCACTGGAGTGTCCAATAAGAAAAAGAGAGGGGGAAGGAAAGGCCAAAAGAAAGAGAGACGGGGGAGTCATGCAGAGTAGATAAAAAGTCATATCAAAGGACTTAAGAAAGAGAGAGGGAAGAGGTCACAGTTGTTTTGTTGTTTACTGGTTGTTGATTTTTTTATGATAAACTGGTAACAACCATTCGACAAAGACATAGTTTAATTTTTTTTTAATTATGGTCGCATGAAAATTAAAAGATTCCCAAGTTTTTTAGTGTTTAAGAAAAGGGCAATTCCAAACACTTGATACACAAAGTTTAAATAACATAGTAAACCAAAATTAGCATTTGTTTTTATTCTCCATAATTCCTCGATTAATTATGATTAATTATGTCATTCCGTACAGAGAAGCGCGCTTTGGGGGAAGAGGGCACAGTACCCCCTACTTTTTCAAGTATAGTGTCATTTTGATTTCTTTTTTTAAATGCCCCCTTTCGCTCTGATAAGTACACTTTTTACAACCAAATGTGCCCCTTTTCCTTTCCAATAAGTGCCCTTTCACTGATCAGATAAGTGCCCCTTTTCTCTTTCTGATAAGCGCCCTTTTTCAAATCTGATAATTATACCTTTTCTCTCTTACTAATTAGTGCCATTTTTCCCTTCTGATAAGTGCAATTTTTAATTGTGATAGGTGCCCCTTTTTACTTTCTAATAAGTTCCCTATTCCTTTCTAATAAGTTCCCTATTCCTTTCTCATAAGTTCCCTTTCCCATTCTAATAAATGCCGATTTTCAACCTGTGATAAGGCCCCTTTTCAAATCTAATAATTGTCCCATTTTCTCTCAAATATGCGCCCTTTTCTCCTTTGATAAGTTCTTTTTTACTTCTGATAGGTACCTCTTTTTCCTTCTAATGAGTGCCCCTTTTCCCCTTCTGTTAAGTGTCCCATTTCATCCCTGATAAGTGCCCATCCCTCTTCTAATAAGTCCCCCTTTTAAACCATATTTCCCACTGTTTCTTACAAAAAGAGCAATACCTAGCTTCAAAGAATCAGTGCCGCTCTATGTAGTAACATGTACCCCATGTAGTGGAACTGGAGGCAAGATGGCACAATGCCCACCCCCCCCCCCCTCCCACACCAGAAACAAATTATTTCTCATTCTACTCGCTTGAATGTGCCCATAATTAACACCAAGTAAGGGCAAAATTTTCAGAAAAATTTCCCCTAAAGCGTAAGTATGTTGATATCGATCATTCGACAATTGTCATTGCTTTGGGAGACAAAATATCCACAACGCAAGGCTTTCAGCATTAGAAAAAAAGTCTGAAAATTTTTGCTCGCTCACTTCGCTTCCTCGCATATGGATCACTGGACCATTACATAAACTTCTAATTCAGTGAGCTGCATGATGCACTATCCAAAACCACCTAAAGATAGAAATAATTAAAAGATGTATATAGGGTACTACCAATGTAACAAAATTGTCCTTTTCGCTTTGAGTTTACCCTTTGTAGGTGCCATTTTTTGCTGGTGCCCCCCCCCCCCACGCCGCCCCTGATTCCATAATAAAATAATGTTACGGAATTGCATTAAATTCATTTGTGTATAAATTTATTCAACCCTTAGCCTATACATTGGTTCAGCTTAATATATAACAAGACAATTATCAACTAAAGTAGATAGAATGAGCTCACTTTCCAGTATGAAAATTATATCAAATTTAATAATTTGGTTATGTTGGTTATTGTGTACAGAACAAATGGGAAAATTGTGTTTTCTTATTCAATTTGTTAATGGGATGTATTTCTTACCTCTCTATAGCTTAGGATGTCCTGTATTTTAGACCTACATATTGACCTAGATGATAGTATTAAATAGAGCAAATCATATGATGAAATTTTGAATATTGAAAAACAATAAAATACATAAGAAAGGTACATAACAATCATATAAAGTACATGCAGTATAAAATGGAATGTAATGATTAAATCTATGTAGATATCTTTTTAAGCTTAGAGGCATTTTTTTAAATGAATACTCTTCAGAATATTTCAAAAATCTAATTTTTAACAAATATATGAATTTATGATTTAAATTTGCATGAATTATAGTAAATAAGTAAATACTGATAGAGCAATTTTTAACACAGATATCTTAGGTCATCCACACTTACCGAATTGTTTGCTCAATCTATGTTTAAAGCTACGTTTATTATTGATATAACATGAATTTTATATACTATTTCCCATTACTTTCAGAAGTCATTCCGTAACAGTCATTCCATAACGCTGTTTCATTTTATATTTTGCATCATATTTCAAATATTTTCAAACATATTTCCAGGAACGTGGTGTCATATCAAAGCTAACATACTACAGAATGCCACAGCAATTTTGAAAACCTTTTGAAACTTTTCAATCTTGAAAAGTTCACAGAGTTTGAGCAATGTTTACTCTGGTTGAAAAGTCATGTCCTTTTTGTGTCATTCCGTAACGAAGCAATATAATACCTAATATTTCGTAAATCTGATGAATGGTTGACATGAAACTGAACAATAAGTTGTAAAAGTACCTCCTCTATGTTTATGTATTGTATATCAATTTGAAAATATTCATTACGATGTTCATAATATTCTTTTTTCAAACTTAAAAATTCTTCGTGAATGTCGTTCCGTAACGCTTGGAATTGCCCAAAATTGTTCGACGCACCGGAGCGGATCGAAAATTTTCCGGGGGGGGGGGGGAGGGATTCAAGGAAAACGATTTAGGGTCAGTTAAGCTTCTTCCGTCAAATAATAATAATAATAATAATAATACATGTAACTTATATAGCGCCAAATCCACTCTGTGGAGTGCTCAAGGCGCATGTAGAAATTAATTAAGAATTAATTATTCTTAATCAAAGAAATAATATGGCATCAATCCGCCCCCAAAAGATAAATATCGGGTAGTTCCTCTCCCTGAGGCCAGCCCCTCCCCCCAAGAAAAAATATCGCACCAGTTTATCCCAAAAGGAAAAACATCGTGCCTGTTGAAAATATGGTGTATAGGTTCCCCCGTCCCCCGAAGCAATCGGGCCAGTTCTCCTCGACATTCTAATTCGGTGGAGCCTTGTTTCTTTTCTTCTTTTTTTGCCAATTGATTGGGATATTTGTCCCCTTATCCCCTCTTCCCGGCCATGCATGTAGCTGCGACACTGACTATAGCCTGAGTGGGCCGGGTCGAATCGAAAATCCTTCAACCAGATTGCAGTCACTCTTCTCACCCCCCCCCCCCCCCTCCCCCTGTCATCTATTCCTGTATGTATTCGGACCTGAGAACAAGTGTATGGCTGTTTACTGTTTTAATTTTTAGGGAAATACTGGCACCATTGCCCAAATTATGACTACGCAGCTGATACTACATTGAAATGAAATAAGAAAGGATGCAAAGATAGAGAAACCAGGGTAAGAGGAGAGATATACTCAGCGGCGTCACTAGAGGGGGTGTGGGGTCTCACCCCCCCCCCCCCCACTCAAAAGGGAAAATGAGAAGAAAAAGGAAAAGAAAAGGGGAAAGTAAAGGAAAGGAAAAGCTGGCAATTTTTTTTCTTTGGCTCCCTTGCTTCGCTCGCAACAATTCATATTCGGGCAGCGAGGTTCCAGGGGGGTGTTTCATAAAGCTGTTCGGAAAGTCACGCATGACTTTACGAACGACATGAATATGAAGTGCCAGATAGGATGCCCTAAGTTTTTCCTGATGTTTTAACAAAATGTGACTGTATTGAAAAGTTGATATTCTGGCAAAATGGGCCCATAATTATGATCGAGATCTCTATATATCTGCGATTTTCATTCATTATTATCTGTGGGGAGAGAGATTAAGGTGCAAAATGCCTCCCCCTTCGACAATGAGTAAAGCAAAGTTCCGATATTCGGGCAACCACCACTTCATATTTGAGCAGAGAGGTGCCAGAATATCCACATATTTTGGGCATCGAGGTTCCCGGGGAATTATTTTACTTCCGCAGGCAACTTCTGCATATTTTCACTACAAAAAAAATCATAAAAATTTGAAATTGATATTCTGGCAAAATTTAGGCGTCAGAGCCCTTGTGAAAATGGGCCCGTGTGATCAAGATCTCTACCTCTGCGATTTTCTTTTATCATTATTTGTGTGTGGGGGGGGGGGCAAATTTGGATGTCACCCCCCCCCCCATTCAAATTGTTCTAGCGACGCCCCTGGAGATTCTGAGAGAATGGGAGACAGATACGACGGGAGAAAGAGAGAGAGGGGGGAATGAGGGGATGAGAGAAGCTTGGGGAGATGTCAGGGGATCGAGTCAATGTTGCATTTCAAGTTCTGAATACACGGGGACACGGAAGACCTGGGTTCCTACATTTTCCGATCTCTATACTTTCAACCCTCTTGGTTCCTCTTACGGTACTTATATCATATTTCTTTAATTGTCATTAGGCCTACTGATTTTCATCATTATTTCTTATCCCCCCCCCCCCCCCCCCCATGCCCGCAGATTGCAGACTTCTGAATATAATGTTCTTGCCGCTGAGGGCGCAAAATTTACACGCGTTCAACATTTCATTCATTACAATCAATGCAATGCATGCAATCGAATCCGCTATGTAGCTACATCAGCTATATCTAGCTCTGCGCTGCTTTTCCATGCATGCGCTGAAGAATGCATGCAGTTTTCGTACACACACATAATTATACGCACATCGCGGGGGTTAAATATCATCATGGCGGTCGTCTTCGAGAATGTACGCCTGAGTTCATTGTCAGATCAAGGTGACATTTCACAACAAACACAAAATATTCTCAAACTTCAAGTATCTACACAAGATGGTCAACCTATATTTTCACTGTACAATGGTAAGATCCAGTGATTTTGGTTCAAACAAATCATTTATGCACGCAATCTTTGTTAGCATCTTCGCATGTATTTCTGTCAAAAACACTCGCGATGAATTATGCCGCTTGCGCTGGTGTGGTGGCCGGTTGCTCCCCATTCCTTCATCGGATAAGTTGGCATAGTTAGGCCTTTAGTTTAGCATGTTTAGGGAGTTAACTTTGATTATAAGAATAAATGATTGAAAAGCTACTGACAGAAAACTCCCTTTGTCCAAAAATAGTTTTTGTTCTGATGAATATAGATGTAGATCTAGACCCTATCCATGGCATGAACATGAGATTTACATTGTGGGATCCGGGCTAATATTTATTATTGGGGACTAGTCTAGGGCAAACTCGGCCTTGCCCTTGGCCTTGCTAAGTGAGCCTAGAACTTAGAAGTAGTAGAGTTTAAGTTAGACTAGAGTAGAGAGTTGGATTGATTGCAAATACTTGTGTTGAATTTTGCATTAATTATACATTTCAAAATACTTGAATTCAAAATCATTTTATAATATCAATGTGTAATTTGTAAAATGATTAGCAAAGAAGTAGACCCCTAGCCTAGGCCTAGTATTGACATTTTCAAGAAGTAAAATTGTACAAAACATGAATTTTATGGCTATAAAAAGGTATGGTATAATGACCACAAAAAAAATAGTTGGTGATAATAGTCAAAATTGACTGATTGCCATAAAACACTAGTCTAATCAACAACAAACAACAACAACGTGGACTTTAATTAACACAGTCACCGCGCAGTGCCGAGTTAGCCTGACCCCACATTTTGTAACTCCATCTCCAGCGAGCTCTGGCTCTGGCCTCTGCTACCGCCCACTCATGGGACCATCACTATATGGGGCTGTGTCAATTTTGGCCTGTCACGACCTCTAAGTTGAAGAGGTAAAAACACCAATATAATCGGCAAAATTTTGAGAAAATACTTCCTTCTACATTTCAGGATGATAGAATATCTAATTTCATGCCAGATCCTTTGATAGGCTCTTTATCATCTTGATCAAGTGAAATTTTCAGGCTTTTTTTGGTCGGTGATCTTGCTCCTCTCCTGCACACATGTACATGTATGGGCAAGATATCACACACTTGCCTATGGGAGGCAATTGCTCATGGTACGAAGGTACAGAGTGCGAGGTTATCTCCAATAACCTCGCATAAGTGTAAGGTTATCTCCAATAACCTCGCATAAGTGTGAGTGGCCTGACCCCACGTTGTGTAACTCCATCTCCAGCGAGCTCTGGCCTCTGCTACCGCCAGCACTGCGGAAGCTCCAGGTGCCACTTGCTTCAAAAGGAAAAGGTATGGAAAAGAATTGCCCTTAAACATGCTTAAATATTAAGAGAAATATTTTACCCAACTTAACTATCGAAAATTCGAAATTTATCAACTTGAAGCTCAACTACTTACATGTAAGACTAAGAGTGAAACAACAGCATTCTTCCAGACATGGGTTTGCACTTTGCTGTGTGGGCACTACATTTCTCAATAAGAAGTGTAAACAATTGGAATGCCCTGACTTGTAATGTAGTTAATGCTACATGTACCACCATAAACCAATTCAAGTCATCCCTAGAAAGATATTGGAGAAATAATCCAATCAAGTTTGAATCATACCTGAGATGAGATGGAGCAGTAAAGAGGGACAAATAAGCTTAGCTTCCAGTCTCTATACCCAAGTATACCAAGTAAATAAGTATACAGTTGCAAGAACATGAATAGGAGACATTCAGAAAAAAACAGAAAAATTTGTTGTATTACGTTAAATCAAGAAACACATTTTTCTATGTGTATCAGTGTAAAAATTAAAATTTCTTTCGCGAGGGGCGAGGGCTACTTGGAAGTCCACCTACTGTGTTCAGAGATTTTAGTGCACTACGACCCATGGGCAGAAATCTTATTTGACGGTGGCTCTTTTTTCATTTATGGTGGCTTTTTCATGAGTTTCAGGGGCTAATCGCCCTTAGCCCCCGCTTATTTTTTTCACTGATGTGTATGCGCTGCTACTGCACTTCCCTGATGAAATGTTTCTAGGTCTAACTTAGTCTTACATGTAGCTGGTAATCTTGTTGCAGATTTTTCTTTGTAAATATTACTTATCATAGTGAAAATGATGACAAAATCTTGCTAGTTTTGCACTCATAGCCAAATCAGGCATACGAGAATGTTGGTAGTTGGTACACCAGCAAGAATGGTGAGATATCATCAACTGCACTCTAGATCTTGATCTAGATCTATTATTTTGACCTTGAAATGGTGACTTGAAGGTGACTTTCACTTTTTTGAAAATTGAACCCACACAATGTCTATCAGTTTGAATGTTAAAAAAGAACCTGATTTCAAAAGTGGAGAATACCAAATTGTGGGGTTCTTTGATTGACAAATTTAAAACACAGGTGCTTGTATACTGAAATGTCAAAAAAAAAATTGAATAATATTTTAATCATTACATGTTACATCGCTACCTCTCACAAAACCATGTGCCTATATCAGATTCCTGTTTACACTGCATGATCCCAATGCTTAAATTTCACATATTCATCTTTAAAGTTTTGAACTGTTTTCTTTTTCAAGAGGGTCATGAAAAGGACCTGGGAAAGGGCTTCAAGTACCAAGTGCACAAACACTTAATGACCATCAAACAATAGCATTACTGCTTCTATAACTTGCTTCTGTTGCATGATATTTTTAGGGAGCTACATGTAGATACATCTATCATACATCTGGTATTTATGCATGGATGGGGTAAATGTACATGTACATGACATGTAGGTGTATCACCTGGCAACCACGTAGATTTGCGACTCTGTTTTCCTGCTTGGAACCATTATAAATGTTGTTATTTAATATCATCTGCGTTCAATTATTGATGTTACGATTAATTACACCTTTTCTTTTTTTTTTCAATTGTTATTTTAAAGGCATTGATTAACTTTGCCCAGGATTGAAAAAAAAAATCCCTGTTCCAGCTAATGCTGTAATCATAATTGCAAACCTTTAGCTCAGACAGGAATCGCCTGAGTTTTATAAGCTGATCAGTTGTTTATATATCAAGATATTTACGACTGAACATTGATGTCGGGATAGAGTACCACCGAACCCTAAAGAACTCTTATGGTTGGCATACCTCGCTCTATCACAGAATACCATACGGGCTGGAAACCCGCTCTGAAATCGCCAAGCGCTGGTGCTTGGTTTTTGTGACTGCAGCGCAGCGAAGAAGCCGAGCGACTTGCGCTAGCGATTGATCGCGATTTTCTCTTTTTTAGGATAGTAAACGGGTTCCATTTTCTCTCATACTTTCACATATATCCTTAATTATATATGTAAATAGAGGACTGCGCACAATTCACTGGCATTTGAGCTGATTTTACAATTTTTCACAAAGTTAATCAATCACTTTAATGGACATGTTGTTTACGCTCTTAATGAATTTTGGATATAAGTACTAGTATTTTTCCCTCTCTCTTGATTGCTCGTACATATAATACATCTATTTTGAAGACGTCAATCAACCGGTCCAGTGAGTCGCAGCAACACTGACACAAACACCTAACACGGCAATCCTCTGTAATTAGCAAAAAGGGGTAACCTCCCTAGTCATAAGCACCGCTATTCATAAGGACCACTTATTCATAAGGACCGCTATCCATAACGCGTGACTAAATGAATAGCGGTTTTGTACGAATAGCGGTCCTTCTGAATAGCAAGCAAACCATCTAAATTAACTCGCTATTCATAAGGACCACTATTCATAGCTACTCATAAGGACCGCTATTCATAGCGCGTGTTAAATGAATAGCGGTTTTCTATGAATAGCAGTTCTGAATAGCGAGCAGACCCGAGCAAAAAATGCTGTCCAAAAACTCCTTAAATTTCAGTTCCGTTTGGAAACGGTTGAACAAATCAAGATGCTTGATGTGAATAAATCAAGTCCTTCATTCATGCCATGTCATATATATCTCATTACTACAATGTATTACACAGATTATCAAAAAGATCAAACTTTAGAATGTTATGCAGAAATATGAATAATTTATTCTTCAATAATACTAGAGTCTATTACATGGATTATTTTCCTCCTATAACTTTTAAGTTCAATCTTAGTATGACATGGATACTACAGTGTAGGATATGTACAACACGCTTGTTACAAAATTGATTTTTATTACAATGTACATTTTGACAGAAAATGCCATCAACAGCAAGGTGAATTTCTAATCACATGTACATGACTAAGCCCGTTTCGAGTACTCGATTAACCGTGTACTCGCTCGATAGGGTCACTACAGGACTAATGAAATTTCCATCGACTACTCGGTAACATAGTTGAAACTTGTGAATAACCCCCAAAAACCTCTAATTCAGAATAAAATATAGAAATTTATCACTTAATTGTTAGTTCTAATACATGTTAATGTCATTTGAATCAATAAAATTCACATGAGAGCGTTTCTTTTCGGTAGCTAAGTTCTCGAGGATCGAGCAGTAAAAACAAAGTCTGGCTGTGTATGCTCCTGCTACATCGGAAGCTGAAGTTATAAGCGGGTGTGTGAGCCAGCCACGCACACATATCGGTCACCGCGATGTACACCGTATAGCTCACCATGGAAGCGAGCTCCTGTCAAGTTTTTGGAAAAAATGAAAGGACGCGTATCAGCACAGAATATTTTCAAGATAGTAATAGATGTAAACAAAATGACACTGAAATACTTCTTACTTGCTTATGCGCACTTGTTCGTTGCCGACGGGTCATGCACGGGCATGCCCATGTCGATTTGACGAGGGCATTGAATTTAATGTCGATCGCACTCTCAGAATGTGCACAATTTCAATACGGAGAGAAATGTGAATGGGATTTTGTGTATTCGGGTATGAGCGCCACCTCTTGGCGACCGGTAAGCAACTGCAATATCATGATTACGACTGTGATGAAAAGGGGGAAGGAAATGACAATCTATTTCACTTTATTTTACCTTGATTTTAATTTAGTCTTCACGAAAGTAGGTAGGAGGAGATAATTTGCATTGCTCTGAATTTTATAACCAACACTGATCGTTTTAAACTTGTTTAATTTTAACATTTTAATACGGAAATCGGACATTAGTTGCGGTTGTTGCACAGGCTGTTTGGGACTGGTTTCATGGCTTTATGCTGGTGCTCCGGCCTAAAAAGGTTGCGGGCTTCGGGGCCGGAGTGGTCGGCCTGTCTTATTGGCAAAATCATTATACCGAGTAGTCGATTACTTGTCCGAAAAAAATGTCCGTGTAAACGACCAATATTTTCTTAAAACGTTATCTCTGTAATGAGCAAAAAGCATGTCTTGTAATTCGATACATATTCAATACCATTAGAAGTATTATGACGCATCAACGTAGAATCTTGCTCTTTTAGGTATACATGCAACATTTGTAAGTCATATTATGATAGATTATCCAGATATTCAAAATCTGAAGTATTTGTACTTTAACTTTTTTTGTTGTTGTCAGGATAGGGTAAATAAGAATTTTGAGGTATGAGAAATGGCAATGTTGGATTATAATTACTTGGAGCTGTTTTTTAATTACCCCCCCCCCCCTCCCCCGCTGTAAGAAAAAATGTATTTTTACTTCATGCCTTCACACACATACACACCACAACATGTATGTACAGCCATGTCCGTGGCAAAAATTATTTGTACAAAGAAAGGTTATGGTAATTTTATTTTCGTGGCAAGTAAAAATGTAAAATGCCATAATAGCAAGGTACAATTGCTTTAATATGGCATTCGTTCAAGGAAGTATAAAGACTTTTTTAGTACACTTTAATTTCATTTTTTTTAAACCCCTATTAAAGGAGCTTGGCCTCATATTCTTTTCAATATCATGGATGTGAGAGTTCAGAATTTAATCTGATTTCAGACTTTTTTGCTCTTCATAAAACCCAATATTCAGACTTTCTGTGCAGTTTGAATGCATTGAAAAGCATGTGCATCTTTTCAGACATTGCTCTTACAACTCTGGGCCCCGTTGCATAAAACTTAGCATTAACAGTAACTTTGCTATCACTGGTAACTACCATGGTAACATCACTCAACAGCCAATCAAAATCAAGGTTTCCATGGGAGTTACCATTGATGGCAAAGTTACTGTTGTAAGTTTTATGCAACGGGCCCTGTATTGCAGCTGATCACCTGTTTGGAGCTGATCACCTGTTTGGTTGTTATTTACATGTACATGTCCATTATTTATATATTGAGTAGCATACATTGTATTTAGCTCATGAGGTTGATCATTTCTCCACTCTGACAAAAAACATCTTACATGAAGGAAAGTTCACTACTGGTATCAATTTGATATGAATTTAAAATATATCATAAAAAAAGAGGGAAAAACATGGCAGTGAAGTTTGAGAAGAATCTGAAGTAGAATGACAAAATTTTGAATGTTTCAAGACATGAAAATATGTAGATTTTTTGAGCAACTCTCTTTTGTTGGCTAAAATATTACCTTTCGAAATACCAGTACATTTTTCTATAATCAAAAGTAGACCGACTATCAGTAGCTCTCAAGGGAAATCATGGATTTGACAAGTTGTGTTGTGATTTGAAATGCCTGATATATTGTGTCTCAAATTTTCTTTCACAGACCCTAATCTCTTAATTTTTTGCTTGTATTGAAAGAGAAAATCCACCCTGATATTAAATTGGTTTTAAAAGAAGCAGAAAATGAAGAAAAAATCACTGAAATTTTGAGCAAAATTCAATTAGAAATAAGAAAATTATGAATTTTTGAAGTTGTACATGTAATCGATCAAACTCAAATAGGCCACTCTGTGACGTATCTTGAGAACTCCTCTTCCATTTGCCCTGTACTAAAAAAAAAATCATAAATTTTTATTTTCTCTAAAGAAAATATTTTATCATACATGCACCCTAGATATAATAATTTCACTTTTAAATGCTTTGACACAAAATCTGTACATATATATATATTATTACAAATGTATTTCCTCATCATAAACAAAGAAAATGTATCTCTCAATTTTTTTCTTTTATCTATAAAAGGGAAAGTCCACCCTGATATTAAGTTGGTTATAAAAGAAACAGATCAATGAAAGTTTGTGCAAAATCCTATTTATAAGAAATAAGAAAGTTATGAATTATTGAAGTTGTAATCAATCAAACACAAATTGGCAACTCTGTGACGCATCTTGCAAACCCCTCTATCTCCCCTTTACCCTGTACACAAAAATTTATATATTTTCATTTTCTTTGTTTTTGTGAGGGAATAGATTTGTAATATCCATGTACAGGTTTTGTGTCAAAGCCTAAGTGAAATAATTATATCTAGGCTGCATGTATGGTAAAATATTTTCTTTAAAGAAAATAAAAATTTGTATTATTTTTCAGTACAGGGCGAATGGGAGAGGAGTTCACAAGATACGTGACAGAGTTGCCAATTTGTGTTTGATTGATTACAACTTCAAAAATTCCTAACTTTCTTATTTTTTATCGGATTTTGCTCAAACTTTCATTGATCTGTTTCTTTAATTTTCCTGCTTCTTTAAAAACCAAGTTGATATCAGGGTGGAGTTCATCTTCAAATCTGCTTCATATTAGAATGGGTTTCCCCTTCAATAATCCTAATCATTAACTTATAACCTTATGATTAATGATTACATTCTGCTATCAAACTACCGGTAGTTATTTATTTCCCATAATTTGCAGGTAACCAACAGATTTTAACGTTTGATCTTGGCAAGGAAAACACTTCAACGATATGCCGTGCAACCAAACTATCGTACATGGTGAACATCAAAGGAAATGGAATTATACTTCACTTCACATCAGAGTTTGGTAAGTTTATTAATCTACTTTTATTCATAAAGTTGTACAGCAGCCAAAAAAATAAATAAATAAATAAGGAAAATGATTTCCATCTGAGAAAATTGTGAGCTTTCTCATTCTTTTTAGCCCTTGTGCGAAGGAATGTCAGAGTAGCAATCTCTCCTGAACAGGACTGAGCTCTAGAAATGCTGTTACATTTAACAAGTGCTACAAACAGCTTTAAGACTCTGGACCATTTTTTTCAATGCAACACGTTTGTGTAGTCCCATATAACCCCTGTCTGTGCTCACTCTACAGTGCTATTCATGGTTTGTGATTTTCTGCAAGATTCTTTAAATATGATCAAATGAAATGACTCGCAGTATGTAACAATTTATATAATGTTCAACATAAAATATTATTTTCTGAAAATTTAAAGAGAGCTCTGAACAAAATGAACAAAAGAGTATCTTGTACATTTCCCATTTGTACTGTACTCAGTGTACTGTATACTGTTGTACGCTGAAAAAGGTATTTAAGTGGATTATTGAGGCCTCTTGTATTCAGCATTTCTATCAACGAGCTCTGACAGTCTTGCAGGAAAAGTATTTTCTCTTTACTGTGGCACATTGAGGTTTTTAACTGCTTAACAGGTAATCAAAAATTTTAATCAGGTTAATTGTGTGAAGGCAGAATGATCAGAGAAACATGGTTGTGAAAATTTAACACAAGTCGGACAAATTCTTTTAATTAAGACAAAATCAGTGTTATAAATGTTGGAAATATTTTATCATTAAATCTGTGTAGTTGTCAAATTGTTAAATTAATCCTTCATTTGTGACATAATTGTGAGATCTTCCATTTGTTGTACTCCGGAAATTTGAATTTAACTCCCAGGTAGCTATATGAATGTAACCTTCTCTTGGGGCTTTACTCAAGGTATCATGGTCATAGATAACATGTTTCCTGAAAGGAAAAGGATGATCCTGCTCATAATTTAAATCTAGAAATTACATTTTTACATTTTGGAACTTTTCAAGGCCTGTGTATTTCCAGGATTTTTAAAGTATTGGAAAAATTTTCCTCAAAAATGAGGACAATTTCATGGATATATCTATGAATTTTTCAGAAATATTTGAGTCATCATGCTTTTTTGCAAACTCTAATGTACTTACATGTATTGGTGATGCACACAGCATGTATCTGATTATGAATAATACATGCCTGGTAGCAGTAATGCCATATTTCTGTCAGGTATCACTGACATGTATAGGAAACATAATGCTGATACAACGGAGTATGCCCTCTTAGGGTCTACCTAATGCATATTATTTACATACATAGTAGCTGAAGTATGTATTACATACTTCAGCTATAATCTAATAAAACAGACCAGCATGTTTCCTGTGAAATTGACTTGTCAGGCATTCATTGTATTCAGTGAACAACTCTTCAGTGGAATATGTACATGTACATGCATATATCCAAATGTAATATTGAGAACAGTTGCTTACCTGAGAGAAAATGGTTCACTGAATTTCATTTTCATGAATATTTTTGCATGAATGTAGCCTTAATACTAATTTGTCTTTTTCAGTTTTAAAAGTTATTTTAATTCCCTGCTTTTTGGTATTCTTTGTAATGTATGTACAGTGTACATGTAGCTCTATTTCAGTTATTTTCACAGGATCTTGGTATATATTTTATGGAATTGGTTTTTTTTTCTTCTGTATTTACTTTATATGTTTGTTTTAAATACATGTACATGTACAGTATGCAATATGCATCTACATGTACATGTATGTGTTTTACATTGCATCAAGTTCATGTAGTACTTATACTTTACACATGTTTTTGTACATCTTGTAAATTAGAAGTGTATGGACTTCTAAGATGTCATTCAGTGTGCTATGAGACATGTAAGTATTACCTTGTCCTTGATGTCTTTACAGAGGTGACTAGATTTGAGAAGATTCTAGAAGGAGCCAAGTACAATCAGAAACAGGCAGACAAGAAGTCGTTGTTTTCACAAAGAACTGATGAAGCATCAGCAGTGCAGTATTTTCAGGTATGCAGATCAGAATTGTTCATGATAATTAATGCGGAATTGTTTAAAAATTGTTTTTCTTAGGTTTACTCACATAGTGTGGACCAAACTGCAATATTAACCTCTTTTGAACCACCAGGTTGTGAACATCTTTTCCTAAATAAATTTTCAGATTGCAATTTTAAATCCTAAGTTTGTTTCATTACTAAATTTGGTTTAAATATCATAGTTAAGGGAATACCCTTTATTATGTATAATGTACATGTACCTATTTATACTTAATATACATGTAGTAGTTCTAAAAATTGATATTTTGGGACAGGAATAGTGTGCTGCCCATGATACAGAATAGGTTTATGATTTGAGCTGGGGAAGAGGATTGGCTGGAAGGAAAGTGTAGAGGGAAGCAGATTCCTTTCCTAGCAGTTCCAAAGTAGTTGCCTATGGAAATGTTTAAAGAATATTGGATGTTATATTTTCTTTATCTTTCGTAAAGAGTTTTTGATGATTTTGAAGATAGGCAGTATTTATTATTTATGTTCTTTTTCATCTTGTTTTTGCTTTTAGTTCTATGGGTATTTATCCCAACAACAAAACATGATGCAGGATTACATCAGGACGTCTACATACCAGAAAGCTATGTTAACGAACCATGAAGACTTCAAAGATAAGGTATGCTATCATTGTTTACAATTGCTTTGTTATCCCATCTAGGATTAAATCAGGCTTATTTGTTGTCTGAGGGACCATATGCTCAGTAGTCATCACAATTATTAAATACAAACACATAAATTTCACTTTGATGGCAGTAACTTTGTTTGGAAATTGTCCACTATCCCAATACAGATATTTCAGGGAATATTGCAGTATATAAATAAATTGAGGTATTTATTTATAAGTATGGTATGCCTACATGTATGAAAGAGCTTAATTTTCTTGTTATACAAAGGTCCAATGTATTATGATAAATTGCCATGTAAAAGACTTTGACAGTGGAGAATTCATAGCTGTTGTGAGCTTCCTAAATGGACATGTAGACATTCACTTTTCATTTACACACATGTTCATGACATTCTTTTCATATGAACTGTAAAGAAATTTTTTTCAGCATTGACTCTTTCTCTGCCATTAGTGGTTTTAACCTCCCATGTCATTACATCAATTATTTTTTGGACTAGAGGCTCGTTCACATATGAAGCGGTAAACAGCCTCAAAAAATGCAAAAATTACACATTTTTGTGTGTATCAAGGGGGATGTATGACACAGCAAAGGTCCTACGCACACTCCCTTACGTTACCTGGGTGTTATCAGATACAGGAATATAAAGCATAGTATGTTTTTAAAAACCCTGGGGTTTTTTTAAGCGGCTTTATACCGCTTCATATTTTAACAAGCCTTAAGAAACCTTGTTTGTCTTCTTGAAACTGAAAATTGTTTCAAGGATTGTAAAGCCATATCATGGAATAATGTTTCTATTTAAGATGCACAATAGAAAAAAAGCAACACTATGATTGACTACTTGTCTTATGCAGTTCTATGTTTGATACATGTTTGAAAATTTTGTTGCACTACGAGGGTCTATTTCATTGGATTCTCCTCCTTTTTCAGGTTGTATTAGATGTCGGCGCTGGATCAGGGATCCTATCATTCTTTGCCATCCAAGCTGGAGCACGTAAAGTCTATGCCATCGAAGCCAGCTCAATAGCAGAGCAAGCCAAGGTAGGTCATGTGAACATTCTGGGCTTGGTGGAGGAACTTTTTTTGTTTGTTATTGCTGGAGGGCCTGTCAACATTGATCAACAGTATAATTGCGATGTAACAACTAAGAACTGCACAGAAGCCCTTTTAAATGCTCACTTTATTATTGGAGGCCATTGCTTATGCACTGTTCTCACATAGGCAAAGGACCTACATGTGTAGCACCTACATGTGTACACCCAGTACAAAGGTTCTCCTACCACGAAGACATTTCAGGTTCATTTATCTCTGGAATAAATAAACTTAAATTTCAGCGCTTTTCGTGATTCAGACTTGCTTATCTAAGTTTTTGCTTCGTTAATCTGATTCAGGGATATGCTTCTTTTTTTTTTAACCCCGGGTCAAGCTTACTGTAAAGGATTTCTGAAGTGCATGTATGTGAAATTGAGTTTGTTGTGTGTCTTTATTTTTGTGTGGTTCATTTCATTATGTGTTTCTTCCAGCCATCTATAGAAAGCATTAAATATATTTATTTTCTTATCTTTTCAGGCTGTTCCGATCAGGCATGTTCATCAGACATCAAAATCTAACCTGTGTTTTATTTCTCTTCGTATTCTTATCTCAACTAAAATATTATTTTTGTTCTCTTTGGTATTCATTCATAGTGATATTTAGCTAAAATGGCTCTTACATATCACAGTGCAGCATTTACCTCCATATTATGATGTACCTGGTGATTCCTTGCTTGCCATTCAGGGGTTGTGTAACAATCATCTAACGTACACAACCCTATAGCGATGTACTCTGGTTGTGATGATGATAATGGTGGTCTGCACAACCCTGTATCAATGCACTCTGGTTGTGACGATAATGATGGTCACTGTTGGTCACTGGTTGGTCAGTAAGTACAGCATTGGGTAGGGCTTAAAAACTGGACATTGCTGGTTCATTACTTCCCTGTCTTCTTGAACTTCTTTTCCTGCCTGGATTGTTTTAATTGCATATTGGTGCTTAATGGATGCACACATATGTTCTACAAAAGCAAGTAAATTTACTTTCTTTCATGAACAGATTCAAGATTACCTTCACTCTTAATTTTAGGGATCGACAATAGCTGTCAGACATGCCAACCGTTACGGTTTTGCCGTATTTGTTCCGGTTTTATTGCGCTCGTTACGGCATTACGTTAAACAACTAAAATGTTGCAGGAAACCAAACAGAAACACACGTAGGCTCCTGCATATACATCTACATGTACACAGGGCCTCCGTACGCGTACGTACGCCTTTGCACTGAGCTACATGTATGTAGCACACGCATGCACTCACGAGGGCGCTCACTGAATTTCACTACATGGGATGGGCACGTTAGCTGTTGTGCATCGCTGTTGTGCATCGGGGATGCTGCGGCGCCCATCACTGCTCCCATTTCTGTCGAAATATGGCGTGTTGGGACTCGCATGCAACTTTGTGCATGAAGTTACTGCATCAACAGGTGCGGAGAGATCGGTTTTGAGTTTGTTTTTAGCCGATACCATCACACTCGTTGCTTATGATAAGTGAAAAAAATGTATCACAAAACCCCAGATTTCTTGATTTTTAGCGCGTTTTCGGCGACCCTGTTTCTTAGCACCGGACTGAAGCCCTGCATGCTTTGGAAAAATCCCACCGATTCCGCATTTTTGATGGTGGAATTTAGCTGTTGACATGGATTTTTGGAGGTGACTTTGGAACTCCCTTTTGGCGAGTGACAATTTCTGTGTGTAATGATGTGTTTTGTGTGTACTGTAGCTACCGGTATAGAATTTGCTGGCATGCAGTCAAATCATGGCGGCAGTCGAATGATGGGGACTTTACTCTAGATCTGTGTGTGTAAAAATGATGCTTCATCTGCGTTTGTTCCAAAAAGACCCCCATTTGTTCCTGAAAAATATGGTAAATATTACTGACAACCATCCTGTGGGGTTGGCATCTCTGCGGCGGCGCTATATTATTTTTATTGTGATGCCTACTTCCGGCACAGGCGTGCATTATAAGTTATATTATTGATGAGCTGATTTGTCTTGCTCGAGAATGGGTCTAAAACGCTATTGAAAAGTGACTTAAATGTTGAATTAAATCATACAAAAAGGTTTTTGTGGGTATGGGGTTCTGTTGCAACGATGTGATAACTGGTCTGAGGAAAATAAGAGTAGGACTGTATCATGTCGATGTAGCCGTCGCTGTCAATGCAAGACTGACATGCTCCACTCTTCATTTACCGTTACATCTTACCCCTCTCTCTGTGTTGAGAAATTAGGAAGTTATGGAACAGTCATCTTCTAGAAATCTTCATTCACAGAACCGTCTATTGTGACTGATGAAATGATAAGAATATCAGCAAAACTTGATGAATACTTTGTGTAGTTGAAGTAAGTTGGGCATAGATAGAAATGTACTGTAAGCAAAAATGCCAGAAGTGGACAGCACAACAGAAAGCTGGAACCACTGCTCCCGGAGCGTGCATCAACCAATCAAAAGCAATCATGTGATAAAAATTTGCTGACGCCCTCTAGCGACTAAATAGTTTTATTTATTGTCGATCCCTCAAATTCCATTCATTTTCAGCAGCCTTGATACATCTGCTACCTATTGTAGTATGTTGTGTTTTTTTTGTCATATTGTTGTAACATTTCTCCTTAGCACATAAGGGAACCAGCAATGTAACAGTTTTGCCTTGCCCAAATCTGATGTTTCGTATTCATTGTTTAATTCATCTTTATTCCCTTACAGGTTGTGATTATGATCTTGAGATTTATTTTCATCTGTAGTCACATCTTTGACTTGTGATCTCATTCTATGATGCCACACTCATTATTATATCAGTACCTTCAATTGCAACTACCGGATCATACCAATTTTCTGTTTTGGGCTACAAAATACCTTCTCTCCCTTTCTGCTCAACAGACTGTCCAAATTCAATTGAAAAAAAATATAGACAAATAATCCTGTGTCAGAGGTTTTGTTTGTGGCTCTCTGGTTTGTGCTAATGAGAGAAAGCCAAGTCAATGAAATTTGTAAAATTTGTTGTAGTGAGTTAGCATGGTGGTAAGGTTTCACAATCAAAGATGTGACCATAGACTTTTTATCTCCCTTATTCCATCCATTGTGAACTGCAACCATCCATTTTATCTTCTATCACCATAGCAACTCGTGAAAGCCAACAACCTTGCAAACCGCATCACAGTGGTCCCAGGGAAGGTGGAGGAGGTGTCGATACCAGAGCAGGTGGATATCATCGTCTCAGAACCCATGGGATACATGCTCTTCAATGAGAGGATGTTAGAAAGCTTCCTTCATGCCAAGAAGTGGCTCAAACCGGGTGGTAGGTCTTACTTCTCCACCTACATCTATTAGTTCCTTTGCCTCTCCCCCTTTCCCTCCCTCATTACTCTCTCTCTCTCTCTCTCTCTCTCTCTCTCTCTCTCTCTCTCTCTCTCTTTCTCTATCTCCCCCCCCCCCCCCATTCTCTCTCGCCTCTCTTTGCCATTTCCCCTTTTCCATCCCTCCCTCACTCACTGCCTCTCTCATTTTCTTCTTGCACCCTCTCTCTCTTTCTCTCTCTTTCTCTCTTTTCAGCTCTATCTTTCTCTAATTCTTCTAAGTTTTCCTTTATTTCTCACCATGTCTTTCACTCCCACTTTGCCCTGATATTATTATGCCCTAATTGTGATTTTAAATATGTTTTTATTCATCAAATAGTTTTCTGTTTTTATGATTGGTTTGATTCCTTTCATGACTGATACACTGTGTATGAGTCCCAATAAACAAATACATTTATAGATATATTTTTAAAATATATGTAGACATTTGTAGTTTTAAAAGAGGGTGAAAAATAGGAACATTTTAATTTAAAAATGATTTATGCATTTGAAGGTTTTTTTATTATTTTGATTTTAGGTAAGATGTTTCCTACACAAGGAGATGTCCACATAGCACCATTCACCGATGATGCTCTGTACATGGAACAGTTCACAAAAGCAAATTTCTGGTAAGTTGTTTTGATGCTGTGATTTCTTCCATGAAGCTTTATTGTTAATCGTTTTGGCAGGATTACAAGGAACGACATATATGATGATCATGCATTTATATGAATGTTGGTAATTATTTGTTTCTGTTCACAGGTATCAACAGTCCTTTCATGGTGTTGACCTAACTTGCCTCAGAGAAACAGCTCTACAAGAGTTCCTCAGACAACCCATAGTGGTAAGTTTAATACATCTAATCTATGTATATGAACTAGAAAGTAATAAAAGGACTAATCCTCATGAGGAATTCACATTATGGCTGTTACAGGACAGGATTTGAAACTTTTAAAATATGGTATAAACTTCCGAAAAGAAATGAAAAAGCAAGTGTAGTATTCTGATGAAAAATCCCACCAGATAGAAAAAACAGTGAATAATTTTTCCCTCGGTAGATTGTTTACCTTTCTAGAAGCACAGTAATATTTTTCATATTAATTCCTCTCAACAAAATTGACAGGAACTTCTCCAAAAGTACAGAACGTATAGAACCTCTCTGAAGAACATTTTAGATCTATGCGCTCTGACTGAAAAGTTCAAATCTGTTTCCAATTTCAGGACACATTTGACATCAAGATCTGTCTAGCGAGGACCTACAAATACACAGTTGACTTCTTGACAACTTCTGAAAGTGACCTTCACAGAATTGAGATTCCCCTTCAGTTCAAGACACATCAATCAGGAGCAGTCCATGGCCTTGCCTTCTGGTTTGATGTAGCCTTCCATGGATCATTGTGAGTATATTATCTCATTCTCTGCTCTTTCTCTCTCTCTATCTTTCTCTCTCTCTCTATCTTTCTCTCTCTCTCTCTCTCTCTCTCTTTCATCATCAGATATTTGTACGCTTTTTAGAATTTTTTGATATTTCCATTGCATGCTCTCTATCATGAGTTTGATAATAAGAAAAAGTTGAAAGACTGGAATCATAACCAGTAGATTCCACATTGTGTTTATCTTACAAATGGTACTCATTCAATCGGATTGATCAGCAAAATACTCTATTGTATGATATTCACTGTGGTTGAAGCTATTTGAGATTGTGTTGTTATGATTATGTTTTTTTATTCAGACAATCTGTATGGCTATCCACAGCACCTACTGAGCCTCTCACTCATTGGTATCAGGTAAGCTCCTCGCTAATTCTCACCCTTCACTATTGTATTCTTAGTTTCTTAAAGGAGGAACAGCTGTCTTATGATTTATATTTTCATGGAACTGAAATTTTGTCGGGAAAGAATTACTAAAATACTCTTATTTGACAATATATCTATGTCCAAATTTTGCTCAGAATGATCAGATCCAGGCTCCTGTCAAGGATTCACTTTCATACATTTAATTGTCGAAAGCTATTCATATTTCAACATATAGAGAACTGTTGGTGATATCCGCTCCATTTGAACGTTTGTCTGTTTTATGTTAATATGTTGGGAGCTATTTGTTGACTTTAAGAGAAAAGGGGTCACAAGTTTAAACTGCTTTTATATTGTACAAGGACCATGGTATATCGAGTCATCAGTAACTTTTTTTTAACAATACAAATGAAGAAATTCTGTGAATGTGATTTATGTTCTAGAAAAGCTGCCCACTCTTATGTAGTGCATTCATATTCACAAAGAAATTATTTGTGTAATTGATCAATATATTTCTGTTCGTGCGTGTCATACAGGTTCGATGCTTACTAAGGTCACCTATCTATGTCACAAAAGGTCAAAGGCTAACAGGGAAAGTTATACTCATTGCCAATGCCAGGTAAGCCATTAATTGTTCTGCCCAACACATGGTATTCAGTGTTATATGTAGGTTCGGAGTACGCAACATGTTTCATATTGCTGATTTTATCACTGGCCAGGTAGTAAATGCCACAAAAATCTTCAGTTCTGTAAGACCTTGTGTATTCTAAAACCAAGATGTGGAACAAGAAGTATGAAGGTCCTCTAAATATTAACTGTTCTGATGCAATTTTCCCTCTATTACTTGATCAAATCAGTCAGGTGTGCATGTATTTCATCTACAGTTGTCTTTTGATCCTTGATTAATAGAGATGCACATGTACCTTGTAGATTCTATGAGTATAACAGCTAAGCTAAAAACAGGATAATAACAAGCGTTTTTGCGAAAGGTGCTACAATCCGATTTTCATTAGTTATTGATTATTCCCATTGTATTACCAACAGGCAAAGCTACGACATCGATCTCGAGCTGGAATCACCGGGGTCGGAGGTCAAATCCACCAACCGACTAGACCTGAAGAACCCTCTCTTCCATTATACCGGACAGCAGGTATTACAGGGTGGAACACACACCACATCACCATCGGAGAGTTACTGGAGCCAGCTGGGAAACGGCACTGCTATGGACGCCAGCGGGTCAGCACTGGGCAACGGCTACAGCAACGGACAGGGGCTGAGTACAGGTGTGGTTCAATCAATACCTATTGGTAAGAAGGCTCTTCTTGTTGACGTCAAAGAAAGCCCAGCACTAGCGTCATTTGGCAAGACATTAATCCACGTTTGCCACTCTCCACCCAGGAGTTAAATGGGTACCTGGCAGGATTTATTTCTTAAAATGCACTGTGCGCTGATTATGGTTGCTGGAGCTAAAGCCAGGGTCATAAGATCCAAACCCTTTGGAAGTGCATAGGGACATTATATCATAATGTGATATGCACTGTACAAGAACAGTTTATTATTATTATTATTGGGTTTTGCTTCACCTTAGCTTAAGTAGAAATGGGATGCTGTTACTTTGAGGGGTTTTTTTTCAAGAGAATGCAGTGCATTGTCAGAATAATCTCAGTTTTAGCTGGAAAGCTGTCAAGATTGATTGGATTGCAAGAAAAATATGCAGTATAATTAGGAGAAAGGGTTTAATTCACAGATGTATCTGGGCATTATTTAGAAAAAAAAATGAAATGCATGTATGTTTTTACATATAAATATATTTGTATGCGATTCAAGTTCCTTTTTTCTACCTCTTTCTTTTCAACCTATGCTGTCCTATTAGTATAGTTCATGTTCCTTCATCTCTTTTGCAGCCAACACAGATCCAATTGCCCACAGTACCGTTCTACCAGGAGGACTCACACAGAGACAGTACACTGTAGCCATCCCGTCCTCTGTCGGCCAAGCCATGTCCTCTCTATGCTTCAGCAACAATCAATCCAGTGGACAGTACCAGCAGCAGCAGGTGCAACAGACTCAGGCGCAACAGCTTCAGCAAGGCAGGATGGTCCATGGCTCAGCAGGGGGTAGGAGCCACATGATGGTGGATCAGATGGGGGGCATGTATGGCCAAGGGGGTGTCCAACAACAGAGGCATAACAAATATGGTACACAAATGAACTGATAATCATGCAAACTCTTCATCATGGGAATCTGTGGAATGAACTTCATGGGTAACACTGTGGAACAGCCATAGTTAATATGTTCTTGGTAAAGTCCATGGTATTTGATATTTTTTTTAACCCCATATGTTACCAAGTATAGTGGAATAATGACCATTATAACTGACCCTGAGGTTCACTGGTGGTCTATCAAATTGATGCAGTCATCAGAAATACTAAAATCTTTGATGTAGTTGGTAGCATGTGGGACAAGATACCTTGGACTTTCCTTCTTACATTCTATAACAGTTAACACCTAGTAAACATTGTTTAAGAATCATATCTTGAATAGCACTACATGGAGATGGTTCTTAAACCTTTATTTGTAGGAGGGCAGGGAGACCATGGAAGATATTAACTGTTTGGTGCCTTTTCATGAGTTCTGAGTAAAACCCTAGTCATGCTCCATGCAGCTCAATTTTTGAAATCCCAACCCATTAGGCATAATTCAAATTTACTACCAAATATTTTGAAATAAAAACAGTTAACCCCCCAATCCCTCCCCCTCCATGTTAATTTCGGTACTGAATACCTTTGTTGACAAAGGAAAGGTCAAAATGATACATCTTGAATGAGATGGGGAAAGAGAGAAAGATTACTGTTACAGACAGCGCTCTTCTTTTGGAACGTTAATTGAGTTGTATGCAAAAAATTGGAGCTCTCCTTGTTATTAAATAGAATCATTAGAATCAAATTAGAACCAACCTGTAATTTTCTTCTCATTCCCCTACTTAGTTTCATCTTAATTTTCACACCACAACAACCAATCTAGCTTCCAATTTCTTCGATAGTCTCTCATTCCGCCCCTGAAATATTTAGGTATAAGAGGTAAAGTTAAAAGAATTTCCCTTTCCACAAATTATGCTAATGCTTGCTGTTTGTCCCTTCAGTATATTCTGTACAATTAATTCCTTCATAAAGAGGAGAGCATGAACTAGGTGTCAATGCACTTTATACTGAGCACGTTAGCTCAAATGTAAATATTCAGTACCATGTACTACTTATATTGGGGAGTTCAGTTTTTTCTTCTTTTTTTTTTTTACATATATTTTTTATAAGCATTTTTTTTTAGTATTCCTAAGTTATTTGAGTGATCTGGGATATTTGCATGGATTTTAGTAGTACTTGAACACAAAAAAGTATTTCACCTGTTGATACTTGTATATGTACCACACAGTGGAGATTGACATTTTATTTATATCACCATTACAAGGTAATCCTCAGCTGTTTTCCGGTGTCCTTTGGAAAACTGTTCATTATCTTCGACTTTTATGGCTGTAAGATATTAGTGTAGATAGATAGTTGTCTTGGATGGTTTTTTGGAGTTTGAATCTGAAATTTGTACCATCTGTCTATTGTGCCATAAATGAATGTATGGACCCTCTAAGATGAATCAATTCTAATGTATTCCTTTTTTAGATAAGATCACCAAGTTCCTCTATCGAGCTTTGAGAATATAGATGACACTGTGTAGTTACATGTAGATGTTCAGTAGTGTAAATTTGCAATGCTAACAGTTTGATTTACATTGCCAATATTTCATTTGCAATCAAATTGAATCGGAGTGTGCCCCTTTCCGCTCATTCAATTTTAATGAATAGAGATTAATCTTTCTTTACACTATCCAGAGTTTTGCAATTTGATGGGTTCTATTTTCTTCCTTTTGTACTTTGGATTGGGCAGGAGTGTCATTAAATGTGTAATATTAAAATAAAGAAAAAGTTGAAGGGTATGTGTATTCAAGCTGCAGAATTGTTGGAGGATTCAACAATTATTTTTATGCCCTCTATGATGGCTCTAACAACTATTTTGACATGACAGAATAGTTGGATTAACTGTAGCTAATCTTGCTCTGCTATTTGCTCTCTCTCTCTCTCTCTCTCTCTCTCTCCCTCTCTCCCTCTCCCTCTCCCCCCCCCCCCCTTGCTGTCTATCCTGTCTTTATTTTTCCAGTGTATCTTTTTAAATAGTTCTGTTAATAAGTCAACTAACATCAATGAATTTCATTATATCCACTCCTATATGTAGTTTGTTTACCATCTGCAATGCTCCATACAGTGCACTTAATTATCTGTTGTTGTTTAGGTGTTTTTCATTTAGACTTAAAACTAATATTATTTCTCTGTCAGCATCTCTAAACTGACTAGTCCTGAGTGCCCAACTTCCAAAAAAATAGCTTTTATCAGGATGGATCTTAAGGGAAATCCAACCTTAAAGGGGAAAAATCAAAGAAGCATATTGGTGAAAGTTAGAACCAAATTGGACAATCAAGAAAGTTATGAATTTTTAAAAGTTGCAATCATAATACATATGGGAATTTCAAATTGGCCAAATCAGTAATGTCACTATGAGGTAGTGGCGGACAACTCCCCCATTTGCTCCAACACACAAAATGACTAAAATATTATTTTTTTTCAAAATGTATTATTCAGTAGGATCTTTTTCTTTCTTGAGGACCTATAATAATTTGCTATCTACAACATATTTTAAGTACTGCCCCAAGGGAAAAGGCGCTTAGGAGAAAACCGCAAATTAGTGATATTTCATTGTACAACAAACGGCAGAGTTGACTGCCACTATGTCACAATCGACTCACCAAATTGGCAATTTGAGATTCGCATGGATTTAGTGATCTCATTATTCAAACATCCATAACTTCCCTATTCCTTGTCGGATTTCTTTCAAACTTTCACCATCCTGTTTTTCTCATTTTTCTGCTGTCACACAAATCATGTTATTACCAAGGTTGGATGGCTCTTGAATTAATCATTGGGAGTATGAAGGCCTAGTTGATGATAACAACCATCATATGATTTGTTGATGATAAATAAGTTTAGACTCATGTACAGGTAGGTGGTGCACTTATCTGCTTAATGATACATACATGCATAGAAACAATTGGCTCCTGCTGAATAGGAACTGGGCCTGTCAAAAGTAAAGACACGTGTCGTATAACTGAGATACAGTTTCTGCAAAAGCGTCCATTTAGGGGGTGGTAATGATAATGTTTAAAATTGATTTAAAAATGCATGATTGGTCCCCAATATGACTGAATTATTGCAAGTACTGTGAAGATATGTGCAAGAAAATCATGCACTAGTATTTACATTTACATTTTTTTACCCCAAAAAATGAAGATTGATCACGGAATTTGGTATTCTGTAGTTCATTCTCATGCTACTCAAAGGTACTAGTACTGCATTTACATACACTTTTTGTTCTGACATTAGGAACCTAGAATATGTTGCGCTTTTATATTTCAGTATTATGGTCATTAACTTTTTCAAGAAAAGGCAAGGTATTTGTCATTTTGTGTTCCATATTTCACCACATATAATGGAAATTTCTCATTAATGTCAGAAAAACAATCTCCCTTGACTTTTGGTCTGATCCATGCTGTAGTAGGCTTGTCAGCTTAAAAGGATTAGCAGGCATACATGTACTAAAGTCTTCAGTGTAATCAGCAGCATGTGGGATGAAACATCTTCAACTCGTCCTGTTGTAATTTGTTCTGTTGATGTAACTTTCTTGCTAGGGCCGTCACTTTACGGCTTATCACTGTAACATGGTATATATGTATAATGAAAGCTTGGTGCGACATAAATGCACCCAAATGATGTGATTGTGAAACAACACCTGCCTTAACTCAGTAAGATTTGAAAAAAGTTACCTCCTTTTTTTGCCCCATTCCCATGAACTTGGTAGCAATCCTTTCGTCCAGTTGTTCCTGATGACTTAGTTGTTTCATTATGACTGTATGTATGTTTGTATGTGTATAGCTCCATTTGTCTGTAGACAGGTAGATTTTTCTGTCCATGTTTTCATACTAATAAACCATATCTCAATGCACATTGACACAGCCTATAAATTCTTCTCTTATTTACTCGAAACACAGACTACTGCTATATATTGTTAGGATGATGCATGAATTTAGCCATTGTAAGTGAGTTTTTCTAATAATGAGAAATTTATGTGATGGTGCATTCCATGTACATAATACAGTGAAACCTGTCTATAAAGACCACTCAATGGAGACAGGAAAAGCGGTTTTTATGAACGGGTGGTCTTTATGGAGAGGTTCCTTTAAAACACATGAGAAATGTTGTTCAAGGGAAACAAAAATTGTGGTCTTTATAGACAGGTGGTTACTAACGTAGCTTAGCAAAACGTCGTTGCGCGTAAGAACGCTGGAAAAACGCATATGACAAATTTGCTCAAAATCATAATTTTATTCTATAAAGGCAGACTCAAAATATTACAATGTAGAATTAGTATTCAAATATTTGAACAAGTTTAAGCAAAATAATATGAAAATTTCTATTCAGATATGTCTGATTCTAATTTTATAAGCACATACAAAACTTGCAGTTTTCCTCTATGCGTCTTTCCCGTGTTCTTACGCGCCACAACGTTTCGCTAAGCTACCTAAATTTGATATCTCAAAGGGTGTGATGATTGAAATTTTTTTTAAAGGAATGTTTGGGAGCAGCATCTTCACACATATGCACCTTGTCAAACTTTCATTCAAGCTCTTATATGCACATACATTGCACACAATACACATACACAAATCATTGAGCGGTTTATGACAGCAAGTTAACCTTATCCAACTTGACTGAATTCTTGCAAATTACAAAGCGATCTTTCCAATAAGGACCATTTCACTGCTTTCTCTCTCACCCCCTTTATCCACTCTCTCTCTCTCTCTCTCTCTCTCTGCTACCTGCTGCCTCTAATCCCCTTCCTCTAGTTTCTTCAATATTTGCTCCTCTCAGTTTCATTTTGTTTCTTCATTCTTTGTACATTATTGCATTTACTTTTTCACTACAACTTAATGCATGGATTTACGTGTAAATAAATTGGTCACTTAAAAATGGGCCAACTGCATTATTTCATTTTATTACAAAATTTGTTGAGTTACATTTAACTAATAAAGTAAGTAAGTACGTACGTACAGGGAAAACTTGACACGATGTCAGCTATAACGAGGTAGTGGTTAAAACAAGGATATTGTCATGGTCCCAAATTTACTTGCATGTATTTCTATGGCGGCATGAACATTTTACAGCAAGGCTGGCTATAACAAGCTAAATCTTGTGCCCTTGAAATAATGAAGAAGACTGGTAATCATTCCCGTTATAATGAGCAAGCAAATTCCACTCGCCTCAAATGGACAAAAATCATTCAGCCAGAGACTGCAGTCACAGCACAAACAAATATGAGCATACATGTAGTAAAGAGATATCAGGCCATTTCAGCAGGCAATAGGGGTGTTGTCTTTTTAGTTTTTTTGTTCCACAGCGCAGCAAGCCCGCCCCCACCCCCACCCCCACCCCCCCCCCCCCCCGAAACAATTTTCACACAAATAAGACTTCTTTTTTGAATACCTTAACCACTGCCTGCCAGGCCCTCGAAACAAATGCAACACCAATATTTAGGAGTGTGCGATATTCTGACGTGCAGCACCCTATTCAACGGACATTCCTTATAAACATTCATGCTAACATGAACAACAAGTGTGACATACTTACTCCTGGTCGGTAACTTAGCGAAAATAATGCTTTTAAGCATTTTCCCCTATAATTTGGTATTTTATCAGCTAATTCAGAGTATTACCATATTAAAGATAAAGTTGAGTTCTGGTCATGAGATTGAATTGTGAAAGAAACTGCCTCAAAGCAATTGGGGAAGGTTGATTACATGTATATAGCACATAAGAATTGGTGTATGCTGTACAGTTTTTGGAAATTGACTCAATCCTGCTGAGAGCTGCAAGCACTGCACACAGAAATGTGTATATGGGACTACACACAAATGTTCTGCCCAAACATTTCAGCTATATCTTGAGATATTTTGAATGTGAGGACATTTGAAGAGAAATCCTTTTCAGGGGACATTTCTACTTTGATAATCTTCCAAATTAACATAAGAAGATTGAGAAAGCTCACAAATTATTTTTCACCTTTCCCAGAACTCAAGCTTCCCTTTAATAATACCTTCATAGATCTCAAATAAGTTTATAAGCGGCGGAAGCAGAACTCCATGCATTCATTAGTGTACATGTGATCCCACATGTGCATTTTTATGTATGTTCTGATTTAACTAGATATCAGCTATACAAGAATATCCTTTGGTCCCCATGGTCTCGTTATATTGAGTTTCCCCTGTAGCACTAAAGTAACAAGTAAATTAAGAACCAATATGTTAACCCTTTCAAGACAATTGACCACATTTTGTGGTTTGGCTCAATAACATTTGATTCAGAGCTCTAAAAAATATACCAGATGCACGAGTAGAAAGAGCAAAAATTTCTGCACATCCTATGTCCACTTTTGTTGCATGACCAAATTGCGTTCGATGCCAGGAATTTTAAAAACAAGAATAAGCTTTAAAATCCTTAAATTGGCAACACATTGAGAGGTTCAAAATCATTGTTATTTGTCAAAATTGGAAACTTTTTCAACTTTTCGATAATGGTTTTAAGAATGTATGTTGTTTTCAAAGGCATTACATTTTATTAGAACCATGTAGCACTACGAGAAAAATATTATTGTTGCCAATTTGAAGAACAAAATGTGATCAATTTTGCCCTTAAATAATTCCTGTCCTGAAAGTGTTAAAACTCCATAACAGACAATGACCAACTCAGTCCTGTCATAAAGCTTTCTTCCATTAATTACGTGATCATCCAAGAAGACAAGAAATAAAAGAAACACATCATGGTATTGTCCACAGCACTGCAGCTAATGAGTAGACTGCACAAGTGAAGTGCATACCAAAATAGTTACACAAGCTGTTACAAAAATAACATTCCAAAGATAGCATGATACTATGTGTAGGATCCATATCTCTGACAGGGCTATCTGTGGTAGGGATGGCCACCTCCTGACTTAATGTTAGTCCTAATGCCACTGGGCATTTTACCCACAGGAGCTGGAAAAAAAAGAATAGATAAAGAATGAATAACCACAGGGGGATCAAACAGGGAGGTGAGATAGTAATTTAGTACTCAAGATGCATGAAACTTATACTTATTAATTACAGTGGAGCCTCATTATAACGAACAATGTTATAACAGATTCTTATTATAACAAGGTAATTTTGCTGGTCCCACTTGTATTCTATTGTTTTTAGCCCTGATACAACAAGGTTTCGATATAAAGAGGTAATATCCTTGGTCCCAAGGAGTTTGTTATAACATGGTTCCATTGTATTAACTGTATGACTGAAAATCACATCTACTGAAATGATGTATCATTTTATAGTGGTTTGAATACAAATAGCAGCAACAAGAAGGAAAAGAAGGCAAATACGTATAAAAGCTTTGCTTGTTTAGGATGTCTTTAACCTTAACAATGAATGAACGTGTATTAGCCTGCAACAAACTGCTGCTGTATTTTACAAGGAAAATGATATTGATATATGCAGCCAGATGTGGAGAACAGACACACTTTCAATCAAGTTCACAATAATCAGTCTATGTTGGCTACTCCGAATATTTGTCTGATTTTCTGAGGTACAATAAATATGAAGTGGAAAAAATGATTTTAAACTAAAATAAGAACCATAAGGTTAGTGCATGCAGAGAAAATTAGGAAAAAGTCTTTCTTCTCACAATTCCAAATACAATGTCATGCTTACCATGCTGGTCCACTTGGCGTGCCATCTGAGCACCCATATTAGGCATAGGTTGCTGCTGGCCTCTCTTAGAGTCCGGCCCCCTATGGACGATCCCTACCAGCTGGTTGGTATCCGCTGGAAGGGAGGTTGTGATGTTCAGCCTGGACGCTGAGATATAAGACAAAGAAAATTTGAAAGAACAATCTCGATTTCATATCAGGTCCTGAGACAAAAATTTGAAATAAATATAAACATGTCAATGCCCCCATGAATAACTGTTTTGTTGAACACTCCCACACAACATAACCAAAAGCCTGTTGAGCATCAAGCATGTGCCATAATAAACATGATCCACACACTTGACTGTACATGTTTATTGTAGATCAGTCTAATGATATTTTGTTCAGTACCTTGTTCTTACACTTGCAAGACAAGTATAGACAATAGTATAATACTATACTGAACTTTGAATATATTAATTAGAATGTTTGTAAAGGTACTTACAATCAGGATTCCATGTCTCTCTTTGACTGGCCAGCATACTCAGTAGATGAGTACTCAGTCTGTTCAGGTTATCAATTTGCTTCTGAGAAGAAAATGATTGGATAATAATCAAGATTATTCAATTTTCAAAAAAGAAAAGCACAGGACACTAGATGTATACATGCATTTTTAAAGCTCTGATGAAATTACTTTCTCACAAGTTTTTTTTTACTTTTCTGTCTTTTTAATTCCGACACATAATTTGGACAGCTGAAAAAGAAAGTTATTTTTGGAACAATGAATAATGAATGCCATTACTTACTCTTGAATTACTTTACAAAACAAATGAAAGGACACGTAATTGAAAGTCTATTTATCTGTATTTTGCATGGCTTTTATTCTAACTCTGATTCAAGGTTTCTTTAACGAGACATTGTTTGTTTGTGTGTTTTTATTTTTGTTTGCTTAAAGTTCAAATTTCATGATTTGCACGGTGAACGAGAAGGAACTGCTCACCTTAGCTGCTTCAGGTGATATCTGAGCAGAATCTTTGGCTAATGCTTGTTCCCTTTCTTCACTCTCTGGCTCAGGTTTGGTACGGAGATAGTTGGGAACTACATCATGATTGAAGGATGGAACACGACCCTCGGTCACTTTCTAGGAATGAAATAATACAGTGAGAATTATCCAGCAGTAATCCTATTATTAGACCATCATGAATAGATGTTCCACACATTACATACAGGGACTGGAGAAAAAGAAAATACACTTGAGATGTTAAGAAGCAGGGGAGATTTAGCTCTCAAAATCTCCAGAGAGCTCTGGTAAATAGCAACATGTATAAGGAAAGGAAATCTTGCTTTTACTACAACAAATCCAAAAGAGCTCCTGTGGACAGATTTTTAAAAATAATCTGAGGAATATTATTACTACATACATAAGAGAATTGAATATATAGGGAACATCTAAATAATAAAGCAAGATAGTCTCTGCATTCATTAGTAAGGAGAACAGTAGTTACACAAATTCTGTCAAATGACAAAAGAGATGACATTGTTACTTTTATCTTGACATCATAAAATAACATAATACTTAAAGGGCAATCCAACCTTGGTAATAAGATTATTTGTGTGAAAGCAGAAAAATAAGAAAAACAGGATGGTGAAAGTTTGAAAGAAATCGGACAAGGAATAAAAAAGTTATGGATGTTTGAAAAATGAGACCACTACATCTATGCGAATCTCAAATTGGCAATTTGGTGATTCGATTGTGACATTTTTGTGGACAACTCTCCCATTTGTCGTACACAAAAATATCATTAATTTGCGGTTTTCTTCGATGCGCTTTTACCCTCGGGGCAGTACTCAAAATATATTGGAGATAACATATTTTTATAGGTCCTCATGAAAGAAAAAGATCCAACTGAGTAATACATTTTGAAAAAGGTGACATTTTAGTCATTTTGTGTGTTGGAGCGAATGGAGTTGTCCACAGCTACATCACAGTGACATTACCTATTCAGCCAATTTGAAATTCCCATATGTATAGTGATTACAACTTTCAAAAATTACTTATTGCTTACTTATTGCTTGTCCGATTTTGTTCAAACTTTCACCAATCTGCTTCTCTGATTTTTCCTCTTTCTTTCAAAGCAACTTGCTAATAAGGTTGGATTTCCCTTTAAACATAACATACATCATTATGGAAATAATATAGATCCCACTTTCCTAATGAATAGTGACAGTCCCTGTTGCATTGTCATAATGATGGTGTTAATATTATGGGGAGCATGTGAAAAAATGTTAACTGAATCAATCACATGCTCACCTCTAGCTCCTCATCTCTATCTTGTGATAGCTTGAGAGGTAGGATGATTAGGTTCTTCAACACGGGAGTCTTGTCACTTTTGAGATGCTTGTTTAGTGTGTTGATCTGACCTATAGTGCAAAAGAATAAAAAGTCACTTACAAATTCATACAGGTCATTATAACCATAAATATCCAACCAGGGGCCTGTAACATAAAGAGATAAATCAATCTTACAATTGATATCAATCGTAAGATTGATTTATCTCTTTATGTTACAGGCCCCAGAGGACACAAAGTGCCATATTTGCCCATGTTGAAGACAGGATCAATTGATTGATTTAGTGTGCATATTATCACAAACCATATCAATGTAAAATTATGCTATACATGTACATACAAATATCATATCATATTTTGACAGGTACTCTGAGTATATCTGATCTGCATACTTTTCCTTTTTCTTTTTGTTTGTATGAAAGCTATATTTTTTCTGTGTTTGCATTTTTTCCCTTTAGATGTAATGATACATACCTGATAACAAAGCAAAACTATTGAGAACTGATGGCCTGCATAAAGAAATAAAAAGAAACAAACAGAACATAGTAATAAACACAATATGCTGTAATCTAGCAAAAGCCAAAAGAACACACTGACATTTCCAAATGACTTGAATTATACAAGTTAATAAGACCATTTGAATTACAACATAAATGAAATGTGGAATATTGCATCACATTATACTAATTTATCAAAATTGAGTTTTAAAGCAATTTAAATAATCAAAAATTGAATATTTATACACATTAGTTCAACAAATTTTCTGCTTGCCCAATTGAACAATCACACTGCTGAATGTTTTTTGTTTACACAAAGATGGTCTAGGTCTGCTCACCCAAGATTGCAATACTGACATGTACATGTCAAACCAATTCACCATCATAAAGAATTGCATACTTTCGGGGTAATATCATCTGTTTGGAGCCGGAAGGGCGTTAACTGCGTGTACACGTAAAGAGTTAAAGCCCTTCTGGCTCCAAACAGATGATATTATCCTGAAAGTATGCAATTCTTTAAGACGTTGAATTGGTTTTACAGATCATATGACTGGATAAAAAGGAATCACTTACCAATTGAGAGTTTCATGATGATGTTCCAGTTTCATGAGCAGATCTGTTAAGGCTTTCTTCAGATCATTGACTCTGCTTGAGATGTACTCCAGAGAATTATCCAGAACTTTGTCTTGATTCTAGAAGAAAAGTGGGGTGGGAGGCAGATTTTGTGAATGAAATAGACAAGATATGCAGAGGGAGTGAGGGGGAATTATGCTACTGTAGGTAGTATTCATTAGCTTTCAACATGATCAAGGAATGTTCATAAATTCACATAAATTCAGTTTAAATGTCTTTTTACATTTTAGGTACAAACTTACATTGTAAAAGTTAGAGGCCTTGGCAAGAAACTAACCAACAAGACAGTAGACTCTACTATCACATACATATACATGTATTTCACCAGAGCAGAAATGCCAAGGTCAGAGACCAGCTAGGAAGCGAGGGGTGGGTGTGGGAGGGGCAGTGTCCCCCCTCCCACGGTATGGAGCTTTAGCATTTTTAAGCTGTAAATCTTGCGATCTTTGCATAGCTTAGCCTTAACTTAGTCTTAACTTTAGAGTAAGGGGGGGGCATCTTTAGATGAGCTTGTAACATGTATAAGTGGGGGGGGAGAAATTTCGGCCACTTAAGACAAAATCCCACTCATAGGCCCTTGCCTATGTGGGACTATGTCAAATATTCACTGTTGCAGTAGTAAAAAACAGACAACAATATTGCTCTAAGCAAGATTTAATTTTCTTAAATTTGCTAGATTACATACCTGATTCAGGGACTCTTCAACTCTTAGTCTTACCATGCTACATATTTGAGGTTTTAGAGTTGAAAGTGAAATATTAAATAACTATTTTCCTCTCATGTATAAATGATCTAGAGATCTAGAATGGACCACAGCTTGCTAATATGCACAAAACTTATTGAAGCCTATTCACCCGTAAAAGCTATTGTGGAGTACAACCCCAAGCTTATCCACTCATGGTGGCATTACTATACTTCGTGTGTATACTTTTGGACGGTCATACACCTCAACACTTTCAAACACCACTGCACAAAAGTCACCAACATTCACTCAAAAATTCACTAATTTACAAATACCAACACCAACATATCCATGAAATACAATAAATTCAACTCACCGATGTTGGAAAAGATAATTCCAAAAGTGAAATCTGTAATTTACTGTCAGTTCTGGTGAAAAGGGGTATCGCCAGTCATTGTGTACATTTCCTGATCGCCGGGAGCACTGACATCTCAACAAAAAAAATTTGGTCGGCAAAAATTTGGTCCCTATCGTATTGCACACACGTAAAAGTCCCAATTTTCAATGTGTGCGATCGTAGAGATCGATGTGTGAACGCAATACCAAGTTTCTTTGTGGACAAATTTTATTGGCCAAGTTTAGTCTAAAACATCGGCGGAATGAAAACATGCGATGGCAAAAAAAATCAGGGGGATTTCTTCGGTTTTGGACATGATTTTGACTTTGGATTTTGCTGGAAATATCATCAGTTCTTATTAACGGCCATATAAGGTAAAAGTGAGATTTTTAAGAGCTGAATTTGAAAGGAAGTATTTAAAATATTTATCTTATTTTTCGCCCATACATTTAGTACATGCAATAGAAAATACATAGTATTTTTGCCATAAGTCGGTATGAGTGAGCTTATCTTCAGTTCACAAGCTTTTCATCTTCATTACAGCAATTGGCATTCATGCAAAAACGTGTCAAAATTATGAAAAAAGGGTCAAATTTCAGATATTTTATTCACAAGCCTAAAAATGCTCCCTTTCAGCACTCACAAAACCATCACAATGTGGGGCTGTGTCAATTTCGGCGGTGGTCATGACCTTTTAAGTTGAAGAGGTAAAAACATCAATATAATCAGCGAAATTTTGAGAAAATACTTCCTTTGAAAAAAACTACATTTTAGGATGATAGAATATCTGATTCCATGCCAGATTTTTTCAACAGAATCTTTATTATCTTGATCAAGTGAAATTTTCAAGCTTACTCCTTTCCAGCACACATTATGTGCTAGAGATCACACACTTACTATGGGAGGCAATTTCTCGTGGTACGAAGGTACAGAGTGCGAGGTTATCTCCAATAACCTCACATAAGTGTGCGTGGTCTTTTAGGTCAAAACTCCCAAACTGTGTGTACTAAAATGAATGAGTGCACAGACATGGGCACCATTGTTTTTTTAACATTGAAACGACATGTCTGCCGTTTCTTGTGAAAATGGCATTGTTCTTGCTCTAATTTTGATTATATTATTTGCAAACTTACTCTTCAGAATATCAGGAATAATATGAAATTAAGCATAAGAGGAATATCTGAAAAATTATTGTTCATTTTCAGGCACTCATATAGGCCCTTGCCTATGTGGGACTGTGTCCAACATTCACTGTTGCAGCAGTTAAAAACAGACATCAGAATTGCTCTAAGCAAGATTTAATTTTCTTAAATTTGCTAGATTACCTGATTCAGGGACTCTTCAACTCTTACTGTGCCACAAATTTGGGGATTCAGAATTGAAAGTGAAATTTTTAATAATTATTTTCCTCTCATGGACGAATGATCTAGACTGGAAAAGGGCCTGCTGATACACACAAAAGCTATTGAAGCCTATTCACCTGTAAAAGCTAGTCTGGAGTACAAGGTTATCTTTAGATAAGCTTGTACATGTATAAGTGATTGTCAGGTCAAATCTTAGACTTGGTGCGCAAGCGCAGAGGACTGCCCATCATTATTACGAGTGACAAATTCCTATTTTTGGACTCTTTATTTCACATTTATTTTCAATTTTTACTAAAATGGCCAACTTAGCATCCGTACCCAACCGCCATTAAATCCGCCTGACAAAGTGAATATTTAGTCAAGTTTCTTATTTGTTATTGTTGAAATCATGCTCATATTTAACGGAATAAACGCTATTGTTGTCAATTTCATATTAAAGTGAAAAAGAAAATCAGATAAGACCTGAGCGGGTGTCAAACCCGCAACACTGCATCAGTGTAGAGAGAAGCCTCCGACCCGTCGTCTTAACCACTAGACCACGAGCAATTGACGGCAGAAGCGGGGTTCAAAAAGACTATGTACATGTACCTTCGCTCTACAGAAATTCTATGTCTTTGTGAATGTGCGGTCAGTCATTCCAACTCGCACAATAGGCGAGACAAGCCTTTTAGCAGCCTACTTTTTTTTCAGTAAGCTAGGCGGTACCACACCACGTAACTATAGTGGTCATATTGACGGTACTAACTTCCGTCTGGGTACGGATGCTAAGATGGCCACTAAAATCATGAAAGCAAATATAAATTATTGCTACTATTTTAACCACGGTTGCCCGTGGTGTCTCAAAAAGAGTCCAGGGGGTCGTTTCATCAAACCGTCATAACGACAAGATCAGCGACATCTCGACACTGTCACTCAACTTGTCCGCTAAGTGTTTCACAAAGCCGTCTTTGCTAAGACCAGCGACAACTTCGCTGACAAGTGACTTGTCGGTACTCCAGACCTGTCATATCTTTTTAGAACGCCATCACAAGCCAGCTTTTAGTTAGTCTATGGGCTGGGAAAAAATAAGAAATGTAAATTAAGAGAACATTTTTTTCCTGATCTCCAAGCACTATCCTTTACCATTCCTTTATCAAATAGTGTTACTAATGTTCATATTATAATATTTTACAGACAAACAATATGTTCTTATGACTTCTTGAGCCCCCAACAAGTAACTGAGATTAATATTAAAACTACCCACATCGGTCTACCATAGAAAAAGCATCGAAAATGGAACAGTCTGTATATACAAACCAATTTAAAAGACGACAATTTATCATGTATGTATTTTCCCTATATAGACTCTATATCCCTTTTCACGCAATGCTATGATATGAATAATAGTAAATGTATTTTTTATATAAATGAATATCACGAATTTGGCCATAAAATATCTTAATTTTATCATTTTCTCGAAAGTGTACACGAATTGGGTCTTCTTTCCATAATTAGTCAATTACGGTATCCTCTTATTTACAAATCTAGATTCGTACATCGCAAAAGCATCCTCGAGTTTTCTCCATTTTATAAATTCTAAGATGCCAGAAGTAACACATATTTTCATGTAAACGGGATGTTTGTATCAGCATTATTGATTTTCGCTGCCATTTTTGACATTTTGGAACAGTTTGGGGAAAACTGAGCCTCAAAATGTCTTTGGGTAATTGACGATAAATCCGATGGATTGTGATAAAGACTATCATGACTAGAGTTGTCGTGTAGAGGTAGAGGATAGTTCCTACAACTCGCAGTTACCTTTCACTTTGACGTCATAGAAATGAATATGTATAAGCTTGCGAAGGCAATGTACGTAGTCTTGGTTCAAGTTGGAACACCAATAGGTCAGAGGTAGGTCAGAGAAGTGTCTGGCGGCTTGTTAGAGCAGTCAATAATAGCATGATCGAAGTGGGGAGGGGAGGTGGAGGGAGAGGTTGGGGGGGGGGAGGCATGCAGAGCCGACGTCCAAGCCAATTTGGGTTGGATTTTTTCTTCCCTCATGGGCAGGGGCGTCGGATGGTGGGGGGGGGGGAGTGGCAATGAAGGTATATAGTACCCTTCATGATTTTTAACGCCTCTCAATTACCAGCTTCTCCATGGTTACATGAAGCAGGTAGGGGCGGTGGAGCGTCTTTTAAAATGGGGGGGGGGCACCAGCAAAAAGGGGCACCTACAAGGGAGAATTTTGTGACATTGGTATTACCCGACAGTCTAATTAACATGATTAATGCATTATAAAGTATCATATTCTTCCTTCTTATTGTGGTTCTGGATACTGTTTCAGCTTCCCTAATTTACCAGTTGTGTGTGATGGTTTAATGATCCATTTGCAAGCGAGCGAAGCGAGCGTGCAAAAATTTTCAGAGTTTTTTCTAACGCTGAAGTCGTTTGTGCATTATTTACAGCTATTGAAAATGACAACAGCAAATCAGTTTGGGGGGGATGTCGAATGATCTTTTAATTCGTACATTAACCCTGTAGTTTTTCTTTATGATTACATCGATATCAACATACTTTATGGGATATGCTTGTCATTGCTTGATTTCATTATGTATTATAAGACCTAGCGAGCATATATTTCGATACACCCTCTGGGAATCGGAGTTATCAGATGGCTTTAAATTGTGGAAATTAGGCCTACATATGAAATAGTTTAAAAGAGATTGAGTGCTGACCTCTTTTTCGATATGAAATAAATTGCTAGGACTCGCTCTTACAAATTAAAAGAAAATATGGAGGAGGGTATTTCCGAGATAAACTTTTAATATTTCATGTATCTAAAATCAACACGTATTCATAAATAACTTAAAGATTCCTTTGACTAATTTCAACTGTAAACACAGGAAATTGCCCAAATTTAGCTATGTTTTAGAAAGCGGTAATTTCTATATTGAAAATAAATGTTTAGATGCATGAAATACAAGACAGTTTACCCATATCTGAAATTGGTGTTTCAACTCTTTTTACATGCAATCTGTATTTGTTTGCAATCCGCTCTTGTCCAAATCAATTCATTGACACATTGGTGAATTTAGCAGATAAATCAAGAAGGGTTATATTCAAATCCTTTGGATATTGCCTTCCTAATATCAAAATAGCTAACCATCTATTTGATTCTTTAGTAAAACCTATACTCTTATATGGATCAGAGGTGTGGGGAGCTTTTGTTGTTGATTTTGAAAAGCTAGGGAAAGCTACAAAGGGGAACTCTAAAATATATTTTAAGATTAGCATAGAAAATGTTCATTCGCAATGGTTAAGAAATATATTGGGTGTCAATAAGAAAAGCAGTAAACTGGCGGTGTTAGCTGAAGAAGGAGCATACCCTTTGATCACACTTATCTGCAGAAATTTAGAAAAATATCATTCACGAATGAGAAGTATAGATAACGATTCACTACTATACCACTCTTTTGAAGAAAACCAACCAAAAAAAAAAAAAAAAAATGGTAACGAAAAAATATGTAAGTTGGCTAGGGAATGTGTACCAGCTGCTCAGGGAATGTAAATCATATGTATACATAGATGACAATAATAAATGTGTAGAATTAGAAGATATTACAGATAGTGACAAAATTGTTGGAGAAGAAATAGAAATGAAAATGGTGAATTTTTATGATTGTCAGTTCAAGATGGATTTATGTAGTGATTGTATACATGGTAGTGAGAAAAATAAACTTAGAACATATAGAGTTTTCAAGCAGGATATGAACACAGAAAAATACTTGGCACATGTTAAAAATGGCAAACTACGCAAAAATATATGTCGACTTAGAACTAGCTCACACAACCTACCAATAGAAACCGAAAGACATTGGCGTCTAGAAAAAAATCCCCTCTCATCTATGAATTTGTAAGGAATGTAATGTGGGAAAAGTTGGAGATGAATTTCACGTTATAACGGAATGTACGAGATTTAGTACCGAAAGAATTTTTTTTTTTTTTACTGGAATTACTGAAATATATGAAGCATTCAAAGATTTTAATAAGGAAGAGAAATTTGTAAAATCATGAAATTGGACAATAAAAAATGCAATCAATTGCTCTGTAAGATATTTCAAATCCATCATAAATACCCGTGGTGAATTTTGATTCGCTGATTATATTGTTTTGATCCAATCATTGTTTATATTAATATAATATTCCAATTTGATATACCATGTTATATGATTTGTCTCATGTTTATAGTCCTATTATGATTTTCTATTGCATTGTTTATATCAATATGTCATCCAGTTTGATACAATGTTATATAATTTGTCACATATTGAATATGAGTAGTGACATTATGATTTTCTATTTCATTATTTATATCAATATGATATCCAATTTGATAATGTTATATAATTTGCCACATGTCAAATCTGAGTAGTCCTATTATGATTTGCTATATTTTCTTTCATTGTTTCCATTTCATTTCCATATGATTGTTACTTTTTTCATACTAATGCTTTGTATTGTAAAACAAAATATTGATGTCGATGTCAATGAAGTTTCTTAATAAAATACCAATTCATGTCTTAACGTACATTACTGTATATTATCTGTATTATGTCTTATTACCGTGCTTGGGTGCGAAGCTTAAGATATACATTTAAAGGAATCTTCAATATATTTCTAGAATGCCCTTCGAGCTAGTGGTATTGTTCCTTACTGTGAAGTTTCTTGAATGTTGCCAGTTTGCATCACGTCATTTATCGTTTTCATTCTTTACTCTTAAACAAAACTTCGTTGTCCACCCTTTGTCATAACTAGGCTGTACCAAAATACAATCTAATTATCACCGTTGATTCTATGATATTTGTACAGCTGTTTAGGTTACTCATATTTCTTTAATTTTGTTCCCATTCAAAACCTTTACAATTGTGCGGGATGAATGTTTTTGTGTAAATAATATTTCCTAACATTTTGGTTCATGTAGAAGCTAAAGGCCTTTTCTACGTAAAAAAAATAGAAAGAAAGAAAGAAAGAAAGAAAGGGGCACAGTGGCTCTGGCTCTCACCAAAATGTCTAATTTGGGGCCGTGGACAGTTTGTAGGGGGGGGGGACTGTTGGTGGAGAGATGCTTCACAGTACCTTTTTGAGGCACAACCCCCCCCCCCCCCCTATTTAAACTTCCCCTTATAATGATTCCCGCTAAGTGTGTTAGAATTTCTTTCAAGGCAAAACTATGAAGAAAAGGGTCTTCAGGGGACTGCTCTCAAGCTGTCCTTGGGGACATGCAGGGCCTCTGTTGGAACAACTTTATTTCCCCATCCCCTGAGAATGATTGCTGCCAAGTTTTAGTCAAGTTTCTCGTTCCAGAAAGGAAGATCTTTTTTTTTTCTAATTAGACAATTATAATGATTTTTTTTACTGTGAAGGCTCTACGCCTGAGCCCATGTATGATCTTCACCGCGGGATGAAACATTTTGTTGACAAAAATTAATACATGGAATTAATAAATGAGTTGCAGCCCCTACTGGCAACACCTGACATTGTGTATGCAGTTGATAACGGGTGAAAGTATTAGAATTTGATTTCAAGGGTGTTTTGATCAATATATTTTGAAATATTTTGTTTTGCGTTCTGTGATGTGACTTTCTAATCAATAAAAGTAGTTTTTCACCTTTGAAAATTATATTATTGCTGCTGATGGTCCCCCTCGTATAGCGCGTTCACTGCTTCTGAAGTAGAATAATTATGGCCTGTCAGAACGTGGTAGTTTGAGGTTAAATAAAAGAACACTTAAGGAGATAAATGAGGAAAAAATGGAGGGAGAAAGAGAGAGAGAGAGAGAGAAGGGCGAATGAAAAAGAAAGGGAGAGAGAGAGAGAGAGAGAGAGATTCACAATAAATAGTTATGGCTCAACGTATTTTTTATGACGATCTTGAGATTTTGATCCTTTCGGGAAATTCGAGTACCATGGCCAAAAATTATACATCTTTAAGTGCAGCTTGATTTTTAGTGATTTTACTTGGTAGATAAACATAATTCAAATCTAAGATTAGTTCTTTCATATTATGTTACAATTATGTAGTATTTGCCCCAGTGGCGTAGCCAGGATTTTGTAAGGGGGGGCACACAAATGCAGGGTTGTCAACTTGGGAACTGCTTGGAGGGAGATTCGTTTTTTTTTTCTTCTCGCCAGATTTTAGGGGGCCCAGTTTTCCTCCATAATTCTCTGACAAGCAACAACAACAACAACAAAAAAGTTATCAGTTCGAAAAGGGGGGGGGGACAATTTTTTGTGTCAAAAGTTGTCAGGGGGCAGTCTGCCCCCTTGCCCCCCCCCCCTTGCCCGCTAGTGATTTACCCCAAAAAAGAAACGAAAAAATAAACTCTACCAAATAATGTTTCTGTCAAAAGATGTGTATTCTTGTTAAAGAACGAATAGCTTTACAAACGCAGGTTTAAGCCTATGGAAATCGAAGTAGGCCTACATGTGTTACCCGGCTATAAAAGACCATACACCAGTAAAACAAACAAATAGCCAAACAAATCTTGTCTTCCCCTGTGCACTAGCGTATGCACTAGCAAGGGGGGGGGCAGGGGCACTTGTCTCCCCTTATAGAACTTATTCCTCTTTTTTTTCTTTTTTTTTTTTTTTGGTTGTCAGAGAATTCTGGACCCCATAAAATCTGATACCCCCTACTAAGCGACTTTTGGAGGGATAGGGGGAAATTCCCCCCCCCCCCCAATGAGCGACTAGCGACTGGAGGGCTGGCGAGACCAAAAAAATATACGAATTTCCCTTTTCGAACTGATACCTTTTTGTTTGTTTTGTAATTTTGTAATTTTTTTTTGTCGTTGCTTGTTAGATAATTATGGAGGAAAACTGGACCCATATAAAATCGGATACCCCCCCCCCCGACAATGAGCGACTTTTAGAGCGCTGGCGAGAAGAAGAACATACGAATTTCCCTCCAAGCAATTTCCCAAAGTTGACAGCCCTGCATTTAGTTAGGGGGGGGGGGGGGTTGTTGAGGCGCCTTGCACCGAGTCAACATATGACTAATTGAAGTGTAAATCAGAGAATGTTGTTACTGTCAACATGATAAAATCTGGCAACATTTTCAAAAGTTTGCACCCGTCATTTAATAACGAAACTGTATTGCATATCAAGAGGCCTCATCATTTATTTGTGTATTTAGTAAACAATTTTTAAAAAGGATGAATGATTACATAATTATAACCGTTCAGTACCGAAGATTGCAGATTCCGTTAAAAAAAACAAAGAGACTTGAAGCTTCTTTTTTGATAGATGCAGGGGCGTCGATCCGTTTTTTTGATTGGGGGGGGGGGGCAAGACAGTCTATCGTAACGATGATCATTTCGCACTCAATGCAATCACCATCAGGGGCGGCGGTGCATCTTTTAAAGTGGGGGGGGGGGCACCAACAAAAAGCAGCACCTACAAAGGGTGGAAACAAGGCGGAAAATACCACTTCGAAACATTAGTATACCAGTACATTCTGATCAATACACAACCGAGGATCATTTTCGACACGCTATTGTTTGTATCTTAACATGGTTCTGGATAAAACTACTTTGCACTTGAGTGCAATAGCCTGATTATTCATTTGCGAGCGAGCGAAGCGAGCGAGCAAAAACTTTAAGATTTATTTCTAACGCTGAAGGCAACGGGTGTTGAATTATATACAGCGATTTTCCTAATATGATAAGAAGATAATAGTAAATGCGAGCGAGCGTAGCGAGTGAGCTTTGGAAAAATTTTAGAAAAAAATTGTCCTCGTTCCTTTTATAATTTAGGAGTACTGCTCATTCTTGTATGATTTAGGGCATTGGGGCCCCTCCTACCCCCTGCTCCACTGCCTCACTATTGTGCTGATATCAGTAGGGGAATGTATTGTTATGAAGCCTCTCTGATTATTTGGAGCTATATGTATAAGGCTCCTTTGTGGACTTTATACATACCCATATCTATATCTACCGATGTCGCATTTATCAGAAAACAAAAGGGGCACTTATTTCTGAGGTTAAAAGGGGCACTCATCAGAAGGTAAAAAGGACACTGATTAGAAAGAAAAGGGGGCACTGTACGAAGAAAAAGGCACTTATTAGCTATGAAAAGGGGCACTTTTGGGGTACTTGAAAAAGTGAGGGGGGCACTTTGCCCCCCTGCCCCCCCCTTCCACGGAGCGCTGCCTCTGATCACCATAGCCTTGATAAAGATGATGGTAATTTGAACTTAAATAAAGTATGCATATCGATATCATGAACAGAAAATGGAATTAAATATCACATGGAAAACGACAAAATGATGGGAAAATATATCTTACATAACAGCAAATTGAGTGAATTCAATTATTTATGTTCAGAACGTTTTTTAATGGCATCATGATTTTTTGGAACGCCTCTTAAAAACAGCTTCTCCACGGTTACATGACGCAGTAAAGATCAGAAAATTTGCGCGCGGAGCGTGCGGCGAAATTGAAGTCTGACCGTGTAAAACCTTTTGTATTTCATTGTTTGCAAGGTTTCCTTTCCCGAGTTTTGCATCAGTTTTTCCTTATTTTATTTTACACCTCCGGATTTATTGGGGGGGGGGAGGGGCAAAATGATATGTTTGCCCCCCCCCCCAATATTTTCTGGGGGGCAATCACCCCCTGCCCCCCCCCCCCCAGGATCGACGCCCCTGGATAGATGTTTTCAGTAAAATATATTTATTCTACATCACAAGAATCAGATATCAGAAAACAAGAGATCTGTATTACTTACAGATCAGTCCTGACGAATGAAAATGTAATACAAATGGAAATCAATCATGCTAAATAAATAAGTGTAAACACGGATGTGTATATAGGGTGCCCTTTTTATTTCTGAAAAATAAATGCCCCCTTTCTCCCTTATAAGTGCCCTTTTTACTACTACAAGTACCTATTTATTTTCTAATACGTGCCCGTTCCCCTTCTGATAAGTGGCCCTTTCCCTATCTAATATGTGCCCTTTTCCTCTTCCCATAATTGCGCCTTTTCACCTCTTATAAGTGCCCCTTTCCACCCCTGATAAGCGCCCCTTCCTCTTCTGATAAATGCCCCATGTTGTCTATATTTCCCACTGTTTCCTACAAAAAAGAGCCATATCTATAGCTTCAAAGAATCGGTGCGGCTTTAGTAACAGGTACCCGTATTACTACAACTACAATGTAAGGCAGTGGTGTTGGAGGCAAGAAGGGCATAATATGCCTACCCCACTACCAGGTCCCAAGCGAAGGATTTCTCATTCCGCTCGCTCAAATGTGCCCATAATTTACACCAAGTAAGGGCAATATTTTCCGAAAATTTTCCCCAAACTCGCTCGCTATGCTCGCTAGGTCTTATAATACATAATGAAATCAAGCAATGACAAGCATATCCCATAAAGTATGTTGATATTGATGTAATCCTAAAGAAAAACGACAGGGTTAATGTACGAATCAAAAGATCATTCGACATCCCCCCAAATTGATTTGTTGTTGTCATTTTCAATATATAGCTGTAAATAATGCACAAACCAAGGACTTCAGAGTTAGAAAAAAGTCTGAAAATTTTTGCACGCTCATTTCGCTCGCATGCACATGGATCATTGGACCATCACACACAATTACTAATTAAGGAAAGCTGAGACAATGTCCGGAACCACAATAAAAATGAAGAAGATGATACTTGATAATGTATTAATTATGTTAATAAGACTGTCGGGTAATGCCAATGTCACAAAATTCTCCCTTGTAGGTGCCCCTTTTTTGCTGATGCCCCCCCCCCCCCATTTTGAAAGACGCTCCTCTGCCCCTGTCTGCTTCATGTAACCATGGAGAAGCTGGTAATTGAGAGGCATTAAAAAATCATGAAGGGTACTATATACCTTCATTGCCACCCCCGCCCCCCCCCCCCCCCCCCGACGCCCCTGCCCATGAGGGAAGCAAAAATCCAACCCAAATGGGCTTGGACGTCGGCTCTGCATGCCCCCCCCCCCTCAACCTCTCCCTCCACCTCCCCTCCCCACTTCGATCATGCTATTATTGACTGCTCTAACAAACCGCCAGACACTTCTCTGACCTACCTCTGACCTATTGGTGTTCCAACTTGAACCAAGACTACGTACATTGCCTTCGCAAGCTTATACATATTCATTTCTATGACGTCAAATTGAAAGGTAACTGCGAGTTGTAGGAACTATCCTCTACCTCGTTTATCATGTCTTCGTGAAACAGTTTTTCAAGTCCATGACATTTCCGTAGATCGCCGACAAGAGTTATGACTGTCATGGAGTTGATTTGATGAAACAACCCCCAGATATCTAGCTAAACTTAAAAGTTTAAACTCGACCAATAATAGTCTACCATGCTAACGTAAATTTCAAGGAATGGGACTGGGCTTTTTTCCAGCATAAACTTTTTTTAAATATGACACATCACGCATTGGGAATTTCATCAAAAAAATTTACATAAGAGATAAATTCCATTCAGTAAGATTCTCACCTGCATCCTGAGGCAAGAGATGAAGCACTACCACTTCAAAGAAAGGCTTATTTATGTTTAATAAAGCAATCCGGTGGAAACGAGCCGACGATATTTCGCGTTGAAACAATTCAATAGTGCCAATTTGATGAAGCGCAGCCGCAGTGATCATGTAGATGATGCAATCACGATCACTGCAATCAGCAAAGATGAGAAAGGGGAAACTTGAGCTTCCTTCCAATTTTGGGGAGGTTGGTGCGTCGTCCATAAAAAAGCGTAAATGTTGATAGAAATCATGATAAAACCTCAAGATGGCCGAGTTTTTTTTTCTTCCTTTTCACCCCCTCAAATTGAAATCTCTTATGTATTTTACCCTGAGAAAAAAAATCCAAGGAGGCGACCTAGAAATGGAATTTTTGTGAAATTTTGAACATTCCTATTTTGGGGGGCGCAAAATGAATTGAAGCGGCACGCCTGGCGAGATGGCCGTTGGCCGGTGGCCACCACCATCCCGCACCGGATTGACTTTGAAATATTTTAACAGCAACTCTTTCTTCTCTCATACGCTGTCCACTCAGAATCTAACAGGCATCTCGATTCTCTTTCCTTTCAAAATAAAGTGATATCAATCTCAGTTCTCAGTTCTCGGGAACTATTTCGCTCTGTTGAAAATCAAACCATCAATCTCTCGTTGAATTAAAAGTCTCAAAAATAATTCAAGTCCGAAACGAGAGTAAAATAAATGACTTGTTAGTGGAACATAATTATTAAGAGGAAGAAATCATAACGATGACGAAAATATAGCAAGGCTTAACTGGGCTGGGCGTCCTGACCTAATTTAACAAGGAAAACTAACAGAAGGCTCTCCCCGACCTAACTTAACAGAGATAAGGCCCCGCATCCAAGTGCCCCCTCCATTTTATACGTCTTGTTAACCAATTAACCACAATCCTCTAAATCCTAATCATTACGTCTCTGACCACTTAAAAATCTTTTCTAAAACAGAATCACATCAACCCCTCCGAGGAAGGAAATCAATTTCAAATACAAAAGAAGCACGTGCTTTCAACTCTTTCAAGAAAGGCGTGGCTTCAACCCCAGAAATATGTCCGGGGACGCCAAATTAAATATTCACAAGAATCTTGAAGTCCCCACATCTATGAATAGATTGCAAAAACACATTTTGTTGACATGAATATCGGAACTTGTCTGCATACCAGACGGGACACCTGTATGAATACGGTCAGGGACCAGGCTCCAAATAAGTTGAAACACTGCCCATGCTCTATACAATAACAAATACATAGAGCAATCTCCAAATTTCTATGACTTTCGCTCTATTTCTGCGTGAATAAACTTTCTGATCTTGTTTTACCCGATTCATAAACCCTTTTCTATCCTGAGGACCTTGACATTTAACTGACCTAGCGCCCCAACATCCTAAATTAAAGCGATCCAAATCATAATTATTACATGGTAGCCTATAGCATTTTGACAAAAATGCATGCCGCTCCAGAATGAAAACCCTGAAGAAATATATTTTAAGAATTTAGCAAGGCAATTGCAAGGCAAATTTATGATTTCTTTCGAATGTTCTATACTTTGAAAGTGCTTTTTGTGCACTTATATCCCATCTGGGGGAGCAAAAGTTAACAAACTCCTAGCTGCCTTATGCGGGGGGGGGGGGGGCAAAGCAACTAGAGTCAATTCTATTATAGGGGTCACTTTATTATGGGCGCGAAATAGCTAGATCCTGAACATAATTATGTGAGAGAGCAAAGCGACCGAGCTTTGGAAAATTGTTGCATTTCAAACTCTATAAAACACCCTTTCTTATGCATTTTGTCCTTGACTGGGACAATAACCCTCAAAGACCATACATTTTCTTGTATTACTCCACCCTTTCTTTCTCTCTTTTGCGTTTTTTGCGCCCTCTTCAAGTGCCTCCCGGGGCAGGTTGCCCCCCCCCCCCGCCCTCCTTCACGGTCGATGAAGACAAGACTGACATTTTGACACTAACTGTTGATGAAATTATCCGGTGGGGAATCATAGTAAAAAAAAAAAAAAAAAAATTAAACCACCTATATTGGCCTATATAGGCCTATAGATCTTACATTTTCTTCTACCCAAATGCTCTATTTCTATCATGAGAGGACCACACAGGAAAGTATACGAAACCGGCGTGGTGAAAACATTTTCTTTAAAAAAGGGAAACGCTGACTCGCTTGGAACGATCCTAGATCCGAACTTGACCATTTTATGTCGGAGAACGACAATACTTCACTAACTCTGGGAATAAAAAGCACCTGCAAAGTTCCTAGTTTTAGTCACCAAGAAAAAGAAAAAGATTAAAAGACAAAGGACAATCGAAAACTTTAATCATCTCATTCAGTAGTGGATAAGTGCAGCATGAGCTGGATCCTTGCCGGTCGGCTGCTCCCCCATCCCCAGAGTTCAGTGACTACAGCAGGCCACGCCACTGGATCCAGCTGGATGCCGCATTACGTGAAGGAGACCGGACGATTTTTCTTTGGCCTGGGAATATGTTCGGGAATCCCACTCCCGTGGGCTCATGCAGTTTCTTCAGGAATGGGCAGTAGCTAGGAGCTGCTTTTCCCAGGCAAATTTTGCTCCCTCAGGAAATTTTCCCCTGGAATAAGCTCCATATGGGCAATTCTTCGCCTTAAACATAATAGTGGAGGGCGGCTCCCGTTAATGCACATCGCACCCCCCCCCCCCCCCCCGGCCCGACCAGCCTACTAAGCTCTGCCAGCGTTTGGGTACACTGTAGACATTAACTTAACTGTTGTTGTTGTTGCCTTGTTGCCATAGACAAAGTAAATTGTCTAGAAGGCTGAGGATTCTGGTGTTGCTGCAGCACCCCCCCCCCCCAGATTTCTATGGGGGACACTTGCCCCAGGCGTTAGGCCTACTTAAACCAGGGGTGAAAACAAAAACGCAAAAAAAAAGAAAAGAAAGAAAGACAATAATGCTTAAGAATTATTCGCCACCAATCCACATGGCCAAGTGCATTAGAAATAGTTTTTCTTAGGTTCAAAATGCGAAAATTTTCTAAAGCTCTGTCGCTTTGCTCCCTCGCATATATATTGCTTCAGGATCTCTTATTTTTGCACTCCAATATTCGCCATAATTAAAGAAAAATGTTATTCTCATTGTTTTTCCCCTATTTTTATTAATCACTCTCTTTTTTATAATTGCACCTCAATATAGAATAAGTGTATATTAAAAGGGTTTTCCATTTGAAAGAAATTGTAACTTTATGTCACATATACTAGCTAAATACCTAGACTATAGTGCTCCTGAATTTTTGTTAATTGTGTTCCATTGAGGAAGAAGTGATTTTTTTTTTCTGTAAATAAATGCTTAAGAAATTGCTCATTTAGGTTAAATTTCTTTTACTGTTCCTTTTTTGCTAAAAAAAAAAAAGGGTCCATATGATGATGATGTAATCTTCTAATAATAATAATAATAATATTCCGCTTTTATATAGCGCCTAATACATCGGCGATGTCTCTATAAGCGCTTTACAGATATATTATTACCCCGGTCATCGGATTCTGGCTTGCCCGCACACAATGCACATACGGTAATCCACTCCCTGGGGAGTATTCCAGCAATGGGCCGTGCCGGGCGCTCACATTGCTAATCAAAAAACATTAACTTTCTCACATTAACATTAAATAGGATGTAGAGTCTAAAATACCACGCAAGATATAAAATTGCCGTTAACCCTTTCAGGACAGGAATTATTTAAGGGCTAAATTGATCACATTTTGTTCTTCAAATTGGCAATAATGATATTTTTCTTTTAGTGCTACATGGTTCTAACAAAATGCAATGTCTTTGAAAACAATATACATCATTACAAACTTAGTAGAAAAGTTGAAAAAATTGCCAATTTTGATAAAAAATAGTGATTTTGAACCTCTCAATGCGTTGCCAATTTAAGAATTTTGAAGCTTATTCTCCTTTTTAAAATTCCTGGCATCAAACGAAATATGGTCATGCAACAAAAATGGACACAATGTGTGTAGAAATTTTTGCTTTTTCTACTCCTGCATCTGGTATATTTTTTAGAGCTCTGAATCAAAAGTTATTGAGCCAAACCACAAAATGTGGTCATTTGTCTTGAAAGGGAATAAGGGTATAAAAATCAGAGATAGGTATGTTAGACGGGTTTCCGTGTTTAGGGTATCAAAACTACTCCTACTGCAATCCCCGTTTAGGGTGTTTTTCAGAAAGTAATTTAAACGGATGATGTATAGGTCTCAATGAGACATCCCCCCCCCCCGGGTTCGTCAGTCAAAATTACAGTTATGTAAATTTGAATTGAATTGAATATAAAACACTTTTGAGTATCATAGGTAGTCAGAAGGTAAGAAATTTTTTTTTTTCTTTACCGTTGGGGGGAGGGGGGGGGGGTAAAGCGTACGTTGTCAAAGGGCACTGGACGGGTTTTCATTTCAGGGGGTCTGACACCCCTTCCCCAATTCCGCCAGTTTTTATATTTTTGGAATGTATATACATCCATAGGCTCTTCCTTCTGACAAAATTTGGTCCCTATGCTTCAAGCAGGGAAAAATTATTACCCCAATTTTTAGGGGCCGTCTGACACCCCATCCCGACGGAAATTTTTGTCAGTTTTTTTGTACTTTGTAAATGTCCAGCCATACTTTTATTACTTAATTCCTATTTAAAGTGACAAAGTTTGGTGCATTCATAATCCGCGACCGACTTTGAGGTTTCTCGGGGGGGGGGGGGGGGGCTCTGGGGGCTAAACCCTACGGCTAAGTACAGTAAGCTAAGGTCAGGCTGACCTTTTTGCCAATGACTTGGATGGTCTAAAAGGGGTCTAAGTAACTTTACGGGGTCAAATCTTATGGATAAAATGGGGTGACTGTTTCGGGACAGGCTCTACACTACAGATGCAGAGCAGACGAGATCGCTCGAGAAAACACTTGAATTGACCACGCCTTCATTTCCCAGGCACATTTATAAATAGCGCATGAACCAATCGACTGTGTTGTGCAATGTTTTGAATTGTATTGTGATTTGTGAGTCATCTGTTTCATTAATTAAGCTTCCACGTCGAAGCCATTGTCTCCCGCGCCGGAACAGAGTCGAAAAACAGTGCAGTGGTAAGTAAGTTTGTAGGATCTTTACAGCAACTATTTGCCTCATTTAATGCTAATGCAATGAATAATGAAATGCGGTCTTTTCCTTTTATGATTAATTCCCATTTCTAACCTGGTGGTACGGTACTGTGACCGGCTATTTTTATAATTACCTGGCAAGCTGCCGCCTACAACTACTTAGCCTTAGGCCCGCACGGCCCGGTTTGAGCTAGCTGGGGTCTCCGCTGGACTAGATCTAACGGTATGGTGGTGTGACCATATTTCGTGCTCAGTCAGGACATTGTGTAAAAAATTTACCAAAGATTTCGAAGATCTGATAACACCGTTGGATAGAGGAAGCTAAAATTACATAGATCTAGTCATAGACATAGCCATAGGACTATGGTTTCTTTTAATTTGGGTAAGAAATTATGAAGATATTGTTTGACAACGATCGGCAAAGTTTGCTAACGGCTATAGTCTATACCCACTTATACATGTACAAGCTTATAGACCCTACTTTTGCATTTTTCATTTTTTGCATCATAGACTCAATCAATCTCATAGTCTACTTCATAGTTTCCGAAAAATATGAAGTTACCGACAAGGGTCTAAAGATACCTAGGGTCTAGGGGTCCTAGGGAAGATACTGAACGCAGGCACTAGGCCTCTGTATTCAGTTCCAAGTTCTTCTTCCTTTTTAAGATGGCTGGATCATTTCCTGGTGCAGGCGACTCATAGTCGTACTTAATCGGCTCACTTTTCCAGCACCTATCCAATGCTACTTCAAAACTGTGCACACTCGGGGCAGTAATGGTGTCGTTAGAGAGATTATTCCATGGTTTACGTATTCGTACATGAAAAGAATTTTTGTACCTCTGAGTTTTGGTCCTAGGAATAAACAGTTTCTTACTATGCCCTCTTGTCTGATCTCTGGATTGTAATACAAGATTTGGTGTTACATCAGAATCGTATTTATTAAAAATCTTGTACAATTCAATCATATCACCTCGAGCCCTCCTGTAAGCTAAAGTAGGGATATTCAACTTTCTCAATCGTTGTGCATAAGGCAGCCCCTTTAACTCTGGGACTAATCTAGAGTAAAGGCTCCGGTGTGCGGCTGCTTAAAGGGAATTTGCTGATTTATCAATCTAAGACTCGCACATAATTCAATACAATCAATTAATAGTCCAAATACTTGCTTACTAAAGTAAATAGAAGGCAAAATTAAAATTATTGACCAATAACATGGTCAGTAGTGTCCATTTTTCAAAACGGTGCTAGGGGTCCTGTGTGCGGCCGCCTCTACCCCTGTGAGCAGCCGCCCATGATATGTCGGGCATTCAGCATCATATTTGTGACTAAGTGAAAGAAAATTAATATCACATGTCATACATTACATTCCAATACTTTATAAAAATTAATAATATTCTGTTGAAACCCATAAAATCTGTCAAACATGATGATCTATCAAACGCCATGACCAAAAAATGAAAGCAGACTACAATTTCCTACAAAAACCTGCATTTTGTACACGTTTTACACAGGGTGGCTGCTCACCAGACCCACTCAGAAAAATGGCACTGGTGAGCGGCCACCCCCATGCAGCTTTCCCTGTGGTAGTGTAAATAAAAATTTCTGAAGCAAAACATGGACCATCAACTTCATTCTCTTAAATAAACATCAAATTACACATCAAATTGAACAAATAAAGTTTAATTATTGGTTTAAGTATGTCATAGTCTCTTAACTTAAAAGTTAAGAAACTGCAATTTTTTTGTCGATGACTGGTGGCGTACATTTCTCATGATGTTGAGCGAGATTCAGGATACTTACTGCTTTGGCTGAGTATGTTTTTTGGTGCAATAGAACCTACCTGAGACTGTCCAGGGTAATTTTTGAAGGGATATCAAAATTTTTTTTTTTTTTTTCATTTTTTATTCACCGCCGGCTGCTCACAGGGGACCGGCCGCCCACAGGAGCACATACTCTAGTCGCTCTTCTTTGGACATTTTCCAAAGCATGGATATGTTTTTTTAGGTGGGGGCTCCACACCGCATGAGCGTACTCTATTTGAGGGCGAACAAGCGATTTGTACAAAAGGGAGAAATTTTCCTTATCTAAATAAACAAAGGTTCGTCTGATTAAATTCATTAGACTATTTACCTTATTGATCTTTGTATGAAGATGTTCTTCAAAATTCAGCTTATCATCAATCACCACACCCAAATCTTTCTCAGATGACACTTGCATGAGGGCACTTGGTGAATTATCACATGTCATATCATACACAAATGGCCTTGCTGGGGCAGACTGGGAGTTACCAATGGTGAGAACACTACATTTCTTAGGGTTGAATCTTAGCAGCCATTTGTCAGACCAGCATTGGAGCCTATCAAGATCCCTCTGAAGGGCAATACAATCATTTTCATCTCTAATATACTTGAAAATCTTAGTGTCGTCAGCAAATAGATAAACACTACTCTCGGAAATAGTGTCAGGTAGATCATTTATAAACAACACAAACAACACAGGCCCAAGAACACTACCTTGTGGAATTCCACTCGCAACAAGACCCCAACTGGAAAACTCTCCATTCACACATACACGCTGTCTTCTCCCAACTAGAAATGCCTCAATCCAATTTACCACCAACTCACTTATGCCATAACTTCTAATCTTGGCAAGCAGCCGACGGTGGGGCACCTTATCGAAGGCCTTCATAAAATCTAAATAAATCACATCAATTGACCCATTTTCCTCCAGAGCGCTAGACCATTCATCAATTACGTTTATCAGTTGGAGCATTGTTGAACGACCAGGCAAGAAACCATACTGCTTGACACTAAATAATTTGTTCATAGTCATATGTTCCAGAATCTCATCACGAATCAATGATTCCATAAGCTTACACACTATACATGTAAGACTAATGGGTCTATAGTTCGACGGCAGCGATCTATCACCTTTCTTAAAAACGGCACTAACATTTGCTGATTTCCAGTCTGATGGAACCACTCCTCTCCGCAAAGAAGTTTGGAAAATAACACTCAAAGGGCCAGCTATGGCTGGAGCAATCTCACGCAGCACCCGAGGGTGAAACTCATCTGGTCCCGGAGACTTCGAGACATTAAGTTTGGAAAGCAAAGACAGGACTTTGTCTTCAGTAATTTCAATATCACAAAATTCTTCCAAAATGTTTTGCTGAGGGAGACTGGAAATGTTATCAACAGGCTCATCCGTGTAAACAGTAGAAAAATAATCAAGTAAGATATCAGCCTTTTCTTTATCAGTCTCACTAAGTTCTGAAGAAGATGAATGTGAATTCACAAGAGGAGCTACTCCAGATTTGATTTTAGTCTTTGTCCTGGCATACTTCCAAAATTTCTTCGGATTTAATTTCACAGCTTTCGCAATATTTCTTTCATAGTTTTTCTGGAGCCACCTAGTGGCAGTTTTGACCCGATTACGGAGTCTGTTATACTCTTTTTTCTTGCTTTCTGTTCTATCCCTAAGATAACGCTCCCAACTCCTGTGTTTTTTCTTAATAAGCTTTAGCGTGTCATTATCAACAGGGAAATCACCTTTGTTTCCCCATGCCTGCCCTCTAGAAATTACTCTAGATGGAATAAACTTCTCCTGAGCAGATTTTATTTCATATTTGAAGATGCTCCACTGACGTTCAACGTCATCTTCTGCTGGCGCCAACAGACTAGGCCAATCTAACGAATACAAGGTTTCTCTCATTTCATTAAAATTAGCTTTATCATATAAATATACTTTTTTCCTGCTATTAGAGGGGTCACAGTAACAGTTCAGATGAAATATCAAAACAGCATGGTCACTCAGTCCTATTGGGCTACAGTACTGAACATTTGAAATAAGGTCTTTGTTATTCGTACATATTAAATCAAGTATATTAGGTTTACAACCAAACCTAAACCTTGTAGGTTTATCGACATGTTGAACTAAAAAAGCATCACGAATACATTCAATAAATTTGAATTCCCCACTATCCTCACTCTTGGGAGTTGTCCATGAAGTCCAACAAATGTCTGGATAATTAAAGTCACCCATCAACAAGACATGGCTGTGCTTCAACTTTGAGATGTTTGCAATTGATTGTAACAGATTTTCATTGTTGGCTTTGGTTCCACTTTCACTTCTATAAAAACAACCTATCAAAAGCTTGTCATTTCCTCTCAATTTCATCTCTATCCAAACAACCTCATCAAACTGAACAGGGAGCAAGGTTGTACTGACCACATTGGTACTTAGTGACACATGCACAAAAATGATAATCCCTCTGCCAGAGGCATTAGTAGCATTGGTTGATTGTATGGTATACCCATTCAAAGCAAAATCTTCTAATTGGATTTCTCTAAAATTTTTAGGCTTAACTTCGGTGACAGCAATAATATGGGGTTTCTCTTGAAAAACCAATGATTTCAATTCTGCCATTTTGTTACGCAAAGAGTCTGCATTTGTGTACATGCACTTCAAAGATTTCATTGCTTCACCTCATTTTGAGAGAAGATGTCATCAAACTTGTAAGTAAAATGTAAAACCAAATGATTGTATGATATTTTGTCTTGCAAATGACGCAATTATCTTAACGGCTTTGGCTTTGATGGATCGCTACAGCATTGGATAACTTGGATGTAAACTCATGTGTGCGAACTTTGTTTAGGTCTTGTGGTTTTTATGCCCGTTTTTTTTCAGTTCCAGCACATTGCGATCCGACACCGGATTTCGAGATTGCGATATCTCCAAAATTCTTTATAGATTAATTTTCTTGTTGGAACCACTGAAAAATCATGACATGAATTGAATATCACATTCCTAAAAAAAGTTTTTAAATGTGCACAAAATATGGTCACCCCATCATACTATAGCTCTTGCACAACAACTGACTGAGGTGCAGAGGGTGCTGTACTGGCTGCATCTGATGCTTGATAGGAATTGTAGATTTAAGTGTTCATTTGTAAAATCTTTTGCGGTATAGTGCTTAATTTTATTGACTTAAAGGTATTGAACAGTAGTGGTAGCAAAATGAAAGTTGGCATGAAACTGCTCAAAAACAGTCTCATATTGTTTGGCTTGCATAAAAAGATACATGAGTGAGATACATGTAATCCGGTATTCTATTCATGATTTCAGGTGATTTTCAGTAAAATAATTCAAATGATCGAATATCAACGGTTACCTTATACCCTTGCTAAGGACCACCTACCCCGACGCTCCCGGCTCAACGGCTCACAGCGGTTCGCACACATTGTTTACACGTGTATGAACTGTCAATGCGGTACCGCGCTTGTAATTCAATGTTTATTTTGGGGGATATTTTAGCCATTTCTAAACCATTTTTCTTCAAACAAACGTCACCTACGTTCGAAATTAATCATTTCACAACAGTATACATGTATGTAATAATTTCCATTCCAGCTGACAAAGTAGTTAAATATCCAAAGCGCCACCTTTCCCACTACTGTACAATACCTTTAAGAACTACTTGTTACCAGTATTCTTCAAGATAATTCTAATAATGTTATCATCACCTGATCATGATTGATGATTATCCCGTTGACATGGCTAAAGCTGATGATATGAATAAAAACTTACAAATAGATGTCTAACTTCAGAATAGATTTTTCAGATGATCATGACAATACCAATGGCAATGTCAAGGTCAAAGCATGACCTTGTTAATTAGGTTTGAATGTTGCATGTGTTGGTTTGAGTTTTTAAAGAGGGGCATACGCCTACCCACTAAAGTCATTGTGAGTCTGGACAGATCATTTTCAAACACTAAATAGATCTATATAAAGATTGTGCTTAAATCCTCTTGAATAAAAAAGTATGTTTTTAAAGTTCTAGCATAAATGGCAATTATTTTGGGAATATGTTGTTACTTCATGCACATTTTTCGTAAAATCCAACAGTAGACATGACTTCTTGATATTTGTGATGTGTCCGGAGGACTTCCAGACTCCAGACACTTAACCCCCCGCCAATCATATCAATCCGATCTGAAAATCGTTTGATGATCTGTTTCCAAGATTAAGACTGACCAGAAGTTCAAATCACCACCAGAAAAATGTGTCACAGCCAGGTTCAAATCCAAATTTTTGTTATCTGGCAAATAAATCTGGGCAAACCTGACCAGACAACAACTGTTACTACTGTTGAGTAGGTCTACTTCTGCTGCAAGTTATACTTTGATTATTGGCTTTCCGTAAAATTTATGCAGGTAGCAAAATAGCACAGTAAGGCTGCAAAAAGAATCAGAAAAAAAAAACTTTCTTGTAATGTAACTTAAGATAAAAAAATGTTATGGAAATATGCTGCATAAAAATTACAAACATCTATATGATGTATTGAAGAAACTACATTGTAAGTCCAATTTTTTTTTTACGAAAAAAAAATTCAGAGACAGAAAAGACAAAGTTACAAAATGTCAGAGTGAATAGATTCAAACTACATTGTAGGTGAGCCTGATCAGTTAAGAGTGAGCATTGGGGTGAAAATTTAATTTTCAGATTTTTATGATGAAATCACTTCCAGGTTTTTCATTAATATCTAAAGTTACTAAAATTCACGTTTGTTTAATTGACAAGGTCGGGAAAGTCATTGGATTGGCCCATTTTGCAACAGGGGTGATGAACACTAATGTCACGGACGGACATTTTCTAGAAAGATTGATTTGGTCCTAGTTTAACACTCTCTAAACTTTCTTAAGTTTTGTTAGAAAATAATTAAAGATCAAACACCATTCCATTGAAAACCAAAAAATATTTGAAAATATTTGTACAGAAATGGTTGTGCCGCACGGCCATCCACATCTTGATGCAAATTTGTCCGTCCGTGACAGAAAAAATTTGTAAAAGTTTTTTTTTCCATCGGTGGGGCAAAAGTGAAAACAAAAACTATGCTGAGCTATCTCACTAGCTAGAGACCTATACCATGTATGAATAAAACTTTGATCAATTAAATAAACATATACTAAAAACAAATTTGAAAAGTGTCACGGACGGACACTAATTTTGTCACGGACGGACAATGCAATATACTGATATGGTAAATGCTGTGAGATTTCAAATTCAATGAATTGTTTTATTGTTTATTGGTTCATGGAACATATTTCATCCAAAATATCATGTACAGTGAAACCTGTCTATAAAGACCGCTCTAGACAGACAAGAAAAGCTGTCTTTACGTACAAGTGCATGTACATGTATTCATGTAGTGTACAACTGTACATGTATAATATATGCTACAGACCAAAATGAACATGTCGAGAAGAATGTGATGTAAGCTTTCAAAATATAACCCTATACATTACAGTCATGTAGGTGGACCGAAAACAAACATCAGTATTTAGTATTTTAATTTACTTTACAGCTCAAAGTCATATATTTTGTTTCAAACATAGAGGTAATATAGAAATAGGATTATGTGTGATTGATCATTATCATATATAGGAAGTAAAATTTCTCATTTGGTTTACAACATCACCGTACCAGTACTCTTTATAACATCTCATATTTTTCAGTAGTTCTGTTTAAGAGGGTGAAAACCAAATCATGAAATGCAGATCATTGTCTCTATCACTTTAAGAACAATGTTGGCTTTCTTGACAAAGGCCCTAATGGCAACAGTCGAGTGTATAAATCCCACAGAGCCTAATTATGTCCTGTTAGTTGAGGGATTGCCTAAAACGACTAGTGTAAGTCATATATTATAACTTTCTGACCCCCTTCCCCATAAAAAACTGTTTCAGGGTTGATGCAACCAATTCAATTATGAGCATTTAAAATTATATAGTTTCTAAAAAGGTTTCTTCTTATGTTATGTGATTACATAATTCTTTTTAAATTGTTGGCTATGTATGATCCTGAACTACAAAGAATCTCTATCTGTCTCAAACGTTAAACTAATTCAAAGCATTCTTACCAAATAGAGTCCAAACATGGTTCTTGCAATCTGATACCACATCTGACCTCCAATGTTTATAATTTTCAAGCACAAATTTGTAATTTAATTTGAATATGATCAAGCTTCGGTATTAATGTTGAATCTAAAACTTTTACACATTGCTGATGACCAAAGATATCAGCTACAATATTAGCAATAATAATATTAATAAATAAATAAGTAAGAAAATAAGTATTCATCTTCTGTAAACACCTGTACTTGTACATTGTGTATACACTACAATACAGGCATCCACTTTTGACATAGATTCCACTTAAAAACTAAGTTTTTCAAGCTAAGTTTTGCTTAATTGTGGAATAAAATCAATTTCAAAAATAAGTAGAAAGCAAGAAGTACGTATGCGCAATTTTAGATAGGAACACATGCAGTTTTTAAGTTAATGTCCGTCCGTGACGCTCAAAATGTCCGTCCGTGACACCCAAATGTCCGTCCGTGACAAAAAGTTTTCGGACCTCTAGCAAAAGTTACAGCTTGCTTTCAAATTCTACGTATGTGACAGGGAAGTCAATTTACTTGATTAACATTTGCAGTCAAAAAAATTTGTCAGTGACAGTTTGTTTAGATAGAAAAGACAAAAGATTACCGATAAGTCAAGAAACCCATTTCTATCTTGTCCGTCCGTGACATTGAATATTTAATGGATTCTACTTTTAGTAGGTAACCATGGAAACCAAATTTTATCATCATTTAGCACCTTCAGTGATACCCTTCACAATGAAACATAAAACAGCTCAACACATCTCATAACTTATTTTTTACAGGCCTTCAAACTTTCAAAATTTGTCAAATGTCCGTCCGTGACTAACCGATCAGGCTCAGGTGTAAAATGGGTGTACTGCCATTAAGCTATAGACTCTGAAATAATAAGTTTAATCCTTGGGTAATTGATGCTGAAAAAACAATTGGTGTACTTTTGTCAACAAATTACATGTTTAGCTTACAGTAGTTGAGATCCAATCAGAGCCAGATCGGTTAGTCACGGACGGACATATGACAAATTTGAAAGTTTGAAGGCCTGTAGAAAATAAATATTTAATTGAAGCAAGCTATTTTATGTTTCATACTTTCATTGTGAAGGGCATAACTGAAAAAGTTGAAATTTGATCAAATTTGGTTGCAATGGTCGCTTACTAAAATTATAATCCATAAAATATTCAATGTCACCGACGGACAAAATGCCTACTCTTAACTGATCAGGCTCAGCATAGTAAATTTGACGAAATGGAGGGAAAATGTTACTTTTAGTTTTATTTAGTAGATATCGGCACCCTGAACTGTTACTTAGATTATCTATGTTAAAGAATAAAATTGTTGTGTTTTACAGGTTCTGAGTAACAAGTAAAGTCGTAGCTGAGGAGACTGGGCATGACTGAAGGGTAACAAGACTGTCACAGCAAGCTACAATCATGGTGATTACACCTCTGCTCTGCTATAAGTTTTGGTATTCTTAATGGATGTTGTGCATTGGGGTTGATCAAGCAATGGGAAAATGCAGCAGAAAAAGGAAATACAGGAGGGAAGGCTTACCCTTCATTTCAAAACTATTTGAGTATTTCCATCATCACTTGTTTTATTCAGATTTGTAGATCCATCGTGTAGATTATCAATGCTTAACATGTTTCTTTGGGAAGCATTCATTGGGTGTGTTTTTTGTTTGTTTGTTTAGTTAGTTTGTTTGTTATTGAAGATCTGATATGGAATATTCAGTACATTTCAACTTCTAAATTTGAATTCAGAGAGTAGCTTCTAGTAAGAGCACTTTCCAAACTTAAAGTTTATACACATGTTTTTCTTTGATGGGTTATCAACAATAGTGTTTGTGCAAATAAGCTCGGTGTTAGCTTGCATTGTTGTTTCGGTTTGTGTTGAAGTTTGTATATTATCAGGCATGATACTAAAAGTAGACCTGAAGCTGGGACACACTACATGTTTCTTTTTATCACAGGCTGAGGAAGATCGCCAAGAAGCTTTGAGAGATAACGTGGAGGATCTTCAATTAGAAGACTCAGCTGTATCTGAACAACCACAAGAGGCTGTGAGGTCCTTACTTGAAGACTCTGCTAAACCAGACCTGGGTTCAGATGTTATAATTACAGAAGAGCCAAGCACCTACCAAACAAATGATGATGAAAACAACACCCCTATAGAATCTGATCAAGGGGAAATTGAGGAGAACTTTCCAAAAGATCATGAGAGGGATATTCCAGAACATCTGACAGAGGAGATTCCAGAAGATCCAAGCACTTCCCAAACAAGATACAATGAAGATAGCTTACCTGTATCTCTAGAACCTGATCACAGGAACAGTGAGGGTGATACAAGTGTTCTGGAAGAAACTGTACAAGACACTAGCACAGATGGTAGGACGTCTGTTGATAGTGGTCAGAAAGACAGTTGGATTCTACTGTCCCTCCCCAAAGAGCTTCTCCTAAAGGTCTTTGACTTCCTTGATGCAAAGTTTGTGATTAGAGAGGTAGGCCTAGTCTGCAAGATGCTTCATGACATCGTCTCTGATAATCTAGAATGGAAGGTGCGATTCAAGAAGCGATGGAGGGGTACTTATCCTATTGTTCCTGGTATGTACTCTTTGATTTGTCATTAGCACGACTGTTCAGGCTACCATCGGTAGAAGTTATTTCACTGCTTTTCCAGTTTGGAAAAGAATACACAAAGTTTTTACAAACTGACATTGAAATGTTCATTATGATGAACAATGACTGTAAGTTTGAATAACTTAGTATAAACTATTCTATATGGATTTGGTAGTGTTATGAATTGATGCAGATAAAATATTAGCCAATCATACAAGTTGTTTTTTCCTACATGTAAGTCATGGTTTCAAATGCTAATATCTACCTGTTAAATTCATATGAAACCATTTGAAATTTGTCTCCTATAAGCTCATTAAAATGTAAGAAGAGAGACATCTGTATTCTCAAAGAGCAGTGATAATGTCTCTACCCACAGGTATATGTCTACAATTAGCAATTATTATTACTCCGTTTTATGTAAGATAGTAATTGATCATACATTGCTAGACTAATTAATGATAATTTTATCCAAGCTCTTCAGAAAAGATTCAAGGTATAACTGGATAAAGCTTTGTCTATCTGTAATGATACCAGTATCTCTTGAATACCTTTTAACTCTATCAGCTGAAGATGATGAGTTCAACTGGAAGCAGGCATGCATTGAGAGAGAAGAGACACATCAGAGATGGGCCAGACAAGAGTCTAACATGGATCACTTCTCCCTCACCATGGCTCATATAGCAGCCATCGACTGCGTGCATCTCATGAACGTAAGTGATTGTACGACAAATACTCTGGCGACATTTCATCCGCGGTCAAATTGTAACACAAATCAAATTCCTACATGTAATTTCAATGCTGGACCAAAAACTATAACCCTGACCCTAAACTAAAACTACATGTAACCAAAACCCAGTCGCAAACAAAGCCCTAACCCTGCATATCTTTGACAAAATACCGCTCAGACTAGGCCTGAGTCATAACGGTTTTTTTTTGGACCGGTGCCCGCCGGTGATTTTTCGGCGGAGACCGGCGTACCGATGAAATTTCATGAAAAAATATGCGGTGCAAAAAAGCTGCATATAACGCGCCGCCCGCATCGGGAAAGTAGCATGTTTTTGATTGTTGAAAACATGAGAGATCTTAAAAGAACATAATATTTATATTACAAGTAGGCTTGAGTCATATTAAACGGTTTTCTTTTTTTGACCGGCGTCCGCCGGTGATTCGGCGAGACCGGCAGACCGTTGAAATAAAGAAATATCGGTACATAAAGAAATTCAGTGTTGATGAAAGACTTTGAAAATCAACCAGTTCAAGAACTAAATTCTCTTATCTATATTAGAACTTTCTCATGATATTAAATTTCAAACCATTGATCAACCAAGTGGGACTATGGAAATAAGATTACCGAGCAGGATTTCTCAATTTTCTTGCTTGAATTTATCGGCCCGTAACATGATGATATTGTTGCATTCTGTATACGTGTATGGGCGCTGCAATCTTTTATCTGTTTGTTTGCAAACGCGTAATTACTCCACTAGAGTTAGCCTGGAGTTACCGCCATCTCGGGGCAAGGTGCGCAGAATCGTACCAGCAGCGCTCGCACAGAATTCAACAATAATATACGGGCCGATAAATTCAAGCAAGAAAATCGAGAAATCTTGCTCGGTGATCTTATTTCCATAGTCCCACTTGGTTGATTAAAGGATTGAAATTTAATATCATGTGAAAGTTTTAATATAAATAAGGAAATTTAGTTCTTAAAACTGGTTAATTTTCAAAGTCTTTGACACTGTGAATTTCTTATGTATTTCTTTATTTCATCGGTCCGCCGGTGTGCATGAAATTGCACCAGTGACCGGCTGCATCGGTCGGGCGCCGGTGGACCGACCGACTCGACTCAGGCCTAGCTCAGACCAATTGTTGCCAGAGCAAATGTCGAATCACCATGGAAGTACATGTACATGGTGTATACATGTATGAGAAGGAGGTATCAATTTCTTTCCTCATCATCGAGACCCATGTACATGTAGAAAACCTCCCTACAGAAAAGAGAAGAGTCATTGTAAACATACAATATCTACATTGTATCTAAACAAAGTTGTTGTGTGTGTGTTTTTTTTTTGTTTTTTGTTTTGTTTTGTTTTTTTTTTTGGGGGGGGGGTCCTCTCCTGAGACTGAAACGGGGGTTTTCCTTCTCAGGATTTTAGGATGTCAGTCTGGGCAGCATCCTCTTAGAGAGCCTGGTAATGGCAGGTATGACTGTCTAGGAAAGAGCAGTGTAAACAGTGAAAGAAATTGTTTATGTGTAAGTCATTGCCAGTGGTAAAAGTATTTGGTGGCTGAGGGCATTTACCTCCTGAACTCTTAAGAGAGCCATTAGAGTTTTTAGAAAGAAAAAAATATTGCACTGTTATTAAAAAAAAATTATAATAATAATCTGTCCATGGGTTATTGAAGAGCACTGTCATTTCACTACAAAACAGCTTTCTCAATTAAGAGCACATTTTTTACCCCATTTCTTGTTATGCTATGCATCTAATATTCAAAAATGGTTCAGTAAAGGTAGCAGAACTTATAGAATATATAGGAATTCTACATTCATCTAGAAAATTTGCAAGATAATGAGATTGTTCATTCTGAGGTCAATTTCAGATGAAAACAGTATTATTTGCATATTTTTGCTTGTAGTTGTAGATTTAGTGATATTTTTATATGAAAGTAAACATGACAACACAGTGTTAAATGACCATAAAGAAGTAAAATACTTTGCTGTATAGAATGGAGAGCTGTGTGCTACTGGATCCAGAGACCGAACCTTTCAGATGTGGGACCTGAGAAAACTAGATGCTAACAATCCTGAGAAGTCTGTCAAAGACGCTAGGACTAAAGATGTCAAAGCTCATAAGGTATTACATCATTTTAGACTAGTCCGCTTTTGTGTGTATAATACTGTATTAACTAAGGACAGGTCTTTTTCATACCAGAGTATTTTTCTAATTACTTGTAATACCAATCAAAAGAGGTATCATGTACATAGAATGTCGTCCTGAAGTGTATATGTGACAGGGCTAGAATGCATGACCTTCCTACACTGTTTAAACCATTTGGCTCGAACACGCTAGTTGTTTTTTTATGTCTCCATTTATCCAGCTGCATCTTTATTTTAAAGTGATTGATTGACTTTGTGAAAAATTGTAAAATCAGCTCAAATGCCAGTGAATTGTGTGCAGTCCTCTAACTACATATATAATTAAGGATATGTGAAAGTATGAGAGAAAATGAAACCCGTTTACTATCCTAAAAAAAAGAAAATCGTGATCAATCGCTAGCGCAAGTCGCTCGGCTTCTTCGCTGCTCTGCAGTCACAAAAACCAAGCACCAGCGCTTGGCGATTTCAGAGCGGGTTTCCAGCCCGTACGGTATTCTGTGATAGAGCGAGGTATGCCAACCGTAAGAGTTCTTTAGGGTTCGGTGGTACTCTATCCCGACATCAATGTTCAATCGTAAATATCTTGATCAGCTTATAAAACTCAGGCGATTCCTGTCTGAGCTAAAGGTTTGCAATTATGATTACAGCATTAGCTGGAACAGTGATTTTTTTTTTCAATCCTGGGCAAAGTTAATCAATGCCTTTATTTTAAATCAATGATTACTGAATGTAAATGATCATTGTGAGAAACACCATGAGAAAAGTCTGTTGAATGACACTTTGATGCATGTCTGTATTTTTTTTTTCTTTGATCAGGGATGGGTTTGGGACATTACATCATTAGATCATCTCATGTGCACTGCATCCTGGGATTGCTGGCTGAAGCTATGGGATATCAATGAGGATGTCAAGTGTGTTCATAAGTTGAAGTAAGTTTTCCTTCTGACACAACATTACATATTTGATATACAATTGCTCTATAAAATGTATGTAATAGCTCCTGACAAGTTTTGCGTGAGTTTATTATGATGATTAGCTTGTTTGCTAAGAAATAATGACAGTGCTTGTACCAATGTGCCCTCATGGGGTAGTGGTAAAAACCACTGCTGCAAAAACAGTCATGTGTAGTGTGCATCGCTTACAACAAACAGACTAGTGAGTTATTATCTCTCTCTTTTTTTTTTTTCTTTTTTTTTTTCTTTTTTTTTTTTTTTCTCTACAATATTGCCACTTGCCTTTTAGTACTCGTTTTGTGAGCTCTGTTTTTTTCTCCTTCAGTTTACCCCCCCCCCCCCCCTCAGTCGGGATAAGACTTTTAGAGTTGATGGGTATCACTGAAATGGTAAATGGATTTTTCATCACATGCTTGTTAATCACATCTAATAGCTTTTCTGTTTAATTCTGGATTTCTGTTCTTTTCATTTTAAAGGGGTAAATCAGCATTCCTGAGTGTGGTGTACCAGCATGATATGATCATAGCAGGAGCATATGACAAGAGCATATATCTCTTTGATCCAAGAGGTTAGTGTACTTCTCTACCCTTGTGACCCTTTTGTTTTGAAGTAAATTCATAAATTGTCAGGGGTGGTATTCTGAGATTTATTTTATCTTCATTTTTAATAGTGAAATGATTTTAATTGTGATAACGAAATGTACACTTATAGGGCATCATTGGTTAATGACTTCGCAAAAGTGGCTACATATGTGAAAGTCCTCTACGCAAACACCAGTGAAATGTTGCAATTTACAATTTGTAATGACAAATAAAATATTTTCACTAAAATCAAGGTGAAATAATTTTCAGAATACCACCCCAGAATATCAAGCTCTTGCTATGATTGATTACTACTGATGTTTGGGGGTGCAGGAAATTGCTTCTTTTTTTTTTTAGTATCACTCAATCTAAGTTTGGGTTTTGAGCAAGTCATGTTTTTTTCCAGTTAATCTCCCTTTCAACTAGGGCTGGGACTAAAAACCGGGTACCCGAGTCCCGCCCGAGAGCCTCGGGACCCGGGTCAAAATATTAGATAACCGATACCCGAAAATGAGTATTTAATTATCACCTATGTATGTACACGACAAGGCGGTAGATGAACGTCGAACAGCCATTCACTATTTACATGTAAAAAAAATCCATGTAGCGCTCTAGCACACCATTGCAGTGATGCGCTTTTGATTCGTTCAACTCACTGTGAAACATAACCTTACACATTCGTATACACAGAGAGCAAAGCTCACTGCCGCTATTCGGAGACTGCTCATTGGTTCATTGAACCCATGACATAATTTGCATTTAGTGCCCTTCCCCCTTCTTTGCAGTGAACGATAAGTCTATGAGCGATTAACGGGCGTAAAGTTTACAAACTCATGCATATTCAACAGTCGCTCCACACTCGCACGTGGCATCTCACAACTCGTACACTATTAAACAGGTATTTTTAACATCGACGATCACGATCTGACACTGTCACAATATCCTGAAACTTAAGCAAAGACGTTACCAATTACTGAAATCAGATTAAGAGTACATGAACGATATATCCAAAATAATATCCTTCATTGTTCATGCGAAAGTGAAAAGCAAGGCTGTGAGAAGCAAAGGATGTCTACAGTGCGCGCGATTAACATTTTCATTCATAAAATTGGGCTTGTGACGTCATTTCATGAGCGGTCCGTTAATAACAAGTCATGACAAGTCATATGCCAGCCAGCCAATGAAGGTATGCGCCTTTTTTTTTTCTTTTTTCTTTTTTCCTTTTTCCTTTCATATACCGCGGCGGCATTGGGCGGAAAGGCGCTTTGTATAAACAGATCGAATTTCAAAAGGGAACCGCATGTGTGTGTTAAAGGATGAAGTTGCAGTCGGACAGAGAAGAAAATGTTGGATTGATGATTTTTTTTGATGAATGATGATATTTGATGTCTGATGAAGATAATTGTTTTAATGATGTTATTATCTTGATAATGATGATATGATGATGATGTCTTTGATGATTATGATGATCGATGATGATATCAATGGTGCTACTGGCGAAGAGAGAGGACCCGGCATGTATTGATGATTTTATGTGTACTAGTAGTGGTACGTGTGTGTGAATTTCAATAATTGGCGGGTTGATCACACGTTGAGAATGAAACTGTCGGTGAGACGATGACCGCGTGCGTGAGGACTCGCAATGTGTATAATTAGAGTATGAGGAGTGTAGATACTACAGAAAGCTCGCCATTTTCGCCAGGCAAATCAATACTCCGTGTGAACAGTGAAGTTTGTGTACAAAGTGAGTAAGTGACTCGATCTCTACGATCACGATGTCAAAATTCCCGAGAGCTGCCCGTACAAAATTATTAAGAATCATCATGATCATCGTCTCAAACGAGTTTTTCTTCATAAGATTTCTTTGTATTCCCCTTCCTTTTTTATAAGTACATGTACATTCATGTATTTTGGATAAACATGTGCGAGGGACTGTTGACCGCGCGTGACTACCTAAGGCGCTGGCGCGCAGGCATGATTAGACGGTAGACAATTTCTACAGATTATATTTAGGCGGCTTATGCCTATCCTGTCTTGCGCCCACGCGATTTCCTCCGCCTGTTTTGTTGTTGTTGTTGTTTTTGTTGTTGTTTTTTTTTTTTTTTCCTCGAATAGTTTATTTCAGTTGCCAAACACAAAGGAGTTTTCCCACAGTGTTTGTAGCTTCTTAGGGGTAAATATTGGCTTGTAATTCGTGTTATATCATTTTCGGGTAACCGGGAACCCGCCCGAAAAATAGTCGGGTTCCCGAATTGAAAAAATACCCGAAACTCCCACCCCTACTTTCAACTTTTGTGCATGTGGATGATTGGAATAAGTTCCAGTACTGATACATTCATGCAGCATTCCCACATCTTCTGATACCCTGCTCGCATGTACAATGACATTATCATATTTTGTAGTGACTCATTGAGTACCAACTGTTTCACCACATATTCTTAATACAGGATGTGATTAGATGTGGTTTCAAATTGATGGCAAATTTTAAAGACACTGAAGGTCTGACTAAAGATATCGTTTTTGGCTGATGCTATAAAGGCAAATTAAATGTGCCCAGATTTCGTGCATCTTTATTTATCGAAATGACTTTCCTTTGCGTATTTGTTCATGTACATGCATATTTATTGGTTTTTATCTCTTCTCTATGTGGCTATGACTCACAGCTGATAATAACAGTCTTGTTGACCAGCTGGTTCATCACAAACGTCCAGTTCTGACCGTCAAGGCCGATGACCATTACATCATCTCAGGCAGTGAGGATAAGACCATTGCCATCTTTGACCGCAGAGCCAATCGTGTCTACAAGAAACTGAATGTGAGTACATATTGATAGTGGGATAGGCAATGATGATTTCATATGTTGTGACATTTGCTCCAGCTGCATTTGCTCACGGCTTTGTATTGTCAAAGACATATCATCCACTGAGAACCAGAAGGACATTAACTGATATACTTTAACACAGAGTTAACGCCCTTCTTGCTCTCAACAGTTAATACTGGTATGTAGGGTTACGGTTGTGCAGTTACAGGTTAGGTATAGTGTTGTGTCCAGAGTTTCAGTTAGGAATTCTACCAGGGCTGTAGAGAAATTGTCACCAGAGCATGTGTCATACAAGCTGATTTCCATGGACCATGTAATACACCCTTTTTTATTAGAGGAAGATAATTGTAGGCTAATAGAATACTAAAATTATTACTAGTATTTTGTTTGTGTGTCTGTGTTATTTTAAGATTCTTATAATATTTAATGGCCTTGAGTTGCATACAGTGGTATTTTGCACCAGCCGAGAGCATACTTGTATTCACGAGTCATCACAATTAAACCGTTTAATTTCACTGTATTTTGCTTTGTTTCATACAGCTGGATAGCTTTTGTATGTGCATGTCATACCAGCATGGTCAAATCTGGACTGGTCAACGGGATGGCAACGTCCATGTCATTGACCCCACCCATGGCAACTTCGACATCGTCCAGACGTACGACGTTGGTCACAAAGGTAAGATCACGGACATCATGTACACCATGGGGGCGCTTTACACATGTTCAACGGATTCCACTATCAGAATCAGTGACCCAAACCATAACCCAGAGACAATGTGTAAGCTGACATCTCACACCCGTGACCTGACTGCCTTGGATTTACAGTGTGGGGTGCTGGCCAGTGCTAGCAGTGATCTTACAACGGGTATATGGAGACCCAAGCAAGACAATGTCGTTGAAGAATTTGAGTCGTATTGATTGCTCGCAAACACAGCCATTAATTTATTACGCCGTCAAATTTAAATTGAAGTATTACTTAAACTTCCTTCCAGTTTTTTGTCTCGCCTGCATAAGCAAAAAAGTGAGACATAGGCGCCGCTATTCTGACGGGCGGGGAGCTCAAGGGCAGCACCCCTTAAGTGCCCCAACCTTTGATTTTTCACCAAGTGAAAATTTGCCCCAATAATTGCACAGTGCAGGTGAGACTGCCCTGGGTATTTCATTTGTTTTATTTTTCTTGAATAAATGTTATATGAATGACTATAAATTCAATTATATGGAGAGAGAGAGAGAGTGTAAAAGAAGGTATTGGTAACACAGTAACAAAGTAAGGTGCTTGTATGGACTATCATTTTATACATGTATTTTATGGCCATGTCTCAAATATGTAATATAATAAATGTGACAGTATGTTTTGCATGTTTAGCATATTTTTCAGACATGACTTGATGTGTGAAAGTGCACATAGGAATTATCCTTCAGGTAATTTTTTTTTTTAATGAAGTAGTATATTTTTTGCTCTTCAAGTAAACATTATTATTGACTTTTATTACAACATATTTATTATTTGAATTTGTTAATTTTACATTTCCTACAAGTTGTTGTGTCATTCAATTTCACACACCTGGGCCCTGTTTCATAAAACCTGTTATCAATACCAAGTTGCAATAACTGTTATAAGCTACTGAAATCCTTGCATCTAATTGGCTGAGAGCGAATTTGTCATAGAAATGTGGCAGTTGTTTTTACTGATAACTAGTTTTATGAAACGGGGCCCAGCAAATGTGGAGATGACCCATGATAGGTATGTGGTATTGTGAAATATTCAGTCAGGTCATATGTCGAAAGTGGCAGCCATTTTGTAATGCTTTATGAAATGAAAGTTATTGTATGTAAATTCAAATTCTGAAATTTAAGGAATTGCTGCTTGGCGATAAATGTAGCAGGATGTCATTTCCTGTACACAACAAGTGAAATACCTAAAAGTATGAAAGAGTGTCTCGTGTATGGTTGCTGCATATGTATACATACATTCTTCATATACATGTAAATGATCTACCTGTACACTACTAATGTGCTTATTCCCTGTGCAGCCTTGTGACTACTTCCATTGCAGTCACGGCAGATGATTCTTTTATTTATGATGTAAATAAAAATAAATTAGAGCAGATAATATATATAATAATATGTCCAATGCAACTGTTATATATTTTACTTGGTGAGAGTTCTAAATCGTAATCTTAGAGTCTATGTTTTTACATGTATCATACATCATAGCTTGATTTCCGTAACTTCAGGAATTTGTTCCAATTTCACCCCCACAAAATTGGTAATTTTTGCTCTCAATGCAGGTTTGCATTTTGGAATGCACTGTTAAACAGAGAAGGCTCATACATGTACATGTGTACCAGGCTTATGCTTGTACATGTGTACCAGGCTTATGATTCCTCAAAACCTTTCTGCATTCCCAATTCACAATAGGGGATTTTTTTTTATAAGGTTTATGCCTGTTTTCTCCATTCCCTTAGGGTTTGTGTTTCGAAACATGTTAATATAGGGAATGTTTAATGTGTACAATATGTTTGTGGCATGAACTTAAATTTATTTTATACTCATGGTGTTTACAAACACCTCAAAGTTGCATGAAAAAGATTTATTAAAACCTCAACAAGAACATGCTGCTTTCTATGCTCCATTAGCAGATTGCAGTTTATATATTTATCAAAAGGACAAAAAAATTAGGTGGTGTTTCTTTGTTTTTTTTAAAGAATAGTCAAATATTGTCTGCTGAGAACCAGATGGATGTGATAATTTGCATTGAGTAGACCTTGAGTTCTCATCATTTGCCATGTTACATAGAAACACAAGGCATGGGCTGGAAAAGTAGATTTAAAATGTATAGATGCTTGTAAATACTAACCTCAACATTCCAGCTGTGTTGCAGAAGAAGATTTGCATAATTTTGTAAACTTCCAGCAAAGTATGCAATTGGTCAAGCAGGCCTTGACCCGTCACACACTTGGTGTACATGACAACATCAGTGTCATTTGCACAAAGTGTAACCAAAGAATGTGTCCACCATTTGCAGAGAATCCTGCCATTATAGACTCTTGGGGTACTAATACATGTACATCATTGGCAAATCATCAAGTTGCTGGTTCAGTATAAGCAAGATTGTTGTATGGGTAGCCATTTATTTTAACATGCCTAAAACAGATCAGTGATAGCAGCCAGTTTGATGAAGATGATCAATTTAAGGCTTGTTCAGTTATGACATGGGATTATTTTCTTACCAGTAAATTCAGGGATCCACACTAACTTTATTTGTAGGGTGTCCGGAATGAAATTTTTAATATGCATGCATGAGCCCCATGTTAACATTTTTAAATTTTATATCCAGACTTAGATTGTGGGTGCCCATATGTCCCAAACACTCGTTAGTGTCGAGTCCCAACTATAAACGAATGGCAAGTTGGAGTGAAAATTAGTAGCTGCAGGCAACGAAGGTCATACATGTACTCCCTTATCTGTGTGTTACAAAGTACAAAAATGTGAAGTGCAGTACACTTTTTTTTTAAAACTGTTTTAAACCATAGCGGCTTAGTGCAAGATAATATGAACAAGCCTTAAATGTCATAATTCAAACCCAGCAGCCTTGAATATGTGACGTCTTGCTGTGCTACTGGATGTTGCACTGTATGTGTGAAGATTTGTAATTTTGTGAGCTGCTTTACATGTACTGCTGAATTCAAGTATTTGAGTGTTCATTGCAAGTATTATGTTGTCTTTCATTAATTATATTACATTTATGTACTGCAATTGTATTGGAGTATGTAATAGCCTTTATACTGTGTAGAAATTCTTGCCTTAATTGTTTATGTGATTCATGTACTGCACATGAAATGAAAGTATGTGAATGATGCATCGATGTAAAGATAGATAAAATTTAAGAATGTGGTAATTTTGCCAGCACCATGCAGATTACAGGGAATTTTTTTTTCTCAACTGCTCATAATGAGCACAAGTATTGTGTTGTTTATTGCTAACGGCAAAATAATTCTGATTAATTACTATGCGCTGACTGAATCTCTCTCCATAAACATGTCAACATTCATGAATTGACCAAAGGAAATTAAATGAACATTGAGACCTCAAATTTATGGCCGATACTTTGAGATTTACGCTGTCAGATTGTAAATATATCATTTCAAAGTATGAAAAATGCAAAAATGTAGTTTATGTGTAGAGCGTCACAATTATGTACAATGTGTATGATAAAACTACATTATTGTGTTGTATTGTTATGAATATGTGTACATATGTACATGTATATAAGCGTGCATGCAGTGTATTTTGTTTGTATTCATCACAGATATAAAACTGTGTACATTGTGTGAAGCTTCATATATGTGTATTGCATTTGAAGTTTAAAAAAAAGACTAGTGTGTGACATTGAATGTTGTGTTGCATTAAGTGTATGTAATTTACTGTGCATTCTTAATCCATGTTGATAACAGGAAAACCCATTATAATTTTTAGGGATTAAAGGATAAACCAAAATACCAATTTTCTTTAAATGAATTCTTTTGCATTTGTTTAAATTGAGGGGAATGACGAATCAATTCACTAGGTATAAAACTAGCTTTGATATACCAAGATTTGCACCTGAAGGGATGATGCTATCCTCTTCAGGAAAATATGTAGACTTGTTTTTATCTTTGACACATTTGAAATCCATTAAATGATAAACAAATTATATGAATGGAAATGTCTACTTGAATGGAGTATTTCAGTTTCTGCAGGGAGTTTTATGTATGCCCAGATTATATTAAAATTACATATTATAAAAGACAAAACTTAAGAGATTGTTTGATACATGTACGTCTATTATTTATTACATGTTTATGAGGCAGCAAATGTACAAGAAATACAATAATTATAAATCTAAACATGAAATTGCATCGTCATGTTCATATCAATAACAGATCTTTATTTTGTTCATATATTCTCGACATAGAATTTGATTACATGATAGCTGACATTACATTTCATTTAACTATTAAACATACATGTACTCACATTTGGTGACTTTTTTAATCAAAATATATATACATGTATATAAGTACAAGAATGGATGGATGAATTCACTTCACATGAAATTTCTGACATCACATACAACAGCAACTTACAGCCAGTGCGCATCTAATGACTTGATTACGACTGGATTTTGAAAGAAAACTGAAAAGGAATAAGATGTAGAATTTTGAAAATGTAGACTCTTCCAGATTGAGGTCCAAATTGTCACACGAGTAATATACATGTAGTGAAACCTTGTGATAAAGAAATATAGTGACAAAATCTTGTTATAGCAACATAATTTTGCCAGTCCAGTTTCATTGTAATTCTACTGGTTTTAGCCCTGATATTTTAGGTTTCTATAAAACAAGGTAATTCCCTGAGTTGGTTTTTATGAGGTTTCACTGTAATATTGAAATTGCAGGGTGTGGTGAGCTTTCCAGATGGAGAAAAGGCCCGATTGGCCAAATTGTACACATGACTTCCCAGCACCTGGAAACTGATCATGCCTAGTTTTTTTATTACTAGAAGACATGAAATACTGTGCAATTTTGATATTAATATTCTCATGACCATTCTAATCCTCAGTCAGATACAATTTACATTTTTGGAATCCATATCTAATCCTGTTGCAATTTCTTTCAACATCTCGCTGTGGGTGGAATGTAATCATAGCTTCACTTGCGATTTAAGTGACATCCACTGCTGTCAAGAATTTCACTATCATTTCTAGGTCCAATCAAAAACAAAGTCACAATTGGGCCAAGTTTCAAGATATTTCAAATCATCCAAGACTAACCTTTAAGAAATTAGTAAGTACCGTTTTTTGAAAATGTGCATACCAGTATCTTTGGGACAGCTATTTTCATCTCTATCCAGCAGCTGGTTTTCAGATTTATGTTTTGTGATTTCATCACACATAATCATGGGGAAAGTTTCTACAATGACACATACATGTAATACAATACTTCAGAAGTATTGAATTTTAACAATAAAAACATTGAAATAAAACAATGTCATATAAAAACTTGGGTGCATTGCTACTTTGACTTTGGTTTAGCAATCTGAATAATGCCTGATACTCTTTTGATCTACACCATCTCTTTGTCTAGAATACTAAATTCATCTAATCCCAATGGTATACTCATTGATTACTGATATACACAAATAAAAAATATGAAAGAATGCTGACAAAAAATAGAGGGAGTGGGACAGAAAGATAGGGAAAGAGAGGGAAGGGAGAGATAGAGATAGAGAGAGAGAGGGGAGGGAGAGAGAGGGGAGGGAGAGAGAGGGGAGGGAGGGAGAGAGAGGGGAGGGAGGGAGAGAGAGGGGAGGGAGGGAGAGAGAGGGGAGGGAGGGAGAGAGAGGGGAGGGAGGGAGAGAGAGGGGAGGGAGGGAGGGAGAGAGAGGGGAGGGAGGGAGGGAGGGAGGGATAAGGGAGAGGGAAAAAAATTGAGAACGAGATATGTGAAGGTGGCCGGGGAAGGAAAATAATAAGAAAGGAGCATAGAAAAAGCACTCCAGAGAACAAAAAATAAATTTAAATGTTAACATACATGTAGTAACCTGATTAGTGTAATTTCTGTCCAGTATAATTGATTCGCTTTCTAAGAATAAAAAGGATTTATCATACAAAACATGAAATCAAACATCAATTTGGTTTTGCACTCAACTCATTTGGAATGAAATTATTGATATGAACCACAAACATATTTTCAAAGTATGGTACACTCTCTAAAGATTTATTTCCCCCAAAATTTTTTAATTTAGTAACTGTGATATATTATATCAAAGTGTGATGATGAATGAGAATATACAATTCATAGTTTATTGCACCACTAGTAGAAAGTCCTACTAAACTACATACTCCTGAAAATGAATATGAAAATTAAATACACAAATGGCTATTTCATATAAATCTACATTCACTGTGAAATGATACATACATGAACGAAGATAACAGCAATGCATTTACTGCAGATAAGAATTGCTAGCATCATGGAAAAAAAGTAACATAAATGTAATAAGATTGGACAAAATATAAGAAAGATTGTTCTCATCAGACACTCGGGTAAAATTTAATGTAAAATACCTGCATGATATCCAAGGAAGAAAAATTCATATTGTAATTTTCCATGACATACATGTACCGGTACTTATATCTACATGTACCAAATACTAATACTCTATAGACAAAAGGTAAATCAGACATTTCATTGGTATATTGTATCCATTACAGTTTAGCAAAAATAAAGCTCCTGTTGGGTTATATTTGAAGAAAAAAAATGATGCACACATCATTTTACAAATCTACTCAACTGCAATTATTTAATATTCTGCATAGAGTATAAAAACATATTAAGTTGGGCAAAAGCATGAACAATTATTATATCTTGATGCAAATTTTAACACTATCATTCTTAAGTCTCCAATAACTCTTCCCAACAATAATTCAACACTATGCTAAGCTGCAAAACAGGTTAATCAGTGAAACATGCAATTTACATGCATGATTAAGGCATACAAAAAATGAAATATGTACTTTAATCATGTCCTATATGTACATGTACATTTATATATAAATGGAATCCAGCAGTTATGTAGTAAACATACGGTTAGGCGTAAACCATAAGTTGAAGTAAATGTATCCACAATAAACAAAGCACACCAATTTTATGCAGTGTTAGGGATCACTTGGCTGCCCAATAAGCAAAAAAAAATTTTTTTTTTTTTAATTCTTTAATGTCAAATTTTTCATTTGTTGCACTGGAAAAATAGAAGTAGTGCTCAAAGCTTTATTGCGTCAAAGATATATGGTAAGGAAATGGGCTGCAAGTGAGGATTAGGATTAGGATTAAGATTAAGATTAGGATTAAGATTAGTGTTTATAGGGTTAGGTAAAAATTTCAAAAAATTGGTTAGTTTTAGAAATTGACCAAAGAGTAGTACTCTAGCTCGGTACCAGAACCGGTCTCAAACTTGCCAGACTGAAGGTTTGGAGCCAAACTAGACACGAACCAGACCCAAACTCAAATTGGGTCAACTCGGTAACAGAGGTCCGTAGAAAAGACTCAATTTTTGTCATCGTTTATCACTCAGAAAGTGTATTTTTCTAAAATATTGATGTATACACCTGAACTGTTTTGGACATCTTTGCCTAGAGTGTATTGTATTGTGTGGTGCAGAGCCCTTTAAGGAAAAGGACAGACATTTATTGGTGCCCAAATTTGATGATAGATTTAACTGTGTTCCTTAAGTTACCAGACCGGACCAGAACCCGGTAAGAATATTTAGAAGTCAACGAGCCAGACCACACCAGGACTTTGGGTTGTGAGCTACAGCACTACCAAAGAGCATTTGCTGCATCCACTTATTGGTTTATTAGATATTTACTTTATTAGAATACCACAATATATTGCATTGTCCACAAAATCATGCACTACCAGAAATATGCATGCACTATATGCATTAAGTGCGTACTTGTAAATAGTGGAATAAGTATCTGAGGTACATGTGAGGTACATACAGCAAGTCTGTTACTAATACCCTGCAAGGCACGATTCCACCTGCAACAACGATGTCCAGTAGTGGAATGTGAATTTAGTACAAAACAAAAGCAGAAGCAGAAGACTAAAGCAATAATATACCATGCAAAGTACACAAACATGCAATTTGGCTATTAAGCAGAATATAGTAAATGAAAAACAGTGATATCATAAGCACAAAACAACAAACACAAAACAAAAACAAAAAAATATAACCAGATTTCTGCAAAAGGGTATGGTGAAGAGCTCCTGCATATAGCAATTACCAATATCAATTATGCTGTTAATAATTAGGCAAAACATGCCAAAAGCAGATTTGAATTAAAGCTATATATAGGCCTAGATTATACAGTTGATTCAAAGATTCTTTATACCATGCCTTATGAGCACACCAAACTGTATGATCCATGCGTTTGCATACATCATTCAGTACATGTCAGCATCATCTTCTGGATTGGTGTTATTGTCTAAGATCATTATCAGTCTCTCAGAGTCGGGGTCTCTGGATTTAGAGGCTAAATCATAAACAAATAAAAACAGGGGTAGGGCAATGATCAGTACTCACCAAGTACCTGAACACAGATTTTAAAAGGTCCTCCTACCAATATGAAAATAAGAATATATTCTTTTTTTATCGAACAATTTGACTTTAAAATGGTTAGGGGAAGGGCTATCATGCCTCCTCTAGAAATTTCGCGACTACTATAAAAAAAAAAAATTATTACCTTGCCATTTCATGAAAGAAAGTAAAGGTGCAGGCCATAATATCCCCACCCACCTTTAAAACCTCAACAAAAAAGTCCAGTCTTTTTAAGGATTAAACCATGTTCTTTATGTGCTCTGTTTTCTACCTGTCACACGAGGGCAAGATAAGAAAAATATTTGTTCTGACAGCATATGCACTGCCTGAGATTTTAACCTAAAACTTTTTGAATAAAAGCCAAAAATGTACCCATTATATCACAGAGGCCCCATTTATAGACCTACATGTATTTCATATTCTTACTAAGTCCTACAATCTATTATATCAAGATATTTGATGGACTATTACAAGTACATGTATACTTTTATTAAACTATTTTAGTGGGACAATTCATTTTTTTCAAACAGGCCAGTTTTCGAGAACATCCCAAATCCTAGAAATGAACATAAAATAATACGATACTAAAGTGTAGCATGGTATTCCAAAAAGATGTGCACAGCAAATAACGAATATAGACCCCTCTCCAGTTGTGTGGACATCGCTACTCGGCTGAACAAATCTCTGATTGGCCCTGATCCACTAGCATAGCTGAGGGGGGGGGGGGAGGGAGGGGGCCCTGACAACTCCCCCCCAAAAAAAAAAAAAAAATGTGCCCCCTTCCTTGTCGAATTGATATCTTTTTTCTTTTTTTGCTTGTCAGAGAATTATGGAGGAAAACTGAACCCCTTAAAACAGCCCCCCCCCCACTGAGTGACTTTTGGATGGCTGGCAAAAACAAAAAAAAATCCAAAACTTATTGAAGGAGTACTACATATAATCTAAATCAATAGCAAATCAAATATAAACTCTCTTTCACAGATTAACATAAAATGTATAACAAATCACACACTATTCCACATGATTCTACAGTATATAAAGCAGTAGCAAATAATCAGTACTAAAATGTATTATCTATATATGTTCATGCTGGACACAGCTCTCATTCATAAGGCAAATATTCTTCATTCACAACCATTCATATACTCTTATGTACAATGTCCTATAAATACCTAAATGACCACACTGATCCTGAATGACATATTTGTCAGAGGCAAGTGGCAAAACTACTATCCTTTTTTTTTTTTTTTTTTTTACTGTGGGCAAAACTAGCCTTACTGTTTTGCATTTTGATGTTAAGTTATAGGACTGATAATCTCAACTCTTTAACTTTTTAAGGGGGTCAAAATATTTGGGGTTTTTTAAAATTATATTCTGCATTCCTAGTCCTCTGCCCTAATGCATATACATACATGTAAGTAGAAATAATAAGTCTTATGAGGCTGACCTACACATCTTGATAGATCAATTCTTAAGACTATCACAATGAGTGACTGATGAAAGAATTATTCATGAAAGTAACATTGTGAAAATTGCAAACAGAGAACAGATTTGTGCTGAATTTCACATATATTTCAATCATTTTTGCATTCAAAATGCAAAGTACTTGTCAAGTGATTGAGAGTCACCTGAAGGTCATCACATGTCATCACAAAGTCATGAAAAAGTCATACAAAAATGATAGTCCCTCAATAACCAGGATCATTGCTCAGTATAAGTTCTGAATTGAGGGCATTGATATCAACTAGCTCAGCCATGGGCTGGTATTCATTCTTACATGGTTTCTCCTTGGGCGGTGCCAGAAGTAAAACCCCCAGTCCCATGCATAGATGCCAGGTGCTGTGTACGATGTAGTAGTTACTCTCTGTCTCCAGCGCTGCGTTGACAGAGAGGCCAAGGACAGCTAGGACGGTCCCTGGTATGATGAAGAAGAGCCATCGCCTCCAGGAAGGGTACAGCTTCCGTCTCTTGTACATTCTTATACCCTGGATGCAGGCATACACAGAGATCAGTGACGGTTAGGGTATATATCACATTATAAAAATATCAATTAGAGTAATATCCTTTTGCCTAAAATGCTATCATGTGACAATCAAGGTCATAAAAACCCTCAATTTCATACAACAAATCTTGCATTGATTCACACCATCACTTTATACAACATAAATTCCTCTCCAAATTAAGTATTTTCTGTATGCTATTATATTTCACCCTTGGCCTACATCCTCGGTGAAGTATGACAGCTCTTAAAATGAGCACCATACAAGAAGCCATCATTATTATTATTATTATTAACAATTTTGAATTCATCCTCATACTTTGCTTCAGTGAACTCATATGCACGCAATATTTATATGATTTTGAGCAGCATGAAGTAACCACAACCCAGCATGTAGGTACATTCAATCAGACATATGAAAATACTGCATATATATAGGGGTGATCAAGTCATGCCAAGGCTTGTAACAGTCTCACAGAATAATAATACTTTGGAGAGTGTAAACCAAGAAGCATGTACATGTATCCAAAACTACTGTTCTGTCCTTTATAGGAACTTAACCGGTAAACAAAATGCATATACATGTATGCACGTTCTTTGGGTAAAAATTGTTTGGATCTAAATAAGAAATTATATTTATGTCATCCTTCCCTTTAATACCTAAACCATACACTGACCAAATCTAAATTAATCTAGAGATCGTTCTTACCCATGATACGGCGAGGATAAAGATACCCGCTCCTAAAGGTACTGCTATCGACCAAAGGCTGAACCTATCCCAATAAGCAAAGAATGCTAATATGTATACTCCTGAGAAAAAAAGGAGAAATAACAATGATAAATGGATAAAATATCAATTGAAAATCAAATTCCTCAGCAGAATAGTAGATTCAAATTCACATTAATCTGATGCAATAATTAATTTACATCGCTGCCAACACTGGAACAGGGAGACTGATTCCCAATAGCTCAAGTACTTTTTTTCTACACAGAGTGCTTTAAAGCAGCAAGAATGTAATTGATCAAAAAGTGATAGCCTGTAGATAAACAACAAGAGGAGAAGAAAAAAAATTAAAGTGAAAAAAAATTTGCAATTTCTAAGGAATTTCAAAGAATATATCCAACTGAGCATCCAATTTTAACAATGGGGTATTAAGAGATAACTATAGATAAAATGCCTTGTCTCAGGACATATTCACAAGCCAATGATTCAAACCTCCAACCTCTTCGTTGAAAGTTTGTCAAAGTTGAAGAAATAAATGAATCACTAAATACCACATTGCTCCCTTTTAAGCTTATAGTCTGGGAGCCTGTCCCGAAATAGTCACCCCATTTTACCCATAAGATTTGACCCCTTAAAGTTGCTTAGACCATCTAAGTCATTGACAAAAAGGTTGTCAGCCTGAACGTAACCGCCGGGTTTAGCCCCCAGAGCCCCCAAAAGAGACCCCAAAGTCGGATAGATTTCACCCCATCTCCCCCATGCACCAAACTTTGTCAGTAGGAAGCAGTATGACTGGACATTACAAAACAAAAAATTGACAAAAATTTCCGTCGGGATGGGGTGTCAGACAGCCCCTAAAAATTGGGGTAAATTTTTCCCCTTGAAGCCCAGGGACCAAATTTTGTCAGAAGGAAGAGCTATAGATGTACATTCCAAAAATATAAAAACTGACAAAATTGTCCATCGGGAAGGGTGTGTCAGACCCCCTGAAATGAAAACCCCAAAGTGCCCTTGGCAACGTTTTGCCCCCAAAAATGCTCTGTATGTAAAGAAAAACCATTTTCATACATTCTGACTATGATAACTCAAAACTGTTTAATTCAATTCAATCCAAACTTTCATAACATAATTTTGAGTATGATAGTCTTCTTGCGGTGCAATTTGGTGTTGATTGGTCTTTTGATTAATAAATTATGAAATTGTGAAAAATGTATTGCTTTCTCAAAAGTAGCCAAAAAATACTGTCAGGATTATGTAAACACACCCATTGTCCCTCTTCACCTGTTTGACAAGGCATAATAGAAGAGCTTTTCAGGTATCTGTGGTATGTGACTGCCAGGCTGAAATGTACTGTTCATGTGTTAATTGCACAGATACCAAGCAAGCTTCTCTATTATGCCTTGTCAGATCGACAATGGGTGTGTTTACATAATCCTGACAGTATTTTTTTTGCTACTTTTGAAAAAGCAATACATTTTTCACAATTTCATAATTTATTAATCAAAAGACCAATTAACACCAAATTGCACCGCAAGAAGACTATTATACTCAAAATTATGTTATAAAAGTTTGAATTGAATTGAATAAAACACTTTTGAGTTATCATAGTCAGAAGGTATGAAAACGGTTTTTCTTTACATACAGAGCATTTTGGGGGGCAAAACGTTGTCCAAGGGCACTTTGGAGTTTTCATTTCAGGGGGTCTGACACCCCCTTCCCGATGGACAATTTTGTCAGTTTTTATATTTTTGGAATGTACATCTATAGCTCTTCCTTCTGACAAAATTTGGTCCCTGGGCTTCAAGGGGAAAAATTTACCCCAATTCTTAGGGGCCGTCTGACACCCCATCCCGACGGAAATTTTTGTCAATTTTTTGTGTTTTGTAATGTCCAGTCATACCGCTTCCTACTGACAAAATTTGGTGCATGGGGGAGATGGGGTGAAATCGACCCGACTTTGGGGTCTCTTTTGGGGGCTCTGGGGGCTAAACCCGGCGGTTACGTTCAGGCTGACAACCTTTTTGTCAATGACTTAAATGGTCTAAGTAAGTTTAGGGGGTCAAATCTTATGGGTAAAATGGGGTGACTATTTCAGGACAGGCTCCTGGCCTATTACAGTCAACAAGGAATATTAATAATTAAACCTACCTAGAATATGGATGGTAGCCTTGAGTGATGGAGGTAGTCTAGCCATAGCAATCAGGATGAGTAGAATAGACATGAATGAAGCAAAGAAGTCACAGAACTGGAGAGTATCATAATCAGTGATACACACGGGGCTGGAGTCACAGGCATGGTACACCTGCAAATGAAGCAGACAGAAAATAAATGATACAAAGATATATTACGCGGTTGGAAAGTACCTGATAAACCTGTAAAGATACACTCATCCACACATACATATATCACACCTTTCATTGTGTTCTCTTTGTAAGATACAACTACTCCAAAATGAGCTCCTTCCCTGACAGAAAAATAACATCCCTTTACATGTAGGTGATAAATATCAAGACATCATGGAAAAACAATAAGCAAATATTTGTAAAAGTTGTAAAATCTAACTAAGACACATTCTGCGGGTAGTTTTATAATTTACATTTCCTTACCTAATTTACAGTATCTATTTCATTCCATCATATTTTTGTGTAATTCCAAGACACATTTCTGTTGCTAAGTTTTCGTCTGTATTTTTGCAGATCATGAAAAATGTAAATTTTAATGATGACAAGTGCACAATGCATAACATTAGATACATATGTTTGTGTTCTTCTATTACACCAGACTCTTTGATAAAATGAAAGCACCTAATACTTACAGTCGAGAAAAAGCAAGTTGCTAGGAATGATACAGCCTCGGGGAAGTGATGTCGGTATAGACAAAGGGCTGCATCAATCAAGAACACTAGATTACTAAGGGTTACAAAGAGGACTTTGATGAGGAAATTGGAAGAGGAGACATCCTCATCATCTGTGCAACCCCATCCTTTATAATCTGGAACAGAAAAGAAAGATATATCCATATATATTTGATAATATAATACAGGCTCATATACTGTATATATACATGTGTAAGAATTTGGCTAAAATGCAACATGACAGGCCATCTTAATTGGATAAATTAAATAAATGAAATAGGCCAAGACTCAGGACATAGCTGAATATACCATGGGTTTCATTCATATCCAAACATTGTGCTCAGGACACTCCAAGATTCCCAAGATTTTAGCTAGGCTACCAACTGCGTTACCCCATGTATTCAAGGAATTCCTTCTACCAGGTACCCATTAACGGTTCCATGACATTTGCTCCTGCGACAATTGTTCCGGTCTAACTTTGCCATGTTAATCCTAAACCTAAACCTAACCCTAACCATAACCCTAACCCTAGTCCTAATCTTCACATTTTCCTGATCAAAAAACCAAATCATGACCTTGACCTTAACCTTTGACCTTTTGAGATATGGACAGCGGAGCAAATGTTGCAGGAGCAAATGTCGTTCACCAATGGTGACAGATATACAGTGAAATCTACAAATACGACACTGAGATATTAAAGGGTACCAATTTTTCCCCCTTTTTATGGGGGGGGGGTCCCATCAGTGCTTTGTCCTATTTTGTCCCATTTGTCCCATTTGTCCAATTTCCAATACATATGATTAGGTTAGAGTAAGGGTTTCTTCTCACCAGGTAGTGAATATGCTTTACAGGTCTACACAAGCTATCTATATATTCATAAGCAGGTGAAATGATTTCTCACTGAGAGTTTTTTCAGGTTCTTCACCACCTAATGTGAGAGCACACCCCCAGCGGTTAGTTTCATACTGACCAATTGTATGTAGGCCTACAGCATGACTACACAGAGGATACACCACATGACTTACCATCAGAGCAACGACAAGCATAGAACTCAATCCCATCTTGGTGATGGACTTCACAGCGACCGTGAGGACCACAGTAATCAATACATGATGTCATCATCACCCTCATTTCCAGGCTCAGATTAGCATGGCATGGGACTGGCTCTTCTGATAGACTGAAGAAAAAAAAATAACAAGGAGACATAAACAATTAACCTATTGACTACTGAATTTTCTCATTCCCATAGGCTTAAAGGGATACTTTGGTAGGCCTGCATGGGCGATTTCCGATGAGAGAGGGAAATATACTCGGAGCTTCGTGTCACTTCGATACAAGGACTTCCATCGCACGTGCTAAAACATGTGATTCATATTGGACCACCTCTGAGATAAGACTGGCTTGTGTTTTAAATTTCGCGCGGTGGGAAAGTAATCAAACATATGGAAAAGTAATTACAGAGCCAGCTCTCTGGTAGAGCCTGGGATTAGTTACGTAATCGTGGCGACAACGAGTCGCGGCAGGGCAGTGCAGAAGCGATGGCTAGACTAATCAACCAGAAGTTAACCGTGTTTTGTATTTGGAAATATTTCAGCATTACACTAAACTTGTTTGGGGGAACGAGGTTACAACCAGTTACAAGACTAAGAGCCCGGGACTGGTTAAACCCGAAGTATTCGCCGAGCTCCAGTTCGGTCAACTTCGTGCCGTCCGATCATTTATGACCTTAGTCCGACGGCCTCGCACAACGGGCGTGCTATGTGTACAAGTAAACGAGCCTTTTGCAAATTCCGCACTATTTCATTTCCCCATGAGTTCTCATTAGACTGCCCCTTTAAATACAGGTACCAGCCGGTTCCAGTAGCCAATGAGTTAAGAGGGACTTTATATGAGTAGGTAACAGTGAGCAAGCACTAGTTGTGAAGCTGCATTTTGAGAGACACTGTCCGAAAGTCATTTTGAATTGCTGAAAAACAACAAAGGGTAAGTCATGGCTCTTCACAAATTTCCACATTTATTGTTCTCATGACGAAACAATTAAAAAAATCTATTTCAAGTTCATATAGCAGACAGCATTCACTTTACATCGTGATAATTTGTGAAAATTTTGTTCACTTAATTACTTTTATTATAACCAAAACTCAAAATTGCTCACAAGAATGTATCCAGAACATCATCCCAGGTAAATATATGTAGCTTCCAACAAGCTTCATAACCGTAAGCACTTGCCTGAAGTCCTAGCTACATAATCAATCCACCTTTTTGTTTTTAGAACAAATTAATTTGACTATTAAAGGACAACTTGGTGCCATTTCAAAATCATTTGAGGCTCCTCATAACACCAGAATTTCTGATTAGTTACATAAGGTTCTCATTTGTGAAGCAAAACTTGAAGTCAAGCCAGCAAGTCAATGTAAATATCTTTTTAAAAATATAAACATACATGTGCATAATTCAAAAATGTCAATAATGCAAACTATTTATGTAAGATTCTACATGCATGACATGAGGGAAATGTAGAGAATTACCTGTTTAGTTCTGTACATGTTGCATAATGTGCAGCATACCATGTACCAGCCGATGGGAATGGATAGAAAAAAGAAGCGATGGAGTCAGCATCAATGCCTTCTGACATCATCATGTCCTCGTCACAGTCTAGGGATGTACCATTCCAAAATGGGGGTGTGTTCTTCTTTAGGCACAATGTGGATATGATATTTTGAGCCTGTGTAAATTGAAGTTAAAGAAGAAATTTGACATGCATTGTACTGTACATACCATAATTTGTAATAACATTTGACAAGCACAATACATTTTCTCAGGATGAAAAAAATATTTTGACAACAAATATTATGACTGTTAGTGTACTCCGAATAATGCTCTTAATAAAATCACTCATAAATGTACATGCCAATGGCGGAGATGTGTTACGCAATTCTATTCATCTGGGGGGGGGGATGACCTATTCTTAAGTCCCCCCCTGATCAAAAAAAATTTCCTGCATATTTCCGGCCATGGTACATGCTGCATATTTGCAAAATTCTGAGCTGATGTAGAAATTTTCAGCATAAAAGCCATCAAGCTGCATCATATATCAAGGTGTAAGTAGTTTTTACTATTAGTACTTCAAAGAAAGCTAATGCCAAAAAGTAGCCCCTTCCCCCCCCCCCAAAAAAAAAAAAAAACAACAACAACAACAACAAAAAAAAACAAAAACAAAAACAAAAACAACTGAATATTAAAACTGAATATTAAAATTTTCTATTCAGATGCATCTGTGTATTAGACTACGTTACATCAAATATATAATTCATCCGAACATGTATGATGCAAAAAGACTTCCTTTTAAAAAAGACACAGCATGGTAATCGTATTGCATTTCATTTGACTGAGGAACAAAGAATTTACTTACTGGAGATGGCATATCGATGACATTGGAATAGAGTACAACAACCCCACCAATATCATCCAAACCAAGCTTGAAGGATGCAATGAAAGGTCCATTAAGGCCTGGATAGTATAACATCTCAGTTTCATTGATCTGAGTACTGAAGAACTCCTTGGAGACATTGCCATTGAAGTAGTTAACCGACAGAGGATCTATCGCAGGACAGATGGTGATGTCAGCTGGCGCAGGACTGGTCGAAGGCACACTGGTTGTGGGGATAGGAGTGGGGGTAGGTGCAGCTGTTGTCATGTTGGTAAGGTTGTTAGTTTGAAGGGTATTATCAAGATCATTTGCTTGAAGGTCGTTGTCAAAGTCATTGACAACTGTAGTTGTGTCAAGCAGTGTGTTGAAGTCAATGGGATCTGGAAGGAGTGATGAGGTGAAATCTGCGTTCGACTCCAAGGGACTTGGTGATGAGGGCTTCACTGGAATGGCTTCTGATAGAGGATCTTGACAAACTACAAGGAAAGAAAACATCTTCATAGGTATAATTGCAATAATTTTTCTACATTGTTAAACCCTCATTCACATGTCATAGTAAACAGCAGGAGTTTTTAAGCGTACTGCCCTTCATATTCATGAATCATCACACGCAGATAAATGAGTATACAGAAGTCCTTCGTTGCACACAGCTACTTTTTTTTCATACCACTGCACTTGCCATTCATATAGGCATTAAAAAACACTGCAGTTAACCATGGCATGTATGTGAATGAGCCTAATAACAGCAGGCCAATCATTTTTAAGAATATCCCCATTAATTGAGTAGTAGTGTGATAAAAACTTCTCTCTTTATCTTTATAATAAAAATACAAGTACAAGCATGTTAACCAAGGATACATTTGACAAAAAATCTTAAAGTGAAGAGAATTAATCATAATATAACTGAAAACCTACCTACACCTTTTCATGCATGAGACGAGCTATAACCACTTCGACTGATATCATTAATGTTAAAAGTTATACATTTTCAAATATTGGCTCTAGCTTTGCAAAAACATCTTGGACACAGATGCACCACATAAAATGCATTCAATGAATTGCATGGAAATTATGCAAAGAAAATAAATGCTAACTAACTTGTGACATTGGCAGTGATATTAATGTCCACTTTCAGATGTTCATCATCAGAATACTTGGTGACATTGAGATAATACCAAGTATCTCTCATAGCTGGAGATACATCCAGAGAGCACCCAGAGAAGTTGGCTTTGTCATGTTGACAGAGGATAAAGGAAGACTCTGCGTCTGGTAATCTCTCCGGCTGGACGAACATCTCCACAGGACAGAGGCCCTGTAGGGACTTGTTAGATGACCAGGCTGAACATTCCTCTATGTAGAAGGACACAGCAGCCATGTTGGATTCAACATAGAATCTGTAACAAGTGATAGAAACAATTCAAATGTTATCAACACACACTGAATCAAATCAGAAATGCACTTTTGTTGAACCTTGGGGAACTTCAAAGTCTTCAACCTTCAATGGCTTTGATGCATATTTGATTTGATTTGATTTTGATTTGATTTTGATTTTATTCAGATTCCACATTTACAATGAAATTACAACAATATGCACAAATTACAAACACTGCAAAAACAGAGAAAACATGGATATGACATAGAAAGGTGACAAAAGGATGTGTGGAGGGATCTACTAAAAATCTTAGCTTGTGTGATGTAGACCCCCTAATGGAATAATGATACAATAATATAGGTTTTTCAAAAAATGAATTTCGTTTAATTAATCAAAGTAATTGTTTGAGCAGGGATGCCACTTAGAATTGATATGAAAGCCTGAAAATAAGTTGCTTGGGCCTGAATTCAGGCTTTTGCCTGAAAAGTGGCATCCCTGTTTGAGAGGGAGAAATCAAATAGATCATATCAAATAGATTCCTGGAAAACATGAAATAAACAAGTAATGCAACATATGTATGTCCATGTTTACCAATTTACAAACATTTTATGTGTGATCGAAAGATCTTACCCTGTTTACCTTCAATTCTCTACTGGTAACAGAAGCAAGAACTTTTTCATAGTGTCTTTATTTGTAAGAACCAGCAAAAATTTTTCATGAAATTAAAGGAAAACTTGTTCAAAGTGTTGTGTGCAGCAAGGAAAAACATTTTTTCTAGATGACGTTTTGTCAAAGGGATATACAAAATAAGGCATACTGAAAGAGGACAAAGTCATGTTTTAAACCTATATATAGTCTTTCAACGGTAACTTTAAACATGTTTTACGCAAGATCTATACACAATTCCCTCACAAGAGAAAAGTTCTATTTCAAGTGTTGAAATATCATTTAAAGAAATATAATTCCTGCTTCTTTTCAACTTCAAATATAATGTCCACAAAACATTATTGGATTAAACTACAGGATGAACCATCTTCAAAGTGAGCTTACTTGTATAAGACATTCCTAGATCCTACATCAAGGGTGACCGCTGTGGTGCCTGTACTGCCAAGTGTTTCTAAGTGGGTTACTCTTTTATAGACCATCATGGAATTAGCAAAGTAGTGACAGGTTACAGACAAGCCCTGTAGGAACAAAGACAACAAAGGAAAGATGCAAACATGTTTTCAAAGTACATCTTCTCTAACCATTTCATACTTCCATCATACTCCACAGTTACACATTTAAAATGAAAAGGACCCACATCCTGTTCTCTCTGAACTCCAGCTGGAAGGTCAAAAGCATGCATATTCCCTGGGATTTATGCAGGGCCTTTTTAATGTTTTGAGCCTTCTTTAAGCTTTCTGAGAGTCTCAAATTACATGTAAGTCATATTTTAAAACAAAAATTAAGGGGATTATAATCATTCTAAAATTCCTTTTGTTTTTTATCATAAACATTTGGCAGGCGACATGTTTTGGGGTCATCAAAAGCATGCATAGTCCCTGGGATTTATAAGGGGTCTTTTTGACTAGTTGAAGTTTCATTTAAGTCACATCTTTCATAATTTCAATTGAATTATGGGGAATTAAAATCATTTAAAAATTCCTGTTTTTGCATGTGAAACTATGGCAGCTGGAAGGCTAAAAGCATGCATAGTCGCTGGGATTTATGAGGGAACTATTCCCTTTTTTAGTTTTTATTAAGCTTTTTTTCAGTCTCAAATGACATTAAAGTCACATTTGCAATAAATTCAAGGTAATAAAGAGTAAGTACTATAATTATTCTTCAAATCCATGTTTTTAAGTGTTAACCCTATGGCAGATGAGTCTGTCAAAAAGTACGCATAGTCCCAGGGATTTATAGTGCCATTTATTGAAAATAAAGGTTCAAGAAATGATTTTTTTGAACTATCCATCCTTCCTCTCATGCAAAAATCAGGACTTTAAAAAGATAGAGAAAGATGCGAAATATCAAGAAAAGATGAGACATCTTTTTACGTGTTATATCTATGGCGAACGCATCTTTCCTAGCTTTTTTAAACACAGCACTTTACGCTTGCCAAATGTACTACGGAAGTACGTGAGAGTAATTTGTCTTGACACTATTAAAAGTCTTTGGTAAAACATACTGCTTGCTGTATCTTGTTGTCTTCTTTCTTGCGGTAGACCACTATAAACCAATCTCCTGGACGAACTCTAGAGGATTCCAGTATGAGGGATGTGCTTCCTTTAGGGATGGCAAAGGTGAGAGCCTCTCCATTGCCACGTACGACTGTATTTTTGGGAAAGCTGGTGTTGTATGGGTTAATGATGGGTAGCCTACCAGACTCTATCGCTCTGTTTTCAAAAGAACGTGATAAGAATTAAGAAGAAATAGAGTAAAAATTAAAATTAAAAAGGTCTTGATTGGACTGTGTACCACTGCCATGCATGATAATTTTATCATGGGGAAATATTGGAGATATTACACCCCATCACCCCCTCGAGTACTGGTCACATGATTATTTCTGTAGTACCGGTACATAAGAATTGGTCTATAGCGTGAGGCTCTGGAATGATCAAAATGATAAGAAAATTGACTCTATTCATGTAGATCTTGCAAAAAATCACATGTACTGCATACAGAAAATCAGAAATAGGTATGAGTACATGCACATGTAGCACGAATTATGGTCCAAACTTTTCAGCATTTTCTTGTCATATTTCCAAATATGAGGGTATTTGAAGAGCAATCCTTTTCAAGTGACATTTCTACCAAAATATTCTTCCAGACTGACATAAAAAGAATAAGAAAGCTCACAAATAAATGTGTCACCTTTACCAGAACTCAATCTTCTCTTTAATAGAGAGAATGATTCTTTAACCCTTTCAGGACAGGAATTATTTAAGGGCTAAATTGATCACATTTTGTTCTTCAAATTGGCAACAATAATATTTTTCTTTTAGTGCTACATGGTTCTAATAAGGTGTAATATCTTTGAAAATAATACACATGGTTAGGAATTTTGTCGAAAAGTTGAAAAAATTGCCAATTTGGATAAAAAATAAGGATTTTGAATCTCTCAATGTGTTGCCAATTTAAGGATTTTAAAACTTATTCTCCTATTCAAAATTCCTGGCATCAAACGCAATATGGTCATGCAATAAAAATGGACATAGTGTGTGCAGAAAATTTTGCTCTTTCTACTCGTGCATCTGGTATATTTTTTAGAGCTCTGGATCAAAAGTTATTGAGCCAAACCACAAAATGTGGTCAATTGTCTCGAAAGGGTTAATCAATACGTAAGTTTGGCTGAGTCACATAAAGACGTACTTTCCTTCCCCTTTTCACTTCCTTGAACATGAACTTCAACTATATTGCCACTCTCAAAGGAACAATGTGAGAACATTAATCAGTTTTTCCCTCTACAGCATCAAACATACATGTACATATGACAGGGAAATCTATCTCACAAAATTTTCTATGAATACATGAGTGTTTTATTCATTATTGAGTAATAATCCTCCATCTTTAAATCTCTGTGGTACTGAACAATATGATATACAGAGTAAGCTCTCAGACTAGTCTTCATCTTAGGTCATATATACCATCCCCCACCTCACCCCCCCCCCCCATCCCCCCCCCCCAAAAAAAAAAAAACCAGGGCTACATGTAGGATACAGGATGTATTGTAGTAGTTCAAAGGTAAATTCACCAGAACCTCAATGGTTCTCATTTTTCAAAAGAAACATTGAACATGAAAGAGCAAGTCAACGAAAGGTGTCTTTATAATATGCCACATATATGACTTTTATCCATTTACTGCGTCAAATACTAAAAGATCTCTGAATACGACCAGTCACCAATGGTACTGATTAAAAAACAGATCAATTAGTCAATGGCCATATCAAGAGATTTTCATTTTTGGATGAAAAGAACACAAAAAAATAATGGCCTATGGGACACACTGAAAAAAAATTACAGACACAAAAAAACAAAGAAATATTAGGAAACCTAACCCTAGTAAAGTAAGTTCCTAATGCATAGTGTACACTTTACATATAGACAGTCAACCAAATTATTTCATCCTTTTGTTAAAATGCAGAGAGCAACAATGACTTAATCTGCAGATTCCACACTGTGGTATTTTTTTCCTGATAGCCTTCTGGACATGTAGCATCAAATTAATTACTTTTTCCACATACAGACTGTAGAATGTACCATGAAAATACATATCATACAGCAATGGGCACTATGCAAACGTTTAATGGTTCATAAACAAATACGTTTAACCTTGGACATGTATTGTAAGGCCTATATTTGCTTCACATTAATGTACAATACCCTTATTCTGAGGTTATCATTTACAGTGTACTTTGTGCTCACAAAAAGCACTTGGAGAAAAATTTACTCTTCATACTTTGCACTTTAAACCATACTCCCAGACATAAGATCATATTACAATTTACAAACTTTAAAATGTTAATCCCTGACGGTAGCCTAAATGTATTAAATGTTAATTCCTCCTAATCTACAGAATGCAGTGTTTTTGCCAAATGGCTGACAAACATGAGTCACAGAGTTCTACTCAAGTTCACATGATGTAACACTAGGATGTGTGACTGTGTGGTATGTGCCATATGATATCCCTTAAAGGGTACCAATTAACTATTTCATTCTGTATGCTAGGGTTCCGTACCTCTATGTATTCAAAATAGGAGCTTCTAATGATCCTCCTTTAAAGAGATATTGCAACTTTAACTACATTGACACACCCGTACGTACGCACTCATGTGTAAAAGGGTGCTCAGGGAACCTATATACATGTAAGTCCAACTTACATGTGGCCCTGAATCTTGGGTTTTATGCATATCTTCATGTTATTCTTTATTTTCTCCATACACTCCTTAAACCAGTGACCCATAGAATGCCATATCAACTTTTTGGGGTTGATTTTATACTAGCTGTGCTGCCTGTACACAAACTATTTTTGAGGTGATTGGTACCCTTTAAAAATGGGAATGTGGTAAGAAGTATTATCCATATAATGAATGAATGATTACACCATGGTCAATATTCTGTGTACAATATGTTCCCCATGGTACACTGGACAGGAGTAGGCAAATTATATGGACAATTTATGTTCGTGCTTGGTGCTTATTTTCATGGCAATTTTTGTAACAAATTCTTTACCTCCTCCTAAAACTACCTCAACCAAAGTATCTTTCTTGATATAAATTTGGTCAAATAAAACGTGTTTATATACATAATTTACATATTCGCATGCGCATTTAGCAATTTTACATGAGTACGAAACTGAAACAGAATACAAGAAACATTAATTGACAATACTTTTTGAAAGAAGATATTAAATGGATTAGTGCAAAGGCCCAAACAATCTATGGGCTCATATGAGTCAGTAGCAAGGAAAGAGTGAATATCTGTTATATATGTACATGTACATTGTAGCTGTGGCCTACTCATCATATCCATTATGCATGTACCTTCATGTGAGGAGTTTTCAATGATCTTTCTAGTTTAATAGTAAACACAGAATCATTGGTTGTCACTCACTATTCCCAAATTATATCAGACTGAGCAACCATCTCTAAAAACAAGGTGTGAAGACAGAATATTTTCCTTTAGTGTCTGTGTGCAAGTGACATGACAGTGTCGGTTCCATGACATTTGCTCCTGCAACAATTGCTCGGGTCTAACTTTGCCATGTTAATCCTAAACCTAAACCTAACCCTAACCCTAATCCTAACCCTAATCCTAATTTTCACATTGTCCTGAACAAAAAAACAAATCATGACATTGACCTTAACCTTTGAACTTTCGAGATATGGACAGCGGAGCAAATGTTGCAGGAGCAAATGTTGTTCACCAATGGTGACAGATATACAGTGAAATCTACAAATACGACACTGAGATATTAAAGGGTACCAATCACCAAAAATATTCTACTCTGTATGTTAGAGGTTCCATGTTGTTCTACTATACATTCAAAATATGGGCTTCAAATATTACTACTATAAAGAGATATTGCAATTTTTATTACACTCTCTATAAGCATAAAAGCGACTTGTGAGTAGACTAGTTGATGCACCTGTACGCGCTTGCCAAGATAATGGCTCGCGTGGAACCAAACTCCGAGTTGGGTTCCATGCGAGCACCTTAATGTTACTCTTTATTTCCTTCATACTTCTAAACTGCTGTTGACAATGTCAGACAAAGCTCTTTGAGGTTAATTTGATACTTTCTAACGGTATACAATTTTTTTTTTTCGATTCTAGGACAACTACCCCCTAGACAACTACCCCCCCCCCCCCCGGACAACTACCCCCCGTAAAACCACCCCCTGGACGACTACCCCCCTAGGACATCTACCCCCCAGGACAACTACCCCCCAGGACAATTACCCCCCGGACAACTACCCCCCGAACAACTACCCCCCCAGGACAATTACCCCCAGGACAATTTTTCCGGGGGTAGCTGTCCAGGGGGTAGTTGTTCGGGGGGTAGTTGTCCGGGGGGTAATTGTCCTGGGGGGTAGTTGTCCTGGGGGGTAATTATCCTGGGGGGTAGTTGTCCTGGGGGGGTAGTTGTCCTAGGGGGTAGTTGTCCTGGGGGGTAGTTGTCCTAGGGGGGGTAGTCGTCCAGGGGTGGTTTTCCGGGGGGTGGTTGTCCGGGGGGGTAATTGTCCAGGGGGTAGTTGTCCGGATACGTTTTTTTTTCAGGTGGTTGGTACACTTTAAGTACAACACAAATTGTAGACACAGTCTTTGTACAAATATTGATAGAGGAAAAGCTAATCTTGAGAATAGCTGTACAGCCTGTACTTGAAATGATAAGTGTAGGATTAAAACAGAATAAGAAATAAATTTCATCCTAATATTTTTTTTTACCAGTTCATCAATTATCACACATTTCTTTTACTTCATGAATAAAAAACTATATTTCTAGCCTAGATCTAGACTTAAGCTTTATGCATTAATACTTATTTGAATTTGGGCAAATTACAGGTGACCAGAATATGAATATTAGCTAATTAAGATATCATATTATTATACATGTCCTTACACTGTTTTTCGTGAGGAAAAAAATTCTGAAAAACAGGAAAAATTTTCTTGTTTAGAGTTGGTGAAGTTAATGAAAAGTGTACTTACACACTGATTGCTACATCAGCACAGTCATCAGGATGATTCATTATCTTATTGACGTACCACTTGGCATGGGTCACATGACTTGGTAATCGGAACCTGAAGAGGGCGACATTGCCATAACTATCATATTCCCTCAGCAGCTTCAGATTGTATAACTGTTCTCCTCTTGTTAATTCTGAGAGGAAAAAGATAAAAGTAAAACATGTTTGTTTGTAATTGTGCCAAAAGAACTGTCTCCTACAATGCTTAAATTTGAGTTACATGTACGTTGCATTCATACATACACCATTTGGGGGGGGGGCCAAGAATTACGTTTTTTTAAGCACTCATGCATTTTTTTTGTCAGTCCTAAATAGAGTTCCGAAGTGCTGACGTCATATTCACTCATCGTAAACAACAGAGCCTGCGCATGAGGTTCACCGCGAAGTCATTCAAGCAAAGGGCTGGCGCAGGGCAATTTCAGTCTTTGGCGCTGGTGTGATCACCACGCCATTGTTTAGCACAAAATTGTTTGCAACTAGCAACCTTGACAACTTGGCAGGTATGACGTCATACTTTGGTACTCTAATCATGACTGAGATGATGAGATCACCAATTTTAAATCATGATTTAGCCAGAATCATGGGCTGGAATTCACAAAGGTGGTTTCAATTCAGACCACAGTTTACGCAGATTTCTTGGTATAAATATGCTTGATTTAGCACATACACTTAAAAAGATCCAATAATGAATGCACACCGGTCATGCGTGGTTGGCAGAAGAGCTAAATTCAGGCTAGTTGCCATGGTTTAGACCATGATTTATGTAAATTCAGACCATGGTTTATTTAAATTAATTTAAATACATGTAAACCATGGTGTGACAAGGGCGGATCCAGGTTTTAAAAAAAGGGGGGGTCCAAAGGGTGAGAAGTTATCATTTTGGCAAACGCAAGCGCCGAAGGCGCTAAGCGCCTCTATAGACATATATATATATATATATATATATTGCCTGTTTGACTATTTTAATGTTGAAATATAGTTGGGCGCGCAGAGCGCGCCACAAAAATTTGATAATACGAGCCTGAAAATGTCTTAGTTTGTACTGAAATTACATTTAATCTATTAATATTACATGGAATTATTGTTTATTTGAGATGGAAAATACATATATAATGATTGCAAATTACCATCTTTTATCAAAAAGTGCGGGTATATTTGTACAGGCCACCCCCCCCCCCCCCCCCCCCCCCCCCCCCCCCCCCCCCCCCCCCGTACAACACAAACAGTCCAGTGAGACAAATAAAAATAAAATCTGGAGATTTATTACTTGAGATTGGTTCTTCAATGTTGAAGTACTATGTTGATAACCTAGGAATTGGGTGTGCGCATGCTGTACAAACACACTTAGTAAATTTTAGTGATACATGTACACAAATACAGCAATGAAGAATTATTCACTAAATATCATCTATATTATCTCCTCCCATCCCTGAGATAACAATTCGCAAGTGTTTACATCATCACGAGTTATAAATCACAAATCACAGAAGAACACAAAAAAGGGAAAGTTCCTTAGATTCAGGAGTTCACAATCAAGGCCGATCAACAACAGTACCAATACCAGTTTTGCTGAAAATTCACAGGATTTAACAATCAACCACAGCATCTACTCATTAGGCAAAATAAATAAGTTTTGTATCACAAAACTAGTCATGGTGCAATGTATCAGATTCAAGCGTTCCCAATCAACAACAAGAAAAAATATATCAAAAGTCCTCGGAGAAAACAAACCTCCTCCCCCCCCCCCCCCCGAGCACCTGTCATTACCTTTGAATTTCGTGACTTTGACCTTTTGTGTGACTTTAAGTCTTGACCTTCACAACTTTAACCTTTATATGGACACATGAAGTTCACTTCTTGCGATGTACAACCATAGGGTAGGTGTAGGGAATACCAGACCCTTAAGCACGTTTGCATAATTTGCATAAACATGAACACAGACACACACTAGTAAGGTTTACCAATGCTTTCAGCAACTCTTTTTATTTCTCAGGGTACCGAAATAATGACAAAAATTTGTTTACCTAATGAAATAATCTCCTTAATGACGTCATAGGTAAATGGTCCATTATTCCCTACCCATGAAAGTAATACAAGACCGCTACATTTTCAACCGAAATCTCAAATATTTGTTGAGGAAAATGATATTTCGTTGGAAATGTAAATACCAATAAAGAATTGTTTTTTGGAGAGTATGTTTTGGTTTCATCAAAATCTGTTGCAATTTTAACCAAAAATTTTATAGCATTTATCATCGGATAAATTTAATTACCATTTAAACGGCATTCAACATGTTCAATGTGCCGTTACTTTTGCCTCCGGCAACTTTACGTTTTGTTGTTGATGATTTTAAGTACATCAATACTGAACAATTGACAATGATAATTTTAAAGATTACAGAGAGTTGTAAAATGACATTGAAATACGTCTTAAAAAGAAAGATGTAAAATGACGTTAAAACAACTTAACACATCCAACCAAACTCTAGTAATCTCGCGGCCGAACGGAGCGAACGGGCCCGCCCGGCCCGTGCCCCGGCCACGGCGGGGATGCATGTCCCCACTACCAGTGGCGGCACCAGGATTTTTAAAGTGGGGGGGCAAATGGGGGGCAAAAGAAAATGTTGGGGGGCAAGGGCGGACAAAAAAAATTTTGACACTTTTTGTAGTGAAAATGTACAGAATATTCGGCTATAAACCTACCCAGATATGAGGACATTTTGAGCATCTAGCTGAACTGCCCGATTATAAAGAGGTGTTAGTTATATACGTAGTAAAAATGTACAGAAATTACATATTCGGCTATAAAACTACCCCAATATGCATGAGGACATTTGAGCATCTTGCTGCCCGATTATGAGGTGGTAGTTATTTATTGCGAACACTTTTTGTCGTGAAAATGTACAGAAATTATATATTCGGCTATGAAACTACCCAGATATGAGGACATTTGAGCATCTTGCTGCCTGATAATAAGGTGGTAGTTATACATTGCGAACGGGCAAAAATTTTGAAACTTTTTGTGGTGAAAATGTACAGAAATGATTATTTGGCTATAAAACTACCCCAATATGAGGAAATTTGATCATCTCACGGCCTGATTATGTGGTGGGAGTTATAGGCCTGTATTGCGAGCGAGCGAAGCGAGCGAGCAAAAATTTTGACACTATTATAGTGGAAATGTACAGAAATTATTCAGCTATAAAACTACCCAAATATGAGGATATTTACACGAGCTGAGCGAACAAATTTGCCACATGCCCCCCCCCACCTTGATGCCGCCACTGCTTTCCAAGTTTCCGTTTTCTTTCTTTTTCCTTCTTTTCTCCATTCCTTTTTCACTTTTTTCTTTCCTTTTCTTTTCTTTTTCATTTTCCACCCTTTTATTTTTTTTTCACCCCGAAAATTATTGGGGGGGCAACTGGGGGGGGGGGGCAAAGCTTCTGACTGGGGGGGCAAATGCCCCCCATGCCCCCCCCCCCCCCCCCTTGGTGCCGCCACTGCCCACTACTTAATCAACTGCACTAGCGCCGAAAGTTTTTATCAATTAACCTGCAGCAGAGCTGCATTTATATATTTGGGCCAAGCAAAAATTATTTACCTATATGGATACTTGTGCTTTGGTATTGTCTAGAATGACGAGTTGCCTCGAATGAGTGACTTGAAGTTGAATGATGCCGCGTGCAGCCTGCCTCCTCGAGGGTTGCAAGCATAGTTGCAAGACAGCGTACGTACGATCAAAAGTCGCATGCATAAACCTATGCGTGCCGCGCCGCATATCTGATCTGGCATGGCAGTACAGTACTTAGGCCTACTTTGCGACGGAGAATGAAACAATGGGTAATGAATAGGGCCTACGCAGTATCTTGCATGATCAGGTCGGCAGAATTTCTGGGGGGGGGGGAAGAAAAAAAACGCCAAGAAAGACGGCGCCAAGTAAAAAAAAAAAAAAAAAACGGCGCCAAAAAGGGGGGGTCCGGACCCCCGCGACCCCCCCTCTGGATCCGCCTATGTGTGAACCATGGCAACTAGTGTGAATTTAGCTCTTTTGCCAACCACACGCGACCGGCGCGCGTTCATTATTGGATCTTTTTAAGTGTATGTGGCTATGTGCTAAATCAAGCATATTTATACCACGAAATATGCATAAACCATGGTCTAAATTGAAACCACGTTTGTGAATTCCGGCCATGGTTTCTGAAGCGCATGAATGCTACCAAGATCTCAATAATATTTCAATGACATCACAATCTGCTTCTGGTTCCAGTACAAATAACATGCACCCTTCTAAGTGTAGGAGAAAATCAAAGAAAACATGAAGAATGATTTTTAAAAAGATGAAATAAGGAGGGGGGAAAAAACAGAAAGAGATGATACAAGAAGTAAGATGAGAAGGTGATGATTAGAAGGGATAGCTTCAACGTGTTGTTTGGCACTCTTCATTAACCCAGTCATAAATCACAGTGATTGAAACTATCCAGAAGAGAGCACTGAGGATGATACTTCGTGCTCAGTATGAATTGTACGATCAAGCATTATTCATATGTAACATGGTTTCATTACAGTCTCGCCGAGATCAATTGTGCAGCAAGTTTGCCGCTCAGTTGTTCAAAAGCTTTTGTGATTAGCTCCCAGCAGCGAGGTCATCTCGTCAGTAACTCAGGAACAGTAAAAAAACTGATAGAAATCAGATGTAGAACAGAATGCTACCGGAAAAGTGCAATACCCTACATTGCCCGATTACTGAACACTAATGTTGATCTTTCATAGATCAAAATACATTTGCTAATTGAAATTGTCATTGTACCAATTATTGTAGCAGTTGCTATTGAGAAAAGAAATTTAATTTGTAGTTCCTTTAATGTTTTCTTTGTGTTATACATATTTTATGATTTTTGAGTGCTTCTGATGAATCGCTATTTGGTAACTTTTTAAAATTCAATTTTGAATTTTGATTATAATCTGTTATTAATTACTTTAATTCCAAGTCATAGATATTCCTTTCAATGTACACTATACTCTAACGTGTCATATCAGTTGTATTTAGGCATTCAAAACAAAACATTTGAAGGCTTTTGAAGGTTCTTGATGTGTTTTTTATTGAGCAACCTTGTTTTGCTTTCCTTCCTGCTCTCTTACTAAAATTTTAATTTAAGGGTAATGCGTTGAAAAAAAGACACTTGGTATTGCTTTCAACATAAATTGCTTTATTTCAATTTCATTAAATAATCCTTGTAGAAATTGTGTGATGTAATTTTAGTTGAAATATCTGAAGGCATTTTAAACTAATCGGTCATTATACATTGTCTTTTTGTTTACTCTGTAAAAACCCAAGCAGGTCGTATCATTTCTAAAATGTATAAAATGTAAAGATAGGTTAAAAGAATTATAGACTTTCAATTGTTAGAGCCAAACTTATAATTTATTGACATCTTTTTTGGTAAATTATTTGTAAGGACCTACGATCGATGAACAGGCATTCGTCCTATATCATCGTGGGATTAAAGTAAAGTAAGTAAAACAAAACAAAAACATAAGGAAAGATGCAAGAGAAGGCAAAAGAAACAAAAATTAAAAATGCATAGGAATTGATAGAAGAAAAGATGAAAGGAGAAATAATTGAAAACACATTAAATACAAAATAATTACAAGTCCTACACACATCATGGCGAAACTAATTATGAATTGAGAATCGCTCCTCTCTTTCAGTTTCACTATCATGACTATTAATTATAAAGGGATCATCCAGTTATCTTCAGATAAGCTTGTACATGTATAAGTGGGGGTCATCGAACTCAAACTCAAAGTAGCCTACTCAAAGGGAGTTCTTATCTTCTAAAACTATAGCATAAGACATGAACATTTAAACACTTCAAATGCAACAACATTACCAGTGAGCTCAATATTATAATAAATCACAAATTAAAAGACGAGACTAAAGTCAAAGACGAACTAGATCTAGATAGACAAAGAAAGATAAATAAAAAATATCACAAACGCATATTATGGTTTGTGGGTCTAAAGACATGCCAAAGTCAGCAACTGGCTGGTAGATATTCATCACTTACCCGAACAATTCACATGATGAGTCCCGCTGATAATTATCAAAATGCTAAATAAACATTTCAATAAATCTAGTGATAATAGAGTTCCTATAATGGACTTCCTTTTCGCAGTACATCCGCATCCTGTCGGCATTTCCATGGTTTTAATGGTACGGTGTCGTCTTCTCAGATGTTCCAACAACATGCAAAATATTCCAATTCCAGATTCAGCTAGCTATATTTTTAGTGTGTGCATTCATTCAGAGAGCTAGCTGGTATGACGTGCATAAAATAAATATAACATGCGCACACAGCGTCATAATCCCACACTATACAAGACGAACAAATTCCATTTCATTGAAGTTACATCCCACACGTTGCTGTCCAAAGCAACAGGAACTTAATATGGATGATTTCATCCTGACTGCAGCATGGTCAAGGAATTATTCATGTAATGTTTATTTTCGTATTAAAAAAAAAAGCGTGCAAACTATATATGAAAAACTTTGAAAGAAAAAAAAACAAAAAAAACGTCATGTATAGGCCTCTCTATAGGCTAGAGTAGTAGAGGTGTAATCTACCCGAACTACATTCCTTCTCAAAACCCTAATTTAGTTTTGTTATCAAAAGTGTTTTTTTTAATGCGTTAAAAAATAAAAAATGCTTACATTTTTTTCAAACAATATCAGTTAAAAAGTTTAATAAGGAATTCACTGAAGTATCAAGCTACAAGCAAACCTCAATGGCTTGGAGAGTTTCTCAAGGCTTCTCTTTTTTTTTAGCTTTGATGAAAAAAAAAAGAAAAGCCTTCTGAGCATCAAAAGCATGTTTCCACCTCCTCTGGAATGGAGCTTCAATTCAAATCAACCACATGCATCTTGTCAAAGTGATTTCTACATTTTATTTGTATCTGAGATATGTTGCGACTGAACGTATAGATTTGATTGTGACGTCACAATTAAAGGCCAGCTCGAAACTTTCGATTGTTTTCGGCAGATAATGACGTAATAAAAGGAACGCGCTTCAGATGCGCGGCGCGTTCTCAAGCGCGCACTTCCGCTTTTTGTCAACAAACGCGCAATGCATGACGGTGAAATTTCAAGAAAGATTGTACCATTTATACTATACTGCATTACTGTACTCTGTTGTTCGGAATATACATTGTATTTCAGCCTTCTCTCACCATTTAATCTTGCATTATAGGGTGTCTGCCTATCGATATTTAATTACTCAAACCGCAAATTTACTGGATATAGTTACAAATAGACCTTTTCGTTGCCCGGATATTAGCCTTAGGTAACAAATGCCCAAATATTGTTCATTTAACCCTTTCAAGACAATTGACCACATTTTGTGGTTTGGCTCAATAACTGTTGATTCAGAGCTCTAAAAATATACCAGATGCATGAGTAAAAAAGGCAAAATTTTCTGCGCACACTATACATGTCCATTTTTGTTTCATGACCATATTGCTTTTGATGTTAGAAATTTTATAAACAAGAATAAGCTTTGAATTCCTTAAATTGGCAACACATTGACATGTTAAAAATCATTGTTGTTTTTTTTTAATCAAAATTGGCAATTTTTTCAACTTTCTTACATATTTCTAACCATGTGTATTGTTTTCAAAGACATTACGCCTTATTAGAACCATGTAGCACTAAAAGAAAAATATTAATGTAGCCAATTTGAAGAATAAAATGTGATCAGTTTAGCCCTTGAATAATTCTTGTCCTGAAAGGGTTAAAAATACTGGGGGCGAGAAGGGGAGGGGGGCGAGAAGGCAGGCCCAAGCCTCTTTGCCCCATACGTCTCGATCTGGTTGTTCGGAACTAAATGAAAAAAAAAATGAAATGTCATCCAATATTATTGGAAGGCAGGGTAACCTAGATTTTTTTTTTAATTACAAGGAGAGAGTGAAACGAGTAAGCCAGTAGTCCTAATATAAAAAAAAGTTTGTTTTTTTTTTATTTAAGTATTGTCAGATAATGTAGATCTATAAAGATATTTTTGTTCTTTGGAATTAAGTGTAAATATAGCAAATTATTATCAGCATCAGATATATGAGCTGTGGTTTTACGAAATTGTATTCCCCTCATCTTTGGTGCAAACTGGGCAAAGAGAGTAATATTTCTCGTATCATCCTTTTCATGAAAGCCTATGGACTCAGTATACAACCGGGCAAGGGTTAGGTACATAGTGTTTGGTCCAGGGTAAAAGTATTGTGAGTGGAGCGATTGCAGCCGGAGCAACAACCACGCCCCCCCCCCCCCCCCCCCCCCCTTGGCCTTGGCTACTAATATATCTTTGAAGGAGTACCAAAATGGCAACTTGATCAGCGCTGGCGGCTTCAGACCCCTTCTGTACATGTAGCACGTTGGTCAACTATCCAGTGACATAGATCGGTGGTATTGCCAGTTGTGGAGTTATGCTCGTAGTCCGGTTGTAATTGTTTGAAGAATAAGATCCTGTAAGAACCGTTTGCACTTTCTGTCATAATGTCAGCACCAGGATCAAGTGCCAATCAAGGTGATTGCAAAATTGATAGTTTGATAACGTACACTGTAATATGTAAAATATGGATATTATTTGATGCTGTTTAATTCGTGTAATCCCGTGTGTTCATTTTCATGTCTATTTGATAATGTGAACAGGTGAAAGAGCGAGTTACCTATCTAGGGAAGGGGTCGGGCTAACTCGGCACTAGGGCGAACTCGGCACTGCGCGGTGAATATATTTCGAGAGTTGAATTCCACGTTACGCACCGTACCCCTTTTTAGCCTTAAATTTCATGTTTTGCATAATTTTACTTCTTGAAATTGTCAACATTACTTCTTTGCTAATCATTTTACACATTGATATCAAATAATTTGAATTGAAGTGTTTTGAAATATGTAATTAAATGCGAAATTCAACACAAGTGTTTGCGATCATTTTAACTCTCTAGGCTCACTCCGCGGCGATTTTCCGCCAAGGCCGAGTTCGCCCTAGTGCCGTGTTAGCCCGCATCCCTAGGGAAGATACTGAACGCAGGCACTAGGCCTCTGTATAAGTGTATTCAGTTCTAAGTTCTTCTTCCTTTTTAAGATGGCTGGATCATTTCCTGGTGCAGGCGACTCATAGTCGTACTTAATCGGCTCACTTTTCCAGCACCTATCTAATGCTACTTCAAAACTGTGCACACTCGGGGCAGTAATGGTGTCGTGAGAGAGATTATTCCATGGTTTACGTATTCGTACATAAAAAGAATTTTTGTACCTCTGAGTTTTGGTCCTAGGAATAAACAGTTTCTTACTATGCCCTCTTGTCTGATCTCTGGATTGTAATACAAGATTTGGTGTTACATCAGAATCGTATTTATTAAAAATATTGTACAATTGTACTCATTTCTTTCCAACAACTCATTCCAATTCGATTAGATAAATCATTTTAGACAGTAGAAATCTCCGATGTATTTTTCATAAATGAATATTGCCGGGGAAGGTTGAGGGTGACCTTCACATTTATGTCCTGCGGAAAAGGCAAGATTAAGAATAAGAGTGAAACGTTAAATAAAAATTAAAATCAAACTACATGTATATGAAAAGGAAAAAAAAAAAAGAATCACGCTCCACTTTAGATTTAAGTCTTGAATGTTGACTTATGAAAAGTTTATACACTTCAAAACAAGAAAATTTTGCATACATGAAACTTTTGTTGGTCAACATTCACAAACGTTTTACAATGCGAAATATAATTAAAGTCAGCGCTAATGCCCTTTCGTATCCAGCCTGCACCTCCAGTTTTAGTGAACGAATTTGCGTCAAAATTTTACAGAATAATCACCAACATGTATCGCATCTGTCACCTGAATTTGAATCACATCAGACAGAAGGAGCCCTCCATTACGGCTTCGATTTATGCAAAATATCCTAGGCACTATATGGTATCCTACATAATAATAATAATAGTAATAACAATAATAATGGTAATAATTATAATATTTGGCAATGTCTGAGTGTGAACAAAGATTTTAAGCTCCTCGTTACGTGTATGTAGGATACCATATAGCGCCTAGGATATTTTGCATAAATTTTGATTGCTAGCTTCAGTTTAAGAGTATCGAGCACGAAGCACACAGCAGAGAGACTGTACTGAGCGACGACACCGACATCGAAGCCGTAATGGAGGGTTCCCTCTGTCCGATGTGATTCAAATTCAGGTGAAAGATGCAATACATGTTGGTGATTATTCTGTGAAATTGTGACGAAAATTTGTTTACTAAAACTGGAGATGCGGGCTGGATACAAAAGTGCATTAGTGCCTTAAAATCAGTCAATGTCTACAGCATGAAATAGATCTAGATCCATCTACAATAACCTCGCATATTTGTGAGTGGATCTAGATCTATTTATTATTTGCAATTTGTGAACATTTCGAATATTGATTGTCTTGTCTTGTCGAAGATGCCCACAAATCAATGTGCTCATTATTATGGCACTAAAAAAAAATGCATCATATAGAACTAAATTTAACAATTTACAAAAGTGTAATGTTGAGAAAGTTTCTGGTCTTGAAGTAAGCTTGGGGGCAACCAAGAAGAGTCATGCTAAGCATTATGAATAATTATGGATGCAAACTTTGCTTTTAAGTTCAATTCAATTCACTTTATTTTCCCACAAATTGAATGAAAGGTACAAAACAACAAGAACGGGTGTAGGATGGGGGTTGTGTGTCCTGACACTTAACAAAAATAAAGCTGTCATGTTTGCCTAACCACCATGAATTTCTGTTTGTCTTTTAATATTTTCCAACATAAGCCTTTAAAAAATCCTTAAAGGGCAAGTCCACCCTGATTACAAGTTGGCTTTAAATAAAGCTGAAAATCAAAGAAACTGATCAGTGAAGGTTTTAGCAAAATGCGATAAGAAATAAGAAAGTTATGAACTTTTGAAATTGTTATCAATCCAGCACAAATTGGCAACTCCCTAACATATCTTGCGAGCTCCTCTCCCATTTGCTCTGTACCCCCAAACTCATTAGTTTCCATTTTCTCTAAAGAAAATATCCAATCATACATGTACATGCCCCTTAAAGATAAAGTTGAGTTCTGGTCATGAGATTGAACTGTGAAAGAAACTGTCTCAAAGCAATTGGGAAAAGTTGATTATATAGCAAATAAGAATTGGTGTATGCTGTAAGGTTTTAGAATCACCAGAATGATAAGAAATTGACTCAATCCTGATGAGAGTCACATGCACTGCACACAGAAATGTGTATGGGACTACACACAAATGTTCAGCCCTTTTTTTTTTAGCTGTTTCTTGTTTTATTTTGAATGTCAGAGCATTTGAAGAGCAATCCTTTTCAGGGGACATATACATTATCATAATCTTCCAAACTAACATTAAAAGAATGAGAATGCTCACAAATTATTTTTGACCTTTCCCAGAACTCAGGCTTCCCTTTAAATATAATCATTGCTCATATGTTTTACACAAAACCTGTGTGAATCTGTATCTATTCTTTCATCAAAAACTAAGAAAACGAAAATATGTGAAATTTTCTGTACTGAGCAAATCATCTTTAATACCAAGGTGGAATTTCCCTTTAATTATTGCATGCAAACTTGGCCGAATTACTGTTTGAAATTATCTGTCTGGATACCCATCCTGTCCAGATACACAACGTATAGGTATATAAGTTTTGCATCTGACATATCTGATCAATAGAAGTTTACTCTAAATAGGACTAGAAAATAATGTTCATTTTTGCAGCACTGTAAGTGATCATCACCTCTGCAGTTTCATGCACTTAACCTGTCACATTCTATGTAGCTTTATTATAATGTGTACCGTGTAACTACACGTGCATCATTAGTCAAATCAGAGGGCCATGCTTCACATAAAACATGATGCTTGTTAAATTGCAATATATTGGGTTTAGAAATTAAATGAATTGATATTTTTTTTAAATGCAGTATCAAACCCCTCTAAGAACCCAAGAATATAATTATATGTCATTACATGTACTCATTCTCTTCAAATAGAAACTTGGTTTTATTACTCTTTTTAATAAAACTGAAGACAACTTATGTTTTTTGCAGTCAAGATGCTTCCTTGACAAAAATATATCTCAAACTTTTTACCCAAGATTCATGTCAGAAATTTCCACTCAATTTCCACATATCACATAAGACATTTTTAAGAGATAGAAACACATAAGCTCCAGCAAGGCTTGTTAAAAGTGCATTTGCAAACTGATATATTTTATAATTTAACCTTGGAGCTAAAGCGTATTCTTGATTCATGTAATTGCATGGATATAGAAACACAAGAAAGAATTTACTAGTATAAGAGTAGAGGTTCAATCAGTGTTTGGTTCTCTAGATTAATGATGCTACATTATTTCTTCTTCTTCTTTTTACAGTGACACAACAGAACCACAGAATGGCAATACTAGAAGATTTACAGGAGAAGAAAAAGAGAATGAGTGCTAGGATGCAGTCAGGTGGACCAGGAGGGTAGGTCCATTTTATGGAAATTGCAGGCAAAGTTATCAAGTGCAGGCATAGGAAGTAAGCCTCTTGCATTAAGTATGTTCAAGACTAATTTGTTGGGCAAGACAAGTTAGAGCCACTAGTATCTATAGATTAAGTGCAAAGCCCATTTGATAGTCTCCTCAGTTCTGATACTGTGTTAAATGTCAAATAATCTTTTGATATTATAATACACAGGAAGACTGATTGCATATGTACTTTTGGTTCTTTGAGTAAATGTGTTTTATCAGGATCCTTTTCATGTATTACAAATGCTTGTCCAGTATAATCAAAGCAGGAAGAAAGCAAACATGCTGTGGACATTGTGTTTGTATTATTTTGGTTTTTTAAATTTAGTCTTAAGTCATGAAAGGGAAAAGTGTTAATACATGTATATGTTTTCTTTCCTTTCAGAGCTACAATGCAGATGAAAGACAATGGAATGGGGGTGAGTAAAACAAATTAAAGACTTTTCAATTTGTCAAATTTTTCTTCCTGTATAACATCAGACAATGAAAAACAATAATCCTACATTGGTGTGACTATTTATCCTTGTTTTCAAGTGTCCACAGTTTTATAAAAAGCATATTTTGTTTTCCCCAATGATACGAGTTCCTCTTTTTAATGAATCCTTCCCTAGCCAGGCCTGTCCCAGGAGTTGGTTATTAGAGAGCAACCCTTTCAACCCACAATGCAAGTGTATGCATGAACTAAATACATGTTCAGTCAAACCTGCTTTAGCGACCACCTGTGTAGAAAGACCACCTGCCTATAAATACCACGATTTTTGTTTTCGTCGAAAAGTATTTCTCATTGAAATGTGTATTGAAGGAACCTGCACATTAAGACCACTTTTCTTGTCTCCCTTGAGCGGTCTTTATATACAGGATTCACTGTACCAGCATACAGTTGAAATGAATATTGAAAAAAAAAATTTTGGAAGAGATTTAGAGAATGAGAGTGTATGATAACTTTTTCTATCTCCTTGCTTGCACCATACACTCACTGAGTATTATGCTCTCTTTTTTATTAATTCAGTTGATGAGGGACCCACAAGAAGCTCAGATGTCTGCAAATAAACAACAACAAGCTCTACAGGTAACATTCACTTGCTTTGTGAAATATTAAAAAGTTAAAAAAATCACACTAAATCTGTCTTTGTTAAAGGGGGTACCCAATGCTGGAACAATGTTAGTTCATTTAAAAGATCATGATTTTATTAGAAGAAAATCATCTGCCTTAAATTTTTTTTTAATTCGTGTTGCCAGAAAATCCCCGAAATATGGTAAGATTTCAGGATATTTTGGCCCCTCAGCTGTGTCCCAATTTCAGCTAGGTAACCACAATGACGTCAAAGTGGTTACCTTGTCGCGCAATTCTAGCAAAATGCGCGCAAGGTATAATGCATTTTGTACAGTCTAGCGCGCAACACATCTGCAATACGCGAACCTGGGTAACCACTTTGACGTCATTGTGGTTACCAAGCTGAAATTGGGACACAGCTGAGGGGCCAAAAATCTTACCATATTTCGGGGATTTTCTGGCAACACGAATTTTTAAAAAACTTAAGGCAGATGATTTTCTGCTAATAAAATCATGATCTTTTAAATGAACTAACATTGTTTCAGCATTGGGTACCCCCTTTAATATTTGATAGTGCAAGAATAGCTCAAGTGGTATATATTCCATATTATAGATTGAATGGATAGAGTTTATCGAAGCAACTTGTAAAAAAAATTTGTAGTTTGAGAGGTATTCCAAATTGTAGTAATAATTGTGAGGTCCATAAATTGAGAAATGTGTTTTCAACTGTATTTGACATTTCGGAAGATGATGGCAGGCTTGTCCTGTGAACTGCTCTTCTTTTTTCCCCCTATAATGAATATTTTTTTGCTGTAACATATATTTAATAAGAGTGTTGTTTATCATTAATGTTAGAATTTACAAGTACATGTATATTAAATAGAAACTGAATATTTTCAGTCTGGTTAAGTTTCATTTTAGATTCTACTGTAGTCTTCTCTCATCTTGATCACTTTTTTTTTGTCCTTTTCTCACCCTGCAGCATGCTCACACCAACTCCTCAGCTTTTTTCATCACCCAAGATTCATCGTTTGGTAATCTCATCCTACCGGTTATACCTAGGATACCACCTCCTGTAGAATGATGTTTGTCTTCATCCATGGCTTTTTTTGCCTTAAAAGACTTATGCACCAAGGAAACGGACTTCATCGCCAGTTTGGTGAATTTTATCTTGGAGAGATCAAAGAGAACATTTTCTACTTTGTTGCAACAAAAGGCAAATCTTGGTGCTGAAATTATTGGATTAGAAAGACATTTCTTCAGGGTCATCATTACTAAATTTGCATTTTCAAATGATAGTGATTTTATTTAGATTGCTGAATTCCCAAAGTATGCAAGATTGGTGATATTTTGACTGAACATGTTCTTTGCTTTGCTTTAGTGCACCTCAAATTGAAAAATACATCATGAAATGACACCATTTTGATTCTATTTATTGAGAATAATTTCATGAGCGATAGATTAATTACATTTAAGATGCAACAAATAAGCCTCCAGATGAAAATGAAAGTGATTAATGCTACTCCATTTTGAAGCAATCGCACAACCTGTCAGTTAGGATAAAGCTGAACATGGCAATGATTCAACAAGAACAGTGAACAAAGCAACAAACAAAAAACTGTTTTTTTTTGCCTTAGTAGCCATGAAATTCATTGAGCAAATGTTACCATAGATTATTGTTCAAGCTTATAAATTTGATTAAATTTTTTTTTTTTATATGTTTACATCCATATGTATTATATACATGTATGTATGGTTAAAGACACCAACAATACCTAACCTTATCTATCTGGACCAAATTCATCCCAATACTACCCTTGAAAGTTGAAATTTCTCAAAAAGCTTTGATGTACCAGCCCACAATGCAGTGTATAAATACATTTATGAATTCCTTTTCATGAGTAGGATGATACTGAGAAATACTTTTTTTCATGAGGAGTACAATGTAGTTTCTTTATCAGGTCAAAATGCATCTAAGGTAAACAACCAAGATATAACTTGGTTTTCACCGACATTTATCAATCAGGGCCCTGCTTCATAAAACTTGTTAACAACTTGCCCTATTTCTATGACAAATTTGCTCTCAGCCAATCATATTCAAGGATTTCAGTAGCTTATAACAATTATTGTAACTTGTTATTGATAACAAGTTTTATGAAATGGGGGCCCAGATTTGAAAATTTACATCTGTGTAGCTGACCTGTAAGTAACATCACCATCCAAAAGACCTGACTCTAGATCAAACCCTGGAATGGCCAAGATCTGGTTGGTTTAGAGTCAGTGTGGAGTCAGTGTGGCATTGTGGCATCAGTCAGACAGGAGAGTCAACCACCAGACCAACTCACGTCCACCTAAACATCTTGCTACCTTGGTCACACCAACAAGACGTACACCAGACCAAATAAACAGTTACAATCCCTCAAATGGCCAAGATCTGGTTGGTTTAGAGTCAGTGTGGAGTCAGTGTGGCAGTGTGGCATCAGTCAGACAGGAGAGTCAACCACCAGACCAACTCGCGTCCACCGAAACATTTTGCTACCTCGGTCACACCAACAAGACCAATACCAGACCAATTTAACCCTTTCAGGACAGGAATTATTTAAGGGCTAAATTGATTTTATTCTTCAAATTGGCAACAATATTTTTCTTTTAGGCTACATGGTTCTAATAAGGGGTTATGTCTTTGAAAACAATTTACATGGTTAGCAGGTTTGTCAAAAGTTGAAAAAATTGCCAATTTTGATTAAAAAACAATGATTTTGAACCTCTCAGTGTATTGCCAATTTAAGGATTTTAAAGCTTATTCTCATTCTTTAAATTCCCAGCATCAAACACAGTATGGTCATGCAACAAAAACTGACATAGTATGTGCAGAAATTTTTACTCTTTCTACTCATGCATCTGGTATGTTTTTTTAGAGCTCTAAATCAAACGTTAGTGAGCAAAACCACAAAATGTGGTCAATTGTCTTGAAAGGGTTAACAGTTACAATCCCTCGAATGGGAAAGATCTGGTTGGTTTAGAGTCAGTGTGGAGTTGGTTTGGGAGTATGACTAAAGTATTGGGTAAGTCTTGATGACCACTGAAGGCACACAGGGAACTTCTACTGTGTTTCATGGGCAAGAATGTTACCCATCCAATTCAGAATGGAATTTTTCAGTGAGAGGAGATGGGAGGGGCACTTTGATCCTCCAAGATCTTGGTTATGAAAGGTCAGAACTATGCAAAATTTTGCGCTGACATAAATGAACTTTTGCTCATTATCAATGCAAGTTTTCTTGAATGTGTTAATTAACTATATTATGATAATTTATTAAAAATTGTTTTATAAAACTATCAATATTTCCTAATAATATGATGTATTAATGCCAATTTCTAAAGAATTACAAATAATTTTAGGAGCATTATAAAGCATAGTTTAGGCCAAACTTTTAAATTGTTGTAACAAACGGCGCATTTAGCAATCTTGGCTAGAATAAAAATGTATAAATCACATTTCTTCTTCCCAGTCCCTCTGTCTGAATAGCATTAAAATATGTCATTGTTATTTGATCAACAAGAATAGAAATTAAGAATTCAGGGTGTTGTACTGGAAGCAAAGGGGCAAGTTTTATAAGTAATAATCATGTTTCTCATTTACCAATTCAAGAAAATTGGCCAATGTTTTCTATCCATTTGATCAGCATAGATTTACATACAACTTTGGATCATTGGAATACATGTACATTACCTTTGCAACTTTGTTTAGTAACAACTTTTGTAAGGATTTGAAGAAGTGTCATGTGAAATGTGTATATTTGTAGATAAATGTCTTTCAGTATCATGAAATGTGAAAAACGTATGCACTGCCTTGAATGTATTCATAATTTGTATACTGTTGCTATTTTACAATCTCTTTATATTTATGTGTTTATATATAAGCGAGCATTATGGATACCGGTAATATGGAACTGTGATTTGAGATCCCGGGAGGGGGGGGGGGGGGGGGGGGGGGGGGGGGGGGGCACTCAACATATTGGACAGACGGGTATGTGCCGCTTTGATGACCCCCTTTTCCAACGGCAGATTGCCGTTCTCAAGATACCCGAATTTCCATAAACTGCCATTCTCACCCTTCTAATGCGTTCTCAAGATACCCGATCGGATCAAAAGCCCTCGTCTCTCTCCGTTTCCCCCGGCGCGCCCAGTTCCCTTGCTCTCGCGTACGTACGTCCATTCACTTGCGTGCGCAATGGCATATATGCATGCACTATATAATCCCCACACTATTAGTGCCGTAGTTCCTTAGACCATGTTTTTTCGCTCAGCTGGGTATGGATCCACCATTCCAAAGACCGTGTTTTTCGCCTCGAGTCCGTTCCTTAGACCACCATTTCGAGGGCGGCTGCAGCTGCAACCCTCCCGGGTTTGAGATTAACTAAAGGGGAAATATAAAGGAGAGAGGGAGGGGAGATAGAGAGTGAGAAAAAGACAGAGAAGAATAGAAAAGGTGAGGGAGAAAGGGAGAAAGACAAGACAAAAAGAGATGAGAGAGAGGGGGGTCAGAGGAAGGGAGAGAGAGAAAGAAAGAAAGAGAGTGAAGGGAGAGAGAATGCAGCAGAGTGCAGAGGGAGGAGACAGGAGAGTAGAGAGGGGGAGAAAGGAAGACAGAAGGAGGGGATATGGGGGGGGGGGAGGGGTAGGCAGAAAGTGAGGGAGGAAGAACATGGAGTGGGAAGGACATGAGAGTGCAGAGGAAAGGGGAGAGAAACAACATACTAAGGGAGGAAAGAATGAGATGGAAGAGACAGGATGAGAGAGACATAAAGAGCATTTCACTTCAATTTTATTTGGGTTGCTATGTTGTATTAAAAGTCAGTGTGTGCCTGAAGGGGAAACTAACGGCAACAAGCATGAGAGAGAGAGAGAGAGGGGGGGGGGGGGATTTCCAGAATATAATGTCAAAGTCACTAGTTCATGAAGTATGTTTGTAATCAAAATACTGCTAAAAATAACATTCTTTTACAGTCACGCTACCTCAATGATTGTCAGCAAATATAAGCTTTTGCTATAGACTATCAAACAAATTTTGTAAAATGTCCAAATATAGTCTAAAGTTATGCTTGCAGAAATCCCATCTTTCGCTCTATGGGCTTCATGGTGCACTGCCTATATTAATTAAAAACAAGCAAGCGTGTCAGGATCTAATTAGGATAATAACCTTTCTGGACTGTTTGATATTGTCTGTTGATATTTTTCATGAAAATTCAAAACAGAACTGGAAAGGAAAAATTGTAAACAAGTCTAATGCAAACTATTATAATTCACACTGCAAACAGGCAGAAATCTATGTTTTGTGCAAACTGAACGTAAAACGGAAATGCACAGTAACAGTCAAAGTCAGAGATTTGGTAAAAAATTGGGAGTTTTTATGCATCTAAAAGGTCAACTAAAAAATGAAAATAAAAACTAGCTTTCTGCACAGCTACAGGAGAATAAATATACTAGGTTGGGGTCTGCTCGCTATTCATAAGGACCGCTATTCATTTAGTCACTCGTTATGGATAGCGGTCCTTATGAATAGCGGTCATTATGACTAGCGGTCCTTATGAATAGCGAAGTAATTTGTATATGGTTTGCTCACTATTCATAAGGACCGCTATTTATAAAGGACCGCTCATTCATTTAGTCAAGCGTTATGGATAGCAGTCATTATGACTAGCGGTCCTTATGACTAGCGAGGTTACCCCATCAGGTTATCTGTCTAGCTGGGTAAGTCTTGTTTCCCAGTAAATTTGAATTAGATTGAAGAATTACAAATTATATTTATTCAATGAGGAATTTCCTCAAATAAACTTACATTTACACACAAAATAATGAATGCTGAACACAAAAGATTATCAAATCAGCATTCAAAACTGTTATTTCTTTTAATCATTCATAGCATTTCTGAACACACTTTTTTGTATTTTTTTCTTTACAGTTAACAGTTTGACACATTCATTGAAATATTGAGATCACACAAAAATAAAGTACAAATCTTTATCACTTTGAAATTTAACACCACTGACTCTTTAACTAACTCTTACTTTATTCTCTTTATATAAAGGTGGCTTTTGTACAACAATGAAAGAGTTTAGATCCAAGCTTCAAAAAAAGAGAGGCTTGCTTTATCATAACTTTGCTCAACTAACAAAAATGTTCTTACAGTAGCAAAACCCTATCTGATATCTTACATTTTATATTGCACTACATACCTACTCAAATATACACATCTGGGACTATATATTTTATGGAAACTGGGAAAGTAAAGTACAAGTGTCTTACTTCTAATATATGTCTTTTGTACATGTACTCTAGATAGGAAGGTAGTGCACAATAGTAATGTGATATATGTGACTGGTATTTTGCTGTGTACACAACAAAAACAGGCCAATTCTGTCCAAATTAATAAATATAAAACACTTTAACATGTGTGAATGCATTTCTTTTTCTCTTTAACATTAGAAATGACTGTGGAAGTATTGTGAGGGCAATCTTACAAATTTTCATGTTTTGGAGAGGAAAGCATAACAGATAGGCCTACTACTCTCAAAGAAAAACTTTTCCTACTACTTGATCCATGCCTTTGTTTTCAGTATAGTTTCACTTGGTCCATTCAATTCTTTGAACCAAATTAACTTTTGTTTCCTTTCAAAAACCTTTCAAGGACCCATGTCCAAATCTTACAAAGACAAGTGAATTAAAGCCTTCTTAAAGGACACAACTAATCCAACAACATTCCAAAGAACTATGTGCTACATTCCTCAGTAATTGCATGCACTTTGCAAACTAAGAGTACATTCCCTTCAGACTTATTAAAAAAAAAAAGAATGAATATACTCCCTTCCCTCTAGAAGTAAATGGTGTCTACATGTACATGTAGCTTCATACAGCACAGCTTTTCAATGTCACTGTATGTACATGTACATTTACATATGTGCATGTGACTGATACAAATGTAGCATCAAACTCTGAATTGTACCCAGACCTGTTCTATTTTCTTACAAAACATTCTCTGAACTCAAACACAGTTAACAATCAATGATGAAAAGCGGACTTAACACTTCTGCTCCATACACATGGCAGTTACAACTCTATAAATGCCTCCATAACACGTACACAATCAGTATTCCAATATATACATCCCTTGCCATCAAAATGGTTCAAATATTTACAATCAACTTCTCATAGCAATACCATTCTTCATAACAGTTTAGGGGGAAATTACTTCATTACAATTTACTTTTATCAGCTTCCATATTGCAAGTAAAATATAACCCTCAGTCTCTTGCATATAGCACTAACAGAAATGATCCTCTGTATAAAAAAAAAAAAATCCTTCATTTTAAGTACAATTATGGGCAATATATCCACTGATTATTTTGGTTTTACTGTTTTATAGGCCATGCTCTACAAGCAAATAAATTAAAGAGTTTCTCCTACAAATCAATAACTGGTTCATTGTACTTATTTTTGTAGAGAATGGCAAGCTACAGAAAACACATGTCAATACATGAATCAACAACTACGATACAAAATGAAAGTCTGAGAGTGATTTTTGGCTAGACAAGAAAAATATACAAAGTTGTGCTGGTTTCTTTTGAAATGATAAAACACCTTTTGAACAATAACACTTTTTGTACAAAAATGCAAAACTGAACATTTTTAACAAATCAGAACTCAATGAAATGAAAAACAACACAAGGACTAATAGTATGCATAAATACATGTGAGTGCCTTTGCAAAATATGTAGGTAATATATATATGACAAATATATGTTTTCCTCTAATGGATAATTAATTTAAACTGGATCATTTTTTGCAGTACTAGTATATTCGCAATCCACATAGCATGTGTCACAAATAGATATGTTAAAACTTAGTTGCGTTCTAACTAAAGGGTATATAAGATAACCAGAACATCCTTAAATTGATTGTAAAGCAAAATCCCAATTCTGACTTTTTAACTCCCTGAGAAAGCAAGTCAATATTTCAACAATCATAAAAAAACAATATTTTGTCCCCTTTTTTTCCAATCAGAATGAAATCAATAATCACAAAAAAGATTCTTTGGTCCAACATGAAAGTACATTTCACAGTATCTTTTAAGCATCTCACTTCAAAATATCAAATCGCCTCCTAAATAATCAAATGTAAAAGAAATCTGGTTAACAATTTTGTATATATATATATATATATATTTCAAACTATGCTTTCTTAAGAAGGTAACTCACATTTGGGTTAGAGAATGTTCTAGAGCTTAATATCATATTATGACAGGTGTAGACCTAGGATCTAGTGAATGATATCAAAGGTGATTGAATTCATACAAAATTTTGAATATATAACTGTACTTTTTTTATTGGAACAAACATTTCTCCAAAGAGATGAAAATGAAGATTATACATGTATATTGAATGAAGTGTTACAATGGACAAAAAAAAAATCCATAATATTAAATACCTGTTAGCAGATACACAGATATATGGATATTAGTTCAGAATAGATTCTTGCATATCAAACAAGTATCAGCCACAGAAATATCATCAAAGCCTACCTTATCAAAGGAAAACAGATCATATGTCAGCATACATTATGTTCCAAACAAAACTAACACCATTTCAACATTAACCAGTTTTTAATAGTATCTTTGTAACAATGCAAAGGATATTGAAATGCTGTTTTCTTCCCCTTTTTTCTGTAAGTCAAACTGTGCTCTAGATTTATCATAACATCAAAAAGGTTTTTTTCTAAACTTGCAGAAACATAGAAACAGAATACCAAAATTACTTATTAAAAAAAGTGGCATGGATAATGTAGTTAAACCTTTGACCATTATTTGAGAATGAGTGCATTTTTTGTCTTTATACGCCATGTACAAGTAAACAATGGAGTGCGTGTATATGGATGGTAATACATGTATGAGGGGGTATGTCAGATGAGAATGTGAAAATATTGTACACTATCTATTTCAAGCTATATTTATTTTATTTTCTATGAAGAAACTGACAGGCCTATTCTCTATCTCAGGAAAATATCATACGTAAACTGCTAACTTGAAACTGCAGGAGTTTAGTTTTAATAGATATCGTATTTGTCAGTGTGTGAGAAAGGACTGAAGGTATTTATACATGTATCTATTACTACATAAATGGTAATCATGAGCTATTACCAAACAATTTTATTAATTTTCCTTTTATTTTCTTGTTCTGAAGTACAATAGATACACAGAAGTGATCAGATCTAGAAAGAGCATACAACATCACAATCACAAAATTTAACTTATCTTTGGGGAAATACATTTACAAGTATGCTTCAACTAGAAGTGATTTTCACATTTCAGAATTTTTTTTTTTTTACTCTTATTTTCCCCAATTGAAACAATCACACACTTGTAACCATTGGATGGTGATAGTCTATCAATTAAATTTGTACAACACACATAAAGATTATATACAAACACATCACAACATCAACATTTATACAATCTTCTCCCTCTCTCTCTCTCTGTACATTTATACAAATAGCATCTTTACCGATTTCCCTTCATAGTCGCTATTTCAGGAAACTCCCAAACTATAACTCATATTCTCTGTACACTTGCACTATAATTACATCTTTTCTTCACTTTGCATTTTTTTCCCTTCTTATTAATAACATTAGCTAAGGAAAGGAGCACATGGTTTACAACAATTCAATGTCGTCATGTGCCAAGCAGAATGACATTAGCAGAATAAATCCTATTGTATTCAACTATAAATGAAAGATTCTGTTAATGTCAATCTGTCAGGCACATGACAATACATTATGATTCATAAATGTATATAAATCTGCTTAAGCAAACAAGGACTATGTTACAATATATACAAATGACAAAAAAAGAAGAAAATATATAATGGTTTTGTCTTTGGATAGCTAGTCAAGTTGTAAGATTATCAAAAACTTGAGAGTAAATACATCAGAGTATATAGAGAAGTAACAGCAGAGAAACAGCTATTACATTTAAAGTGTACCAATCACCTGAAAAAATTAAATTTGTGAACAGCCAAAATGTATAGAATCAACCTCAAATGAAAACTCTTTTACCTGGCCTTCATTGGGTTGACGGTTACAGAGTAAGAAGAAAATAAAGGAAAACATAAAACCCCCTCGCGCCGAACCCAACTCCGAGTTCGGTTCTGCGCGGGCACTTATTCTATGCGAGCACGTAATGGTCTGTCCAGTAGTCTCCTCACAAGTCACTGTAATGTTTATTGGGAGTGTATTTCAACTTGCAATATATCTCTATAGAATCAATATTTGATGCTCATGTTTTGAAAATAGTATGGCGACATGGAACCCCTACATACAGGCAACATATTTCTGGGTGATTGGTACACTTTAAGAAAGCAAGTAACAACTCACAATTCTTGTAACCCTCATCTTAAATACAACATTTCACGGATGTTGCTAGGTTGCACTTCAAAATAACCATCAGTACGAGAAATAATAAGTTAGTTAGCTGCTTATGAATGGCACTTTACAAGTCATAGGAAAAACAATGACTTATTACATGTACCTATTTAAAAAAAAAAAAAATTTAGGAAACGGTTCATAGCAAATTACAAATAGTGCGGCATCATGCATCTTGATGTACAGAAGCAAATCAAATATTTAAAAACAAAAGCATTTTTGAATAAAATAGGATCATTTTCAAACTTTATAAATCTGTGAGGCAGAAGAAACATCTTCCATTCATGCATGTTGAATGTTGAGCTACAGGAAACTATATTTTGAACTTGTTAACGTGACCAAACAAATAATCTTCAACATTTTCCAAATTTTAGGCAAGTTGTAAGATTTTGCTCTTGATCAGTAGTCTGCAACTTAGCTGAATTATACAGAGAAAGCTTTGCTGTACTCCCAAGTATTAGAAATCAAATCTATGATTTCTAAATTCATAATGAACAAGAAATCATAACGTCCAACCATTGGAAGTAATGCAGTCGTGCACTAATCATGTATATGTGATTTGTGTACTTGCAAACATACTTGTATGTAAATGTATTATAGACTTTGACTCACAGAAACTTTAAGGGGTATCCCGTTTCTGTATTATGATACTTATTTATTGATACCTAGATAAGCTTTTTATGTCAAAACAAAGTACACAGACTTGGTGTCTTTATTGTAGGTTCAGATCCAAGAAAATATGGTGAGTAAAACCAGCATTTTATTGCAAACTATGAGTGATCATTGGTAGATTCTCTGCCTTTGCAATGCAATCAACTCTTGGCAAGATATTCTCTGCTCTCTCTCAGAAAATTACACAAGATTTTTATCAAATAAAATGTAAAATTTACTTCAAAATTTGGCACATTAGTAACAAGATGAAAACATGTGACTCTCTGTATTTTTTTTTCTTTTCATTTCAAACATGGATATTATCCTACTACAAATGGAATTTTTTTACAAAATTTAAGATGCATCTTACCACTAAATCTTTATGACTCCCCTCATTTCAAATAAAACCTGATTTAAAGCATTTTTTTTTTTTGTCGGAATAAATTGAAGAGTTATCATCAATACTCTATTCACACGTACCAGTACAGTATAGAAACTCAGTATCAATTTTTCATCACTTCGTAGTACTGGGACAGAATAGATGAATGGTCATGCAGTATTATTTCTACAAAAGCATGCTCCTCGACTTTATAGATGAATATATATATACATACAATAAGCATGAACTAGAAAATCTTCTTTTAAGACATCACTCTGCATCCCCTCTCACGATAAGAGATGAAGTCTTAAATATCTTACATAAACTTGCATTGTTTTGACATTGCATATTCTGCCACCCAGTAGTGTACAGATGTAACATTTTATCTTTTTTTAATACAAATAAACAAAACTTTTCCAGAATGAAGAAGAAACGTTAGTCCTCTTCCCAGTTCTTTCATATACCCTTTCTTTTTTAATAAATATTTTGAAATTATAATTTGGTCCTATCCAAAGCCAGATCAACATGCACGCCAAACTACATGTAAAAGATTTCTTGAATATTTCACTGAATGAAATAAACCAAATATAAACCAAATTAATGATTGAGATATGATAATACCTCAGCAAATAGTGAAATGACGTTATTGCTAACTAGTAAGACACCATGACCCAGCTTTTACTGCGCATAAATTAAACGCTACTAACATCAGTCAATATTGAAAATCCACTGAATTCATATATTTGATGTTTGGAGAGGTTTTAATCCATCAGAAAGTCTTGGGAGATATAATGTCGAAACCAATTCAAGGTATTCATGGAAAAAATGAATGTCAACAACTGTCTAGTAAATCAAATGACAACTGTTTGTTATAATACAAAGTACAAGTGAGCTTTGACATATGTGAAAGGGTATAGAGATCGTGGTTGATTGGTTGCTATAATATGGGCAACAACTTCATGTTAGTCATCCATTTCTTAGTTTCTACCATGTACAGATGTAATATGCATAAATGAGATTCGTGTAAAAATTTTTATGGAAGTTAATGTTGACTACTATGTATGTACAGTATACTAAGTATGATGCGTAGTTAGTGTAACTATTCCTTTACAAATGAGCAATGCAGGATGATAATTTAGTTTTATCTATGAAGTGAATGCAATATTTGTGCGAAAAAATATAAAACCATACATGTATGTCCACAAGAAAAGGGGTTTAAAGTCCCTTCAACTGCGTAAAATACGGTGACAGAACTAGCACAGTGTCCAGTGTATTAACATACAAGAGTTGATTTTGCTCAATGACATCTTGGAAGAAAATGCTAACCATGTCAGGTTAAAACATTAACTTGAAGTTGTCAAATTGAAAAGACCTTTATCTTCTCTTGTGGAATGAGGAAAGTAGAGTCTATTATGTAGGGCAAGTATAGTATAGTAGAGTGACAGTATGCTCTGTAATAGTGTAAGACTATAGTGCTTTGAGTATAAAGTGAAATACATGTACTTTATGGGCTTAACTGAAGTAATGTGTAAATATCCTACAAGAATTCATTACTGGTATGGAAGTAAACCAAATAATAAACCAATGCATCAAACAGGGAAGTATGCAGTTGAAATTGGAGTACATAATGGCAGATTCTACAAAGTCCTTCTGCCTCTTGAAGTATAATTAAATCTATGCAGTGATTAATGCAGGGTTATCCAATCAACAATGACAAATACTTTGCCATGTAGTGATCATCCAATTTTATAATCTTCCTCCAAAGACAGTACAACACAGATATTTTTAGTTTCGTTCTAAAAGCACGACACCTATTTGGTTTCTTTTGTGAGAAAGAGAGTGAGTGCATAACATAGGTACCTGGTTTATTAATTCATTATATTTATCTAACAATGAGGGCAGCATTCACACTCTTACACAAAAGGCAAATCACTGAAAGGAAGACAGAAAATTTACAATTTACAGTAGAAAAATAATAATAATCCACACATTTGCAATCCTCTGTATGTTTTATGATCTACCATTCACTGACTGAACACACTATTCAATACATGTACATGTATCTCTGTATGCATATTATTTCAATTCACTACACCTATTAATATGCAGTGCAGATGAATTGCAAAAGAGTACCTAATGGGGAGATATTTTGAATATATAAACATTTTAGTTCCTTATTCTGGTCTTCTCTTGTTTTCTTCTTCAGAACATGAGAAAGACTGAATATTGAGCAGCCTGTTTTTAATGCTTTTCTCAGCCTAGCAGTTTCACTGATGCCCAAATCAAAACCTTTCAAAGTTTCAAGCCTCTGAAACCATCTTTATAATGTACACCTAATAAAAAGCGAGCTTTGCCCGTTGTTCCTTCCTCCACTGGAAAAAAAAAATTGACCAAAGTTCATTGTTGAAGTCTACTCTTTAGGGTATTATGAAATCTAATTTATGATACGATGAGAGATGGGATATGAGCCAACTTGGAATCACACTGAGAGCTTTGTCTGAATTGAGTCAGGGTCTGATGTCAAATCTCCTGGATTAAGCAATTATCAGATCTATGAGAGTTGCCTTTCGGTACATACTGCCATGTTTAACAGCTTCATTACAATTCAAGTGGTCATTCAGTCATGAGAGCAAAACAAAAAAAGAGCTTGCATATCAATGATAATCATAAAAGAATTTTGACACAACTATGGCACACACAGTCAATCAATAGCATGTTATCAAACACACTCAATATGGACCATACTTTTAAACACACTTTAAACATCATTTGCTTGTATCTAGAAAACGGAGTCAAGTTATATTCCCCTTCTCTATTCTGGTAACTTGACTTTCTCAGAGGTCAGAATGTTTTGTGTTGACATTCAGTACACCTCTTCATATAACTACTGATGCTCCAAATAAACGGTTTATTTTTACAATGATGCATATACCTTTATTTTATGTACACTGGGTGGGATCGATTCACTTAGCATCAGGTGTTCCCACTTTTCTCTGAAGGAGATTGTCTGTTGCTGCTTGACACACCGCTAGCCAGGATACATTTCTGTAACAACATCTACAAATGCCACAAGCTTCTTTTGTTAATGAAAAAAAAACCTCCTGAACATGGATGATGACTCTGACCAAAAATAAAACTCAAGACTTCAAACTGAGCGAACACAAAAATCCTACTTTCTCTGCACATGAACAAAACCCTTTCTGTCACTTGATGAAGAAATCCATCATGTCCTGGCCCGACCATCACCACAGCAAAATGGACACTCCCCCATCATGCAATGGAGTGATCTACATGCTTGCATAGAGCACAGCATGAAGAGGGCTGAGGTGGGAATGTTCTATTGTTGTTTGCAGGTAGAACTCAGCTTCCGCACTCTGCTGATTTTCTTCTGTTTTGGAGGCTCCTCTACCCCAGGGCTTGGGTCTGAGCTCTCATCAGGTTCTACAACAATCTCGGGGGCATCTATCAACAAAGGAAAATAGCAGATAGAAAAGAAAAATAAAAACAGATGTTAGTTTTCAAATTAATGAAAGTTAATACTGAAAGTTCACTGGTTTTTTGCTAGAAAGTGATGCTTTTTACGGCAAGTTTAATAGAAATATACAAGCACCTCTATGTCAAAGAAAGAACATTACTTTTCATCAGATGCATTTCTCCTTTCTAGTTCTCATGGATTATTTTTGTTTGTTTTTTTCCATTTCTCCTTTCTCTCTCTTTCTCTCTTTCTACCTCTACATATCAACAGCACGTCTATGTTTGTTTGTGACAGTATGTTTGTGGTTGTTTTTTTGTGGTTTTTTTTCTTTTTTTATAAGCGTCTTTCTTTTTTAGAATTCTTTTTTCAGTTCTTCCCTTCTCTATCTCTCTTTCTGTGGTCTATTTGTCTCCTTCTTCTTATCTTTTACCTCTCAGTCTCACTCTTCCTCTCTCTCTCTCTTCCCTTACTGTAGTGCATTTATGGGTGATATTACCGACCTTGTGCAGCCTGGGCATTGTACTGTTCTCTGTCTTCATAGTACTCATCTGAATAGCTTCCATCTTCTGACGGACATGGGTTGAACATGTCTTCTATGTAGGGTACTACAGTCATACTCCGTACCTCGTCACAGCTATCGGGGAGAAGGGGTAGGTGAACTGGTTCTCCGATCAAGTCGTGTTTTTTCCTCACCCACCTAAATATAACAACAAAGAAGAATACAAAACTGCACACAAATGGATAGGCTTTAAATGTCGTCGGTTTTGGTGCTGCTTTGGCCAGTCAGTGGCACAAAAACAAGTTACAGTTATTGTATGACAGCAAAAGTGCATAGGTCTAGTGGCCTTACAGCAAATGTCATTTTGAGAGTGGCATTGTAATTAGTGAGAAAGGCATAATGGAGAGAAAACTGTATGGCCTCTGGGTAATTTGATGCCTTCTGTGTGATGAAATATGCTTATAGTCCCAATATCAACAGATATTGAAAATAAGAAGAGTGCAAAATCTGGGGGATGTCAAAGACTGAATGAACACATTTCAGGAAGACCTTACTTTTTGAAAGAGTCTTATGAACATACATACACATAAACATTTTTGTAGGAAAATATATTCAGGGTTACATCACCGACATGTATTCTTTCACAAAGAATACATGGTGTAACCCTAGAAAACTTTACCAATAATTAAGTTTCTCCATCATGAAAAGTACACTGATACTTCACTGACAGTGTTAGTCACAGTGTATGAACATTTTTACTTACTTCCTTTTGTAAAATTCCTTTTGAGAAAGAAAATGTGAAGTTATGGAATTTTCATATATTGATACTGAAAATCATTCAGTAATTCTTAACATTCTTTTTTTATATACTAATTCATACCGTCAGTCTGGTTTCTACAGGAAGGTAAGGTCTTATTACACGAATGGGTTATTTTTGCAGCTTTTCCTTTCCATCAATTTCTTATGTTGTTTTTTTTTTATTCTCCATTTTCTATTTTTATAACTAATTTTTATTTCATTCTTCTTTTTTGGGGGGCCAATTTCCCTCCATGAGAAGTCCTTCTTTCCTTCTTGGATCTGCTTGTTTTCCAGAATACAAATATCTTTGCTTAATCTTATAACAGGGCATGTTATTCTTTACCAGTCAGAGTACAAAGTCAAACCAGGAACCAGGACCAGGAACAAATCAAAAGCCAAAAACAATAAAAAAAAAAAAAAAAAAAAAAAAGCAAGACAAGCAAAGACATGTTTCCCTAGATACACAAGAGAAGAGACTAAACTTACACGTGTTCCTTGATTTGATGCACATTCAGCCTATTGTCTGGCTCTATACACAGCATACCTGCAATATATCAAGGATATTATAAGAATCAGATTAGGTGATTTGGCAGAGATTCAAAGCGTCACATGTGACCCATCAAATATTCATTGCACGCTTTTTTTTTCTAATTTCAATAATATTTTGCCTGAAAGACCCATTGAAAATACCAGCAATAACAAGAAAATAGGTCAAAAAAGAAATGTTAGCTACTTACATGTATGCACATGTAATATCAGAAGCACAAAAAAAGCTTTGAAACACTAAAGAAGGGTTCAAGTAAAAAAAAAAAAAAAAAAAAATGTCGCATTTACAGACAGTAGTATACATGTATCTAAAAGAGCTCCTTTGTATGAATTTTTTTCAACGTCAACCCTAGGTATATAGGAATACATGAGAAATTATTGCTCAATAAAGCAGAATTACACCTCAACCATCATGAGAACTTTAATTCAATAAATGTTTTCGAAATTTTTCATGATCAGTAGTGCTTTTTATAAGCGTACTAAATTTAGTCCAGGTTTAAACCCACACCAAGTGCATCGAGTTAGTCCACTAATTTATGGAGTAACAACTATCAACCTCTTCATCCTGTACAAATATGAAATAATTCTGTTAAACTAAAATGAATGAACGAAAATCATGTCACCCCAGAATCAAGCTATAATTTTCATTCATGTCTTTATTAGTTCACACTGTTTATTCATTATGTTCCAGAATTGAATTAATTTGAAAGGAATAAAGGAGGTGTTACACTTGGAACTCCATAAATCAGTGACCTCATTACAGCCAGGTTCAACTTAGTCCACATTTATGGATATGGGCTGTTGTCCTTACCTTCTAATAGGTTAGTGAGTTGTGGTGGTACATCATCAGGAATGGTGTATTCGCCTTTCCCGATGTTCTCAAATAATCTGTAGATGTTGTCCCCTTCAAAAGGGAACTTACCCGTTACAATGTTATACCTGCACAGAGATAAATGGCAAAAGAAACACAATTTAGATATAGAAATAAAAATTAAATGAAAACCTAATTCAGATGATAAATGTATGCAAGAACAATGGATTTAAACAGGAAGAGGAAGCATATATATATATATATATATATATATGTACCTGTCAGAGAAGTATTTTTGTCACTAAAAAAACAAAAATATTGCATCAAATCTTGTGCTTTATCTAACAATAAAGTGATATAATCTAATAATGGAAAATGTAAACAGAAAATCCAATCATTAAACAGTGCTATTCAAGCAATGGTATAAATATGTGACTTGTTACTTTGAAGGGGAAAAAATGAATATTTATTTAAAAAGCAAAGATATAGATGAAGACAAGATTCTTAACTTGCACAATGTCATCTGTGATTGTATCACCAATATACAAATGTAAAAAATGAATCGATGGGCTGGAAAAAAGCCAATACAGAGAGAGAGAGAACATAAATAATGCAGGAACAAGTTTGAGAGATGAGTCACACACCATTTTCACAAATTCCATGTTCTAAAACAAAGAGGGTAGAGCACCAGGATTCCCATCCAGATTCCAATATATCATAATCAATGAACCACAAGGAATACAAGTACATGTACATGTACATGTTCATCTATTGACTTAAATGTCATGTAGAGTTTTGGTAAGCCCTCAAAAACTGTTTGTCAGATTTCTCCAATTTTTGTTGATAAATAGCAAGATACTAGCAATACTAATACACTGTGAAGCTCTCACCTCCTAAAGTTGAATATCAAACAAATAAGAGGCAAAAACTAATTTATGTGCCGGGACAGGCACATAAAATCCCAACAAAAGCAGCATGTGCTATACACTATACACACACGTGTAAAACCAATGAGTAGCTACACACAGTGATACGCATGCTGTCTCTATGCGAAGCCCCAAGATTGCTGTGCGGGGAGCCGTCGGGGTGGAAGGGTCCTAGCATAATGGCAGTGATCGAGCATTCCTTACAGATATTTACACTGAATTTCACACCAGAAATCATAGATGAAATACCAAATGATCTCTTACAGACATCTTTTGATACAAGGAGAGCAACATGAGACTATATTTGACATGTTCATTTCCAATTTCCTTTTTGCTACCAATACTGTACATGAGCTTTAAAGGGAAATCCAACTTTTATAACAAGTTGCTTTGAAAGAAAGAGGACAATTCAGAGAAGCAGATTGGTGAAAGTTTGAACGAAATCGGACAAGCAATAAGAAAGTTATGAATTTTTGAAAGTTGTAATCACTATGCATATGGGAATTTCAAATTGGCCGAATAGGTAATGTCACTGTGATGTAGCTGTGGACAACTCCCCCATTCGCTCCAACACACAAAATGACTAAAATGTCACTTTTTTTCAAAATGCATTATTCAGTAGGATCTTTTCGTTCAGGAGGACCTATAACAATATGCTATATCCAATATATTTTGAGTACTGCCCTGAGGGTAAAAGCGCCTCGAAGAAAACCGCAAATTAATGATATTTTTGTGTACGACAAATGGGAGAGTTGTCCACAAAAATGTCTCAATTGACTTACCAAATTGCCAATTTGAGATTCGCATAGATGTAGTGATCTCATATTTCAAACATCCATAACTTTCTTAGTCCTTGTCCGATTTCTTTCAAACTTTCGCCATCCTGTTTTTCTTATTTTTCTGCTTTCACACAAATCATCTTATTATCAAGGTTGGATTGCCCTTTAAGGCCTCACAATTCAACTATCAGATCATTCTGATATTATACAGTGGAAACTCGTTAAAAAGAGCTCTGACAAAACCAGATTCCTGATATAACAAGGTAATTTTGCTGGTCGCAGGTCTTTATGCTCTTTTGTTTTATTTATCCTGATATACATGTAAGGAGATTCCAGATATAACAAGGTAATTTTCATGGTCCCAAGGTTCTCGTTAAAGTGGGTTTCCACTGTATTGACTAATTAACTAAGAATTTCGCAAGACGTTTTGAGCAAGGCTGCACTTGCTATTTTCTAGAAAATCTCATAATACAAAACATTGCACAGGAAGGTATTTAGTAGATGTTATGACTTAAGGTATGCTCGAAATGTATAGACTGGATTTATGCCCCTTTAAGATGAACTTTTCATTCCAATCAGCAATGCACTCACTTCACATACCTGTACAAATAGACTCATGGGGAGAAAAGGGCGATAGGCAATCAATGTTTATCAACAAAGCGCAAGAACTGACGAGACACAACATACATGTAATTGCGAAAAAGAATGCAATTTGTTAATGTTGTTAAAATCGATGTAAAAGTGTAGGCCTGGAAGAATTCTTTAAATTTAGAAATGTGAATGTTTTTGGTCATGTACAACCTGCATGACATGAACGCATGATACAAGATAAGTTCTCAGAAGCACAACCCCAGGTCCTTTTCGAAAGGAAATATTTGATTATAAGAAGTAAAAGAGAGCATGGTTTTAAGTAAATTCCAGGAGGAATGCAAAATTGAATTCCTATTCCAGGGACCAGGTATGTGTATGTAATTGTAGATGAATGCCTTGCCCACGGTCACTTTTGCAGTGATTTGGCGTAAGCCACTTACATGTAGGTCATCTCATTTCAGAGACCACAGTACCATATTCAATACAATATAACTTTCATGTACATATTTCCATCATACACAGATATATAACTTCTTTGTGCAATGCAGTGTTAGCACCAAATAGCAGAAATAGGAAAATCTGTACTCCCCTACAGAAATAATTTTAGAAAGGAATTGTCATCTCTATATTTTATAAAGTGAATATACAGTATAAACACATTCACACTTTAAAAAAAATCCTGTCCTAATGTACATCTCAGTGTGTACTGGGAGATTTAGTATGATTGAACTCCCACAGTCTATTATCATGTACATGCATGTATGAATGAGTGCCTCCTACCATCGCCATGACGATATCAATTCCAATCAAGCTGGAATGATATCAGCGCCTCAGACGACACACTTGAGTTTTCTCTGTCTGCATCGATGGTGATGTCTAGCAGTTGCATACACATCGTCGTCGGCAGACGTGTGGGATGTGGAAACCTAACCAATGCATTCCACTTATCAAAATGTATTCACGAGGTTCAGGACCAACATGTATAAACATACATGTACAGTGTAGGCCTACATGTATGTCAGTGGATTCAGGGAAGAGGGGCTAAAGGGGCCACATCGTCGTCTTTTAAGGGGGAACCCCCCTCCCCCAACGCTACTTGAGAATAAAATTTACCCCCCCCCCCCCCCCCCCTTGACAATCCTGCATCCATCCCTGTAAATGTGCTTGTACAACATAATTTTGCCCTTATTCTCCAAGCAGCAGTTATTGATTTGGCCTGGTTTTCTGACTACAAGCGCCTTCAAATTTCACTCAGGTCTCATGGAGCATTTCAAAATATTGAATTTGACATTTTTTCGCCTCCAGCCCCGTCAACTCTCCGCTATCGCATGTACAACATGAATAATCAAAAAGCACTTCCTTTTCACTGACATTTCTGTCCATGCTATTATGATAGCATCCTTTCAATGATTTAAGACAGATACTGTCAAAATTTGTTGGAAATGTATTATATCTTAATCATGGGAGATAGTCCTATCTATATCTATGCTCCTCTAGTTACATACATGTACAGTATCTGCTATTCTATTTTCTTTAATCTAACCAGGGATACAAAAATTCCTCTTTTTTTTCAGTCCAGAAAATTCCATTTTTTTCACAGTCCATAAATTTACATTAGAACAACTTGCCTGAATCACTGAAAGGTTATGTAATGAAATAGGATTTCAATCTGTATTAAGAAAATGCAAATAAATGTTATCACACTTATAGATTAAGAATTTAAAAAAGAAGACATTCCAAAGAAGACAGGCTATCAATTTCTCGTATTGCTTAAAGACTAACCCCTCTTATAATCCTCTCTCACACCCCTCCCTCCCTTCCCTCTCTCTACTCCTACAGTACCACTAAAGATACCACATATCAGTAATCCTATTCCTCCAGCCTTTGAGGTGATCTGAACATTCACCAAGATCTGTTACCTGAGCTACATGTCCATGATAATGTGCATGAAAAGTGCCTGGGCAGACTTCTTAGTATTCGAAAATATCATCAGACCAGCGCGTGATTGATTTCATCCCATCAAGTCACTTTGGGAATCTACACAATCATTTTTTCCAGGGACACAGCCTCAAAAAATGGTGAGGGTGCAGAGCAAAAGGAGGGACAGAGGAGGCAGACAAATAAATGAGACTGTAAAGACAGCAAGAGAGAATAACTGTAGGAGATCAGATATATCTTTACATTCAGAAGCATTGATTTGCACCTGCAGGCCATCCGTCTCTTAAAGTCCAACCTACACATGTATCATGAAGAGTATTCTTGTATACTAAACCTTAAGCAAATCAGTTGCAAAACTTATTCGATTCCAAGTGATATGATCTAAGTGAATATTAATGATATTAAAGACAGACATCCTGATGATGTTTATGAATGCATAATCTTTGGTTCAAAAAAGAAGAAAAAATGCAACAGTGGCTAAAATAAAAGAGAAGGTCGAGTACTGATCAGGAGAAAAAAATTGGCTGCACTCAACAAAGAATCCCAACGAGGGCATTTGACTAGTGCAAGATTTAAACTACAAGTAGCATTTCTTTGTTCTTAATCTTGATGAAAAGTGAAAGTATAAGTATTTTAGTTTTACACATCGCCACTTTGGTCGATGGAGAAAAATTCAGAACAGATTCACTAAATATTTCTATAAATGCATTTTCATTACCAGAATTGGCCTTAATCTTCAAGGTTGTAGGATTACATCCTGATTTTTCTCCAGTTTTTATACTAAAATATGAAAATATCAAGCTTCAAAAAGTGAAAGAATTCCCACAATATGAAAGTACACCCATGTACATGAATGTTGCTCCTGTTCTTCCATCTACCGGGGAGTGTTTCATATCATCATTCCCATCATGCAACAGACCCTCTCATGTCCTTTCACTTACAGACAACAAAGCCCTGGTACCTTCTGTTCTAATTGATACGCCACACCGACTAGAAAATTAATTACATCGGATCCTTCTCCACGTACAATGTACGATGGTCGATGGGTTCAAATTAATTTGGGCATGGGCCATACAACACCCGTACAGAGAACCCCCATCTTCAACAGTATCACTTTTCGCTTTTGCAATAATGTAATTCTCAACTTGTACGTGTTAAGGTAATTAGACGAGGGTATAGTTAATGACTTGTAGACGTGAACACAAAACAGGTACAAGTGTATGGAATGGGATGTGCAGATGGTGTCCACAGAAACTGTATCTTGTCTCTCAATTTAGAGACTCAATCCTGATTAAAGTCATGATCTACTGATAAAAGCGACAGACAGCTAGGTTTCATCAATGGAACAACCTTTCGAATGAATCAGCAAATATCCTGACAAATAGCTTGTCTTCAACAGACCAGCATTAAAGTTGTCATCAAAATATCGATTTGAAATATGATGTGTTCTAATAAACTGGGGCTTCATGTCAAATGTAAAGCATTTTCTGAATGAAGCTGTGAAAACCGACAAATGATTCAATTGTGTACATGCAGGTACCCATCTGGGGGAAAAAAATGTATCCACTTGAAAGTTGTGCCATGCAACATCGCAACTAGGGCAAACAAACCTCTCCTTTCTGCTTCACCCTGTTTCCACTGGTAATGTTAGATGACCAATAGCAGGACAAAGGCCAGAGTAAATACATACAAGTACATGTATGTAATCATGAAAGCAACTACACTAAACACAATGTACATCAACACCACTAACACAGCATCTTCAAATAGAGGGAATGTTCACACTGAACAACACTGACAACGGAGAATCAATGCTTCAATATGAACATGCTTCCCTTCCAAGGGGCTGAATAAATACATACAGTGACCTAGAAAAATGTCATATCTGGCTCTGGTATTCCCCTATCTATAAAATATGCATGTATCTGATTCAAATAATTATGCAAACATACTGAGCAGATAAAACTCACGCTGGTCCCTAGAAAAAGAAGTATTGCTCTGCAAAAAAATAAGATTCCAAATGGACATACTGTATGTAACATCAGTTCTCTTGTAAATTAATTTAGCAAACAATGACACAGCTGTATCAATTTGTTTTTCTTCCAGGGATGTATGAATAGACATCAAAAGCAAACGATCAAACATTTTTATCAAACTGTGGGGCATCATTTTGATAACACACAATCTGTGCACATTACAAATATCACAGCACTAACAGATATCAGCTTCTACCTATATGTGTAGGGCCTTCCAGCCTTTCGAGTTTTTTTCATCAAGGTTTGTAATTATCAGTTTTCAAGGGCCACTGACCACCTAAAATATTGTAAGATGGCCTGAAAGTCATACCTCTGTGGTTTGAAGTGCAAATAATGAAAGAACCTCAAAAATATAAAATCAAATGTTATTGTTTCATTAAAAAAAGTTGGGCCAATCCCCTTTCTTATAACCACCAAAAGTTTAAGATAAAAGCCTTAGCACATATCTACGATGACCGGCTGGCTATCTAAAAAAGACATTGAAGGATAGAACTGATATAACACACATTAACACAACATACTGCAGAGAGTATCATGTAGAACAGATACTTGGCTCAAGTGTTTTCTTCTAGACATGGCTTCACCGTCGCAAGTAAAATGTGACATCAGAACTGGACATTCTTAAGTCAAATTCAAGAGCGCTTGATGTCACGTAAACCTCTTACTCCAGAAGCATTCATTGCAACAACATCACCCATTTGGCAAGTTAGCAAAAGGGCAGAGTCCAGAAGCGGTACAAATGTTATAACATATAGGTTTTCCTTTTATTGTTTCATTTGCATGAACAATCAACACGAAAGTAGAGAAGGGGTTTATCAGGAAATTGGTGAAAGGGAAATAAAACTCTCAAAATGTCTTCCCCCCATCCCCCGAAAATAAAAAAAAATCTTTTTAGCTTGCAGCAAGTTTTGAAGAAAAAAAATATTGCTTCATATCAAGTACATGGACTTAAACATTCAAACTATAATGACTACAGATGTATGATAAAAAATTCTAATACAGTAATCAGGATTTATATCCATACTTTGCATGTTTATGCATACTTCGCAAAAGATAGAGCTTGTTTCTTAACAATCCGAAATCATGACTACATGTATATGTTTTTTACAATATCCTGCAAATGTAGAAAGACCTTCTTCTTTCATAAAGGAAACAAACAAATAATGAAAGTGTTTTATGTTATTTGAAAAGCATAAAAAGTGATGCGCTTTAATAGTTTTGACTGCTTTTAAAACATCAATAAAGACCAAAGGTGTACTTTTTGCTTTATTCTTTGTATTCCTTTCGAAATATATTCAATAACTATTAAATAAAAGAAGAAATACACCCGTATATAAGAGATGATGATGATGATCAAAGCAAAGTCCACCAAATCATATACAACTCCTTCTCTTCCAATGACACACAAACAAGAATTTATCAAATAAAATGTGAAAGAAAATTACTCATAGGTGCATCACTAAGTGTGACTACTTAAAGAGGAAAGAAAAAAAACTAGAGAGAATGAGGGGAATTGAAAGAGGAAAGCTAAGGCAATATGTACGAGGGGAATAAGAAAAAGAGATAAGTTAGAGAAAGAGACAGACAGAAGGGAGAGAGGGAGAGAGGGAGAAAGAGAGAGGGAGAGAGGGAGAAAGAGAGAGAAAGAAAGAGGGAGAGGGGGGAGAGAAAAAGAGAGGGAGAGGGGGGAGAGAGAAAAGAGAGCGTGCAAAGAGCAAGGGTAGAAATTTTTAAAAAATATTGGAAATACTGATGTTTATTCAAATTGGTAATCCTATCAGAAGCACACCATATGTCTGAAGTGAAATGTCCTCAAACTTGGACTGGCCATGCAATACCGCAGCCGCTGAAGGCTTGCCAATTTGTAAACATACAGCAAGATCAGTAGCAGCTCAAATCCAAATATAGCCATCATCCAGGGTTGAGCAGGGAAAACACTTCAAGTGTTGGATCGGCGCCAAGTATGTGTTCTCGTCTCACTTTACTCAATCTCCATGGAGAAGAAAGATGTTAGATTTGACCTGACCATGTGGTGTGGAGTTTATCACATCTTCCACAAACACCGGGATGCATTTCAATTCAAGCATATAATTGCAATTTCTCTCTCTCTCTCCACCTTTTCTCGGTCTGTCCAATCCCTTTTGATTCCGATTTGTAACAATCACTTTACCTCTGGTTAATATTATTCTGAAGCAGTTGAAAGCTTAAGCACCATTAAGAATGGATTTAATGCCTTATGAATATTCTGTGCTTTCTCTCATTCTGTGTTTCTATAATAGCCTCTCTAACCTCTTTCCATGATTCTTCTCTCCCCTTCTATCTCACATTATCCTCCGACTAAAAGTCTTGTCTATTCGCTATCCCTAACCACTGACTCCCCCCTGACCCAAGTTTCGACTTTGAGCCCTGAGATCAAGTACAATGGTTATCCTGCTACTTACACACACGTTCTCCTGTGTGACCATGTATCAACTTTGAACCCTAAGAAACCACCTGGTCCATTGCATTACCCAGAGTACAAAGCCATGTGACCACATAATACCTACGTTGACCCCTGGAGGAACATCTCGCCCATTGGTTTTTCCATCTCTATGTATGTCTACTGTCTATCCTACTACTTACAGTGTGACTTCAGATGACTGTGAATCTACTTTAAATCCTGAGGAAATATCCTGTCCATTGCTTATCTTATGACTTTAATGGCTCCATATGACATGTTGATTTTTAACCCTCCAAAAAAATACCTTGTCAATTGTCTCCTCCATTCTTATTCATGTATGTTGTCTATCCTTCTATTTAAAGTGTGACCCCTGATGATCATACACTGTATGGTAAATTTTTAACCCTTAGAACACTTGTTCATCAAAGATTCAACTACCTACAGTGCAGGTTGTTATCGGTTTGTCCGTTTCGTCTATTGTCTATCCTACTACTTACAGCGTGACACCAGATGACCATATGTCCACTTTAAACCCTGAGAAAACATCTTGTCCATTGGCTATCTCTGGAGGTTGGAAGGCCGGGGAGCCTTGGCTAGTCCGACATGCATCATCTTCTGTAAAGTGGTCCAGAAGCTATAGACAAAAATAGAGAAAAGTTACATATGGATAGGCATGAGTGTTTCAGTCCACATATTCAGCAAAATCCAAAAGTTACCTTTGAAGCACTTTTACATGTACAATGTAAATGAATAGATCAAGAATAGAAGGTCACCAAGAAGAAGCCGACAACACACTCACCTGCTGCCGAAATGATGAGTTACATGTAAATTACCCAACCCCCCCTCAAAAAAAAAAAATTAAAAAAATTAAAAAAAACTAATAATGATAATAAAACTGATTATAAAAAAAATAAAAAATAAAAAATAAAATAAAATAAAGAAAAAAGAAAACAAATAAATAAATGAAAACACATTTTCAAAAATAAAAGAAAATCAGGAAAATTATTATAAAAACTTTTTTTTTTTAATTGTATATTCTGAAAGTATTTGAGGCCAATGTCTGGACATACATGTATACATATACATGGAATACTGAGAATTTTTGTCTACATGCATTCAATCACTTTGACAAAATGGCTCATACTGCCTGATGATTAATATCTTTTGTTTTACTATGAAACTTTCAATAAATACACAAATATCAAGGAAAGAGAGTAAAAGAGAGGGAGAGTGGTTTATAAAGAAAAAAAAAGGCAATGGCGAGATGAAATAATATGATATATGATTCAATATCTCTCATCTTCTCATAAGCAAATAGAGTCCCACTTGAAACATGCACTGCTAGCATCGCTCTTATCATCCATCATAGTTAGAGTGAAGTACTCTCATACTGTACAAACAGCCTCATATCATTCATTACACTCAGACAGATAATATTCATGACAAACTCTATATGTTCTCTGTAGTCTGTATCCATCTAAGGCGCCACGCGTACGTAAGCCCTACATGTAGATAGCAGAAGCAGAAATGATTAATGATGCAGAAAGACGATAGCTCTTCATGAAGTGTACATTGTAAATGTACATTCAACTCTGGTCTGGCTACAGAAACTCCATCTGAAACAAATACGTTCATGTTTACACACTTCTAAGAATAGAAGCATGTGTACATTATGGTTTCTCCAACCAACATTGCCAGAATCCCCATGTTTCAATAAAGCTACCTAGTAAAGACCCATTTTACAATTGATTTCAAAAATATGTTTTGATGCATTTGGAGAGAAAGAAAAAAAAAAAGATCCTCACTATAAAAATGAACTATCATATCTAAAAATACCCTCCATAAAGAAATAGTAGAAATTGAATCCTGAATTCAGGTCAACTCTTCATCAGGGAATGAAGAGATAGCTTTTAACATCAGCAGCATCACTATTTTTCACCCTGGCAACCGGCGGAGGTCATCTATGGTAATTGCTCAAAATGTCAGCAATTTGAAGAAGAGATGGTTGTTGTGAAACCAGCTGTACAAGCACAAGGCTACAAGGATCATGAAAGAATATAGAGATGCAGCATTGTGCACAGAAAAGCAATCACTTCTCATTTTAGCTACCCAAGCTATTGAATGTTTATGGACAACAAAACAGGCAGGATTGGAATTGAGGGAGAGAGAGACACAGAGACACAGAGACACAGAGAGAGAAACAAAAGATAGAGAAACAAAGATAGGGCAAATATAGATAGGGTAATGGAGAGAAAGCTTGAGAGAGACACAGAGAGGCAGAAAAATCAAGATAACAGATAAGGCAGAGAAATAACGACATAGAGAAATATTTAATTATACCAAAGTGAATGGATAAATAAACACAAGAAAATGAAAAAAGAATATATGATAAGCACCTCCATGTCGCATGTTAGAGTGTATATCTTGTGAAAACATGCGCGAATCTCATTCATTAGAGATGATAAGACATTTCCTTTTCTGCTGTAATCCCAAACAACGCTTGTTTTGCTCAGATTTTACATTTTCCCCACATTCCAAGGTCATTAACCCTACCATCTAAATACAAGTGAATCCTGGGGTGATCAGTACATCCTGTTTGGACCAGGCTTAATTTTCCATACATTATTCCATTCAAAATATTATTCATTTACTTTATGATGCCTGCTACCACCACAATGTCAACCTGTGCAGTAAACGTTTAGTTTACACAGAACATTTAAAGTTTTGTTCAATGGGTGCAAGAGAATCACTTTTAAAAATCTAATCAGATTCCAAGGTAATTACCAAGATAAATAAGAAAAGACAAAACTGGTGCATTTCATATCTCCATAAGAAACATACACTGTATTTCAAGAATAATTCCATAAAACTATGTTGCCAAAACCTGTTCGTATCACCTATTGTTTTCCCATCTCTTTTTCATGATGAAAATTAGGATACAGTGACTCACCTCTGCAACGCCAAAGTCTGAAATCTTGAGAATGCCGGCGGTGGTAAGAAGAAGATTGCTTGGTTTGATGTCTTTATGGACGACATGCTGGCTGTGCAGATATTCCAATCCATCTACAAGCTGGCTGAAATAACTGGAAAGAAGAGACAAAACGAAGGGCATGATGTAGATTAATTTTCTTGTTTCTAGATACTTTAAATGAAATAGAATTTTTTTTTTCTTTGATGATGATGAAGGTGGGGTGGTGATGAAGAAAACTGTGATATGATGATGGTGATGATGATGATGATGATGATGATGATGATGATGATGATGATGATATTTTGTCTTGTAAAGCATATACCATGATGCCATGGTAACATCTATAAGCACTTCTAAAGTGCTTCTGGAATTATTATCCTTTTATAGCCATTTGGTCCAATCATCATATGGTCTAACATCATTCAGTCTAATATCAGTTTGTCCAATATACATATGGTCTAATGGTCTAATCAAAATATCGTCCAGTCAACATTTTGTCCAATAACCAGGGCCAACAGCCATTTTGTCTATAACCATTTGGTCCATTTATCAATTGGTCAGATTGCCATTTGGTCTAATCATCAAATTGTCTAAACCCAATAAGTCCAATACCCATTAGGTCCATCAATCATTTGGTCCATATTTCAGTTAGTCTAATAACCAATAGGGCTAAAAGCTATGAAGTATGGTACATACGTACTGCTCACTAGCATATTTGGAGGGCAGTATGATGAATAGATGTAATGGTAATGAGACAAAGTGATAATTAGACCAATGGATATTAGATGAATTGGGTTTAGCCAAAATGACTATAAGACCAAATGGATATTGGACAAACTGGATATTAGACAAAGTGGTAATTGGACAAAATGGGTATAGATCAACTACTAAGTAGACTATTAATGGTTATTGGATTAAATGGTTAAATAATACAGACTAACTGGTCATTAGATGAAATAATTATTGGACAAAGTGACAACTGGACCAAATGGTTATTGAACAAAATGTTAGACCATGATGGCATTAGACCAAATGGCATTAGACCAAATGGCAATTTATCTTATTATCCTGGGTTTTGCTCCATGCATGCTCAAACAGCACTATTTGTTCTCATCTCAAAAAACAAAAATAAATGATCTGAGGTCTTACGAATGCTTCGGATTTAGTCATTACCTCACAGGTTTCAATGGTCCAGATGTAATATCATACAGTGAGATGTGAGGACACAAACAATGAAAACCCAAGTCTGGTAAGCAGGCTATCACTAAATATTCTATTGCGACTGATTGATTTTCTTGACTCCCTGGAGTGAGGCTAGAGCCTAATGGTATCATGGGAGTGATGTGCTAGATGGATGCACCCATGCAAGCTCTGAATGCACCCTAATCAAATTAATGAGCGATTCGCTGCAGCTTTCTAGACTACGGTATACTTGTTGCGTGAGAAAGCGCACGAAGATCGCCCATTTCAAACCGTGACTGGTTGTTTCATAAATTATTTAGGGGAAGGAACGGAGGAACAATGGAAATTGGGTTGCCAGGGAAAAGGATAATTGCCTGATATCTTTTGATTAAAAACAACTTTTTCAGACTAGCATGTTGGGCAAATAGCCTAGAAAACAGAGTACTTCACTTCAATAAAAATAAAACAGCAGAAACACAAGACTGTCTGCATGTTCTGCCTATACAGAAACAGAAACGGCTATCATTCTATCTAATTTCTCCTTAAATAGAGCATTTCAAATTTTAAAAACATGAACAAATATTCAAGTTTATTTTTCATAGTCATTTTAATGGTCATTTCTGCACATACATTTTCATGTTTTGTATTTTCAAATTGAGCACCTACGTGCATACTGTAGATTAATTTTTAACTTCTGGCCGAATCAAAATTATAATCTTTGGATCAGTAAATGTTGAGATTGCCGTAAAATAGCTTCCTAAGGAAATACGAATACATGAACACAGGAGGGACATTTCATTTTTAATCTAAGGTAGTAACTGAAAAAAAAAGGGGGGAATTATCTTACTCATGAGCTTGCCAGATGGGAAACTTCTTGGAGTCTGCTGCATCCAGCATGTCCTGTAGTCCACTCACACAGTACTCCATGAAGAGATACGTGAGAACACAGAGATAGTCAAGGAAATTATGCAGCATGAAACATTATAGGACTTGATCATAGAGCCCAGATCCAGACTTGCATACTGATGAAGGCATTGGATATGATATGGCTTTTACATGCATGTGTCTTTCTTATTTCACATGTATGTATACGGAGCTGCCGCAACATGCATTTTCAAGGGGCTCACATTCGTTTGGAGAGCAAGTCTATACGAAATCAGAGTCAATCATTCATTTCAAGAAAACCAGATTATGTACATTGTAAGAGGCCACAAAAGTTTATGTATTCAGGTGAGCTTTTACATATAAATGCACATATTAGCACAGTGAAAAAATTACATACTCAAATAGAAATTCTTCCAGATAACGATGCTTTTAATTTTAAATAAGTTGATTTAAGAAATTTCCTCTAAGTCTTCAGAATTTCATTTCAATCAAAATTCACTTCAATGATGAAATACTTTACAATCATATGTATCATATCAAATGTTTATATCACAAACAGAATATACCATCTCCCAACTTCTCCAATGTAATATGATATTTCCCATTTCATCATGAACATAGCATACATGTACTATTACTGAACTATCCCATGCAGTCTCATATTTCTGTAGTACTTGAATTTGACATATGAAACTACAACCAAGCCATCACATTTGTTTTGAAAGCTATTGTCACCATTGGGTGACAGTTGAGAAATTATACCAAATCCAAGTGATATGATCCAATATATGCTTCCTAGCATTCAGACATACATGTAGTTCAATGGATCTTGAAATTTAATCCGTAACAAAATTGTGATAGGTAAATTGTATACATGATATTAACAAGACACAACAAAAATGTTGCATCTTTTAACCCTTTTAGTGCCTTAATAAGGGACTGCACAGCATAGTTTTCATTTTTTATCCTTAATAATTTAAAATAAGGAAATTTGTTATTCATCTCTAAATTCAGAGCCAGGGCAAGAACTATAATGGCTAATCCAACTAAGATATGGCAAAGACTTTTTCTTTTTAAAGAAAAAAAAAACCACGATAGTAAAATCTTGAAATCTTCATATTAGGTATAAGTACATGCTTAAAATGTTGGTGGCACGATAGGGGTTAAATAGCACTTATGACATGAAGATTGCAAGTGTTACCTGAGACAAGCACAGGTCCAGGAGAGTGCTCGGAAATTACTTACTATGATCTACTCTACTTGAAATTTGTTCTCAGATGGATTTTCTCTTGATTAATGCCAAATTCTGCAATTTTTAGAATGGAAGAGCAAAACATGTTACCCAATTCAAGATATAAGTTACATGTAGATATAAGCAACATATGCATGTCATCACACTGAAGGTTGTGACATTTCAAAGGATATATTTTCTGTTTCTCATCATTCTGGAGTACATCGACGAGTTGGATGATGTTTGGATGGTGAAGTCTCTTCAGAAGTTGGATCTCTCTGTATTGGAAAGAATCAAAGGTGAAATAACAATTATTTGCAAAGATGTAAAAAAAATAAGCAGAAAATCTGGACATTCACAATCTACAATAAACTATATTACATACAAGTACAGTCCACCTTGGGAATAAAAGCAAAGAGCTGCTCACCAGCAAAATCACAGCATTTCTATTTTTTTGTGTGTTTTATCGATTACAAGTTTAAAACTTCATAATCTTTACAATCCTGGGTGGGCTTTCCCCTTCAGGCCAAACTGGACTTGGTAATCATGTCGAATAATTTTCTGTATTACAACCAAAGAACACATTCTTGCACTGGCTCTCTTTATTATATGAGAGTGGGAGCTACAGTTTCAGGGGATAATCACTCCAGCCCCCATCTATTTTTTTTCCTTTTTTTTTTCACTCAATAAATTTACCGGTATGGGTTGCTTTGGAAACTATACATTAAAAGCCTTTAAACTAAAAGCAAATGCTTCTTGATCAGTCGTTGATAATACGACAAACAAGAGTCTGGAGGGACTAGGCCCAAGCAGGGAAATGTAACTAAGTTACATTTCCCTGGCCCAAGCAAATGAATTGGAGAAAACAATCAGGCTATATGTCAGTCTAGATATGTTTGTTTGAAGAGATAGGTTCCTCTCTAGACTCGGGATACATTCAAAACATTTCCTTCAGGAAAGACTGCATCCCTATGGGACAACTGAATGTGTAGTTGACCTTTCAGATATCCCCTGAAACAATAATCCATGTGGAGTAATCAAGTCTTCTATAAAAAGATGTTGATTACAATATCCCATTTTCTTAATTGTCTCCCATTTCTTCTTTCCATCAGTGTTCAGTAGTGATCAACATTTGCTCTGGTGACCTGGTGACATTTGCTTACGGCTGTATTTTGTCATAGTTTAAAGGCCAAGTCCACACTAATATCAAGTTGATTTGAATAAATAGAGTAAAATTAAACAAGCATTTAACAGTGAAAATTTCACTGAAATCGGATGTAAAATAAGAAAGATATGGCATTTTGTAGATTTGCATTATTTCATAAAACAGCGATATGCAAAACATGGGGGGTATGCAAATGAGTGAACTGATGATGTCCCACACTCACTTTTCCTCATGTATTTTATTATATATGAAATTTCAAATATTTCAATTTTTATGGATGTGATAATAAAGAATCTCTCCCTTGTATCAAAACAATACTGATGATTTTACATGTTCCATAAGGAGTCAAACCACGTTTTACATTATTGAAGCAAAAAATTGAAATAAATATTTCATATCATACAAGTGAATGAGTAAATTACGCAATGCGTAATAAATGTCCCCGCCGAAAGTGCAGATCTGTGGAAATTAACTAGCCTGAAACTTAAAACTTTAGTGAATAAAATAATAATGTTACTGCATGCAAAAGAAGAGAATACCAACAATGCATGTATACAACTGAAATATAAAACATGAAAACATTATGAACCTTCAGCATTTTGAATAAATTTGCATAAATTTGCATGAATAATGAATTTCAAAATTCTGTGTAGAAGTTTGGAAGCCCCCACCCAGCCCTACCAGATAAAACAATCGGAATCAAAATCCGATGTGAAATAGAGGAGAAGTAGCATTTTTTGTCAATTTTGAATAAATTTGCATAAATTTGCATAATTAATGAATTTCAAAATTCTGTGTAGAAGTTTGGAAGCCCCCACCCAGCCCTATCAGATAAAACAATCGGAATCAAAATCCGATGTGAAATAGAGGAGAAGTAGCATTTTTCGTCAATTTTGAATAAATTTGCATAAATTTGCATAATTAATGAATTTCAAAATTCTGTGTAGAAGTTTGGAAGCCCCCACCCAGCCCTATCAGATAAAACAATCGGAATCAAAATCCGATGTGAAATAGAGGAGAAGTAGCATTTTTCGTCAATTTTGAATAAATTTGCATAAATTTGCATAGTTAATGAATTTCAAAATTCTGTGTAGAAGTTTGGAAGCCCCCACCCAGCCCTATCAGATAAAACAATCGGAATCAAAATCCGATGTGAAATAGAGGAGAAGTAGCATTTTTCGTCAATTTTGAATAAATTTGCATAAATTTGCATAATTAATGAATTTCAAAATTCTGTGTAGAAGTTTGGAAGCCCCCACCCAGCCCTATCAGATAAAACAATCGGAATCAAAATCCGATGTGAAATAGAGGAGAAGTAGCATTTTTCGTCAATTTTGAATAAATTTGCATAAATTTGCATAATTAATGAATTTCAAAATTCTGTGTAGAAGTTTGGAAGCCCCCACCCAGCCCTATCAGATAAAACAATCGGAATCAAAATCGGCCAAGAAATGACGGAGAAGTAGCATTTTCTAACATTTGAGCACACACGGACAGACGGACGGACGGACGGACGGACGGACGGACGGACACACACACGCACACACGTACGGAGCCCGTTTCATAGTCCCCTCGCGAACTTCGTTCGGCGGGGACAAAAATACATAAGGAAAAGTGAGTGTGTGACATTATCGGTTCACTCATTTGCATACCGCCCATGTTATGCATATCACTGTTCAAGAAATAATGCAAAACTTCAAATGCTGTAACTTTCTTATTTTAAAACTGATTTCAATAAAATTTTCACTGTTATGCTTGTTTAATTTTACTCCATTTATTCAAATCAACTTGATATTAGTGAGGACTAGGCCTTAAGGGTAACAGCATGGATTGCGATAGTGTTATAAGTTTAGGAAATGTGTGTTATATGTTTAGGATAAGAGATAGAGTTAGGGTTAGGTTTATAGCTAGTGAGTCCAGGAATTTACCTAAAAATAGGGATTGAACATGCAGCAATTGTCGCTGAAACATACATGTAGGTCCCGCTCTCATTACGAGATTGGAAAGTGGATCGCGCTATCGTGGGGCAACCCATGGCGCACTATGGAGGTCCACTGGCACACGGCAGGTTGTCATCTGCAGAGGTTAGCCCGATCTATCTTGGCACTCTCTGCAAAGGTGAATGCGAATTGGCTTGCTCTACAATGTAGATCGCACTAATCTTGTGGAGCACCCCCTAGAGATGGTCCAGCGGTCCGCTGTTTTGGATCACTGTGGATCGCACCTAAACGACGTCGCCGCATTCTCACCTTAGAGATGGCGCGATCTACATGTAGCGTGTGCTAGAGCGCACTATCTCAGTAAGAGAACGGGGTCATACATGGTGTGTATGTTGTATAATCTGAAATATTATGTTTGTAGGACTTAGGCCTACATGTACATGTGACCTTAAAAATATGTCTATTTATCTGTCTCTCTCTCTGTCTCTGTCTCTCTCTCTCTGTCTCTCTCTCTCTCTCTCTCTCTCTCTCTCTCTCTCTCTCTCTCTCTCATTGCTTTCTATCTCATTTTTACTCTACACTTCTAGGCCGTTATCTTGTAAAATATTTGTTGAATTTTTCCTCCCTCACTGCAGCTCTACAGGATTGCAGTTAAAAAAAACGAATAACAGTACATGTACCTTTGGATGCTTTTACAACAATTTGGATACGTAATGTAATAAGCCAGTTCGTAATTACAATGTGCGCATGTGCAAATAAAGTTCATTTGTAACGAGTGCAACCGACCTTTATATGCTGTCATGCTGTCATTTTTTTACGCACTATGATGCGCACACCAGTGTGATTTTACGTGGTAAACAAACAGCGCGTCCACCAAAACAGGTGCGCATGCATGTACATATTGGGGTCATTTCAGGGTCATTTGCACCATGTACTAATTACGAACTGGCTTATAAATACTATAATAATCTTGTTATCTTTGGGGGGGGGGGTTTGTTTTTTTTTTTTGGGGGGGGGTGTGTTTTTTACATGTACATGTAGCTGTGTTGCTCATGTACATATTATAGCATACATTTATGTATGTGCATAATAATGCATTTAAAACATGCATTTGCTTTATAGATTACCATAGATTGTTCTAGACTCCATAGATGAATGACATTATTATAATTACCATTATAATTATTACATGGCCATGTGTGTTACCAGCTGGCAAAGCTATAGGGACCATGTGACATGATGGGGTAGCGGAACAAACCATGTGACCGTGACCATGTCTTCTCGCTCCACACTTCTCTTCGCTTGAGAACTTGACTTTAGTACAAGTATGACAGATGGTTTGGCAATTCTACAGAACGGGAACATTGCTCAATGTACTATGCATTATAATGTACATGTACATGTAAACGTTATGGTCACATTCAAGACATACCTACATGTATGTAGTTTTGAAAATAAACTTCCTGATTTGAAGCAAAATGGCGACATAAAGCTGGAAGGGATGTATATGAATATCAACTCTTGTACACATTCTACAATCCTATTATGTAAGATTTAATCGTGTTTTTCATCTTCATTATATATCAATATAACATGACATCTATATGTAATCCTGCCTTTGCTTGCATGAAGGCATACATGAACATAATATCCTATAGATATGTGCATTACAACAAAGACGATAAATGGCTATACACTGTCAGCCTACAAGGAATAAAGTACATCTACTGTATATATGCATGTACATGTACATGTACATGTACGATTATTAGAAGCCCCAATTTATACAGAAATATGAATACAGATATACATGTATATAATTAACTTGAAGGGTAATGTATTTAAAACTTCATAATCTTTACAATCCTGGGTGGGCTTTCCCCTTCTGCCAAACTGGACTTGGTAATCATGTCAAATAATTGTGTGTCTTACCAAGGAGTTCTGTGATAACTCCTTGGTCTTACAACCAAAGAACACATTCTTGCGCTGACTCTTTTTATTTATATGAGGGTGGGGGCTACAGTTTCAGGGGATAATCACTCAAGCCCTTTTTTTTTTTTTTCACTCCATAAATTTACCAGTATGGGTTGCTTTGGAAACAATACATTAAAAGCCTTTAAACTAAAAGCAAATGCTTCTTGATCATCAACTCTTGTGTCACACATTCTACAATCCTATTATGTAAGATTTAATCGTGTTTTTCATCTTCATTATATATCAATATAACATGACATCTAAATGTAATCCTGCCTTTGCTTGCATGAAGGCATACATGAACATAATATCCTATATGTGCATTACAACAAAGACGATAAATGGCTATACACTGTCAGCCTACAAGGAATAAAGTACATCTACTGTACAAGTACACGTACAGGACTACATGTACATGTATATATGCATGTACATGTACGATTATTAGAAGCCCCAATTTATACAGAAATATGAATACAGATATGTATGTAATTAACTTGAAGGGTAATGTATTCCATATATACTTCCCCTTCCAACAAACAAATGCCAGCAGTTTCATGTACATATTTACATGTAATAAGCTATCTGTATTCATATTTCCTTATGAATAACCTTACAGTACAATAGATTATAAATAGATCTGAACAACAGATCTCAACAATACTGGATTTTTCAGATGAGGGATTACATATAAACATGTAGCTAGCAGTCACAAACAATAACAACCAATAGCCTTTCACCTGAATGCATTTTTAGTATTCATAACAATAACATACATGTATATCCTTGTAGCAGGCATAGGGCAGAGAAAAATGAATGAAAAACGAGGGGAGTTCAGGGGACAAAGCTTCTTGGTGATTTTCCAAGGAAGAAGCATGTATGCCCCCAGTCTAGGTTGAGGGGGTAGCCCCCTTTTATGTCTTCATGGGAGGGGGGAGGGGTATTCAAATTTGGATTGGAAACATTTTAGATTTTTATATTTGGAGAAATATCATGCATGTGGGGGAGCAAAATATTTTGAACAATACATACACATACATATGCACCTTCTTCTGAAAATGCAGGGGCTATTTAATTAAATGAAAAGTCCAACCCAAGAATTTGTAAGTTGCTCTGATTAAAACCTTAAAGGTAATTCATTCACTTTGAAGCCTTACACAAAATTCTGCAAAACTTTACACAGGTTTAGCAGACATCCTGTAGCTACTGCCTATGAAATTCAAAGGTCACAAGTTCTATAACTCCTTTGTAAGAAATGAAAATCTTACTTTTTTCACAGAGGGAGCAATTCAGACATCAACCCAAGTACATGTAAAAGTAATGATCAACAAATAACTTTAAAAATTACACAATTTTTTTTTAGTCAAAAGAAATAAAGTGTTACCAAATTGTTGTTATTACTTACTTAAAAGCAAATTATAATCCTCTTCACATCTGCACAAGTTTTCCAATTCTAATTTTATTGTAATTTATCGCATACTCACACAATTTTAAATTTTAGGGCTGCAAAAGGGATGAAGTTCCTTTGACCCTTTCAGGACAGGAATTATTTAAGTGCAAAATTGATCACATTTCGTTCTTCAAATTGGCAACAATAATATTTTTCTTTTAGTGCTACATGATTCTAATAAGGTGTAATGTCTTTGAAAACAATGTACATGGTTATGAATTTTGTCAAAAAGTTTTAAATATTGCCAATTTTTAATAAAAAACAATGATTTTAAACCTCTCAGTGTGTTGCCAATTTAAGGACTTTAAAGCTTATTCTTGTTTTTTTAGATTCCTGGCATCAAAACGCAATATGGTCATGCAACAAAAATGGACACAGTATGTGCAGAAATGTTTGCTCTTTCTACTCATGCATCTGGTATATTTTTTAGAGCTCTGAATCGAAAGTTATTGAGCCAAACCACAAAATGTGGTCAATTGTCTTGAAAGGGTTAAAGGGTACCATTCACCAAAAAGTATTTTGCTCTGTATGTTAGAGGTTTCATGCCATTATACTTTATTCAGAACATGGGCTTAAAATATTACTTATTTAAAGAGATATTGCAAGTTTAATTACACTCTCTATAAGCATAAAAGCGACTCATGATTAGACTACTCGACACACCCATACACACTCGCCAACATAAGGGCTCATGCGGAACCAAACTCGGAGTTCGGTTCCGCGCGAGCACGTTAATGTTATCCCTTATTTCCTTCATACTCCTTAACTATTGACCTACAGAATGCTAGATAAAGTTCTTTGAGGTTAATTTTATACTTTCTAGCAGTATACAAATTATTTCTTCAGGTGGTTGGTACACTTTAAGAATCAAGGATCTTTGGAAATTTGTAAAAGTTGACAAACTTTCCCTTTAAGCTGCGCAGAGAATGATTTTGTTAATCTTTAAAAGCAAAAAATCAACATCCAGAAACAAAAATCAATATATGTCTCAACATTCAGACTACATGTATGTGCATTCAAATTCAGAATTCTAATGGCAGACTAATCCATGCATGCAAAAAGGAATTAAACATAATGCATGTTTGGCTTCATGCTTTAATGTTCTATTCTTCTTATAAACTGCCCGCAAACAATGTGGGCTTGTTATGAGGAAAGGCAAGCAGTAAGTAATTAATGATTTCACAGCCAGATACATAATCTGTATGAGACTTGCCTGTACAAAATTTCTACTGCTGCAGAATTTGAGCCCCATGGTGTTTACAAAACTACAAAATGTATCGCTCATTTTCTTCTCATTTGTTTCATTTGTAGGCCTATAAAGTACATGCAGCAGAAGTCTGAGAAGATATTCATCTTGACAAGTTTTTAAAAGTCAAAATGGCCATAAGTACCCTGTATCCAGTCTTAGAGTATTATGTAAATTGCAAATGTAAAAACAGTGCATATCTGTCCATGTTTACATGGTCAAGTCTAAATGAGAGACTACCAAATTCTATCAAACCACAGATGTAAACATTATGGACATAATAGCCTGGCAGTTTCAGGGAATATATCTAACCACAATTGTCTGAAAGGCATCCACTGTGACAATAAATACATGTACATGTACAACCAGTTTTCTCCCTTGACCTCAAGTGAACTTTCTTGCTAAACTAGGTCATAAGAAACACTAGACTGTCCAGACTAGATAAGAAGTGAAGGGGAATAGGAGGGGTTTGAATAGATTTTATGCTCTAGTATGCCTACATCTATCAAAAGAAATTTGCAAACAATGTAGTCAGTATGCATGCACACATGTACATGGATGTGTAGGCCTATATGTACTTCCATAATGTATCACTTAGTTTGTTCTTTCTTTTTCAGGTTGTAATATGACAACACAAATGCAAACTGACATATATTTTTTTTATTATTTTTATTATTATTATTATTATTATTATTATTTGAATTTATTTATATTGTACAAATTTATTTTCATTATCTAATTTTATTATTAAATCACTTTATTTTTTCCCCATTTTTTTTCAATTTCTTAGAATTATTATCATCATTATTACTAATTTATTTATTTATTTATTTCTTCAGAGTTCTCCGGAGCAAAATATTGAGAGTCTGTGTGCATCAAACCCTTGTTTATATTTTGAAATGGGGGGGGGGGGGTCCATGTGTACTGAGACCTTTTACAATGTACATGTAGGTGTTAAGCCCAGTTTATAATACCATGGGGGAAAAGAAGAAAAAAAAACACATAAAAGACCAAAGGCGGTGCCACTTCTACTTCTTAGGATTTTTGCATACATATATTCAAAATCTTATGACAATGATATTAGATTAAGGGGATATCCCTTGAAAATCAACAAATGTGCCAATCTTCTTTGAAACATACATGTACCTGTAGGCTACACATATCTGTTATTTTAAAACATCCTGCACAACTGAACTATCAGGAGAAAAAGTTTGAGACTACATGTACAATGTAAATATACATGTAAATACTCACTCATTTCTAACTTATATTTGAACAAATCAAAGTGGGCGTTGCTCATTTCTGAGAGATGTGTTGACTTAAAACACACTAAACAAAGAGCCTTTATTGGAATTCTATTCTTAGAGGATTTTTTTTTTTTTTTTTGCATGCACTTAACATAGGGCCAATCTCTGTTTTATTAATAACTGACTGCAAATAACTTTCCGGATGTCTAAACGACTTTCCAGTGTAGGCTTACACTAAAAAAAAGTGCACTTTCATGGAGCTAATACATGTGTATGTCCAATTCACATTTATAGATCTGTCAATTTTATAGTCCATCAAAATATTAGAACAAATTATAAAGTAAAGTACCCCAAAAATATAGCCAAATAGGCCTATTCCTTACCCAGTGGCTTGCTCTACCAAGTAAAGAAAAAAGATCAGAAAATCTGAAGAAAAACAAGGGATACATGTAGGAATGATTCTTTGAATCATGGCTGAAATGGATGACAGAGACTACATTGTATGTTAATGCCAGGCTAATGCATTAGCTATACAAACTCCATATACAAATGTACATGTACATTGCAAAGAGAGGAATCATGCACTGTACATGTGTAGGTGAGCATTAACTGTATCCCCAGATATATATATAATTTTTTATCATTTTTAATTTTTTATCATTGTATCATTCAAAATATTAGATTCAACCATAAAATCATCTACAGCTTTCCTTTTGACGGTCTTTCAAATGTCAATTAGCAATTTCAACTCTGCCTAAAGCATGCAGTCTGTATTGTCTTACAAGAATTGTGTGTCAGTGACACACATCGGTTTAACCCTGAAATCCGAGTATGAGCCTGCCTGAAAACCTTATATCTTGAGAGACCTTTCAAACCCTGAGAGAGAGTATGATGTTACATTGGAGAGTAACTCAATGTCATTGTTCCCTGATTAGTATGGATATAGATAGACCTACATAATCACAGCAGAGAGAGGTTAATGCCTAACCATACACTAGATTGAATATTATATCAAGCTAAACCAAGGAGTTATACATGTAAGTGATAACTCCTTGGCTGAACATGTTCAGAGAGCAAGATTGGAAAGAATGAGGCAAAAATAATTAATGACAGCCATACAGTGTACATGTAACATCATTAAAAACTCAGAAGAGGTAGAAGAGTCATTTTCACCTAAACTTAAGTTCTAAACTAATGGTAAACAGTCATTTTCATCCATGAACTTGATAATGTACAGTACATGTATATATAGTTTATCTTACAGCATCTCATCTACATGTATGCATGTACAATGTTTATTACATGTAGATTCTCATTTTTATTATGATGGTGTGAATATACATTTGTTCGGCTACAGAATTATTTCAGTTTTTGTTCCTCATACAAACAACTTTACATCAATGGTCTGCAGAATATATGTGAAAGAGAAAAACAAGCTTGTGTTTTTGTGTTACAACTTCTAAAGCAATGCTAGACATTCCTGCCTATCCATAAATCAGTTGTTAAAAAGAAACCATTGTTGGACAGCTCTTTTCAAAGTTCTTTATTTTCAGAAGGACACTTCTCTAAAGTATGTGGATTGTAGACCCTTATCAATTGCAAATAAATGTACATACTCACTTCTCACTACATGTAGATGCATATACAAAGATTTTTCTTTCAAGAAATAGAGTAAAGAGCATGTAAATAGCTGGAATTTTATACAACTTTCTTTTTCTTTTATTTTTTTCTACAGGATTCTCTTTTAAATGTTATTGTCTGCCCTTATCACTTATGACTGAAATTGCGTCCTTCAACTACAATATTTAAAGAGTAACTTTAAATGATTATATTAAACATTTGAAAGTGCTTTTTTTCAAATGTACATGTATACAAGTAACTAAAACACAAAACAGGAACCTGAAAACGGAAATGGCGGAAATCTCACTCCTGTGGAAAAGCTTTTAGTTCTCCAGACATGCATGTTTGCTGCTAAATGTACCTAGGAATCATTATGAAGGCCATGCATATTTCAAAAAACTGGAAAATAAAAACAAACTTGCCCTTAAAAATGGTATAGCTTATTGTTATCACCACATTTGATGCTACAAATAAAACAATCGGGGGACACATGCTCTACATGTACATTGTAGGAAGGGGGTCCAGGTTGAAATTATACCTGAGAAAGAAATTACACTTTGGAACTGAAAATTCATGTCTTCCAAACTGCCCTCTGTTTGTATTTTAATTTGTTATAATGTTAACATCAAATTCCTACTGAAATAGGGACCATGCATGCCTACATCAGGTCTCTGATTACAACTTTGGGGGTTGGCCATTTTGATTTGGGGCACCTTGAAAAATAGAGGTATTGTCATAACTGCCACACCTCCCTCTATCCATGCTCATGGTCATGGCTTTTTAAAAAATAAAAAAAAACTTTTAAAAACACATTTTACACTGTAAATGTCACTTTAAAAGAAAGCTGGAGATCCAATCTCTTTCACGTACAGTGAACTTACATACTTGTTAAGAACTCGTAGAACTGAAGAAAAGTCATCTTGAAATCTAAGTTGCAACAGGGCATGTCACTTAGTCTCTTTCGTAAAGCACACAATGTGCAGAGCAAATTGAATAAAAGTCATCTTGAAATCTAAGTTGTCGCAAAGCCATCATTTAATCTCTCTCATATTCAGTGTACACAGACTTGTACATGTGCAGAGTAAATTGAATAAAAGTCATCTTGAAATCTAAGCTGGAAGAGAGCTTGACATCGAATCTGCGAGACCTTTAAAGATCTATACTTGTGCACAGGGATCACCTTCTTCGAGTCAGAAGTGCTAGCATGTAATTTACACCTGTACCAGGGAACATTTGCCTGCCTGTACCATGAAGTAATAACTCCAGCATAAAAGTTATGTTCAGTGGCTTTAAATATTCTTGTGTCAGGGGGCTACAGGACGAATACAATATACATGTACCTGGATGACGAAAGAAATCTTAACAATTATTTTAAAAACAATGGACATTTGTATACATGTAGTGCTCATGCTCAAAGCTCTCACATAAAAATTCTGGTAAAGTCTTCATGTATCCAATTAATGCCAGTTAACAAACAAAACCTCACAAAACCATTTAAAACAGATGAAAATAAAAGCTATAACACACAGTTTTGTAAATGACATGAAGCCTACATGTACATCTTATTTTTAGCCTTGTATTCAAAGGTCAAATACTGTTGCAGCAAAATTCAGGAAGTTTGCTACATGTTCAAATTTCTAAAGAGGGTCAATATTTTCCAAGGGTCCTTCCGCTATATGATCAAGGCGAAAAACAGAGGGTGGGTTTTTTTTTCCTCTCTATGTACATTTTAATACCATTATCCTTTTTTTTCTGGGGTAATAGAAATAATGGATGTAAATAGGTTTGAATAGATCAGTCTTTGATCTCATTTAAACCCTCGGAACCAATCAGTATCTGACGTTGCTCAAATATAATGTACATGTATATATGTTAATGTATTTTGAAATACATTGCGCAATGTACAATCGCCTACATTATACTTGGACGTACATGTACATGTGCACGTGCATATACGTTTTATACATGTTTGTTCAGGTAGGTCTACATGTAGGGTACATGTTGCACCATACTTCGTACATTGCACATGGTGCAACAACTCTTCTTGCAAGAACAACTATTATTATGCAAGAAACATACAATGTACATGTAGAGGCAGGCCCTGTACTTTGAGGATACTAAGTAGTTCAACTTTAAGAAAGGCAGGACAACAAATTGAAATTTGGAATTCTATAAACAAAATATTTACAGAACAGTTCTGTAAACAGAAAATATTTCAAAGCCAAACTAGGGTATATTATACAATTTACAAGAAATTGAAATCTGAAGTTCTGTAACAAAATATTATGATGAAGACTTTAAACATTTGTATATATGTAAACTTACAACATGATATTACATGTACTTTGAAAAAGTAGGCCCCTTTTCAACAAAAACAATAGGCCTACATGTACGTGTACGTAACCTTGCTTTTTTGGTCAACTGGCAACTTATGCCAACTATAAATGGGTACAATCTGTGAGAAATGGTTCCATGTCAATGATCTTATTCAACCTTTGCAGACCAACCACACACAGCTGAGTCACAGTTGAGGCCTGGTGTGAATTAGTTTACCCCACTAATTCCAGGAACCCTGTACTAGCATTGTAACAATGCAATTTCCTAGAAATACTGCTTCTGCGGGAGACAGCCCCTTCTTCCTGGTAAGGGCAAAGTAAAGTTGTAAATAAAACATCACCTACACAAAGAGAGTGGATTTATTTGAAATCCTGCGACATTTAGCTCATGTCTGGCTTCAGTTCAAAGCGTAATATACAGGCACTAGGCCCCACATGTACATGTACATTGTACAATTTATAAACTTCATGTTTTACATGAAGATTACATGTACATATTCCTAGAAACTCATAGTCTAATCAGAGAGATTAGAATTTCAAGAAATCATTAATTAGCTTACGCTATAATAAAAAGAGTACAGAAGTTTCTCTTGAATAATAGTACATGTACATGTAGTATATAAATCAACATTGGAAAGAAAAGCAAAAGCTTTTAGTTCACTCATTCTTCAATAGCTCATTTCCATTCTTTTTTATTTCTTTCTTCTTTTTTTTGAAGTACATCATCAAGGGAACAAAGAATCTTTTTAAAGGAAGAATGATAAAATAGGGTGAATATTGATGTGGGTCAGGAAAATGTAATACAAGTAGTCACTTGTTGCAATTAATATTCGGTATACTTTTTCATATATTGATTCCTTATAAAGTATTTTAAAAAATTGTCATTGTCAATGTAGATGACTGATCATTTAAATTTGCAGGCCAACCATACTATTTGCATCATGAAAATAAAGACATTTCTTAAAAACAAATGAGGTCTTTTCCATTTTTCCCCCCATCTCTCCATCAACATATGATAAGTAGCAATCTACTGGATGAATTACTAATTCAGAAAGTCACCTTCATAGCAACGCTGCAAAATCAAACTGGCACATATCCAATGGTATCCTATCTCCTTTCCCCCTCCCCATGGAGGTATTTGCAAGGGATTCACAAGATGGGCATTTATTCCCTTTGCAAGCTCATGGGAAGTTTTCACACCATCATCAGACCAATCAGACTCAACGAAAGTCCAAATGATCTATAGGCTATTCCCTGTGCTGCAAATTCACATTAATTCTTCTCCGCACTTTTTTCAGAGCAGGTACTGTACAGGCTGCATACTACACTTTACTTTTCTCTATCTTACAAAACACAGATCATACATGTATGTACATGTATATGGGACTATTGTTCCAAGACCTACATGTATAGGCTTTATTTTTTTTCTTTCTTTCTTTTTTTTTGTACTGCTAATGTTCTTGATGTTTGGATCAGTATGCTCTGTTAATCATCAGCATAATACTGATACCATTCACTTTAATAGGCCTACATACATGTACATAAAATAGTTGCTGTAACAGTTTATTGAGGTGGTTTTCCTGCTTGTCTGAACAGGCCCTTACATGTACATGTTTGCTAAGGTTGCACAGTTTGCATTCACACTGCCAATGTCCTAATACATCAATTTATTATAACCTTGCAGATCAGTACCCTACATGTACATGTACACATATGTTGAAAAAAGTTCTCCAGTGATGGTCTGGGTTGGTTTTATGGGGTATTTTTCTTTCTTTTTTTGTGGATGTACCGTGCACAGTGTAAACTTTCAACATCAAGCAAGTGTGAAAATGTCTATGGTTTTAGGCGAGTTTTCAAGTCCTTGGGCAGGGGAAAGAAGATGTGAAATATGACACCATCATAACCTCATCTCTGCTCAAGCTAATACAGGAAATCCATGGGCTATCATCGGTGGTATTCATCAATTAATCATTCTTGATATCTCCTCTTGGAGCTGGATTTAAAGATTAGATCCATGTGGATCTAGTGAAGACTGAGTGAGGACAGAAGAGGGTTTTGATTCCTTCTCTGAGTGAATGACCTCACAAGGTCAAGTGTACAGATTTCATTTCAGGCAATATTTTGTGGTTTGGGACAAAATGAAGGGGGGTGGTGCTGAATAGGAAAAAAAACACAAATTTTACACAAAATGGAAAGAATAAATGTAGAACATCTGGTATAAGAAACTGCTGTCTGTGAAAAAGTAAAATTGTATTTACAAAACAATGCAGTAGCGTAAAATGTACAGCTTTTGTACGTAAACGTGTAAAGTGTTCAAAGCCCCCCCCCCCCCTTGCATTATAGCGGCCTCACATTAAGAATGGCACTGAAATGTTATCAATGAAGTACATGTAGACCAACAGTGGAGAAGAGGGAGAATGTAGAGCTGATTATAATACACATCAGTAATGTGCACATGAAGTAGTTTTTTCAGAGTGCAGGCCTACATGTACATGGTCAATGTACATGTAACATGTTATTACCCACGCCGATGAAATCGGCAGGGTTATGTAAAGGGTTCCGTATGTTTGTATGTTTGTTTGTTTGTTTGTTTGTTTGTTTGTGTGTACAAGATAACTAGAGAACGGGTGAACGGATTTGCACCAAATTTTCAGGGATTGTTTGGATAGTGACAGGAAAGAATCGATTAAATTTTGGTGATGATTGGTTGATCCCTGCAAATTCTGTGAGACTTTCTAGTTTTGACTCTGTAGCATAGTATATGTAAAGATCACCGTTTCGCACGTATCAGATTTAAGGAGCCGATACCGATATCTCAACAAAGCGCATCGATAGCTTAACACTGGTAATGGCGTCAGCACCATTCTCAACGAAGAAGAAAAAAATGTTTTTAACTACTGATTTATTAGTCTAGAATATCGTAAAATTGCCCGAGTAGTCCGGTGATTCTAAAAGCAATCCTTATTTGATCTAGAGACCGGTAAGAAACTTCACAGAAATGGATAGTATTGATAGGAACAGTAAGTTTAGATTTAATTTCTCTCGAGTTTCTCACTTGCAGCAGAAAATGCTGCGGTAGCCAATATGCAGCTAGACGCCGGATCGGACGGCCCAGCGCGTACATGGCTAACGGCCAAATTTCGGGCATCGGCTCAGATTAGCCGTGAAGTTTCATTACTTTTGCATTGTGATTGTTGATTTAGAACTCATCCTAGTTAATAATGTGGATTCTCTGGGTCTTTTACTACGGAATATCGAACATCATATTTATCAAATCTATCTGGAAAGAGACCGGTAAGAAACTTCACAGAAATGGATAGTACTGATAGGAACAGTAAGTTTAGATTTAATTTCTCTCGAGTTTCTCACTTGCAGCAGAAAATGCTGCGGTAGCTAATGCAGCTAGACGCCGGATCGGACGGCCCAGCGCGTACATGGCAAACGGCCAAATTTCGGGCATCGGCTCAGATTAGCCGTGAAGTTTCATTACTTTTGCATTGTGATTGTTGATTTAGAACTCATCCTAGTTAATAACGTGGATTCTCTGGGTCTTTTACTACGGAATATCGAACATCATATTTATCAAATCTATCTGGAAAAAAAACTAGGTAGGATTTTTTATTCACTCATTCCGCCCCTTTAAAAAGCAAAGGTAGATCTAGTTCCTTTCCGTGTGCTCTAGATCGAACGTTGGACTAAATGTTGGCCTAGATTTAATTTCAGACCTATATGAACATACTACCTCATAACACCTGTAAAATTACACTTCGAATGATGCCTACTGACTTTATTTCTCATGGCTAATCCCCCAAATTTCCCGTATCTAGCATACAAGTAGCAACACCAGCACCAACACCGAACGTGAAATGAAAATTTCTTAATCCCTAGGGTATAGTGTTAGTGAACGGAATTTTGTACATGAAATTAAACACCGGCTGCCGAGCTCGGTTCAGCAGACAACATCTGACAAAAATTAAACACCGGCAACCGGAACTACGTCAGAAAATCAGAGGTCAACACCTAACACCGACTGATTTTTTTCTCATTCCATAGTCGGTGTTAGATCATGATTTCGCGGCAAAATAAACACTAACCACAAACACCAACACCGAGCGTGAAATCACCCAATGTAGATTTCAGTTTTGACCCCATAGTATAGTATTGCAACTACTCTGTAGCACCGCCAAGGCGTGGGTCTGCCGCCTTTGACGGCCCCTCTAGTTCACTGTAATATGATGTTACAGCAACATAATGTACATGTACATGTACATGTACGTCGTACAAACATGCATGATCATTCCGACTCATGGGAATCAAGAAACAGAATCCATACATGTACTTTTGTGATCATGTTTGCATAAGGAATTTTTGTTTTCTAGGCTAATATTTGGACAAAGCACTGCTTTTCAAACATTAGAAATCTTACACAAGAAAAACTGCACATTTTTGTAGTACACAATGTACAAGGTTTTGGTTTTTTTTTTTTTTTTTTTTATTTCTACTGTACATCATAACCCTCTTTCGCTCTCTCTCTCTCTCTCTCTCTCTCTCTCTCTCTTTTCTCTCTCTCTCTCTCTCTCTTTCTCTCTTTCTTTCTCTCTCTCTCTTTCTCTCTCTCTCTTTCTCTCTCTCTCTCTCTCTCTCCCTCTCTCTCTTACATTCAGTGCATACATGTATTACATGTTCACAAGAAAACTGTTCATTATTCACATTTTCAACAGGTACATTGACAAATGCTGGAAAAGAGAAGTGAATGAGCATGTGGCGCTGGTGATGGGTGTACTGACGTCAATTGGATTGCCTCCAAACCAAGCAGCTGAAAGTCAAACATTATCCTACAACAAGAGTAAAATGAGAAGGGAATAAATCTAAAAGAGGATTAAAACCTACAGTGGGCCTGCATTTTTCATCATGAAAAAGAGAAATAATAAGTTTTTAGAATGGCAATTATTGGATCACAATTATTTCCTCTTATTTGTACCTTTTAATAGAGAGGATAGAAATGCTAGAATATCACATAAATGGAAAGATACATACATGTACATGTAAAATCATAATGGGATCTTTAATACATGTCTGTGAAAAAAAAATTCCAACAAAGCAGTAGGACTCAATTAGTTTGCAGGCACAAACCCTGGTCAGTCGTAAAAGAGTGTCTGCACTATAAGACTACCATAGGCCATGTACATACATGTAGCTGCTCCTATATTGACACGACCAGAAGGTAGCTGAATTAGGCTTCTCTCAAGACACAATGATTTTCTAATAAAGTGTCAAATTAGGGTCTGTGCTTGCAGACTAGGACTCAATAGATACAAGTAAGAACCAGGTATTCCTTGGTATAAAGACAAAATCTGTGTGATAATGCTTTAGGCTATGATAAGGCCTGTAGCAACATGTATTTTTGGACTACTTTTAGGCCTACATTTAGGCGTACATGTACATGTTCATGTACACGTAGACACTTCTGTGATGGCACTTGGCAGTTGGCACTGATTCTGAAGCTTGAAGTCTAATCATCATAACATTACATACAAAAGAACAGATGTGTAAAACACCCTCCAGAGTTATCAATATTTTATGACCCCCCCCCCCCCCCCTCTCCCCTTAGACCAAAATGAAAGTAAACATGAAACCTTGCTTGCCTACATGTAGTCCCTCCAATATGAAGCTGTACAGTTTTGTCTACGTGGAGCTTCTATGACTATCTTGTAAATGTACAGGCTACATGTGTACATACATGTACATGTGCATACATGACATACATGTCAGTCATGTACATGTACATGTACATGTAGGCCCAACTTGCTACAAACTAACACCACTCAAGCAGCCTAAATGTATGTACATGTAGACCTACATATGTATAGAACAACATGAATAACATCTCATCTAGACTCTTCAAACACAACATTTAAAGATAAGTTATGAAAATAAAGGCATGCAAAAACACAAAGCTTAATCTTGTTTATATTAGCTGAGATAACCCAGAAACCATGGCCCATGGACGATTATCTCATTTGCAAACAATCCAGATCACTCAAGCAAATATTATGGACCTTTGTAGCAGCAGCCCTATCAACAATAAAAACCTTGTGGAGTTGAACCAAGCACAAGGCTATCACCTAATTACTACTTCCTAATATTTCATTCCTTTATTCGTCAATTTTCACCTTAGAGGTAATCTTGAGGGATGCAGTATAAGTTGGAACACCTGAAATTTCCTTTTTCTGGAATTACAATCTGCATGCAAAGCTATATGCATGGTACTGTATTATGTTGGACACAAAAGACTGTCCACAAAGTGAATTTTTCATACAAACTTGGTTTCAAGTACAACTCAAGAGTACAGCAAAGCAAGATTTATTTGACTAAAAAAATTTTGTAAATGATGGCCCAGTCCACCATTCAACACACATTTAAACAACGGGTCAATGATAACTGTGATTTTACAATCTTTGGTTTTAAAACCTAAATAAGTCAACGTCCACGGTGGTAGATACAAGGAACAGTAAAGTAATTTTCCAGCTGTGCAGTTCTGTAATGTAAATTTATAGAATGATAGTGAGTTGGAAAGGTATGATGCATACCTGGAAAATTGAAAACAGAAAGGAAAAGATAGGGAAGGACCTGGTAAGTGACCCATTATACTGTATTCACTCCCAAGGTTTTGTCTTTTAGTTTGGAATAGATCACAAACTGACCTCTTAGGCCCCTTTCACACAATAAGGGTAAACATGGGGATGCACTGTGTAAGACTTAAGAAAAAGAACATCCCATAGCAAGACATCCATGTACATTTTACATCCACACTTAACTGCATTTATAGATCCAGTATATTTGCATGCATTCACATTGCAATTGCTGAACAAAATACATGTTAAAGGTATTGCAAACTGCAGACTACATTTTGTGCACTGCATACAAATCCCCCTCTTAATTTACAATGTAGCTAAAGCTCATCCAAAGTCTAATGAATTGTAGAGTATAAAATCATTACTGTTGTCCTACATGTACATGTACATTTACAGAGTTACCGACTGGTATAAATTATATGCAAGCAAGTACAAGTAAATAATTTGTAAAAAAAAGTAGGCTTTTTACAATTGTAGGCTTTCTACACTTGCAAAATTTTGCTTAGTCCCGTACTATCGGTGGGGCTAAACGAGGATTTAGCCCCACTGATAGTACGGGACTAAGCTTAGCCCACTTTCTGTTCACATTGCGTTTTACCAAAGTGGGCTAACTCCAAGATAGTACGGGACTATTTTAGCCCTGGAAAAAAGCAGGGTTAGCCCCACCAAAGGTAGGGCTAAATATCAAAAGATAGGGATAAGCAATCTGGCTAGGGAGATAGTACGGGACTAAAACTGCCAATGAGAACAGCAAAAATTATAGTCCAGGGTTAAGGATAGTACGGGGTTAGAAAAATCAAGTGTAAAAAGCCTATTGTATTTTGGCATACTCAAAATTTTAACACTTCAAGCATTTTAGTTTTCCCTTTTTCAGAAGTTGCTCAGTGTACTGTGATGCTGTTTCACACAGATTCCATACACCTCCAATACCTCTAGATTAGAAGATCTTGTATTGATGCACCATATACCTCAATGTACAGCACACTAGATTATAATTAAAATGGACTAACTGACACACATATGAAGATTAACGACTCAATCTGCCAAGACCAGGATTTAATTATCAGAAGAAATAACCAGTGTACAATAATCAAATATACCTTGCACTGAGAGGCTCCAGTTGAAATTATGGATTCTCGGAGGTGATTGGCGTAGCACTATTTTCTGAGGGACTGCGCCCCTCAGAAAGAAGTAACTACATGTATGCCAGTCACTGAAGAATCCATAATTTCAATTGGTGCCTCGAAAATAGTGCATGGTATGTTTAATTTATATCCTAGAAGAGAAAGCCTAGATAGATAAAAACTTTTTTTTTTTAACTAGATGTACATGTACACACATGTACATGTAGAATCAGAGTAGACCTACATGTACATGTACATGCATGTACACTGAGAGGTTTGTCATCACAAACATTATTGCAATACATTGTCGTGATATCGACAGCTTTGAAATATCCAGAATAACAAAAAAGTGACGTCACAATATCGGTATATCAAAAAATATATACGAAGGTCTGACATCACGCGATATCCAATTTTTCTTTGTGGGGAAAGTATTTTACGTCATGCGAGACATTCCTGGCCAATCCTTGCGTGAGAATTTTATGATGTACAGTGTAGGATATAATTAACTAGATATTTCAACTTAATTAAACTACTTTATTTCTCGGAAGGTAGAACTACCACTACACTGGTCTGAAAATGTAAGACTACAGGAAATAAGCAAGAGGCATCCCACTGAAAGTGGGAAATTGTGGGTCTACCAATGTCACAAGACAGAGATAGAAGAATTCAGATTGTAGATCTATATGGAGCCTTCCTATGAAAACAGTGGGATATCAATAAACCTCTCACATCGCAGATAATTTTAGGGATGTGATTGGAGTATTACACTGACATGTCATCCTCAACATGCTATCCTCATTTACCAAAGTAATGAAGGAGAACCTACTGGTAGGCCTGCTACCCCACCTGAAGAGGGGGATGGTCTAAAACTGTGAAATAATCATTGTAGAGTATAATGGAGCTAGTCACATACACTGTGTAGTTCTAAGGAAATCCATTTAGCCTACACCTTAACACTTTCCCAGCAAATGCAACAAACTGGGTGCTCTTTAATCCAGCTTAGAAATTGGGTAAATTTTAGTGCTGTTTATAACACCAGGAGGTAGTGCAGGTAATTTAGATCCTCTCAGGTGGGACACATACATTGTAAAGGGTGAATGAACAATAGACTATTTAGTGATAAGCTGCCAATATGCTCCCCCACCCCCACCCCCCACCTCCCAGTCCTCTTCAGAATTAGGTTCAAGCAAAATTACCTGCCCCTTTATCAAACTGGCTACGTGTACATTTACATGTATGTACAAAGTTGAAAGTGTTTCATGGGAAAATTGTCCGGCCAGGATAGCTTCATAAAACAATATATGCACAATAATGGCAAGACAGAAGCTGGATTGACTGGGGTGTAAAAGCTGCCAGATTATGTACATGTACATGTACATGTATACTGTTCATTTAGCTAATGGAGGCGTCATGGCTCGATGGTTGAGCAGTGGTCTCATAACAGGAGGACCCAGGTTCAAAACCAAGTGGATGCACCAATGCCTTTTGGTAAGGCATTACTGTAAACGCTGTTATTTTTGCGCGATTAAATTTTCGTGCTGAGCGACCCCAAAAGTGAATTCACGGGCTCTTAAATTCGCGTTGCACTATTACACGCTCATACATATGTGTGTACACCCACTCCATTTATTAATTTACACACACGCAGTCCTTTCAAATGCCTACGGCATGCGCAATTACACACACGCGCTCAAAAATGAATTGGACACACACACACACACACATATTAATGTGCTGAAGTGCACAATTCAACCCGCAAAGGAAACCAGGCTAATATTTTCACAAGTTCTAGAATTCACGCCCGCCGAAAATAGCGTGAAATCCGCGAAAATTAATGTACCGCAAATATTTCTGCATTTACAGTAATCCATATTACCAAGTCCCTCGGAGAGAACTTAAAGCTGTCAGTCCCCTGGTTGCTTACTTACATACGTACAAGCATTTCTTAGCAGTCAGGTAAAATAAACCATCAAACCTATCAAACCTAAAGGAATCGAAAAATATAGAATGCAACAGAGGTCTCCTTCATTAACATCTAAATTTTTGGAGATACTATACAGAAAAAATAATCATCACCTGAAAAATCAAATTATTGCATTATAAACTAAAGTGTTTGCATCACAATACAAACTGTCAAAAGATTGTTTTAGGCAGTTGAATTTTTAAATTATACTGCTATTAAATGGTGCATGTATGTAGTTTTAGGCACTTCCTATCTGCCCCACCTCATTCTTGAAAGCTGAACTAAAAATGCTCCTCCTGTAAAATTGAATTACGAAACTTTAACAGATGAAATTTAGAAATGTTCTGAATGAGTAGCTTTTTTGTGTACTGTAGCCATCATGTTTGTATTTCCTGAGACATACAGAATAATTGTAACCTCAGGCATGGTTCTTTTTTTCCCTTTCAAGTTGATGCTGTTTGTTGCAGACTCAAAGATGTGTACTGTTACCAATCAAGTATCAATGACTTCTTTTTAAAAGATAGGGCCTTTTGCAAGAATAAAAAAAAAAACACACACAAAAATCAGCAGTGTACGTGATCAGGTTTTTCTTACCTTGCAGGACTACACGTGCAAGGTAAGATTTTTAAGAAAAACCTGATCACCTTTGCCGATTTTGGGGGGGGGGGTTCCTTTTTTATTCATTCAATTTTTACAATTTTAGTAGAGCCTGGAAGGGTGGTTTGCATGGCCCACAGTATGTGGGAAATGGTGATATTTAGATCTAGATTTTTTTTGTTGATATCCCCCTCCACACACAGTATATGCATGTGTACAGCTCCAGTACCAGATTGATAAGCCAAGGAGCTCATACAGCTAATGTAGACCTACATGTACAATGTAAATGCTTTTAAAACACTGCCTTAGTTCAACACAGAGTCGACTCACACATACATTGTTAAACAAGGTTATTGATATATGAAGATAACCTTGCACACACACACTTTACCTCTGTCTCCCATACATTTATACTGTACACGAATGCGCATTCTCAGTTTTAAAGGAGCAAGATCACCAGCCAAAAATAGTCTGAATATTTCACTTGGTCACGGTGATAAAGATCCACTTAAAGGAATTGTCTGAAAATTATATATTTTTATCTTTATCATTCTAAAATGATAAAATTCCAAGAATTTTACTGATTATTTTGGTTTTTTACATCTTCAACTTCAAGTTCAACCCATCTACAATAACCTTGCATACATGTATGTGTGAGTGAGTTCAACCCAACGTTAGAGGTCAACCATACATGTACATGTAGGTTCTGTGAGTGCACCGAGTCTAGGACCTAGACCCTAGTGGGTTATTATTATCCCTTTCTTAATGTAGAAAATAGAAAGTAAAACAACGTGAACCAGAATGTTTTCTAACTTGTGACAAATATTCTACAAATACATGAAATAGATCTAGACCTAAAGGAAAGTAAGGCTAATTTAAAAACTATTGCAGCGAAGCCCACCATTGAAATGACATTCTCAAATTCTGCTAGCACACCCACCAGCGATTAAAAAGATGAATGTAGGCCCTAGTACTAGTAGAATAAGAAGAAATCAAACGTTCAGTGTAAGTTAAATGTAGTAGTATTGATTCGTATTGAAAAAAATTAACTTAATCTTAGAAGTTAGACTCCTGTTACACCGAAATACCTACCCAAGACCAGTCTCGGGGCACCCCGAGACTGGTTTCCAAAAAGCTGACCCAAATTTCTGAATCCTTGTTACACCGAAATCGTAAGGAGTCTCGGGGCGCCCCGAGACTGCTTTTTGTGCATTGACACCGACTTACGCAAAGCTACCCGAGACAGGTTTTGAGTGAGGCTTTATGTTTGCGGACATTGTGGGCGTGGGCGGACATTGTGGGCGTGGGCGGACATGTACCATGTGCTAGCATTGCACAAACCAGTCTAGGGTAGGTTAGAGTTTACACCCGATCCTAAGGAGTCTCGGGGCGCCCCCGAACCAGTCTCGGACCACATCATTAGGTAGTCCGAGACTGGTTGGCTCAGAAGTGGTCTTGGGTAGGTTTCGTGTGTTTACACCGGGTATGAAACCTACCCGAGACCTAGACAAAAAAATCTATTTCGTTCGGGAATATGCTCCGCTGAGTCTACGTAAGGCTCCACGGAATTCCTCTCCTACATGTAGACCGAAGTCTGCCCTACTGTAAGCACTCCCGTTGGGGTCGTGCATCATGTGCTTACCTAGGCCCCTATGGCTGGGACCTGGCTGGGACTCACGTACGCATGCGCGCTCATTCACTAGTATGTATATTCCGTTTGCCCGACAAATTCACTTGCGATAACTCCGTTGACAACATGGAAAAAAAATGTAAAATTTGTGTAACTTGTGGATTATTTCAAAAATCAGGTCAGCTCACTATATTTAGTATACTTTGCTTTTACTAATTATAAGTTGATTTTTGTCGATATACGACTCTAAATAAGTCGTAAACATGTGGGGTGAGGCATCTCACACGTACGTCCACAGGGACAGTGATTAAGCTCACTCGATGCCTACTTGACTACGGTGCCTATGGGAGGCTTCCGTCTGTCTTGGTTGGAGGAGAACCTCAAAAGTCAGAAAATGTTATAAAACTCCTCGAAACAGACAGATTTTTCTGTCTACCCGAGACCAGTCTCGGGGCGCTCCGAGACTCCTTCATGTCCTTAGCTAGGATTCCTGTGTAACAGGGGTCATACTCATCATAGACTCTAAATCTGGAGGCGATATGATTGAGACCTTCAAAATGATAAAGATAGATCTATATGATCCAAGTGTAACGCCTCTTCTTGAGCTCAATATTTCCAGGACGAGGGGTAATAGCTTTAAGTTAAGCAAAAGAAGAGCCAATAAGAGTATACGAAGTAATTTTTTTTTCCATGAGAGTGGTGAATATGTGGAACAGCCTCCCAAACTGTGTTGTGGAGGATGATAGTGTCATACATTTTGAAAATAAACTAGATAGGTTCTGGCACAATACTGAATTTAAATTCAAATACAGAGCAGCTTCCCCCAGCCTAGACCGATAGGATCTGTCTCCTCCTCGGAGAACTTCTCTTTTTCATTACTGACGTTTGTTGGTCAGTTCTCCTCCTTAGAGACAGATATCACCCATAGACTCGCCTGTGCGAACATTTTGCACCAATTTGAAGCAAGCAGAGGCGACCAAGTTAAATGCATTTTAACCCTATTTTAACGGGTCTAGAGTCTAGAGTCTAGTACCCATTTTCATGTCATAAATACAAAATAATAATTTAGAACTACGTTTTGACTCACCCCTTTCTTGAATTGGTCTATTTTGAAGCTTCTTTCAAGCTATTTTCTTCCCTAATCCAACACTTTTCCTCCGTATCGCCAATTTTGAAATGCGTGTCACCTGACGCAAAACGTGCGTCAGGTGACACCGATTTCAAAATTGGCGATACGGAGGAAAAGTGTTGGATTAGGGAAGAAAATAGCTTGAAAGAAGCTTCAAAATAGACCAATTCAAGAAAGGGGTGAGTCAAAACGTAGTTCTAAATTATTATTTTGTATTTATGACATGAAAATGGGTACTAGATTCTAGACTCTAGACCCGTTAAAATAGGGTTAAAATGCATTTAACTTGGTCGCCTCTGCTTGCTTCAAATTGGTGCAAAATGTTCGCACAGGCGAGTCTATGGGTGATATCTGTCTCTAAGGAGGAGAACTGACCAACAAACGTCAGTAATGAAAAAGAGAAGTTCTCCGAGGAGGAGACAGATCCTATCGGTCTACCCCAGCCGTGCCGATACCGCCGGAGTCCTATCAGGCAACCAGGATCTGGACATAGAGGCTTCACTACCTGCGTCCAGAACTCAACTTTAAGTAACCTTAACTTAAGACATTTATTGCTGTCTAACTACAGAAAAAGAAGTTAAGAATTAACTAAAAGTAAAACAGAACCATTCATTTTTGACCTGACTGCTGCATGACATACAATGCAAAAAGGGAAAGGTCCCTTTTTTATTGACAAGACCCATGAAAATTCACTTTAGTTTTTAAAGAGCAACAAGCCAACATTATTCATTAAACAATGTCAATGACTAACATTAACATTAACAGATCTAGATCTAGACTATAACAACATATTGAAATAAAATTTTTACTTCCAACATTCACCTTTTCACATTCTGTTCTCCACTTGGGATCCTCTTCAGCTTTTTCTTTTTGAGAATCTTCACAGCTCTCCGACAGAGACTTTCCGAGTCGAGAGCCTCTTTCACCTTCCCGTAAGATCCCTCGCCCAGAGTATCACCCATCAGGTACTTCCCCACCATTTTCGCACGCTTCTTGCGCGGCTGATAAACAATATCAGCCGAGTCCACACGGTGTATGAAAATGTGGTCGTCGTCATCATCACCGAAAAACGAGAAGTGATCATTTTGAGCCCAGTGTGGAGGAATATGATTCGGTGTATCCTCTTCTAAACATCTTTCAAGCATTCCTGCATCTACCATCGTATCACACGGCGGTGTCCTCAAGGATTAAGAACACAGCAAATCAAAGAAATTCCGAGATACATTTGGGGTTCTGCGACAGAAGCTTCCATGAACGATAACTTCTACAGTCTGCAGTATACACGGGCATTCATCGCCATGTTGTTTATAACTTTATGCAGTCACGTGACTTTCCCAGGCTTGCGCGCAAAAGGTCGAAGGTACCACTCAATGGGCCGAGACCACTTTTGCCACCTCGAGGGCCTATAGTCTTTAGAAACATACCACTTTTATGTCAGTTTTTGTCTCGCGGCTTGACAATATCCCAATTTAAGATAAGCTTATGTATTCATTTAAAGCTCATCTAAATCAAGTATTTTATTTTTCTCTGATTTTCTTCCTGTTTATCCATAAATTTTTAGAGTGCTAGAATCATGATCAAATATCTAAATATCTGTGAATAAATCAACTTATATCCTTTTCATTTAGAATATTAATGAATTCATTCTGTGTTTTCAATATATTTATATTGCATTTTTGGCAAATTTTTTATATATCAACATAATCAATGTGCCCCAAAATGATAAAAGCGAACATAAAAGCCTATTTTACTGTCGTAGTGTCTAGGACGTAGAATACCAAAACCTCCTATCGGACTACGATTATAACGGACCACAATTTCCTCTTTGTTTACGTTCTGAAGGCCATATGCACGTGCATAGGGGTCCACGTGCCGCTAGCCTCGTAGGGAACTCCCGAGTTCGGTCCAGTCATAAGATGAGTCATTTCTGGATAATGATATTACCGCAAGCAACGTAATTCCACATTACATGTGGGAAAGGGGGCAATTTATGCCTCGTCATGCACGTGCCCACTTTAAATCACTTTGGAGGAAAGGCAATTAGCCAACAATTTCCTAGAAAATTAGCTTAGATTTGAAAGAATCGATAAAAGTGGTTAAATTTCTTCCAGGAGGATATTCCTTTACTTGTCGATCTCTCCACATGCCAATGCTTAAACTCACGGGGATTCCTTCTAAGCACTGGAGTATAGCCTCCTGTTGGTGCAGCATAGGCATTGTCACGTCACCAGCCTGATAGTCACGTTCATTTATTAGGCAATATATTGTTCCAACGAGGATCTCGAACACTGGTTATCTTATCATTAACTCAGTTCATTAAGATTACTTCTAACTTTCAGATTTCCTATCGCAATGTAAACAATCAAATGCAAGACACGTTAGCTATATCATGCATACGTTTGGGTTCTTTTTCCCCCCTTTTGTTTTCATATGATTTTACTTTTTTTAAACATTTGTTTTGTTAGATTTCGTCGTAAATGATATCTAGGCCTACATAGATAGAGATATTATATAATAGATAGATGGATACAATTACAATCATTGTGTCACATTATACCAATTATCGCGTTATCAATGTATATCAAAGCCAGGTCCATTGAATTATGATTTGTTATATCTATGTTTCAGTTTACATAATCGTTATGTGCCTGCTCTTAAATAGACAATTAATATTTGTGTTATATTTTTAGTTTTAGTTTTATCTTTTTCTATTTGTTGTCTATATCATTTTCGCAATATTTTTAGGGAACTATGCTTGTACAAGGCCCAAGGGCTTTATTTATGTAGTTCCCCATTTCATTTTCTTATTTCGTTTATGACTTATTTTGTATTTGTTTCGAATGTACTTTTTAATTGAAAATGAAATAAATGAGAATTGAATTGATTGAATTGAATATGTTGGAAATTAATACAATCGTCATTTTGAAACTTTGAAAATTACTAGTACATACCTGTATATCATTTTTCAGTAGATAATATGTCTCGTACCAAAAGGGTAGAATCCTCAAGGCAGCTTCTCGTCATGTACAACATTGCAAGATGTGTAGTTATCTTTTCCTGCATGGACGTCAAACGAGGGTGGGGGTGTTTGGCTACATCCTATTATTGTATATTTTGATACTCCAGTGCAGTATCTAGGTATTCTGGCGCCCGGGGCAAACTATCAAATATGCGCCCCCCCCCCCGCCCCCACCATGCCCAAACTCAGATTAATGAGCTTTAATTTTAATTTAGAAATGATATACGTGAAAATAAGTTTTGATGCACATAAATTATATTTTGGATTGTTAGTCCAAATTTGATGAATTATTTTATAAGCGAGGGAGCAACGCGACCGAACGGAAGATTTTTTTCTTTCTTTTCACCCCTCTAATTGAAATTTCTTATGTATTTTACCCTTAGAAAAAATCCAAGGGAATACTGCGACCTAACAACAGATTTTTTAAAATTATTTTGAACATTCCTATTTTTGGGGCGCAAAATGAATGAAAACTCGGCTTTCAAATTTTCTATACTTTGAAAGTGCTTTTTATGCACTTATATATCCCATCTGGGGACGCAAAATTTAACAAGCTCTTGCATATGCGGGGGGGGGGGGCAAAGCAACTAGAGTCAATAATGGTCAACACTTTAAAAATGCCACTGAGGGTGCGAAATAGCATGATCCTGAACATAATCATGCGAGGGAGCAAAGCGACCAAACTTTAGAAAATTTTCGCATTTCACACCCTGTAAAACACCATTTTTTTACGCATTTGGTCCTTGACTGCATGGGGCACAAATAACCCTCAAAGTTCATACATTTCCTTGTATTTCTCCTCCTTTTCATCCTCTCTTTTGCGTTTTTTTTTTTTTTTTTTTTTGCGCCCACTTCAAGTGTCGCCCGGGGCACGTGCCCCCTCTGCCCCCCCCCCCCCGTATATACTCCACTGTGATACTCCACTTAATAGTTTGTGTCTGTGGGCATTTGGGCAGTTTCCAAAGCCGGGGCTGTCGTCTCTTGCTCGACTATACCCGCCATGTACCCCCTATATGTTAGTGAAGTAAGTGTGCCCTATAACTTGCATGGGTTGCGGACAGTTGGTGAAAGCGGCGGATATGCATTTTCAGACATTCTCTACAAATATTATTCTTTAAAAATTCTGTAAATACCCTTCAATCATGTCAATTGTTCGCCATGTTCACCAAATGTTCTTTTTTACCTCGGCCAATAAGTGCAGGATAATTGCATAAATTATTATGCCACCCCCCAAAAAAAAAAACAACAACAAGACAATAACAACAACAACAACAACAACAACAACTGGGCACGCTAATGTTTCCTAACAGAGCAAAGAAAATTGATTATATTTTCATTCCCGAATTATTATTTGGGGTTAATTACCAAAACCTTTGGCGGATTTTCCGACATTAATAAATGGCTTGGGAATTTACGAACAGAAATTGTCATATTCCTGATGAATGGCAAAATAATCAGCTCCGGCACAGCAACACTTTCCAGCACTCGCAGACAAGTTAGTTTTCAAACACAATATGATTCTGACACAAAATTTTGTGGTTTGAATCATGAAGCTCCTCATTTGGTATTGGTATTTTATTAAGAAACTTCATTGACATTGACATCAATATTTTGTTTTACGATACAAAGCATTAGTATAAAGAAAAGTAACAATCATATGGAAATGAAATGGAAACAAAGAGAGAAAATATAGCAAATCATAATAGGACTACTCAAATTTAACATGTGACAGATTATATAACACCAGGGGCGGCGCTACAGGGGGGGCAGAGGGGGCGACCGCCCCCCCCCCCCATGATTTTTCAAGTAGTGAAAAAAAAAAAAAAAAAAAAAGAAGAAAAGGAGGAAGAAAAGGGAAGAAAGAAGAAAGCGGAGTATTAAAAAGAGAGGTCTTAAATATTTAACTCTATATTACCCCTGTTATTTAATGGAGAAAAAATATGACGTCATCTTTAGGTCGTCTTGCCCCTCTTATCAAAATACCCTGGCGCCGCCCCTGTATAACACTATCAAATTGGATATCACATTGATACAAATAATGAAATAGAAAATCATGATGTCACTATCCAACATGTGACAAATTATATAGCATTGTATCAAACTGGATATCATATTGATATAAACAATGCAATAAAAAATCATAATAGGACTAACATGAGACAAATCATATAATATAGTATATCAAATTGGAATTGGTCAAAACAAGATAATCAGGGAATCAAAATTCGCTACGGGTATTTATGGATTTGGAATATCTTACAGAACAATCGATTGCATTTTCATAGTCCAATTCCATGATTTTTACAAATTTCTCTTCCTCAGTATTAAAATCTTTGAATGCTTTATATTTCGGTTATTTCTGTAAAAAAAAATGTATTTCTTTAAGTACTAAATCTCGTACATTCCATTATAATGTGAAATTTATCTCCAACTTTTCCCATATTGCATTCATTACAAATTCATAGATGAGAGGGGATTTTTTTCTGGACGCCTATGTCTTCCGGTTTCTATTGGTAGGTTGTGTGAGTTCATTCTATTTTTCGACATATATTTTTGCGTAGTTTGTAATTTTTAACATGGGCCAAGTACTTTTCTGTGTTCATATGCTGCTTGAATTTCCTATACGTTTTAAGTTGTTTTTTTTTTCCATTACCATGTATACAATCACTGCACAAATCCATCTTGAACTTACAATCATATAAATTCATCATTTTCATTTCTATTTCTTCTCCAACAAGTTTGTCACTATCTGTAATATCTTCTAATTTTAAACATTTTTTTATTGTCATCTACATTATGATTTACATTCCCTGAGCAGCTGGCACACGTCCCTTAGCCAACATACAGATTTTTTTCGGTACCATTTTCTTTTTCTTTTTCTTTTTTTTTGTGTGGAAAAGAATGATATAGTAGTGAATCGTTAATACTTCTCATTCGTGAATAATATATTACTATATCTATGCACAGGCGCGCCGGAAGCAGTTTGGGATTGAGGGGGGGGGGGGGGCAAACATTCAAGGGGGCTCACCTTTCAAGGGCTCATGTCTTCTCACCCCTAAAAAAACAAACACACGCTTTCCCACCCTCTCACAACAATACAGACGCACATACACACCTTTCGGAATATTTTGCTATTAAACACGTCTAATACAAAACATCCACTACGTTAAAGTTAAAAGTTTGAATGCTTTATCTGTCTTCAGTGATCTCCATGAATACGAAAAATGAATACAAAGGCTTACAATTACGTAATAATTAAAGCAATCAAGCTTTTAATATACACACGATTTTTAAAAAAGTGTAGTGAAATGCTCTTATGATGGATACGTTCTGCGACTAGAAGCCAATATCATTCTTTGAGGGTGTCAGTGTGTCTTATGATGTAATACTTTATAATCTAAAGTAAATTATAATATGTTTAATCAAATAGGAATACCATACTGTTAAACTACATGTATGTAGGTACTAGTAACAAAGAGATATGAAATTAAAAAGAAATGTTACATAATATTACATAGGTAAGAACAGTTTTGATTAATGTGATTGAGTGTAACGCCCTCTGGCTGCAAATACAAACGTTATAGTGAATCGGCGCACTCTTCATAATAATTATAATACAAATGTTAGTAATAATAGTAGTAGTAATAATAATAATAATAATGATAATAATAATAATAATAATAATAATAATAATAATAATAATAATAATAATGATAATAATAATAATAATAATAATAATAATAATAATGATAATAATAATATAAAATGCTAACATGCTGCATATCATGATATATAAAGAAGTTTCTTTTCTCACAAGTGAATGTGATTCTGCTCTCTCTTGATGATGAAAATGATAACAACACTAATACTACTACTACTACTACTACTACTACTACTATACTAATAATAATAATAACAAAAATTATAAAAGTAATAATGATAATAAACAGTGGTTAGGTAGCGCATATGATATTTTTGTTTATTTTCTTTTTGGTTCCCCCTATAATTTTACTCCTTTACTACTGATTTTTTTTTTTTTTTTAGGGGGGGGGGGCGAAAATGCATTTTGCCCCCCCCCCCCCCCCACTTCCGGCGCCTATGTTTATGCAGATATGTGTGATCAAAGGGTTAGCTCCTACTTCGGATAACGTGTAATCTTGTAGCCTTGTAATTGCCTTGAAAGGATTAGAGGGATTTTTCCCTATTATACGTTTGTCAAGGGTCAGTAGTTTGCATAAAATTGGGCAATGTAAATTAGAAGGCGGTCAGAACATACTTTGGATCTAATCTGGACGATTTGGCAGTGTCCCTCCCTCCCTCCCCCCCCCCCCCTCTCTCTCTCTCTCTCTCTCTCTCTCTCTCTCTCTCTCTCTCTCTCTCTATTGATATGTTGATGATAACTTTCTCCCATTCAGAAAAAAATAGAGGATAATGCATTTACCATTATACCTATGTAATGGTTGATGGATATTGTTTTGTGAACCTTCCGATTAGTGGTCGGCCTACCGAGATCTAAATTTTTTAGTGAACCCTTCACAATAACATTGACTCTTTCTTGTGGCAATCATAGCGTAATTTTGTCATTTTGTTTTGATTTTTTGGGGGGTATTATTTTTGTCAAAAGAAATTTTGAAAACAAGAAGAAATCATTTCCACTTTGACGTTCAAATCAATATTGAACCAAGCAGTGAGCATCCATTCCCCTAAAACCGCGGGTTTTCCCTTTCTGTCTTCTGTCAAACAAAATGAATTCCGCCCTCTTTTGATGGAAACGACTCATAATATTGCTCGTTTTGTTCTTTATCTTCGTGCAAGGGATATCGACGATGGTGCATTCATTGCCGGATACCATGCCCATTGACAAAATGATTATTCATGTTTTCTATTATTCTTTTATTAAATCGTAGACATGTCATAGGTTTAGGAGGGAGCTGGGAAGGGGTGAATTTTGAAAATACCCATATTTGGGCAACCGTCACATATGGGCATTCACGGCTCATTTTCGGGCAGCGAAGAGCCTGAATGTGTAATTTTATAAACTGTATTTTGATAACGAAACACTAGTTTATCAAAGTGTCTTTTTCGTTGTTCCTTATCGCTTGCTAGCAAATTCAGAAACAGAAAAGTTGACATTCGATCAAGAGATGTCAGCCCCTGGCGAAAATATGTCCAGACACCAATGCAATTTTCAATTTTTTTCTTTCTTTCGCAGATTCCATTTGAAAGAAAGATGACATGGCCTGTCATGAAAGACAAAATGCACATATTCTTACTATTTTGTAAATTGAAATTAAGGCAAACATCGCTAAATATTACAAGAGCTTTTTGAAGAAATCGATGTATTTGTATTCCACTGCATTATCACGTTCAACTGAAATATGTTTCTCGTGAATGAGCAAAAAAAAAAAAAAAAAAAACGGCCATTACTGAACAAGTAAAGGATCGCATCTTTCTAAAAGAAATGATATAAAACAACGAGAGATACAAATTTCCTAATCACATATTATTAATTTCTGTGTCGGGCAAATTTTAGGGAGGTCTTGATGATAATTCAGTTCAGGAGGTCGGAAGATGGAAGGAAAGTTTTGACCCCATTTCAAACATATTTCAGGACATCTTATTATATTCAACACTCAGGGAAATATGAATTGATTCCCATCACATTAGTCATGATTGGACACCTAGAGGCATGTGGTACATAAAAAAGAGAAAAAACTTATACATGAGTTTGCATCATTACTTTGAAAATGAAATTACTAAGCAATGTTTTCCACATTTTCCTTCACTCTAAAAACTAAAGTGTTAAATCACTATTTAAAAGGGCCGAGGAGTGACAACTTTTTCAAAATTGTAGATTAACACTTTTAACATGCTCAGATACAACACTATAAAGGCTGAATCCAGCAGTTTAAAAGAGTTGATCTACCATTTTGAAAAAGTTGTCACTCCTCGGCCCTTTTAAATGGTGATTTAACACTTTTTTTGGGTGTTCCTATTCACCCCTGTGTTCCTATTCATCCCGTTTTACGGTACTACTACTACTACTACTAATACTACTAATACTGATGATGATGATGAGGATGATAATAATGATGATAGTAATAATATAATAATAATAATAATAATAATAATAATAATAATAATAATAATGATAATAATAATAATAATAATAATAATAATAATGATAATAATAATAATAATAATAATAATAATATTAATAATAACATAATAATATGATAATAATAATGATAATAATATTAATATAGTAATAATAATAATAATAATAATGATAATAATAATGATAATATTAATATAATAATAATAATAATGATAATAATAATAATGATAATAATAATAATGATAATGATATTAATAATAATAATGATAATAATGATAATAATGATGATGAAGATGATGATGATGATAATATTATTGATAAAATGAAAATGGCAGACATTGTCTTCCCATTTCGAAATTCACTCGTTTAAAGTGTATGATGATTAGATTTGAGAACAGACGAAGAAAAGTGAGATTTTATATAGATACGCATAATTGACTGACTATTGGTGTCTTACTCATCATGATATTCCCGTAAGAGCTTGAATCTAATAGGATTGCGGCACTAATATTGATTTAGCCAGAATCGGGCATTTCTGTGTGTTGCACAACGGGATTATGAAATATTTCGCCTTCATATACTTAAACGTTTTTGGTGAAGAGTCATCAAGTTTGCACAAAACATTCCCCAACAACATATGGGCATAAACCTTACCCAATAATGGTAGGAACTACCCAATTCACGCTGGACAGATCTTCGCGGCAGTGTTTCTAAGTAACAAGTGTATGTTCCCGAAATCGAAGTGATTGAATATGTGGAAGAAGAGTCGAGTCAGACGACGTTATCTCGATAGAGTCTTATGCCGTTACTTCGAGCGGGAAAGACAGATCACGAAAACATTTCCCCGAAAACAAAACACTATTCCTGGACCATTACACCCTTATTGCATCGCTTTCTTTTGGTTATCCCTCCCTCCCTCTCTCTCTCTCTCTCTCTCTCTCTCTCTCTCTCTCTCGTCCATCTTGATAAGGCGATCTGAACGTTTTTATTTACTATTTTAAAGAGAGCACCACGCGCCTTAAAAAACGATAATGGGACAGCAATAATTTAATAAACTCCGGGCAGTAATAATATCAATTTCATCTTCTTTCCCGCATAAAATTCGTCCACCATGACTATCATGAAAATCCATATGGTTTTCATAGTTGTGTATTAATTCGAACATCCTAACATAATGGGAAAAACATCCAACGCTTTAGCAGATGCCAAAATAATTTTAGAAGCTGCATGTTGTAAGATGTGATATTCAGACAAGACAGTGTTGATTCTCATCCTATTCAGACACGTACTCTTGTTTGCGTTTACCACGATATGTTTTTGCACTGTGGTTATATAAGTGATACCTTTTTCAATAGGTATCTGTCAACCTCGATACCTTTAACGTGTCAAAATGTATTTTTATACCTCGAACATAAAGTCGCGATATTTTTCTTTTCACGTCTTGCGCTATTTCTAGCGTTGTCCAGGCACCCCTACGTCAGTCTGACGTCATCGTAAAGAGGCACGCGAACGGAGCGAGCCGAAAATGTAAATACACACGCCAACATTTTACTGCATTATATATGCACCATCAAAGTATGTGCGGATTCGGATGTTGTGCAGGCGTTTTGAAAAGCAAGAAAAATCGCTAATTTTGATTAATCGAACAGGAAATCAAGTCTGTTGATCCCTTGCCGATGAAATATCCAGACAAAAGGAGGAAATACTGATCGAAAATCTGAATTTCCGGCTTAGAATGATGATCTGCCTCTCACACACTCTGGGCGCATAAAAAGGATGCACGAAAATATGTGTGTGTCGCCTCCACCTCCTCCGCGCGCATGTGTGTATCGGGTACAACTACAGAGATGATGCGGGTCGAGTTTAAAAAAGAGGAAAAAAGAAAAAAGAACGCCAGCTGCTAGATTGAGATAAACCGGTCTTTGTTGGGGACCGTTTCTTTGTCCTTTATCTCTCCCGGTTCCTGGATTTTTCTCTAATAGGACTCGTTATGGTCTTGGCTGGCACGCGACCGGCACACGAATGTGAGACCTACTGGAGATGAGACGTCGTAGGAGATCTCTTGGTCGCCGGGTCGAGCTTGCTACATATTCACCAGTAGGAGATGGACACATAGAATTTAAGGTGAGCTTCCATGCTATTTGCACTGAATCTTATTTCCCGGCGCCATTTATATGGAAGGTTGGAATCAGAATTGTAAAAATACAAACATATCATAGTAGGCCTGTGTAGGTTTATTGTTGTCATGAAAGCATATATATTATTATGTTACGATATCTTTCCTCTCGTATTATATTGTTAACATGATCTTTAAAAATATATATATTCCTATCGTGATCTGAAAATGGATATCATTATGCTAGCGGTAGGCATGCATGTAAGAGCTTTAGAAGAACAGTCGAAAAATTACGTATCAGAAATGGTTGAATAACCCTCTCAAACACTTTCCTAAATAATCTACACAATATGTTTATACATTCATTTCAGATATACTCATGACTCATCATAATTATGTCACTATCATAAACATATTGTGTGATTGTGTGAGATAGATGCACGTTGTAGCGTTTTACGACAATATCATTTTGAAAAATAGCCTACAGAAATAAACAAAACAGGTTCATTAGGTTGTCAATATCCATATTTGAAGCCAATGAGTCAAGTAACATACCATAATCGTAGATAGCTATATTTTAACAGTACATTTAGGGGAAAAGTAGCATTTTGTATAAGCAGATATCAAATTTGATTCAAAGAAAACATCCGATCGACATCTTTTTATAATCTGGAAATTAAGAAGGCCTTTGATTTGGGTTAATTTGATAATTTTTCATATCAAAATGCATGTTCGACAATAATGTAGACTTCCTTTTGTCAAAATGGTGTAAAATTGCCAATTACATGACATAGAACTTCAACATATAATGTACGATAACTTGAATCATAGCATTTCCCGTGTTTGTTACGATATGGGGGGGGGGGGGGGGGGCTTGTTTTTGTCAAATTAGCAGTTCTTGAGTATCATCCCCAATGCTAAGCGTGTACATGTTGTTGACAAATGAATATCAATTATTATTTATAATTATGGTTATTGTCATACAAGAATTATATAATTTTCAAGTATCAATCTTATGGTCATCATTCTTCATATTTTTATGTATTATTGTTATAGCAATATGGTCATTACTGTTTTATTAGATAGACCAAATAGTGATATAGTATATATAATAGTCAGTTTTCCACAATGCTGCAGATATTTTTCCCCTTATGACTTACACATATTGCACAAGCCAATCTATACAGGTGGAGTGAGAGAGAAAAAGAGATAGAGTATAAAGAGCAAGAGAGAGAGAGACGGAAAGAAAGAAAGAGAGGGAGAGAGAGAGAGAGAGAGTGTGTGTGTGTGCTGTGTGTGTATGTGATGAATCACCAATACATTACACCTATATATACCTCTAAAAACATCACCCAAATAAAAGCAAAAATCATCTTGAACACATTTTGAACATTGTGAATTTCAATGAATGCACGTTATTGTACAGAGCAGACCCTATTTCCCCTTCCTGTGCACACGAAGGACTACAGAAATACATTTATTTACATAGAAATAATACTTTGTCTGTTTTTAATAGTTTACTCATCGTTCTCCTAAAAAATCATCATGCTTTACATGCACGGTATACTTATTTACACATTTTTTTTTTCATGTTTAAACTCTTTTAGGCACGATTAATCTTTAAAGGTTTGATTTATATACATACATAATCCACATGTGTATACACAATACACCGCCTGGTACCATCTTAAATACAATAATACATGTACGTGCATGGCAGGAATGCCGGTTCTCTATTCTGACCATATTTAGATGGGGGTACTGTTCAATTGACCAAGTCTTTGTTTCGTTTTTACACAAAGGATCCGAGACCCAAACGCTCTCTCAGTCTTGTATCATAATTACAGTCCTTGGCGACACTCTGAAACCTAAGATCTTTCATATTTTTTCAGCTCACCCCCACATAGTTTTGATATCATCACCGCATAATCATTTCGGCATCTGGAACATATTTATACAATTCCCATTGTGTTAGGATATGTTACATTTGGCAACCGATAGGCGTGTGCTTTTGTGGCAATTCTATTCAATACATGATTGAATTAATTCAGTAATAACTGTTCATAATGCAGCTGAATATATTCAATTATAATTATCATTTCATCATACTGAGTTGCACAACAGTGAGTATTGTCGATGTGAACCCTAATTATTTAAGCTTTTTTGAATCACTAGCCAAGAAACGGTGCGAAATTTACTCGGAGGAAAATAAATCAATTAATTAGGTGTGATAAGCGTTCGAAATAAGATTGGCGTTTACATGTACCTTTCATTTCCATCTCATACGGAAAATAGAATGCTTTGTTATTTTACAGAAGACCCTGGGCAATTGCTAATGGGTTGTTCACACAAAGGATGTCGTCTTTTGTTCTTAGACCTGCTGCTGGTAAACTCCATGCACAGCAGGTCGATCAGTAGGGGTTATTGGCCATGCATTTGCGAGGTCTAGCGCCATCTTGCGACGGTGATAATAAGAATGACCCGTATTTTCTAGGATGATGATGTCACGTATTCCAAGAAAGCGATGACGTCAATTCGTCTGCTTCTTATTCATTCAGCATCATCATCCTTACTCACCAACATCACCTTCATCATCACCATAGTCGTAATAATAATAATAATCATCATCATTATCATCTACATCTTCATCATCTTCATCTTCATCACGTTGATCATCATCTTTTTTTATATAATTGTGTTTTATTGAAAAATCAAAATGAAATTACAATATTTACAGATAATCAGACTGAATGATTAAAAATAAAAAAGACAAGATTACAAATGATTGAAAAGAGCAGCAGAATAAGGTAGAGAGTAATTAAAAAGAGGCCTGACACTGACCAAAACAAACAAACAAACAAACAAAACATACATTTATAAAGAGCATTCATTGATTAAAACAAGAGAACTGGAAAAACGGGCAAAAGGATGAACAAAGGCATAAGTGTCGAGGGTTGCGGAAATAAATCAACAAAAGAAATAATAAATAAATAAAGGTGAGGGTGTTTGTCTGTGAGAAGGAGAGAGATATTGAACTACCTGATGCATATCGATGTTGATCATCATCTTCGTTATCAACTTATCATCATCATCATCATCATCGTCGTCGTCATAATTATTTTCATCATCATCATCATCTTCGTCGTCATAATTATTTTCATCATCATCATCATCGTCGTTGTCATAATTATTTTCATCATCATCATCATCATTATTACCATCATCGCAATCATCTTTTCATCTTTTCATGAACAATCAAACACATGCTGCACTCGCCATCGCTTTATAGAAAATTAATTCAACGGGGTTTTCAACACCTTGTGGTTTCCTTGCCTAAATAATGTTCAGATTATAAAATATGGGATCATAGTGGTCACACAGGTGGTGAACTTGGCTATTTTATTTCACAGTGGCTCCCTTTTGGAAATTTTACATGCTACATTCATGTTCATTGATAATAAAAGATGCTACTGACCCCCCCCCCCCCCCTCCAAGTCAATCTTTGCAGCATCGTCAGCATTTGACTGTATTTTTCTAAAAGTGCCCTATTGCACATTGCTATGTAAATTATTGTCAGCAAAATATTCAGATGGCGCATAACATGTTCATTTCAAACGATCTGCTTTATTCTGGTGAAAAACATATTTTGAAATGTGCAATAACTAAAGTAAAGTTGAAAGTACATACTTGTAATACCCTGGTTCTATCTCAGTAAAATGAAATATAATATGCGCTTATAAAGGTACAAATTAATAATCATGATGGAATCTGGTAAAAATCAAAATACAATCATTCTTGTTACATGGGCCATAATGCTCACATTGATAAATGGCAAAAAAGCCCAACACTACCTGAAGAGTTAACGAAACAGAACTCTTAAATCAATTTATTTAATCAATAATTAGTCAATCAATGCCCAAAACAATTAAACAGTACTGTTATTCAATCGATAGACCCATTTCAGTTGCACCAAATTGATATATTACATTCTCGCTCAATTCATGTTTTTTTTTAATCATATTGATAATTGACATGTACCAGCCAACAAAACGAATACTACTACACAAATAAATATATACATACTGACCCAGTTCCCATAATTAAACACCTCTCAAGTAGCAACCAATCATTTTGTCATTTGATCAAATAAATCTATCTCAATTCCACCAATCAGATAAAACATTCTCTCTCTCTCTCTCCTTATTTCTTTGACCCTTCGAGTAAAGTGCATGAATAATTTATAAAACAGCAATTAGAAATGAACCTGAAAATATGATAAATTGTTTTGGACCAGACATTGAAGGGGTACTGGCATAATGAGGAGGGAGGGGGGGGGGGTGCGTGGGGGCACAGGTCTTAATAAAGACCAGTGATTTGGGAAGGGTATGGAAGAGGGCAGTATCGTCTTATGTTCACGTCCTTATCCAGTCTCTTTCTCTCTCTTATAATTTCACTTTTTGCCACTCAGGGGGGGGGGGGGATGTCCCTTGCCCCATAACCATACAACTGATTGTACTATAATCATTATATCTGTCATTAAATCATGTGTCAGTCACAATAGTTATCAGATAAACGTTGGCCTGTACTTAAGCCTATGCGCGTACGTCGGTTCGCGAAACCAGTGACGAATTGTAGTCCTCATTTTATTTGAACCCACTGAGTAAAGTGTGTGAATATTGAACAAGACGCCCGTTTACAAAAGAATTTGTAAGGGTGTTAAGAGCTTAAAGTAACAAACCACAAATAATTCCACCAATCAGTCAATTATTCGATCGATGAATCCATCTCAAGTGCACCAATCATTGCCCACCATCCTCATTTTGGTTTGACCCCATCACTGTCTATCCAACGAGGCGCCTCATCTCAATCCTTGATGCTTGATCTCTCTCTTCACTTTCTTTGTTCTGAACTCTCTCTCTCTCTCTCTCTCTCTCTCTCTCTCTGTACTCTCTCTCTCTTTCTCCTCTATCTCTCGCTACTCTGTATAATCATACTGTCCCCTTATATGTAACCCCCATCTCTCCTTCCCCCCCCCTCTCTCTCTCTCTCTCTTTACACCATTCGCTTTGGGGTTCGTTTCTCTGCATTTTTTGTTCTCTCTCTCTTTGACCCACTTATCTTTCTCTGATTTGTACCTCTCTCTTTCTCTCTCTACCTTTCTGTTTTTCTCTTTCTTTCTCTCTCTCCCTCTCACTTCCCCTCTCTTTCTCATTCCTTGTTATGCACTCTCACCCCTCTCTTTCACTTTCTCTTTCTCTCTCTCTCTCTCTCTCTCCCTCTCTCTCTCTCTGTGCTCTGAAATCTCCCCCTCTCTCTCTCCCTCCTTCTCTCTCCCTCCTTCTCTCTCCCTCCCTTCCTCCCTCTCTCTAGCGTTGCACCTGTATCTCCTGCCTGTATTATGAAGGGACCCTGGTTGATTGGTGTGCTAAAGATAGACTCCTCTAATGACAGTGGTCTAGGCCAAGGCCATGCTATTGCTATGTAAGGATAGGTCATCGCACTGCACACACGCTATAATATGTGAACTGAACAAATAGCTTTATATACATGTATGGCGGACATCTGATCGAGGCGCCAATTTTTTTTATGGCATAACATGTTTAAGCATTTTGCTGCTATTAGTAACAAGAGCAACATATAAGGACAATAAAACCATACTAGAATGAAAGAAAATGCACATTATGAAATCAGAAGTAGTAGTAGTAGTAGTAGTAGTAGTAGTAGTAGTAGTAGTAGTAGTAGTAGTAGTAGTAGTAGTAGTAGTAGTAGTAGTAGTAGTAGTAGTAGTAGTAGTAGTAGTAGTAGTAGTATTTATTTCCGTTCAGTTAAAAAAAAAAACCCCAAAACAACATACATGTACAATATAAGTGTTTACATTTGAATGCCAAATATAGACTCTACAGAAAGATTTCGTAAGAAAACAAGAAACGCCGATAGTTTAGATAAATATTTTGACCAAATGACTATACGCACAGGCCAATAGGCTTTATTGTAATAAAATGTATTTTATCAATATATTAATCGTATGACAGTAACATGAACTAGTATCTAAGATATAGTTTAGCCTGGAAGAAAATGTGTTTTGCGTTAATGGTCTCCCCCCCCCCCCCCCCCCCCCCTCCGGCTGATCATTATGTTTGCAACATTGCAATAATCCCAATAATTCCCTTTCTATGTCAATTCCTCTGCTCTTTTGATATCATCTCTTATCAAATTTCTGTGTATTTGTATCAAATTTCAGTAGTTTAGGTCAGGCATTTGAACTCTTCTATCATTTTTTCCAATTCTGATCATGAAAATCATGTAAGCGATGCATTTTTCCTCAGCATACATGTACTTTTTTCTCAAAGGGAATTAGGAAAGGAAGGGGTCCCTGTGTCACTGAATCTGCTGATGTTTTCCAACATCCACGCGCAGAGGAAAACGGTGAAGCTTACAAATCAAATAGTCACTCTTTTCAGTATGACTTTGTATTTTTATTTATTTATTTTTTTTGGTGATCGTCTGCATGGACACCATCTCTCTGTTAGTCGTCGGTCATTTCAAAAGGGCAGATCTGTATAAGATATAATGCATCTATTACATAACATGCTTTTGAGTCCATAGCCATATTCCTTTGTTACCGAATATCACAGTATTTTAACATATAATTAAACAGACCTGTACCTCTGTAGAAACGACTCAGTCCACATTTAGTCAAAATTTCATATGCTTGTATGTGAATATGGGGGGTAAATGAAGTAATATATTAATGAGTACCATTATCATCACTATAACAAACATATAAAAACAACTTGATATTTCTTCATTTGAAAGCTGATCAATAAAGTTGATCAAAAAACACAATGCAAAGTGACTAAATACAAACGTTTTTTCTTCATCTAACCAGATGAATTCATTCATTTTGGGCGGGATTTTTAATGGCTTTAGATGGAATATATTCATATCATAGCATATCTTTAATTCTATGGGTAGCTTTAAAGCGGGAGTGATGATCTGACTTAGAATATATAAATGTGTTAATCTTTCACCAATTTGTCACAGATTATATGTGTAATCTGCTCTCTGAATGTGGTATATAAGCCACAATTTCACGACACAGCATTATTTATTTTGTTGCAGTGTAGTCAAAATTTACAGCTACCATTACAAGTTCTTTTGTGACAATTTATATACTATTTTTCTTACTCATTATTTGTCTTTTTTAGAAGGCGCCAAGGTTTGTGCCACTACAGTGCAATCACCCAGTCTTTCCTGCTGAACTGCCATACACAACCGTATGCTACAGTACGTCTACGGTCATTTGATATTTGGCCAATCTGATATGTACCCGCAGAAAACCCAGACATATTGTCAGTAGGATAAGCCAAGTACAACTGGAACATGCATATATACCCGCATAAGTAGACCAACAAAATACGTTTAAGGTTACATGATAAAGTTGTGTAGTAAAACGGCAATGCATTTCTGTCTGAAACAGATGAACACTTAATGAATAACGCTTGTTGTACTTGCTGTTATGCATTCCATATCGCATCCCTGTCATGAGTTTTTCAGCAAGCTGAGGAATCGAGATGGTCAGTGAATTATTTTTAACGCTCTTGTGCTCATCAATAATTGACAATTTCATTGAATTGCTCGAGCGGGCAGGGGCGTGAGAGGAATTCTACACAGAGTTTTCATCTGACAGAAAAAACCCACCTCGACTCGAGAGAAAATTACTTTCCACGCATCGGTGAGAAGACTGGAATAAGTTCATCGGGGTGATATTTGGTGACATTTCTTTTCTGACAGCAATCTTACACGTGAAATACGAACAATGCCTGTTTAATCATGATTTTGGTTTTAAAATTAATTTGGATCTGATTGGGAAAGAACATTAAGAGCATATGGAAGTGTGAACAGAGGTACGGATAAAGGAATAATTTTGATGGGTGCCTAAATGATACTTTATATTATATTGTTATATGTGAAAATAATGTCCACAAAAACGTTGGAAGAAAATAAAAGTTAATTTGAAATTGAAATCGAAATAGGGCGGGGTAAATTCTTTCGAAAATCATATCAATCTTTCTGTGCGTCGGTGTCGAATAGCTACCCCCAAACTATCACTTCTGGAAACAGAATCAGAGTATTACATGTGAATTGGAGTAGAGTACAGGTTAAATTCAGCAGGGTTTATGATCGAGTGGAATATGCAAATATATTTGGCTTCATAAAGAGGTAACATGGGGAGTTCGAACAGTAAGAGCACTGCGGAAACCTCGGCCCGGTACAGCGTGCCCAAGAAGACTCTCAAGTCGTTCCCCTGGAAGTCCCTTCAACGACGACAATGCAGCGTCAACGCCTCCACGATGACGCATTCGCCGCCGTCTTCCTCTGCGCCATCCTCACCATCGAGGACATCGTCGACGAATTCGGAGCCCCCGTCACCGACACGACCAACGGAATGCCCTCGGAACACCGGAGGTCAGATTCGCATCGTCATTGACCTGGCGCGGTCGTACCATCTCAGCACCCATGAGAGATCGAACATCCGTTGGCACACCTCGTGCCAGTTCGCACCCTTCGATGACTCCAGGCTAGTCACGTGTGTGGGTGTGGCCAGTGACGTCACAGGGAGGAGGATTGATCTCAGCTCCACCCTCTACCAACGTGATGACGTCGTGCATGTCTGGAGTCTAGACGGTGCCAAAAATAGTAAGAAATCATTAATATTCAAATTGCCATTTAATGTGTCTATTCGTCTTATCAATGGACATGTCTCTTCAGATCAAATTTCATTACTAAAATATAATGAATCGAGATCATGCAAGAAACAATATATTCCATGTTGGAGAGGGGAGGGGGTAGGAGCTGCTTCCTCAGAGTGCCAAAAATTTATTCATATGTCCCGATATGAATCATCAAAAGTATTCAAAGAAAATTCAGGATAAGGGTATTTGAAAAAGCGTTAGCCTTCTTAATTTGATGATTATGCTGTAAAGAATGAAATCTTTGCCTATCAGCCTATCATATCTCTGCGTATTCCATCTATGCTTACAATAACTAATTATTGTCATTTCTTGCGTGTTTTGCAGAATGTTACTCGGTGAGGAAACGACACAACGACAAGGTTCCGGCCCACTGTAGGATGCTTGGTGATGGTCGCTATATCTGCTACGCTGAGAGCAACCGGCTGGTCTTCAGAAGCAGCTCCAATCCTAAGCACTTCTTTCTTCGCGACACGCTGTTCCAACCAGGAGGTGTCTTCAAGTACTGTGCAGTTTCCTCTAACGACTCATACGCAGCCTCAATCGTTCAACTGAAGAGCGTTTACAAACTCTACGTCTTTTCAACGGATTTCTTTCTGCCGTTTTACGGGCAAGCATGTCATGAGATCTACCCTGCGTTCCTCAATGACTGTTGTAACAGTGGAAAGGACTCTGTCGAGTGTCGCTTTACCCCCGACGCTGATTACATCGCCGTAAGCTCCTCGAAAGGGTCGCTGTTTATCGTGCGTCGGCAAAACTTGACGCTTTTTCGAGGGGTCTTTCCGAGGACGGATTCCCAAGGAAAGTCCATTGCGTTGTCGGGTGTCGGCGCCTACGCATTTCACCCGCTGTTCTCGCATCATCTAGTGACTTGCTGTACGACGGCGCAGAGACTAGTCACTTACAATGTCAACACGAACGCCTGCACGCTAAGCGAACCCATGACCGAAGACATCGGGGTTCCTGATCGACTCAGTTACAACAGTGAAGGAACCATGGTAGCGGTAGCAGGTTCTAAATCGCGCATAGCTGTCTTCTACTCTGACACGGCACAAGTACTGGCCATCCTGGACACCAACATTGACTGTACTCACTGTGCCTTGCAGATTCGCAACCCTGTCCCTGGCTACCGACCCCACATCACCGACCTCTCTTTCTCGCACGACACCTCCCACATAGCTGGGTCGTCCGATGATGGTCTAGTCAGGGTCTGGGAGTTACCTCCAACCATGGACTTACAGAGGATGTGTAGGTTGGCCATCTTGCGGCAGGTTCCCGCGCATAAGGTGGCTCAACTACCACTGCCTCCTCTTCTGAAGTCCTACATCATCGGCAATCCCCACTGAGTTCAGTCATCTCTGTTGATGAGGACTTGAAGGATCATCCTCTAGTTTGTATTTTCCTAGTCCGAAACTAAATGAAACTGAAAGAAAAGGGCACATGAGAAAGAACTAATAGACATTACAATGATTGCCCTTGGAGTTCTGAACATGAGCAGTCGTGTCATTTAACCACTTTTCTGAATCAACTCTCCCGATTTAACCACCCCAGCTTTTCCCACCAAGACGTGACCAGCGTAAAGGAACCTTCTGGAAGAAGGTATGGACAAGTGGACATAGCTCTGTACCGAATGAACGTGATATAAAGTACAGCAGATATTTATTTTGTTGATCATTAACGATATGGCAGCTGGACTACCGCTTTTCTTCGCAATTTTCGAATACTCGTAAAGACAATGCAATGGCGAACATTTTATCTGTTTTTCCAAATTTGTGATTCAGATTATGAATCAACTACAAACAATTATCTGAAAGTCAAGTAATATTTTGATGATTGATGGCGACAAAAAAACAGTAAGTCGACTTTTTTTCTTCTGCACTAAGTTCACGTTGCCTTTCAATGCCCTGAACTCGAAGACAATCAACAGAACTTTGACAGTTCAAAACTTACTGGAGACTTGGAACACGCTCTTACATTTCAGTGACCACCAACAGACGGATTGTCAACAATGATGTCAACAAAAGGTCACATAAAGAAGGAAATATATAACTAGGAAAGTGTATCCTAGTGGGATATCGTTAAACGAAAGAAAGAATTATTGTCCTTTTCATATTTGGCATGGAATCTCGACTTTGTCAAAGAGCCAAAGACTTGAAAAATAATCTCCCCATTCAATTTGGATTTGTATCGATGTGACCTATATACTTATAATGCATTTTTGCAAATGAATACAATGCTAAGATAAAAGGGCAACATTTGGAAAAGAATATAAATTGTGTTCAACCTATAAATAAGCATTCTGCTTTTGTAAAAAAAAAGCATTGAATTACACAATTGAAACAAATATTGAATAGTTGGGTTTATGGCGCTTTGCTGTCATCCCATAGTGAGGGACATCAATGTAATATCATGTATGTGTACTGTACATGATACTATCTGCATATATATTCATGAAGAACCCTCGAATGTTTTATAAGTCATGCGATGAAGAAGAAAAAAAAAACACAGTCAGATTGATTCAATTTGGGGAATATTGACGAGACAAGAACGCTTGACATGCACTATAAACAAAACTGGGGCTCGTTTCAAAATGAAAGAATAAAATTGATCTTGATACTTTCCTCTTTTGTAAAGAGGACATTTTAGGCAAGTGACGTATTTTTCATTCTATTTATGATATTATAATATTTTTTTTCGTCGAGAGGTGAACTTCTTATTGAAACGAGTCCCAGAAACTTTGACCGTCATCACACACTGCGCAAATATCATTATGAAATTTCATTCAAAAATACCCTGGGTATATCGCATTGCCTTCATACAAATTTTTTATCACTTACTTCTCTAAATCTGTGTTTAAAAAGGTGGACAACTATATAAACCGATAACTTGTTTATTTGATAATAGCATATTCATAATCAAAAGGCCACAAAAGAGAGAAGGAAGTACATTTACATTTGAGAACACACCGCCTTCCTAATGACTATTACACGATGTATTTTTAGTAGAGCTGACCGAATCATACTGCATGTTATGGTAAAATGAATTATTTGGTAATATACATGTATTTTCTTGTGCCAGTTCACAAAAAGACAATAACCTATATGGTTTAATTTGTGATGTGGTTTTCCAAATAATGTTAAATCCAAAAACAAACAAAATTGCTGAACTGGAAGATTTGTGCAAAACATTTCCCCCAGGATACAATATGCTGTTATTCCAAACTGAAAATATTTGACAGGGATATGTTTGGATGAGAATTCAATAGCAATATATATTTGCGCATTGTGTGACAGACGGTAAACTGTAACATACGGTCTTGATTGTGACGTAGCACCTAGAAAAATTAGGACGTACATGTACTGGCTTTGACATAATGTGACTATTTTGACGTTCGATGGGCATTCTATATCGTTCTTATTTGAAAATATTGTCTTGAAAACGTGCAATTTGATTTCCTCATTTTAGTCAGGTCTTCGTCAGTGTTAATTGGTATTTGTAGCATGATTGAGCAATATTCATAAGTAGGCCTATTATTGACGTATACTGTAAGTAGATAACAATACAATAATACTGTGCCTGTATTTGGGGGGGGGGAGCCAAATATGCAGGTAAAAGTAATACACTGTAGCTCATGACAGGGGCGTTGCTAGAGGGGAAAAGGGGGATGTGACACCATCAATGAAAATTTTATGTCGGCAAAATGGGGGGGGGGGGGGGGGGGGGGGGGGTTCTAGTCTGAATCTCTGTCGTTAAATTTGAAAAATTTGGAAATTTCGTGACTAACCTGTTGAAAAATTTGGTCCGCCATCCCCCCCCCCCCCCCCCCCCCAATTTAAAAACGGATTAGCAACGTCCCTGGCTCAGACTGGTAAACTATCACACTACAGCTAAATGGGATGCCTATTCCTCGTACGATTGAATGCATACATGTATCAAGCTATATAATGAGTAGCACAAGCTTTCTCTGTGCTTATGATAGGTGTGTGTAATAGTAATTTGATTCTGCCGTTATTGTTATTCATATTCTTGTTTGTTTTTGTTTTTTTGTTCCATGAAAAATACTTGCCATGCGGGCTATGTGCAATCATCCACAAAATTGGTTTTAGGATATCAAGTTAATTTTGTTATCGGTGTGGTTAGCTGATGTTTCAATTATCATTTTCATATTTTGATTATTTTTATTTCACTGTGATGTCACTAAGATGCACTATCAAGATTGTGTGAAGTCATCATTTTCAAAACACTTTCCAAAGTAAAATGAAATTCAGTTTAATGGATGTAATTCTCTATAAGACTCCAACCACCTTTCAATTCGTTCCGCGGTTTATCCGATGTCCGAATTAGATCGTAGCCAAATTTCGATAAATTCTCTTTGATAATTTGTAAAAAAAATCTGTAGTCAGAATTACCCCAAATCAGAAGTATATAACTACAATTTACACAAAAACTTTACTGAATGAATCGTCATTCATATAGCAATGTAGACCTATCGGACACAAGTTCCCGTCGCAAGATTGTTTTCTTTGCAGACAACATAGGGTGTACATTACCTTTTATAATATACATCGTGATTGTGGCACCTATATGTATTCGACGTTTCCCCAAGTTAAATTTTTGTTCATCTTCTGTAATTAATTTTTTATCTATCCAATGTCTTTGTCAAATTTGTTTGAAATGACCTCAATCTTCTCGATCTATCCCATACTAAGGTTGTTTAAATTGATTCATTATAAATTACAAATTGTACATCATCATCAGTCGGACAAAGTGCAATATTATGTTAGGAATTATTCAAAGTAAACAATGTTAAAATGAAGAAAACGACTTGGAACTCTATAACTGAGTTATTTCACGAAACGGTCTGTGCAATAAGAAACAAATATCTCTCGAATTCTTGTGTCATCCGTCTACACCTTGAGAAAAAGAGATCTTAGAGCTTTTAGAAGAAATAAATGCAGATAGACACGGCTAGGTAGAGCAACAGATTATGCTGTTCTTATATAGTTTCAGTAAATGTTACTGATGAAAACTAATAAAATTACATAATGATTCCAATAAAATGAAGCCCAATAACATTTTTGATAGAAAGCTAATAGATTTCGACAGCGTAGATTAAATGCATATAGGGTTTCATATTATCTTTACCATATTCCCGGACTAATTACTTCAATTGCGACAGTAAACCCTTTTTATGATTTTGCTCGTTCTTTGAAATGTTATTCTCATTTCATTCTGTTTGTGTTCGTCTTTATTGTCAACTTTTGTAATTTAATCCTGGATAGATGCAATATTTGTGATTTACTTGTAATTTATTGATATCCATTTTAAATTTGGATTGGCTTGGACAATAATAGTGCAACTCTTAATTCGTAGGATAGATTTGTGATAACTCATCTCCTCATAATACAGGCTTGGCTAGATAGGACAATCTTATAACTCTTGCAGGAGAATTAATCTGTTAGGCTTGGGTAGGAAAATCGCACAACATGAAACCGTAGAATAGATCTGCTTTTATATTCTCAGTTGCTTAGCAATATCATGCAACATTTTATTCGTAGAGTAGATCTGTTATATAATTCATTAAGCTCGGCTAGGACGATCTATATAGCTGCTGTATCTTCTAATAAAGGCATGTTAGGTTAGCTAAGATGATCATGTAATTCTCAACTGATATGATGCACATCTTCTGTTATTATCTTCTAGTAAGGACTGGCTAGGACAATCGTGCAACTCTTATCCAGTAGAATATAATCTGACCTAGATTTTTCTTATTATTAGGCTTGGACAACTGTGCAACTCTTAACTTGTAGAATAGATCTGCTATATAATTTTTTCTCTCTTATCAAGAATTGGCTAGGACAATCGTGCAACTCTCAACTTGTAGAATAGTTTTTCTGCATTTTTTTTTTCTGATCAAGAATTGGCAAGGTCAGTCGTGCCACCCTTAACCAGTAGGATAGAATCTGCTCTAAATTTTCCCACTTTGGGGCTTGGGCATTTTGTGCAACTCTTAACTTGTAGAATAGATCTGCTATATCTTTTTCTAATTAGGCTTTGCGACATTATGGCGCAACTCTCAGTGTAGCAGTTATAGAGCATATACATGTATGTATCTTCATGCTTTATTGTAGGATAGATCCATATCATCCGTTATAACTTCCCATCCAAAATATATCAGAAAAGTTTGATGCAGTAATGCTATTATCTGGTCTTTTTCTTTTATTAGAAACATAATTATTATACAGCAGAAAAGGCCCCTTTGGACTTGTACATTAATCGGCAAGATGCAATATGTTCTCTTATACCTATAATTGGACTCTGCTTGGCTATATAGGACTAACAGTGCAACTTTTCTTTTAAATTATATTTTTATTTTTAGATTTAGTTTTGGACGTAGACGCACTAGATTGAAAAGATATTCATTATCCATGCAGGATCAATTTGATTTTGATCACATTCGTTTCGTTTGCATTTGTTATCGTACACCGATTCTTATTTATGACACAGGACTATGCTACATGTATTTGTGTCAGATCTTCTTGCTATCAAAGGTTATTCTATCTTTCATAAAGAGGAAGCAATGCCCAGAAAATAAGCATTCATGACTTGGAATATGTAGTCTCCTATTTAATGGATGTAACACATCTAAACACAGAACGATTTTACTTAAAACTAACGACGGATTGGTCATTTATACGTTAACGATAGTTCAAATTGTTTTAATGATAAACAACCCACAGGGTTACGTTTTCGATTTAAAAAATACAGTCTTGTAGATTATTTCAATATAATGCGAACACTGCGTCTAAAACATGGAATTCGGATACTCTTTGGCTAATTAAGGTAATGGAAGCTCTTGCGTGTTATTCTAGATTCAAATTATTGATGGTACGATATGCAAGTCAATGATTTAATTTTGTGTGTGTGTTTATTATATTTATTTTATCCACTTTGTGACTTGTGACCTTTAATCTTGCGCTCTAGAAACATTGTGATAATCGTGGTTTGAAAATCAGGTACTCGGCAGTGAATACAGGCTTTATCAGTATAGAGATAGCAGTCACCTTCACTTAATGGTATAGTTGTTATAAGTGTATCTATGTAAATTATGTGGACCAAACTGCGTGGTGTAATTAATGTTTTAATTTATTTCGATTTGAAATAAAAAAGTATTAAAATAGCAATTCAAGCATTGAATGGTGTCGTTTGTTTCAATGTACGGTAGTCGTGTATTACTGTGATTGCCGACTTATGAAGAAATAAATCAGTGGTTTTAACATATTATCAGGTTGACCTTTATATCATAAGGATTACTTTGCGTCCACTTTCCAAGACTCTTTGAAGATTTGAATATGAAAGAAAGAATTTTTCTTGTACAACCCTGTCAAATATGACGTCTAATATCTTTTTGAAGAAACAGGTACGAACAATCGCACACATGGCTGTTACAGAAAAGGCGAGACTTCCGAAATAATTTTTATTGAATAAATAAATATGAACTGAAGATATATTTATTCATAAGTAAATAAATATCAATTAACATGAGAATAAACTTTTACAAAGGAGATATTTACGATAGAGAGGGAGGGGGAGAGAAAAAAATGAGGTAGAGAGAGAGGATAGATTGGGGGGGGGGGGGGGGGTAGATCCCGGAAGCAGAGAAGCTCTCCCTCACAGACAACCTATCCGAAAACATCCTCCTCCTCCTCCTCCTCCTAACTCAAATCACAAAACCACACCATCATCTGCACCAACTGTCCATCTCCTTACCAATACAACTGCATCACCAAGAAAAAAGAAATGAGATCAATATGCTCATTCATACCACTGTCACACTGCCAATCCGATTCCAAACCCACCGATACTTGGCCATCGATGGCAATGTAATCTTTGGTTCGGTCTGTTGTCGGTATGGCGTCGGTCTTGTTGTGTGACTGTGCTATCACTTCAAGCTTGTCATGTAAGACAAACATGGATATGTTGGTGGTTACACTTCTAGCAACACGTACTTATAACCACGAACGATCATCCGGTAGAAAATACATTTTGCACACAATACTGCATTACTTTAATTGACTTCTTTTCTTCAAATGGTATTGAAAATTGTGATTCACGGATCAAACAGACCATGAACTCACAATGACGAAATCAGACACAACAAAATGAGACAACAAAACTCGTAAGGATGAAAATCGGGTGACTGTCAAATTTTGTGTATTTAGTATTCATTTGGAGCATCTTTCACAAAACATACAACAAACATATCATCATCATCATCATCGTATATGAGCATCCTTTGTGCTAAGAATATATTTCACTTTGCAGCACAAACATGTACAAAGCCCCAACTTCAATTTCACTACATAAATAGAAAATTCCAACATTTACCAGTGCTCTTGCTAACATCCCTATTATTTCTGATTTCCCACGTCCCATAGAACGGTTTGCCTTATACTCAATTGCAGGAAAATTACGAAGAATTGTAATATCATCTTTGTACCCACATAGAACACCTCTCAGACAGCAAACAGTATTCGAGTCTCCGTGACAGCGATTGAATTACTTGATGCATCTACAAATACAAACGTACTTATGCAGTGCTGAGTTTTAAATTACAACTTCAAAAGGGACACACCCATATAAGAATGTGGTTAAAAGACTGACAGAGAGGAGAGACAAACATACAAAGAGAGAGAGAGAGAGAGAGAGAGGGGGGGAGGGAGAGGGAGAGGGAGGGAGAGAGAATGAGAGAGAAAGAGAGAGAAAAGAGAGAGAGAGAGAGAGAGAGAGAGAGGAGGAGAGAGAAACAGATGAGCAAAGACGAAAGAGACAAAGTTTAATCAAGGAGACACATGTACTAGGCAAGCATGCCTAGTTCCTCCTTGGTGAAACAGAGAATAGGAAAACATAAAGACACAGCATGAATTCAAATATTGAAATCTAAATCTAAATGAACTTTTATCAATTTCATATATTACCATTGAGGAGAGTTAACATCTATCAGTATCTTATTGGCACCAAAGATCACATCATCTGCTGATAGCCATAAGGGCATTAACTCATATACAGTGGAAACTCACTATATAAAGAGCTCTGATATAACAAGATTCCTGATATAACAAGGTAATTTTGCTGGTCCCATGTCTTTATGTTCTTTTGTTTTTTTTACCCTGATATAAGGAGATTCCTGATATAACAAGGTGATTTTCATGGTCCCAAGGTCCTGTTCTAGTGAGTTTCCACTGTATATAAAGAAGTCTGATATAAAAATATTCCTGATATAACAAGGTAATATTCCTGGTCCCAGCTCTTTATATTCTATTTTTTTTTTTAAATTCTGATATAACAAGATTCCTGCTATAACAAGGTAATTTTGATGGTCCCAAGGACCTCGTTATACTGAGTTTCCACTGTACTGCCTAACACAGAATTAACATTCTTCTTGCTATAAACAGACTAATTACCCCTCACCCCCCCAAAAAAAAAGTTCCTTGAGATGAATCACTACGCTCCATTTTACTGCTGAAGTACAAGGCCTATACATAACATACGATTGGTGTTGGTCCCTTTGGATAACAGCTATTTTCATTACAGAATCTGAACAGATTTAAAAAAAACATTTTTCAGTTGATGGGCACAAACAACTTAAAGATCACAAAGGAGAATTAACATGGTGAAAAGAACAATCACAACAATTTTTAAAAAGTGACACTTAAAAACAGGCAAAATTAGAGTGTTCATTTTTCTTTTTTACATAGATACACTGTACAATAGAGCTTTCAATATATACATAAAACAAACAAGATACTCTGTAGACATATAAAGTGTAGAGTTATGATCGTAAGGTAAGGCCAATGTACTAAAAGGGAAGGGATGCATTCATAATATCACAAGGGGAACGCCTAGCGTTGTCTCACCTCAATCTTGCAATTTACAACATACACTAAACATTACCTGCATGAACGGTAACTGAGTTTTGTACCTGTGGTATGAATTTTGAAATTCTAACTCGAATCCATAAAAGTTATTGTGATTACAGTGCTTTTTTGCAGAAAGTTCATTGACCTTTTGACCTCTGACCTTGGTAGATTCAACTCATTTTCGATCTTGACCTGCGCCTTTAAAAGATGTACCTGTGGTATGAATTTGGTGATTCTATCTTAATTCCATAGAAAGTTATTGTGATTAGAGCAGGATTGTTGACGACGCCGATGGAAATAGTGACGCCTATAGCCTCGCTCTGCTTCACAAGCGATACAATAAACCAAAGTGAAACCTTCCAAAAAGAAATGAGAGCGAGGTCGTTCCAGCAAGCTTATTTTAGTAGGGATCATAAACTGAACAAGATAGTTTACTATCAGATATTATATATCATATTTTATTATATTATATCATATTTTCTCAAACAAGTACCAGCAGAACTCTGACATAGGGGAAAATCATGGTCTACACAATATTACATGCACTAAAATGAAGAAGTGTCCCGTAAAATGTACCTGAAGCATAAAATTGAACATCTGTGGGGTGATGTTATAACTACACGTAGGTCATACAATGTAGACAGATAACAGATTTCTGAGTTTGTAGGGGATTACTATTTTCTAATTTGATATGATCTACAATTAATGGATACTTCCACACTACCCCATTTCACAATACTATACAGATAATAAAAAGCACATAGGGCTCCAGAGCAATTTCAAATCAAACATAGAAATAGCCAATTCATTTCATTCACTATTTTGGAGCCATTATATGCATAATGCAAATTAGAGAAAGAGAAAGAGAAAGATAGATAGAGAAAGAGAGGGTAAAAGAGAGAGGGAGAGAGAGAGAGAGAGAGAGAGAGAGAGAGAGAGAGAGAGAGGGAGCTTGTAAAGCAGTGACTAATAAATAATTTTTAAAAACATAAAAAGGCAAAGGGACCAAAAGAATATAGTTGCAATATAGAGATATAACAATATGAACTTCTAAATTACATACATAAACAGTGGTAATACCAAAGACCCGTTCAAATTCATAAACAGAATTAGACATTACTGGCATTTTTCTTTGTAAAGAAAATTGAAAATGATAATTATACATACATATAGAAGATTAGTATTTGCAAAGTGGCTTCAGGGACAATGTCTACAGAGAATGTCTTAAAGGTTTTTAAGGAACAAACAACTAAAAGAAAATAAAAGTATTGTTAAACCTTTTTTCTAGGTTAAAGGAAGACATAAAAGTGTACATAATAGGAAATACATGTGTTCAAAAATTTGATAGCTTCACAGCTGGTGAGAAAGTATTTTTTTCATTGTTCGATTTGTTTACAGGTTGATATTAACTGAAATTGAGCCGTCTTTCTGCAACAACTGCGTGACAGGATACGAGAGTACAGGATGGAATTTCAAGGACTATAGTTTCTCCTCCACGAGTGGGAATAATTCAACACATTACAGACATTTGGTAGCTCTTAAACATTGAAAGGGGGTAATAATTGTGAAATACATGAGGAGTCAGATTGACACAGCTCTTTTCAGAGCTGTGTGTAATTGAAAGCTCATTCCTGATGCAAGAATATGTGTTGTCAAGTGTAAAATCTTATACAAAGTACACTCAGCTTTGTGTAATTAAACATTTTCATGCCCATTAACACTTCAAATTTTGCATCACTTTGTTTTAAATGATACATGTAAGAAGTATTTTCAAACTGTCCTCTTGTACATACATGTGTACATGTATTTACATTCAGATAGCATTATTGTATTCAGGCAATTGGCAGAAAGTACATGGAGCACTGCTATCTATGAAAGTGCCCTCCGATCGTATTAATCTACCACAGAAACACAAGGAACTATTATCATGCTAACAGCACCGAACATATAAGGCCCACATATACAGAGAAGTTTTGCATAGCAGCTGCACAGTGTGCAAACAAGAGTGATACAAGAAGGTATTGCTTAAAATCATTAGTAAAAGCCACGAGTGATATATCACGAAGAGAAACTCATAACAAAGTGACTCAGAATATAGCACAACTTTGGGAAATAGCAAGAAATCTTCCTTAACATTGGCAAATCTAAAGAAGAAAGCTTTGACAATCAATCATAAAACATGGTTAAAATCCAGGGTACAATCATAGTAGGCTATAACTGGCAGGGAAAAATTGGATAACTATCCGATTGAACCAATTGAACACGGGAACTCTGACTTCCCTGTATTAAGCCAATGAGAATAAGCGAATTCATTAGTCAAAGGGTATAATCATTTGAGAGATGGCTATCAACATCCTCTCAAAACTTGTGTGAATAAGCCAGTTATTAATTAGTACATGGTAGCATGGGGGGGGGGGGGCGGTGTGTCTGGACACTTAACAAAAATTAGCCTGTCAATTTTGCAGTTAGATTTTACGAAAAATATGCATCAAGTAACACTAAAATCAGTGAATATTTGCAATTTACATGATTTTCAACCTATCCTGTGAAAGATTTGCGACAATTTGCTTGAAAAGTTAATCGATTTACTGTTTAAAAATGACCTGTCCGGATAACCAACCTGTCCGGACACACAACGTCTGGGTACAAATTACCCTGAAATGACCCCAATATGTACATGCACGCATTTGTTTTGGTGGACGCGCTACTTGTTCAACAAGTAAAATCATACTGGTGTGTGCATTGTAGTGCGTACAAAATGACAGCGTATAAAGGTCAGTTGTACTCTGTACAAATCACCTTTACCTGCACATGTGCAAACTGTAATTACAAACTGCCTTATCGTGATTGGTAATCCACACTTTCCAACTGGGTATGAAAATGCTCACAGTATGAGTAGAATAATTAAATAAACACCATTTTTTCCCGATAATATCCTACCCATTTTCCCTGATAATATCCTACCCATTTGGGCTATTCACCAAAGAGTGTGATTAAAGATCATTTCAGATTAAACATTGTTACTTCATGCATTTGATAGGCAAGAGAGGACTTACAGTTCGTATCCACACATACATGTACATGAAGAGCTCAAAACAATTGTTTAATTTCCATACTTTAATCAACACTGAATTAACTTACTGCTACTTACACGCTACATTGAATGTCATGCACTGTTTATTCTGTGACCACAGGCATTACAGTCTTGGTATGGCAAGATATTTTTTACCAAGGAGTGAAGATGGTGCACACAATGTATGCAAATTTACGACAGACTGACATTTGAATACACTACTAATGTTCTAACATTTCTGGCTTCTAATGGGACAGATATACATGATGCTGAGATATCAGGAATTTGAAAGAACAAGATTAAGCTCCAGATAACCTCAAAAGCTGATAGCAACAAGGTCATTACAAACTCTTAAAGCACAGAGTTCACTTGCCCTTTAAGATCTTCACAAAGGATATAATATACTGCCATCCACATCTTTTTTATGCATCTGAATGTAGCACAAGCAAGGTTATTATGTGAAATAAAAACATATTTTTCACACGCCATGCCATTACAATGACTTTTTCCTCCAAATAAAAAGTGATGGCCTTCTGAATTTAGTAGCACGAATTTGACTTTTACGGTATTGCGTGTGAGAAATGTAAAGTGACAAAATCACAAATACTTCCTACATTCAAAATGCAAGAAAAATAATAGGAGTGGGTATCTCCATTGACTTTTTACAACTTTTGTCTCGAGATGTGTTAGTGTTAGCAAGTAATTCAATGTAAATGTGACATTTTACTATTTACAATTAATATCTCTTGCAGCAAAGGTGTAAGATTTGGCAATTATTTCTGTTTTACAGAAGCTTCAGAAGTTTCTACCATAGAAAGGTCTAATGTAAAGTGATGTGTACACTACTTAACACAATTTTAACCATTTACTGAAAAAGTTTATGGTGTTATTGTGTGAAGAAATCATCAAATTAGACACTTGATCATACACATTATAAAAATGTTGGACAAATAGCCTACTGTCACTTGCAGAACCATGCCTATGTGGGACTGTGTCATTTACGGCAGCGATTGACCTCTAGGTTGAAGAGGTAGAAAACAGATGAATAATCAGCAAAATTCTGGGTAAATACTTGGGTTTTTCTCTTTTTAGGATGATAAAAATATCCTATTTCCAGACTATTCCTTCAAGTGGATCCAACTGGATCTCTATCACTTTGATCAAGTGACAATTTACACGCTTGTTTTAGCTGGCGATTTTGCACCTTTCAAACTCTGGAATGCGACTGAGAACGCACTCGTCTATATAGGAGGCAATCCCTGTGGTACAGAGGTGTGCGATGTTATCTATCAATAACCTTGTATATGCGTGAGTGACTGACTGGACACTCAATAATATATCCATGTCAATCTGATGGTTTTCCTACTGTTTGGCACTCTACCGTTTGATACTTAAATCTACACTGACACTGGTGTTCATTATCCTCATACCCACTAACCTGATCTCCAGCTATTGCTTTAATAATTGCCATGATTGTGCTTCAGCTGCAACTGCCGACTTGCAAATTTAACATTTAACGTACATGTATTTGGATATGTGAAAGGAAACATGCTGTACAAGATAACAGACTTTAATTTGTTTTTTGTAACATATGTTTTTTTCATCAATATAATCATTCCACATACTACACTGTGAGTAATCATAATTAAGTGATGACTTTACATGACACACTCGTGCATGATGTCACAGATATGTATATCACAAGAATTCTATTTATAACACTATTTTTCCAATACTGTACTGTATTGTTAATGATTTTTGCCACACATATACATGTACCTTATATGGGTCAACTAAATCATGAAGCAATGCTGTTATATTGTCTTTAGATGTCCACATGCATGAGGTATTTTGGGTATGATGTGTGAATGTACACAAGTTTCCGTCAGTAATTTTCCCACATTAAACATATCAATATCTACATCGCTTTCCATGGACAATAAATGCAAACCCTTGTTGCATCATCCTGCATTTACCACTAGAGCCCAGATCACACGAGGTGTCATTTCTGTTGTGTCATTACCTGTGCTAACCCAGTCTGTCAACGCAATTACGGTAAAACCACACACTTTCGCGTGCAATTAATGTTCGTGAATTCCGCAAGTGGTTTAGACTTGCGAAAGTTTCATGCCGCGAAAAAATCACTGAATTACAACTGACACAACACTGAGTTTGGGAATTAGGGGAAGTTTCTTGCTGTGTAAATGGCTGAAGTTTAGAAATCGTGTAAGTTTCTGGATTTACAGTAACCCATATGTCAGTTATTATAAGTATTATTTCCAATGTTCACTTTGCAATCACTTTTTAAACAATATCACTCTTCCATGACGTGCAAAAGACCATACCCGTCACTGAAGCGGTCCTAATGTCAGCCGGGCTTACGAAATTGCTTCAGCAACCTACATATCCTTCTTGGGGAAAAGTCCCCCAGGTCTAGAGTACTCTATATCTCAGGGTGCTGATCTCTATAGAACTCTCGCAATGTAGTGAATACGGGAATGAGGAAAGGAATGAGGCAAGAGCTTCAGGGGCATGTTTCATGAGAAATCTAATTTCAATAACTAGCAACTATTTGTCAAAAGATACCTCATAGACAGGACAGGATGTACATTTGGTTTACATGTATTTGTGAAAGGGGGCCTATTCTACCGATAAATTTGACATTTTTGTTCTTTTACAATAATCAATATTTCAATATCAATACATAGACTAAATATATTCTTACATTAATTGCATTGTTCAGCAAGCTTAATATCATAACTGATACCTTTTCAATTATAAAAAAAAAATATGCTGAGAGCTAGAGGGGCATTAAATACAATTTTAAAATGAGTGAAAGCCCTTCTGGCTCTCAGCAAAGAATAATTCCATTGTGACCTTCATAAGTCATATCCGATAATCATCAAAAAGATGTTGGCACAGACCCTGTGATATCACGATATGGGTAAATGCTCTGTCTTGCATTGGCAAAAGGACGCAAGTGACAATCCAAGATTTTGGCTATGTGGAATAGTTGCTTACACAGCCAGTCACTGCAGAAAGGGCACAAGCCTGCTTTCAGGGTTTCACCATCTTGTCCTTATTCCCCTAAATTTCAGAAAGTATTCCGAAAAAGAGCATGATTTATTTAGAGAACTCATTTTTATGTTTCAATCAGGTAACTACTCTTATGATATTTAGAGTCACTAAATAGCTCCAACAACCATAAACGCATTGCAGTAGCTACCACTGCAAAACTTGCATTCAGACTGAGTGTCTCAACACTTCATATCCTCATAATGCAAGATTGCAAACCTGAAAGAAAATGCACTTTCACTGTTGCACCTAGCCACTTACTGTAATACACAGAACCTTTTCTAAAGGTAACAGATCTTAAAAGGTGAGAAATGATAGTCAAGATATAGAAGTCGATCTGTAACCATATTTCAGCATACTCAAAACAGCAACATAAAGCCATACAAGTGCACAGAAAAGGAGATATCCGATTTCCACCAAACTCTGTGATGTCATATAGGATATGTGCAGGCTCATCTTCTCGTCATGATTATGGTGAAGTATATGTATCTTGATGAGGCATCATCAGGGGTTAAGAGGATCCACTGCAGATGGCTCGATACCGATGCTGTCCTCGTCTGCTAGGAGGGGTACAGACAGATCATCAGCAGGAGACTTGAGGGTAACTAGCTGGAGGGAAGGGGACTGGGGAGGGACCGCACTGGGCTCTTGTACATTTGGCAGGAAGTAGGCAACGAGGAGAGAGATGAGAACGAGTAAGGAGCCAAAGACGAAGGGCGGTCCAGGCATGATACTCTGATGGAGAGAGAATGAGAAATGGAAGAGCAGTTATGGGGTATATCCTGTAGATCAGTTCAAACAGAAACATCACAAATAGAAGCAGCACCAACAACTTAACTACTCCCACCATCAAAATCACAACCACCATCAACATTACCATAATCACTACCATCATTAGGGGTGGGAGTTTCGGGTATTTTTTCAATTCGGGAACCCGACTATTTTTCGGGCGGGTTCCCGGTTACCCGAAAATGATATAACACGAATTACAAGCCAATATTTACCCCTAAGAAGCTACAAACACTGTGGGAAAACTCCTTTGTGTTTGGCAACTGAAATAAACCATTCGAGGAAAAAACAAAAACAAAATCAACAACAACAACAAAAACAACAACAAAACAGGCGGAGGAAATCGCGTGGGCGCAAGACAGGATAGGCATAAGCCGCCTAAATCTAATCTGTAGAAATTGTCTACCGTCTAATCATGCCAGCGCGCCAGCGCCTTAGGTAGTCACGCGCGGTCAACAGTCCCTCGCACATGTTTATCCAAAATACATGAATGTACATGTACTTATAAAAAAGGAAGGGGAATACAAAGAAATCTTATGAAGAAAAACTCGTTTGAGACGATGATCATGATGATTCTTAATAATTTTGTACGTGCGGGCAGCTCTTGGGAATTTTGACATCGTGATCGTAGAGATCGAGTCACTCACTTTGTACAAAAACTTCACTGTTCACACGGAGTATTGATTTGCCTGGCGAAAATGGCGAGCTTTCTGTAGTATCTACACTCCTCATACTCTAATTATACACATTGCGAGTCCTCACGCACGCGGTCATCGTCTCACCGACAGTTTCATTCTCAACGTGTGATCAACCCGCCAATTATTGAAATTCACACACACGTACCACTACTAGTACACATAAAATCATCAATACATGCCGGGTCCTCTCTCTTCGCCAGTACACATACACACACACACACACACACTCGTCAGATCATGCTTCTCAGGTTATTTGGAATTTAGAAAGTGCAAGTTTTATGACGGAAACTGAAAAACAAGATCATTTTTTTTTGGGGGGGGGCGGGAGGTTAATTATTATTCTCTCTGACTCTCTCTCTCATAAATGTCACTACTACTCAATCATCAATTTTATCGTTAATTCATTATCATATCATTTTATCACCATCATTAATCTTGATAATCCTATCATGACTTATATCGGCCAAACAGTTATCATCATCATAATCATCTTCAACTTCATCAAATTCATCAACATGATCCTTGTTCCTTGATCACTCCATGACTATTGACCAGGGAACTCTCTTCATTGCCTGACCAACAAGCGGCCGGTTCCCTTTAAATATCATATCATCATATCTTCATCATATCATTATCATATCATTATCATATCATTATCATATCATCACCATACCATCATCACATGATTTCATATCGTCATTAATTCACATAATCATCAATTCATCATGATCAACCATATAGCACCATTGATATCATCATCGATCATCATAATCATCAAAGACATCATCATCATATCATCATTATCAAGATAATAACATCATCAAAACAATTATCTTCATCAGACATCAAATATCATCATTCATCAAACTCATCATTCATCAAAAAAAATCATCAAGCCAACATTTTCTTCTCTGTCCGACTGCAACTTCATCCTTTAACACACACATGCGGTTCCCTTTTGAAATTTGATCTGTTTATACAAAGCGCCCTTCCGCCCAATGCCGCCGCGGTATATGAAAGGAAAAAAGAAGAAGAAAAAAAAAAAAGGCGCATACCTTCATTGGCTGGCTGGCATATGACTTGTCATGACTTGTTATTAACGGACCGCTCATGAAATGACGTCACAAGCCCAATTTTATGAATGAAAATGTTAATCGCGCGCACTGTAGACATCCTTTGCTTCTCACAGCCTTGCTTTTCACTTTCGCATGAACAATGAAGGATATTATTTTGGATATATCGTTCATGTATTCTTAATCTGATTTCAGTAATTGGTAACTTCTTTGCTAAAGTTTCAGGATATTGTGACAGTGTCAGATCGTGATCGTCGATGTTAAAAATACCTGTTTAAAAGTGTACGAGTTGTGAGATGCCACGTGCGAGTGTGGAGCGACTGTTGATATGCATGAGTTTGTAAACTTTACGCCCGTTAATCGCTCATAGACTTATCGTTCACTGCAAAGAAGGGGGAAGGGCACTAAATGCAAATTATGTCATGGGTTCAATGAACCAATGAGCAGTCTCCGAATAGCGGCAGTGAGCTTTGCTCTCTGTGTATACGAATGTGTAAGGTTATGTTTCACAGTGAGTTGAACGAATCAAAAGCGCATCACTGCAATGGTGCGCTAGAGCGCTACATGGATTTTTTTACATGTAAATAGTAAATGGCTGTTCGACGTTCATCTACCGCCTTGTCGTGTACATACATAGGTGATAATTAAATACTCATTTTCGGGTATCGGTTATCTAATATTTTGACCCGGGTCCCGAGGCTCTCGGGCGGGACTCGGGTACCCGGTTTTTAGTCCCAGCCCTAACTATCATCACCACAGCAATCATCATAACCAACACCACCACCCCCACAACAATCACCACCAACATCTCCACCACTATTACCATCACCACCATCACCTTCACTTCCACTGCCATCATCAATATTACCACCACTTCTAATGGTATCGCAACCATTTACATTTACATTTACCAGCAACACCACCAGCACCACCAGCATCACCATCACTATCACCACCACCACCACCACCACCACCACTATTACCACTTCCATCATTACCACTACCACTACTACCACCATCACTACTACCATCTTCCTTGCTCTTACCTCTTGCATGGGATTTTCCATCACACCTTCCTCTTTTTTATCATCGGTATCATCAACATCCAGGTTGACATTAAAGAAGTAGAAGATGACCCCAAAGAGAGCAGGCCCTAGTCCAGTACACAGACTTCGTATTCCTGTCACCATACCCTGCACAACACCTATGAGGATGACACAACAACAAAAGGATGCTTTAGACATAATCAAGAAATTATTAAGGCTGAAAATTAGACTTATCTACATTTCCTTATTAATATCTAAAACAATTCCTTACATGTATATAATCATTGACAATCAGAGCAGACTACATGTAAAATAGACAATATCCTTTCAACAGCTTGTCTGTGTCATTATGAAGCATACTATCACCACTCCATGAATGTATTATCATCAATAATAGAACCTTTCTTATAGAGTTAGTTTTACTTACAACATATTAAGCCCACAGCACACTATACAATTGACCGCCATCTGATTTTGGAATTAAATCACAATAGCAATAAATATGGGTATTTTAACTAATAAAATCTTCCAGATTCAGGTTCTGAATAACAAGTGAATGAGTAAATTACACAATGCGTAATAAATGTCCCCGCTGGAAGTGCAGATCTGTGGAAATTAACTAGCCTGAACCTTAAAACTTCAGTGAAAAACTTTAGTGAATAAAATAATAATGTTACTGCATGCAAAAGAAGAGAATACCAACAATGCATGTATACAACTGAAATATAAAACATGAAAACATTATGAACCTTCAGCCATTTTGAATGAATTGGCATAAATTTGCATGAATAATGAATTTCAAAATTCTGTGTAGAAGTTTGGAAGCCCCCACCCAGCCCTATCAGATAAAACAATCGGAATCAAAATCCGATGTGAAATAGAGGAGAAGTAGCATTTTTCGTCAATTTTGAATAAATTTGCATAAATTTGCATAAATTTGCATAATTAATGAATTTCAAAATTCTGTGTAGAAGTTTGGAAGCCCCCACCCAGCCCTATCAGATAAAACAATTGGAATCAAAATCCGATGTGAAATAGAGGAGAAGTAGCATTTTTCGTCAATTTTGAATAAATTTGCATAAATTTGCATAATTAATGAATTTCAAAATTCTGTGTAGAAGTTTGGAAGCCCCCACCCAGCCCTATCAGATAAAACAATCGGAATCAAAATCGGCCAAGAAATGACGGAGAAGTAGCATTTTCTAACATTTGAGCACACACGGACAGACGGACGGACGGACGGACGAACGGACGGACACACACATACACGCACACACGAACGGAGCCCGTTTCTTAGTCCCCTCGCGAACTTCGTTCGGCGGGTAAAATAACATGAATACTAAATAGTGAGTTTTGGTGCACTGTCAGCCTTATACCCAGAATAAGGGCTAAATCAGTTTCAAATTGTAGACAATCATAGGACTGCTCTGATGTCACTACGACTGGGAGCTGATGTGGCATTTCCTCTGACTAGAAAGCTCACAATAGGCCGTATTTTTGATTTTACTATCTATATGACTATTTAGAACCTCAATCAAAAATATTTTATGTGTTTAAATGTTGATATAAAATGCTATTACATTTTCTTCTGAAATTGCATCGCAGACTGGTCTTGTGTGGTGGGCATTAAATACACAGCTTACTTTGGTTACCTTGGACCTTATACATATTCATGACTCAATATGGAGTAGAATAAAATATATAGCATCCATACCCTGTTTGTCTTGGTCTGCACAGTGTGATATCATGGCGCTGATGGCTGGGAAGTTAATACTACAGACGCTAGCGATGACCCCTGCAGCCCACATCATCCATTGCTGAGAGGCAAAACCATACCACATCAGTTCTAGCATCTCACATGTTAGACCTACCATGATGGTGTGCTTGTGACCAAGGTTACGTATTAAGAAACCTAGTAATAATGTCTGATCAAGAGAGAAAAAAAACAAACAAAAAGAGAGGAACAAAGGTTACAACTGGATTTCATAAATTTTGCAGTGTTGATACCAATAAGCCAGCTCAGAATGGCTTGAAAATTCTTCCTCATACAGAAAATTGTGCCTTCAATACAATATTATTCCTATAAAATATATCTTTGCCCATACTGCTCAAGAAAAAAACTCACCGAAAGTTAATATTTAACTCTTTAAAGTTCATTATTGACAATTGCTCAAAAATCTGGTGGCATGGAAGGGGTTAATGAACAATCAGCATTCATCAGCAGTGGTCTAATAACTCAGTTTGTAATTAATACGTGCTACAAATGACCCTGAAATGACCCTACTATGTCTGCGCATACGCATCTGTTTTGGTTCAATTGGTGGACGCATTACTTGTTTAACACGTAAAATCATACTGGTATGCAGCGTGTAGAGGTCAAATGTACTCAGTTCTGAAGACCTTTAACCCTTTCATGACAGGAATTATTTAAGGGGTAAATTGATCACATTTTGTTCTTCAAATTGGCAACACTAATATTTTTCTTTTAGTGGTACATGGTTCTAAGAAAATGAAATGTCTTTGAAAACAAACATCATTAGAAACTGTCGAAAGTTGAAAAAATTGCCAATTTCAATAAAAAACAGTGATTTTGAACCTCTCAATGTGTTGCCAATTTAAGGATTTTGAAGCTTATTCTCCTTTTTACAATTCCTGGCATCAAATGCAATATGGTCATGCAACAAAAATGGAAACAATGTGTGTAGAAATTTTTGCTCTTTCTACTCATGCATCTGGTATATTTTTGAGAGCTCTGAATCAAAAGTTACTGAGCCAAACCACAAAATGTGGTCCATTGTCTCGAAAGGGTTAACTGCACATGCGCAAATCTAATTACGAATTGGCTTATTGTGAATATACTGTGGATGTTTCTGCAATGGCTTAACCAACTACATTACGAAATGAATTTCAGAAATGCAAGAATTTAAAAAAATTGCCTATTAAAGAGACAACTACTAGAGTAGCTCATTATATTTTGCTCTGTCTCAATGATGAGAGGCAGTTTAGGAGAAACAGGCCTTTGTGTTGCTCTGTAGTCCAAATATAATATGTGTACATGGTACTTACTTGGGTAAATACTGATAAAACTCCAACTAGAGCTATATAAGCCGGAACTTCTGCGGGTGAAAAGTCGCCGACCTGATGAAGAAAGAAAAGTGATAATATGAATGTGAGTGGTAAGAAGAGGTGGAAGAAAAGAGAAGAGAAAGTGGTAGAGAAATATAAAGAGAGAGAGAGACAGAAAGGGTAAGATAGAAAGAAATACAGATAGGAGAAGGGAGGAGCAGGAGGTGGTGGTGGATGATGAGAGAATGGGAGGGGGAGAGAGAGAGAGAGAGAGAGAGAGAGAGAGAGAGAGATACCTCAAGGAGGGTTCAAGTTTATAGAGAAGTAATTAATTTACTTGGCAAAATATGACTTATTTAATGTCAATATTGATCTTAACAATACTCCCAGGTTAACTCCCATCTTGATACCTGCATTGTTTTCAATACATCCCATCCTGATAGTTATATTACTAACACAATTTCTGCTCAAAGTGAGACATGACAGTCATTTTTAGGTGATCCTGACATTATGCATCTTTTGTTCTAGAACAGATTTATCAAAGATATACTTACCATTCTAAGATATAGGAACATACAAGAGTACTGGCCTGCCTCTGGTAGATATGATAAGAACACTGCTATACATAACATTAAAACTGTGTAGTCTTGGCCGGCCTTCCTCAACGACTGTAATTTGGTAAGGAGAACAGAACAAGAGAGTGCATGTTTTATTTTATAATCCTGCCAATATACATAGAAGAAAAGAAGAAATTAACCTTTATTCATAAATACACCAATCCCCACACATTTAGAACCAGTTCTTTGAAAACAATACAACAGATCTGGATATGTGCATGAACGAAGTGATGGCAGTCATTACAATTTGCTTGGCTTTTGAAATTGTACACTAAGTAAGTACAAATGTAAATACCAGGACATGGAATAGATAGATATACATACATGTATGACCAAAAAATGCCTGTGATGCACCATATTGCATCTTAGGATAAAAATTAAAATGGGTCAGAAATTTTGCAAGCAACTGTAGATCCATTTAGAGCTTTCTGAACCTCAATTCATTTTAAATTAATAAACAACACAATCATTGTTCACTTCCAATCATAAATGTAATTAAAATGCTCTTGATGCGATAAAAGAACATCCGTGTATAATGTAATGCTGAATTAAGACTGTCAAACATGCCTTCTAACTAATAAATTTCACAAGGATGCAGAAAATTAACATAAATTCTTGAAATCAATCAATAAATTCTGGTACATACGAATAAGAGCACCCTTTCTACAAAGCCGCAACCACATCACCACAAGCTTCACGCTAACATTAGCTGACATGGCTTTTCAGAGGGTTCCCTTATTCACAGAATGACTCATAGACAGACTAATCTAAGATACAACATTGCTCGGGGTTATCCATGACACACTTCTCTCATGCCTCACGTTTTGAAAGGTCATAAACTTTAGAACACTAGAAGCACCAACTCATGACACTGCATTATTTTCATGGAAATACAATGTACATGTACATGTACTCAAGCTGATGGGGGCAATGACTTGTTTAATGTTGATGGGATAATAGTTGAAGATCTTCTGCTTCTAGTTGAAATAGGGTTTTAGATTTGGTTTAGGGATAGCGTTAGGGTTAGGTACATGTACAGTGGAAACTCGCTATACAGAGCTCCGATATAATGAGATTCCTGATATAACAAGGTAATTTTGGTAGTCCCTGGTCTTTATGTTCTATTGTTTTGGTACCCTGATATAAGGAGATTCCTGATATAACAAGGTAATTTTCATGGTCCCAAGATCCTTGTTTTTACTGATTTTCCACTGCATAGTGCCGGGTCCAGGGATGTAGACAGAAATTTGAGTAATGCCAGAAATCAACTGCTGAGAAAATGTTGATGGAGCATGTGTCACACAATCACACAATAGATATAATGGGACAATGTGTAAGACTGCTATAAGACTGCCATTAATTGTTTCTTTGTTTCTGCAACATGTACATGTACTATCACAAATCATACATCAAGGTAATAGAAATGAAAATATAACCCCTTACTGTGAATGGATCAGCCTGCTCCCATGATATTGATGCACCCCATGACGCTCTCCGAACTTTCTCAGGTAACGACTCTGGTACAGCTACTAATATGAAGAGCACATCACACAGGGCTATTGCTGTGGCAAGAAATACTACAAAGCTGTCTCCATATATTCCAGATAAATATGTCCCTAATGCGGGGCTTGTGATGAGACTGGCTGCAAATGTGGCAGAAACCTGAATTCAAGATTGAAAAAAAGACACAAAACATCTAAAAATGGAACATTAAGGCTTTACAAGTTCAAAAATATACACTGTAGTTGTAATTTTTTTTATAATTTGGATTGTCAACAACTCAGAAGTTATAACTTGTATCAGACTGAGATTTTCAGTTGAAGGATGTCAAATTTATTTGGAGTAATTTTCATGAAATTTCTCTGAATACTCTTCTTAAAACATACTCCAAATATTTAATTATATTTTCACTTTTTGAAAAATCAATATAATTCAGAGCACAACAATGGCCATTGTGCATACAGCATCTAAACTTCCAGAGCACCTCTTTTTAACCCCGAGTTATGAATAATTAATGACTCTAGAAAGCAAACAGACAGTACAAATCACAGGTGTGATGCATAATGGTATTGTTATATTTTGAATTAATTACTGGCACACTCATAATGTGTGTCCTCAATTTTTCAAGAACTGAAAATGTAATTAGATATTCAGAGCATTATTTCAAGAATATTAATGAAGGTAATTTCACACAACTTTCGCAAATAAATTTGAAATCCTTTACACTGTGAAAAATTCAGTCTGATATGAGTTTTAACTTGGAATTGAAATGAATTTATTTATTGTCAAGCACAACTGAACAGGGATAAAAATCATTTTACCATCTTACATTCATATAAAGCATATATATGAATATAAGTAATACATTAACATATTGTAATTTATAACTGAATTCACCTGCTTGCAAATGCATGAATTTAATATCATTTAACTACTTGAACAATGCACAGAAGCCAATTAACCCTAAACGACTGAATTCTCGAACTCCCATGGGCTTAATATAAGGGCCTCCCAGTTTCCAGGTCACTGGGTTAATCACTTGAAAACAAAATATTGGTCAGCACAATATAGGAACACACTCAACAGACATGTTCAACATAATAAACATATATATTTTTTCATTTTAATAATACATCCTCAAAGTGAATACATGTATAAAGTTGACACAGGAGCTAGGAATATTGTGGACTGTAGGTCAAACAAAGACAAACATAGGTATTTTCCAGCAAAGGATTTGGTCCTGAGAAAGTGATTACCCCCTGGAGGTGTCGCGGTATGGTGGTTCATTCACTTGACTCTCAATCCAAGGGTTGAGGGTTCGAATCTCAGCCCGGCACTAACATCTTTTGGCAAGACATTAATCCACATTTGCCACTCTCCACCCAGGTGTTAAATGGGTACCTGGCGGGATTTATCCTTGAAATGCACTGTGCGCTGATTACGGCTGCTGGAGCTAAAGCCAGGGTAATAATATCCAAACCCTTTGGAAGCACATAGGGACGTTATATCATAATGTGATATGCGCTATAAAAGAACGGTTTATTATTATTATTATTATTAGATTTTGTTTTGTTAAACAATATATATCATACTAAAAGATACCTACACACACAGAGGTCATCTTGTAACACATACATGTACATGTGCATTCTCTACTCTTGTACTTAAACTAATTGAATACTAAGCTTGAGATAACTCTGGATTAAACCCAAGGAAAATGCATGTCATAGCAGGTTTAAAGTGTTGAGTTTACATACATGTAGCTTTAAGGCATTCAAGGACCTGATTCTGGAGATCAACCTTGGTTACATTTCACAAATCCACAGCACAGATCACAAAGAGACTCTGTCTTTTCTCAGATTACAGTTTAAAGAGAAATCTCGGCTAGGAGGAAATGTCAATTATATTTATGCGAATACAGCTGAGCAGGAAGAACTTTTTTACTTTCAAATCCATAACCAACTGATGACTACTCCATTCAATGGGTGTAAATATCAGTAACTGAAATGTTAGATCCACATGGCAATCAATAAAAAGAGGATATTTTAGCACTACATTTGATACAAAAATTCTCTAAAGCATATCTTCAAAGAGGGGAGGGGGGGGGGGAGAAATGCATTCCTTTCTTATTCTTTTATCTCAGACTTTTGGTAATAATTTGTAAGCATGATTAACACCCTGTACACACTAGAAAAAACTTGCATCAACTGTAAACAACTACATGTAGCTTACCAGTCCATATGCTGAGCTTCTCTCTGAATCTGGAGTTATATCTGCTACATATGCGAATATTAATGAGAATGTCACGGACATTGCACCAGATACTGATAGCATGGCAAAAAACCACCTGCAGAGATGACAAAAACAAACATGGAAAATTAATTATCATATACAGAATTAGAATTATTAAAATACACAATCCATTTGAAAATGCATGCTTTTTCTTTATAGTTTTAATAATAATTCAGTTCCATATTTTTATGACACTGTTTACAGTTTTTGTTATTAAATTACCATGAAAGGCTAAGATTTGGAGTCGGTCTGATAGTGTGACTAAGGGTACATAGAGCAACAAACAATGTAAGCAAGATTCTATCCAGATGTAATTATAATTGACATGGGAACTAAACGAGTTCATAACCTAGGGTAGTCGTAAGAAACATTGATCAATTCTAAACATATCCAAATTCAGGTCACTGACCGCAAATAAGAATTCAAGGTACCCCTACACCATCCCAAATGCCCCATCTCCTCTAGATCAAGGGATTAAGTTGTCTTACCAGGCACTAATCTTCATAAGTGGAATGGGCATACAGGTGAAGAATACAGTCAGGAGTAGAAAGGACTTGCGTCCCCACACATCGGACAGTGCTCCTAACATGGGAGCACTCAGGAATGCAAGGAATCCCTGTTTGAATAGAAAAGAAAAATAACATTCAACCAATCAGAGGGTATGTCATCATGTTTCATATGCTGAATTGCCATTGGCCAATCAGAAAGCAATATCAGTTGGTTTGGCATGTTTGAATTCCGCAACATTGGATAGGGTATCTGACATAGGAATTAATTGAATTTAATTGTAATGGTTTATTAAAAAAACATGACTTGTAGCTATAAAGCTGATAATGCTTGTTTATACGAAGTTTGTACAAAATTAATCACATCATAATTAAAACATCAAGAAAAAAAAGTAATATAGTAAATAATATTATCAAAGCAAGGAAACACATTCGAAATATTGGATTTAAATAATGGTAATTTTAATAATTTCAGAAACAATAAGTGCGTTATGAGCGTTTGTTTAACAACATGCAAATTATGCCAATGTACTTAAAACAAACCAAAGGAATTGCTATAAATTCACAGTAAAATTTAAATTGTATAAAAGGATATTTATGTAGAATATTGCAATCCAAAAAGTAAGTATAAGTTCTTTCATATAAAAAAAAAATATGAAAGAGTGCTAATATATGATATCACTGAGAGAAAGAAACATGACCAGTATAATCAACATGCATGACAAGGTATGTTTGGATTATCAAATTTTAAAGAAGTATATCTGACAAAATGTTTTGAATGTCAACAATGAAATGCCAAAAATCAATGTTGATCCAATATACAAATATATAAAACTATGATATAATTTTTTAAAATTATGCACATATACCTAAAGCTGTATAGTACCATGACATAAAATCAGTAAGCACCATATAAGCCAATAAAAGTTAAAATAAGATAACAGTTACATGTAATTATTGAAATAACCTACCACAGCTTTGAATATTACAATGTACATGTAATACTATAGACCTTGGCCATGGATACATACATACATGTGCTTTCTTGTACAATAGACCAGTGATTATTTACACTTCATGAGAAATAGGTTACACTGTACAAATATATATTACTATGAACTATAAGATATGATTACCAGGCAACATCAGAAATCAATCATTCTAAATGTCCTTCGTGTACACAAGAGACATTTATAGCTACTGCCACACATTTGTAAATGACTTCTTGGAATTAGACTGACCTTTACACCCTGGACCAATCCATTCATGAGAAAGGTGTGCTCTGGAAATGTCTCATGCAACACCTGCAAAAAAAAGAGAGAAATAAATAAATAAGAAAAATGACAAAATAACAAATACCAGGGTCCCGTAACACAAAGGTTTGCCATCAATTGCAAATTTGAAACAACTATTCTGATTGGTTATGGTCAGCCTTTTGAACAAAAAGGGCAAGCAACGATGATCCTGATTGGCCATTGCCATTTTGCGATTGATTACAAACCTTTGTGCTATGGGGCACAGAACTCCAATACAAGAAGTGAAATACAAAACTTGCTGGAAACCTCAATTTGGTAATTTGTTCTTAAGGAGGATATCCTCTTTAAATGCTATACCTTTGTACCATGAAATCATACTTCTCCAAAATAGAGTTAAAGTATAGGACACTGTATATGCAAGTATAGTTTCAAAGGACACACTGTGCTCTATCAGAATTATGGAAAGGTCCACTTTTTCTTCTTTACAAGCATTTCTTTGATCGGACTGTTAAAAATAGATACCGGTAACCTCAGTCTACAATTTACCTACTCTAGTACGTAACATTTTAAGAGAAACCATAACCAGGGAAAATGAAAAGGAAACTGTGAGAAGATGAGGAAAATAATTGTGAAAACAAACTGAATAATTACATCATAATAGTTCAAAGAAATCTTTTGGAGGCAATTTTAACAATTTTTCATTTTCTTCAAGAGCTCACTTATGATTTCCAGCAGAAAATAACTCTAATATCCTTTGTAATTTTCTGCATTGAACCCTGAAGTACTATGTATTAATAAAAGTAACAAGAAAATGTAATGATTACTTACTGTAAGCATTGGTGTCGTTAATAGTCCCCATGAGAAGAACTCTAAGAAGATGATGATCAGAGCATGGTACAGACTTGGCTCACCTATACCCTGTATAAAACAATAGCAGAAAAGAAACAAATAGAAGATAATATTCATCACAAGATATTAAAGAAACTCGCCTTGGTTGATACAAGTGACTTGAAAGAAACTGAATTATAATTACAGAGATAGAGAGAGAGTGAGAGAGAGAAAAGGAGATACAGCATGTAATTAACAATTAACAAATACATGTACAAATATACATGTATCATCATAAGAATGAAGAACACATGTGTATCGTAATGTATGTGCAACACAACCTGGACATTTTACATGTACTTTCATCATGTTCCACTCACATGTACTGGTAGCCCCCCCCCCCCCCCCCCCCCCCCCCCACCCAGCTAAAAAATATAAATCCTGTTACAGGAAAACAAAGAAATTACAACAGTATTATACACATGTATGTAAATCCCTAAATGTCACAAGGCTAAAAAGTAGCCTTCAAAAATACAATCATATATTTTTGCTGTGAAATGACCCTGGTTACAGTAAATACATGCACATGTACATGCCTATGTAATTTTATTCTTTTTATCATTCCTCATTCAGACCTACATGTATCTTCCCTTGTTTGCTTATCTTTATACACGTACATGTAGGTGAGGATAAAGCAGTATTGGACTATCTGCATGTAACCAAATTGCATTTAATTGTTAACAACAGCTTACAATAAACAATCATCTTCAGGATTACATGCTGTATACATACAAATGCATTTTCTCATAATTTTTTGACCACTCAAAAAGACCCATCTATAGTATGCAATTACACATTTTTAACATACCATTCAAACTTTTTATAAACATACAACTGTAATAAACTAATGTAAGAAAACAAATAATGGCAGTTTTCTTGAGAAACTATTCCAGACTTGCTAAAGTATTTGGGCTTTGACCCCTCTCTCATAACCCAGGCCTAAATAACCTCCTGTGTTTAGAAGTGCTCATCACATACACTGTCAACAACAAAATTTTGCTTTCGGGTCAGATCACCCAATGGGTAAAACTTAAAAACCTGACCCCCTTCAAATTGGCCGAAATTTGGTGTGTGGGTGAATCGACTCTTCCCAAGCTAAAATTTCAAGTTTTAGCCCAATCACTCCATCACTCCATCAGCTAAATGGTTTTCGAACAATGGCATGCATTCCACAGGCATGTCAGCCAAAAATTGACACTTTTTTCAATTTTGAAATGACCCTATTTCTGTTACTACTGGGTCACTTTTGTTGATATTGACATTAGTGCTGGTATCGGCATGGAAAATCTATGTCGCCATGTCGCAATAAAATTAACGCCGATGTCGACATGTGTCGACATCTGGACATGAGTCAAAAAAGTCTAAACTCGGGTCGCTCCCGTAGTGACCGTACACTATTAAACCAGAGTTACCCGACACAAATTCACAAGAGCTTTACATGGAATACATGCACTATGTCCTCACGGGCTCACACTCGCAGTCATACTCACTTACAGTTCTCAAAGATGCACACTGTCAACTATTTGCCCCAAAATTTGTTTTGTATGATCCAATTTATCAAGCATTAATGAAAGTCATGCGGTGCGAGTCAGCTAGTGTCGCATATCTAGGCATGTACATGTACGTAATGTATACCGGTCGTCGCAGCTAGATACGCAGCGATCGTGTCGCGCGCGCGCGCTGCTAATGCGTATGTGAAACAAATCACGTACGCGCGGACGACGCCTCGGCGAGGTACATGTAAAAAGACCCATTTTATGTCGCCATCGGAGCATGCGTGTCGACATGTCGGCAAAGTCTAAAACCAGTACTTTTGTCGCCATAGTGGCGACATCAGGAGTGTCGATACCAGCACTAATTGACATATTTAGAAAGTCCCAACAACATAAAGTTCAATGCCCCCTTGATCTTTGCTTTCACCTTGAATTATACCTTGAAGGTCACATAATCTCGAGATGAAATGAGCCCGACGTTCCACCGCCTCTGATTTTGGGAATGTTAAAATGGTAAGAGTCGTCAAGAAGATGGGGAAAAATCCTACAAACGACATGGGGGATGTTCAAAGATGGTAGACACTGAAATACAACAGGGGGTTGTTTCATCAAACCGTCATAACGACAAGATCAGCAACATCTCAACACCGTCGCTCAACTTGTCCGCTAACTGTTTCACAAAGCTGTCTTTGCCAAGACCAGCGACAACTTCCCTGACAAGTGACTTGTAGGTACTCCAAACCTGTCATATTTTTTTAGAACACCATCACAAGTCAGCTTTTAGTTAATCTACGGGCTGCGATAAAATGAAAAATGTAAACTAACTTTAAATTTAGAGAAAATTTACTTCCTGATCTCCAAGCACATGTTTTATCAAACAGTTTTTTACTAATGTTTATATCATAATATTTTACAGATGGACAATAAGTTCTAATGGCTTCTTGATCCTGCAACAAGTAAATGATATTAATATCAAAAGTATCCACATTCATTCTGTCTACCATAGACACGGCACGGAAAATGGAACAGTCTGTATCTACAGACCCATGTGAACTACAACAATTTATCATGTATTATATTTTCACCTTTTCACGCAATGCTTTGATATACAAATTATATTACTTGTATTTTTTTATGAATAAATATCAAAAACTTGGGTAATGAAATATCTTAATTTAATCATTTTCTCTAAAGTGAATATGATTTGGGTCTTCTTTCCATAATTAGTCAATTGAGGTATCCTCTTACTTGCAAATCTAGATTCGTACATCGCAAAAACATCCTCGAGTTTTCTCAATTTCATAAATTCTAAGATGCCATAAATAACATGTCTTTTCCACTTACATACATGTACAAGCCTATCTATAGATAACCTTGTACTCCAGACTAGCTTTGAAGGGTGAATAGGCTTCAATAGCTTTTGTGTGTATTAGCGGGCCTTTTTCCAGTCTAGATCATTCATACATGTACATGAGATGAAAATAATTATTCAAAATTTCACTTTCAATTCTGAATCCCCCAATTTGTGGCACATTAAGAGTTGAAGAGTCCCTGAATCAGGTAATCTAGCAAATTTAAGAAAATTAAATCTTTCTTAGTGCAATTTTGTTGTCTGCTTTTGACTGCTGCAACAGTGAATGTCGGACACAGTCCCACATATGCAAGGACCTATGTAAGTGACATCTTTTCTTGTAAACGGGAAGTTTGTATCATCAGCATTAATTTTTGCTGCCATTTGTGACATTTTGGAATAGTTTGGGAGGAACTGAGCCTCAAAATCTATTTGGATGATTGACGATATATCCAATGTGACTGTGATAAATTAAAGACTACGTTTTTAAATAGATGATTATCGATGTCACTGAGTTATCGTCTATCATGTCTTTGTGAAAAGGTTTGTCAGGCCCATGACATTTCCATACATCGGTGACAAGAGTTATGACTATTATGGAACTGATTTGATGAGACAAGAACCTGTATTGTATAACAAGTATGGAGTACGAGGTTAATCTTAAGATAATTAACCTAAGTTGTATGAGCAGGATAAGTGGATTAACATAAAATTAGGCATTACAATTTACAGGAATATTTATTTATTTATTTATTCATTTATTTGTTTTGTTTAAACAGGGTAACTCTTTCAGTTAGATAACTGTTCTTCTAAGAGGCCTTGTGTAAATTATACATACATAACCATAGAGAACAAACATCGATTATATAACATACATGTAACAATAGAAAGATTACTTTCCTTCATTACAACACGAAATGAATTTGGAAATAATATTAGACCAGCATTGCTACCAATGAAACATTCAAGTCAAAAATTGAAATATTGCAAGGCAGAACCAGGAAAACAGAATAAGTATTTGGTTTACATAGATTGCTTTTAGAACTGGAAAATTTAAGAACTTTTAACATAAATTCCAAAGTAAATATAAGTACAGTACTACAAAACAGGAAAAAAATTATCTTTTTATATACTAAACTATTCTCCAAAACAGATTAGCAAACGCATGTTTTGATTGAGCATTTCTAACAGAATATGGTAGCTGGTTCCATAGGGCGGCACCTTCGTGGGAAAAAGAGAGTTTGCCCATTTGAGCTTTGGTACAAGGTAGGACAAGTACTAAGTTTGTACTATTACGGGTTCTGTGGTCATGAACAGACTGTGATCTAGTAAACAAATTTGCTACATGTACATGTAAGTATGGTGGTGGATCCAGTGTCCGAACACTTTTCAGAAAATCAACGATAGCAAATAAAATATCAAACGAATATCTGTCAAACTTACATAATGAATGCTCAAAGTCCTACAGAAAAAGAAGTTGATGGAATTTTAAAAAGACAATGTAGATTTAATACGATATTCCCTTCCGAGTGAACCCCTTCCCAACGATGCAGCGTTTTGGTCCCTTGAAAAACCCATTTTAGGCGCTTAACTGTTCACGTTCGGTAATACAATCTGTTCGGAATTACAATCCTTGACTATACTGTATTTCCGAATGTGTGAAACCTACGGGAAAAAGACACAACCTTTGTTTCAATAGTGTGGTTTTCATACGCGTAATCCCACGCGTATGAAAACCCATTTTAGGCGCTTAACTGTACAGTGTACACGTTCCGTAATACAATCTGTTCGGAATTACAATCCTTGACTATACTTCAATGGGCCAGCATCACTCAATGCGTGATATAGATCTATATCATTTTATTATATTTATATTTTCATTTTATTAAAGAAAATATTGCTCAATTTCAAGTCAAATCTTAGGTGTGCAGACATCAGACATAGGGCTCCTGGCCTGGGGCTCCCCACCATTACCCCCCCCCCCCCCCCCATTAACATGATTAATGGTCCTCCCACTTTCAAGTCATGCAAGTTCTGTTCTTGGACTTGGATTCATATTTTCAATTCAAGTACGATGTTCTCATTCTTCTTCACTAGAGTAGATAGGCCTAAAGTCAAGACCATCGCATTTTATCTAGCTATACGAGCTCTGTGGCTTATCAATCTGGTACTGGCCACAGAGCTATACAGCCCATGCCTATACTGTGTGTGGAGGAGGATATCAACCAAAAAATCTAGATCTAAATCACCATTTCCCACATACTGTGAGCCATGCAAACCACCCTCGGAGTTTGCTAAAGGGGTTACCTTCCAGGATCAATTAAGATTGTAAAAATTGAATGAATAAAAAAGAAAAAAAGCCACAAAATTGGCAGGTGTGATCAGGTTTTTTTACCTTGCACTTGTAACTTGTATATATGGACTACACATGCAAGGTAAGATTGGTGTAGTCCCATATATACAAGTTACACAGTGTAACTTGTATATATGGGACTACACCATCTTACCTTGCTTGTGTAGTCCCATACATACAAGTTACAAGTGCAACCTGATCACACCTGCCAATTTTGTGGATTTTTTTCTTTTTTATTCATTCAATTTTTACAATCTTAATTGATCCTGGAAGGTAACCCCTTTAGCAAACTCCGAGGGTGGTTTGCATGGCTCACAGTATGTGGGAAATGGTGATATTTAGATCTAGATTTTTTGGTTGATATCCTCCTCCACACACAGTATAGGCATGGGCTGTATAGCTCTGTGGCCAGTACCAGATTGATAAGCCACAGAGCTCGTATAGCTACATTTTATCATCAGTGTAGGGTACACTCTTTATCAATTTTAGGAAAATAGATGCCTAAAGTTGGTCAGTCAATGAGAGTAATAGTAGTAGCTGCTCCAGGAAATAATGAAGAAATTAAATTTAAACACACTCATGATCATGACATTGCACTCAGCTCACACGCTCACTCGCTGCACTGAGCTGATAGACACTGAATCTGATCGCCACACTCAGAGACACTGAACAGAACAGATTGAACTGAAAAATACGCACCGTTCGACCACCATCTTTTCTCTGTTTTGAAGAAGTCCGGATCATAGCTGGCCGTTTTCTCTTCTTCGGCATGACTGATTGATTCTCTAACATTTAGACGTTATCTTGTTTCCATACGAGAGAAAAGAAATGAAGAATAAATGTCCGTTTGTCACCTATCGTTCATCTTTGTTTTCCTTGGATCTCTGTTACATGTGTATTGTGTGCATATAAGTATACAGTACACGTATGACCTCTCTGCGGGAAGTTTGCTATCACTTCCGGATAATTGATGATCGAGCAACGCATCAACACGTCATCGTAGTGTACGCGAGAGTTCAGTGTGATCATACGATCTCAATGATTATCATAATTGTTGGGAAATAATAATTTTGTTTTTCATAAATCCAGTGCATTCGTCATTATTGTTATTGACTTTCCTTAAAAAGCAAAAATAAAACAAAATTAAAACAAAAAACGCAGGGTTAATGGTTATCAATGATTATAAAATTACTAAAGTGAAAAAGGGAATTTAATAGGCCACAAACTACAAAATAATATAATGAGTTAGAAAAATATAGGATGTTAATAGAAAGAGAGGAGGAAGGGGCCGGGAGCCAAGGGCAGCTGAGGGTTGGAAAAGGAGGGGGAAGAAAGATGAGAGAGAGAGAGAGAGAGAGAGAGAGAGAGAGAGGGGGGGGAGAGAGAGAGGGAGAGAGGGGGAGAGAGAGAGTGAGAGAGAGAGAGAGAGAGAGAGAGAGAGAGAGAGAGAGAGAGAGAGAGAGAGAGAGAGAAGGGGGAGGGGAGACTGTGTATCGTAATTACCACAGGAATGGTAATTACAGCATTGCAGATTTCAGCATTGCAGCCACTTTATTCGCAAGCTAGTAGATTATATCTTGTCTAACAGGTGCACATGGGTGTGTTTACATTATTATTTTCCTGCTTTTGACGGAAAGCAATACAATTTTCACAATTTAACTTATTATTGAAATGATCATTGACACCAAATTGCACCCCAAGAAAATTACAGTACTCAAGATTGTTCTATGTAAATTTGTCCTGAATTGAATAAGAAACTTTTGAGCAGTTGCTCAGGTTGGAATGTAAAAAAATGTTTTTTTCTCTATATACAGAGCATTTTGATCGAGGAGCACTTTGGCGTTTTTTTCAGGGAAGTGTTACATCCCTTGCCCGGAGGAAATTTTTGTCTATTTTTATATTTTCTGTAATGTACAGCCATACCTCTGGATAGTTCGGACAAAAATGTGATCCATGGGCCCTAAGAGGAAAATTTACCCCAATTTTAAGGGGCCGACTGACAACCTATTTTGTCAGTTTTTGTGTTTTGGTGATGTATATTTTATACAGTTTCCTTCTGACAAAGTTTGGTGCATTAGGTGGGTTGAAATCGACCAGACTCATTAACCCTTTTCGGGGGATCTGGGGGCCAAACCCGGCGGCAATGTTTAGGCTGACAAGCCTTTTGTGAATGACATGGATGGTCTAAGTTAAGGGGTCAAACCTGATATGGGCCGACTATTTCGGGACAGGCTCCCCGGACCGTGAAAGGAGGTCTCGACTCTCGAGGATAATAATGTTGCCCTATATACCTGCATATATGTGAACAGAGCAACATGGTTTGCTCCCTAAGTGGAGATGGTGCACACTCGTGTGCGGGCCTGAAATCCAATGACCAGTGGTAATAATATATATCATTATAAAGCGCATTGAAGTATTCACGTATTTTGTACTATATCTATGTAACATATTCTTAATATTATACAATGCATCCCCCAAAAGTTAACATTTAGAAGAATTGTAAATTGTTCAAAATATTTGTAGGAAATTTGTATACCTGTGGATAGCTTAGGGTCTCTTCTATCAAATGACACACAAAAAACAACCTGGCGATATTTTAAACTCGAGTGAGCAAAAGCGACTGATGCGAAAAGGTGCAAAATCCAGACTTTACAAGAATTGCACATGGCATTTGTCATGGCTGGTATTGACAAATTTGAGAACTCTTAAAAGTTGACAGTTGGAAAAAGTCTCCCCAAATGAACATTTCAAAATATGTTGAAAATTTCATGAACTTCATGAAATTTTCATACCTGTAGATAACTGAAAGGAGAATGAAACCCTGTGAAAATATCCATTTTGATAAAAAGAGAAAATAGAGAGAAGCAATTTAAAAAAAGTTCCATTAAAATCGGACCTTACGAAATAAAAAAGTTATGACAGTTTGAAAAGTCTCAATTTACTTTCTATGGCGATCCTCAAATTGGCAATGTTGCTTCAAAATGGCAGGTTTAGTAATACAACTCTCAATATGTTTTTATACACAAAATTTCATATTTTCCCATTATCTCTAAAGATGCTGCTTGTCTTTTTGTGAACTCAACATATGTTATGTCAAATACATTTTCCCATGATATATCTGGAGCTAAGGAGACAAGCTGCACCTTGAGAGATAATGGGGAAAATATGAAATTTTGTGTACAAAACATCTGGAGTTGTACTACTTCACCTGTCACTTTGAATCAACATTGCCAATTTGAGGATCACCATTGAAAGTAAATTGAGACTTTTCAAACTTTCATAACTTTCTCATTTAGCATGTTTAGTACCCGATTTTGATGGAACTTTAAAAAAAAACTGCTTCTCTCTATCCTCTCTTTTCATTAAAATTGATTTTTCCCCAAGGTTTCATTCTCAAAACATCTGACGATATTTTACTCTCAATGGCTTTTGATCACTCAAGAGTGATCACAAGCCATAAGTTGTAAAGTGGTGCAAAATTTGTATTGGTTCTTGCTGGTATCAGCAAAGTTGAGTCTTAAAAAGGCTTAGAAATTAGAAATTTTCATATTCTGATTATTCCAAGACAATTTATTAAAGAATAGGCTTTGTTTTCTGTATGTCCTGACATATCCTATCAAAACTTAATGGTTGACAACTTGAATTAAAAACTCGCGAAAATTAATATTTCAGAACACTCAATAATGTAGTTTATTGCTCACTTTAAAGATGATATTATGATATACGTAAGTACATACAGAGAACAAAGCCTGTTGTTTCATAAATTGTCTGTTATTCATAAAAATATGAAAATTTCTAAGCCCTTACACGACTCTCAAATGTGCTTATATACCAGCCATTATAACAAATACCCATTCTTATCAAGTCTGGATTTTGCACCTTTTAACAAAAGTGGGCTTTGCTCACTCGAGCGTAAAATAACGCCAGATATTTAGGTATCATTTGATAAAAGCGACCGTAAGCTCTCCACATGTATGAAATTTTGCTTCAAATAAACTTGAAAGATTTATTTGGGGCGATTTTTTCTGACTGGTAACTCTTTTCTGTGATGCACTGTAGAGGCAGAGAAACCGAAAGAGGGAGAGACAGAACCGGAGAGAGAGGGGAGAAAGGGAGGGCCGAGCTCAACCTGGAGGAGTTATAGATAAAAATATTTGTTTCTATTTTACGATTGAGGTCGGGGCGGCGGGAGGGGATGAGGGGAGGGTTTGGCTCACGGTTGCAACTGATCCTTCTCAGGATTGTCTCCTTAAACGATATCAATTATTATGAAAATCAAAAGAAAATCAAGTTTTGTATGTAGGCCCACTGTTATATGATTTGATACAAAAATTCTTTCTTCATTCTTTATTACTTGAATGTACACCGATATTCCATCCATTTTGTAGTCACTTTTTAAGTGATATTCAACATGGTTTAATGGACTTCCTCACCTTTCTATTTTGGATAAAAATGTTAAACATAAGCATTCGCTTTGGAATATTCCCTTTTTTTTTAAATTCTGGGTTGGCATCATTTTTTTAATCAATTAAAATAACTATTTGTAATATGGCTGGTATGCTTAATATGAACTTTCAGAATATTTATTTCTGTTTATGAGCTTCTAATTACATTGAAGTAGTTTTTGATTGAGATCTCTACAGAATAATTTGCAATTCACAAAGCCAGAAGTGGAACACAGTCAGTATCTAAAGGGAAAACTATAGTATATCCATTGAGAAATAGGGTATCTAAGAGGGGTTTCCGTGCATCCCCCCAGGACTAAACGAAACCAACTTTTTTATCTTCTTTATAATGTACTTTGACATATTCAAGATGTTAACAGGAAAAAAAAGTGGCCCCGAATGGTGAAAATCAAGATGGCGTCGAAAGTGACGAAATGGGCTTTTTTTTCAATTTGTTAGGGGGTCCCATTGTACCCTTTTCACATATTCCCCTGTAACTTTTTGCATGATTTTTCGATTTCAATGAAACTTGGTCATCGTACTAATAATTATATTCCACACATTTTGATACCAACCAAACGTATGTACCTTACTGACTGTTGCCATGGTAACCGTCTATTTCAATACAAACCAACATGGTTTTGAGAAGTTTTTGATATTTTGAGGTGAAAATTGATTCGGTTTTTAAACTTTAGTTTTAATATGGGTTAGATACAATATTTAGACAGAAAAATGATACTCGTACATCTCTTTGGTATATATAAACACCATTTTAATAATGGTTATCTTAATAGCTTATCAGTAGAGTATCCTGCAAAGCATTATATAAACCTCCGTTTTGGGAAAATTTGAGATTTTTCGACATCTGTCAACACATTGAAAACGTAAACAGTTACCTTTTAGGCCATAACTTTTTATCCCATTATCCTTATTCAACGAAATTTGGAGAATCTGTTTAGTATGATATTCTCCATGATTTGAATTAACAAAAATATATTTGTATCAATTTCCGTTGCCATGGCAACCATTATTTATGTAAATGTAATTTTTAACATTTAAAAAAAATAGATATTGCTTTGAACGTCGAGAATTCAGTGTAAATGTCAGTCAGATTATAATATCCAGGCAGTTATGGTATCGTTTGTAAATCTCATACACCCGAATAAGATCAGGCGTGATAATTATTCTTTATTTTTATCTTTATGATCTTTTAAAAATCTATATTTGTTTAGCCGATTATCTCACTACGTTTCTAATTGTGCCTATAACGATGTCTTTATTCTTTCTAACTGGAACAACCAATATTAGCTTGCTTCATGTTGAGTGAAATATGCTGAGAGGAGACATTTCTTTGAATATATGATGCATAACTTTAGAGGTATATTCAACAAATTTATGAATAATACAATCTACCACTCCGATAATATGTGATTTCTTTATCAACCCAATGTCCTAACCTCAGTGGTTTCAATGTACTGTAAGGGTAAGCTTTAGACACTATGATTTGAACCTTGAACTTGCTACACTGAATATTTGATGTGAACATAGTGGTTAGTGGACAGCATTGACAACAATGAGATTTCGCAATTTAAGGCTGTGAAAATAATGTGATTAATTAAGAATAAAGTATTCTATAATAAATTAGGCTTGGAGTATATAGACGTTGTACTTTAGAATGCATATCTTGCTGGTTACATTTTGTAGAGTAGTCATTAGATATCCTTGGTTATCATGATACTGTGATCTTTCAAAAAATATATCTGGATCTTGATAACAGTTGGAAAAGAATGAACAAAATGAATCACAACATTATAGTTGTAATAGTTCTGACCAATGAAAGAAATATCATTTTTATGATGATTGTCGAGACAGTGGAGTATTCAAATAGAATAAATTACATTTACATGAGAATAACATACACCTGTTATTAATATCAAATTTACTGAATTGATAAAGAAGCATAAATACTGAATATAACTTGTGAATATTACTTTATCGCCTGTTTTTGTGTTTACATGTACACTTTATTTAATATTTTTATGACTTGTTTTTCATTCATATGGAGATCATGCAGCCTATCTCAAACACTGGAAGTTTCTAGAATTCTGGATTTTGATCTTTACCTCCTATTTTGCTCTATCTATATGTAGTATTGTGATATGATTTACATTACAAGAATTATCATATGACACATATTATATTATCACATTTAGAGCGCATGTATATGGACGTCTATTTATGACGTCTAATGTATACAAGTAATATAATTTGACAATGCTGAACTAACTTTGCTTTTCAGACGGTGGTAGAAGCTTGATTACATTCAAATGATTCTGTTTGATAAAGTTTTGCAAACATGGGCCTATTTCTCTTTTTCAACCTCTAAACACAAATAAATAGATGTGACGAGATGATTTTGAAAATATTATCCAGTGGATCCAAATTTCTACATATCCATAATGAAATTGCAGTGTCCAAAGCATATTATGCTTAGGCATGGTACTAGAATAAGGCAGTTTTTAACACGTTAATTTTGTCATTTATTCACTGCATGATCGTGTAAAATTATTTGACTGTATACCAAATTCATTATATAATACATAACATCATATTCTCTTTGTGTTAAGGCATTCAGTAATGGTATTTTTGGTATAGTCTTACCTCTTCTGTGAAAGTAAATTAGTTTTCTTGATCAGTATACAAAATGAAATTCGATACTTTGGTGATGACAAGCTGAAAGTTTGCCACAGCCAGAATAACCCTTTTAAGGTCTGTGTAAATTATACATTACACACAATAATCATATTTTACACTCGTAGAAATATTTATCTCAGCATAATTCATTCAACTTAAAGTGAAAATTGGTTTCTCCAGTTGTAATTAATGAAGGTATCACTAAGAAAAAACGAAAACAACATAGTTTTGTGACATAATCGGCTAAACAAATAATAAAGAGTAACAATAATAACGTCTGATGTTATGTGGGTGTATTAGATTTACAAACAATGATATAACTTCTTTGTTATTATATCTAAATCACATTAACGCTGAATCTCTCACTTTCAAATTTATTTCTGTTTGAAAAATTACAGAAATGAAATAAAAAAATGAACATTGAATAACAGTTGCCATGGCTACTAAAAGTAACATGAATATATCAGTATTGTTCTAAAACACGTGGAATATCATTCTGAACAGAGTCTCCAGGTTTCATCGAATTGGGATTATGAGAAAGAAAAATTACAGCCTAGAAGGTAAAACTCTGTACGTTCAATGTGTTAACAAATATAAAAAAACTGAAATTTCCACAAAACGGAGGTTTTCGTCATGATTTGCAGGGTACTCTGCTGATAATTAATATGTCTAATATTAATGTAGTATTAACACACATCAAAAAGATATATAATATCATTCTATAATGTTTTAATATTGTATTAAATATATTAAAACTAAAGTTAAAAAACCGAATCGATTTCACCCCCAAAGATTAAAAAAAAAAAAACCTTCTAAAAACCATGTTGATTTGTATTGAAATAGAGGGTTGCCATGGCAACAGTCAGTGAAGTGCCTACGTTTGGTTGGTATCAAAATGTGCGGAATGTGATACGATGACCAAGTTTCAATGAAATCTGATAGTTAAATTAAGCTACAGGTTAAGATGTCATAAGGGTAAGGGAGGACCCCTAAAATAAATGTATGTTTTCGTCACCTTTGGCGCCATGTTGATTTTTTTTTCCAGTTAACATCTTGAATATCTTGAAGTACATTATAAAGAAGGTAAAAAAAAAAAAAAAAAAAAAAAATCTCATATAAATCATATCACAATACCCAAATAAAGCAAAATATAACGTAAAGATCTTAACAAATTCTAGTAACACCCACAGTTTGAGATCAGCTGCATGATCTTCATATAAATGAAAAACAAGTCAGAAAGACAAATCATAATAGTGTCCATGTAAACACAAAACAGGCAATAAAGTAATATTCACATAATCTATATACAGTATTTATACTCTTATCAATTCAATAAATTTCATGTAATAAAGAAATGTATGTTATTCTCAAGTAAATGTAATTCATTTCATTATTAAAACTGAACTCGAAAATACTCTATGCATTGTCTCGACAAGCGTTATAAAAACTATAAATATTTAATTGGTCAGAGTGACCTGCTATTACAAATATTATATTGTGATTCATGTTGTCCATTGTTTAATATTTTCCAACCGTTATCAATCTATTCTCAGAGTGGTAGATTGTTGAAAGAACACAATATCCTGATATACGATATTTAATGACTACTCTACAAAATGTTAAATGTAAACAGGAAGATATGCATTCTAAAGTACATCTACGCAAACGCTAAATTTGTTAAAATATATTTTATTCTTGATTAATCAGATTTCACCTTTATCTATGAGCCTAATCTCATTCTTGTCAATGATGTCCAAACACCACTGTGTTCACATCAAATATTCAGTGTTGTAAGTTCAAGGTTCAAATCATAGTGTCTAAAGCTTACCATCACAGTACATTGAAGTCACTGAGGTTACGACATTGGATTTTTAAAAATCACCTATTCTCAGAGTGGTAGATTGTATTATTCATAAATTTGTTGAATACCTCTAAAGTTATGCATTACATATTCATAGAAATATCTTCTCACAGCATATTGCATTCAACATGAGCAAGCTAATATTGGTTGTTCCAGTTAGAAAGAATAAAGACATCTCAAGGCATAGTGACATAGTGACATAGCTAAACAAATAAAGATTTTAAAACGATCAATAAGATGAAGATAAAGAATAATAATCACTCCTAATCTTATTTAGGTGTATTAGATTTACAAATGATATCATAACTGCCTGGTTATTATATCTAACTCACATTTACACTGCATTCTCGACGTTCAAAGCAATATCTGTTTAAAAAATATTGTGAAAAATTACATTTACATAAATAATGGTTGCCATGGCAACGGAAATTGATACAAATATATTTTTGTTAATTCAAATCATGGAGAATATCATTCTGAACAGATTCTCCAAGTTTCGTGGAATAAGAATCATGGGATAAAAAGTTATGGCCTAAAAGGTAACTGTTTATGTGTTCAATGTGTTGACAGATGTCAAAAAATCTCAAATTTTCCCAAAACGGAGGTTTATATAATGCTTTGCAGGATACTCTACTGATAAGCAATTAAGATAAACATTATCAAAATGGTGTTTATATATACCAAAGAGATGTACGATATCATTCTTCTGTCTAAATATTGTATCTAACCCATATTAAAACTAAAGTTTAAAAACCGAATCAAATTTCACCTCAAAATATCAAAAACTTCTCAAAACCATGTTGGTTTGTATTGAAATAGACGGTTACCATGGCAACAGTCAGTAAGGTACATACGTTTGGTTGGTATCAAAATATGTGGAATATGATTATTAATACGATGACCAAGTTTCATTGAAATTGAAAAATCATGCAAAAAGTTACAGGGGAATATGTGAAAAGGGTACAATGGGACCCCCTAACCCATTGAAAAAAAAGCCCATTTCGTCACCTTTGACGCCATCTTGATTTTCACTCTTCGGGGCCATTTTTTTTTCTTGTTAACATCTTGAATATGTTAAAGTACATTATAAAGAAGATAAAAAAGTTGGTTTCGTTTAGTCCTGGGGGGGGGGGGGGGGGATGCACGGAAACCCCTCTTAGATTCCCTACTAATAACCCCTATTCATCTCTTCTGTTATAGATTTTTGTTTGTTTGAAGTATACTGATTATCCATTTGTTTCAATGTACAAAACAAAGACACATTTACAAGTCATTATATGAATTTTGGGTGGACATACATTAAGTTACATTAGTTTACAAACTGACAAATATAATGGAAATATATTGGAGAGTGTGAGGGAGGGAGGGAGAGAGAGAGAGAGAGAGAGAGAGAGAGAGAGAGAGAGAGTGGATGTACATCCATGTTGTTTACTTGACATGACCATTCCAAGATTTCAAAATGCCCCCCCCCCCCATTTTGCAGATTTTCCCCCTATACATGTAAACACTAACCCAAGAAAAATGTAAACTGTAAAATACCCCATTTTTTTAATGGGGGGGGGGGGGGGGAGGAGTAGGATGGCTCCTCATCACTGTAGTGTTATCATTGTCCACTGAAAGCTAGAAGGATGTTAACTCGCATCTTTTAACATTGATTTAATGCCTATGACTTTCCACAGACAATACTAAAATATGGTGGCAGGAGTGGGATTTAAATGACACTTTTTTTTTTTTTAAATCAAATAAAAAGACATTACAATTTGGATTGTGAAATTATAATTATATCCCTTTTTATTGATTTTACATATAAATGGAAATTTGTGTTCGTAATGTGCTACTAAGATGCAGTAGTCGTATAATACAAGTTTATAAATCATAATAGATAATAGGATGCATACATAAGAACATTATTTCATCACACAGCACATAATTTAATTAATAGTGCTTTGTTTAATATCACTTGTCATGCATGTACTTAATATTGGATTAACACTTATATTCATTTATGGATATTACGGAAATAGCGGAGTATAAACGACAGTACTGAGTATATTATGTGCATGAAGAGCAATATAATTAACACTTACTTCTTAATTAATGATTCAGTTAAAAGGCTCCAATGTCACTGTATCAGTGTTTTTAACAATCACAGTGATTTTGACACGAAGAATACATACCGACTCTAATTGTCAGAAAAACAGGTTTCAAAACCACAGCCTGTGTTTGACACAAAAAATTAACCACAAAATGATGTTGCTCTTCAACTTCAGGTAAAGATAACTATAGAACACACTGTATTGCAAATCTATATGAAAAAAGTGAGAAAGGACATACAAATGATTCCCATAAAAAAGTCACTTTCATATTTATTATGCTACTTGAAAGAGAAATATAAAATAATTGCATATCCTCCAGATATTGTAGCATCTAAAGCTTATTTTAAATGCAATACAATGAAGAATAACCTTTCTTGTGCTATATTCCAAACAATTTCTGGAATTTCATGTCCAATAGTCAGTTTCTTCCACAATTCTTCATTAGCAAAAGAAACACAGGGCAGAGGCTTTAATAACAAGGAATGCAATGCCTCTAAATTGGTCATTATATGAACTTTTAGCTGATTATTTTTTATTATCAAAAAATAAACAAATGAAAAATATGAGACTTTTGTATCTGAAATGGGTCCCTATAGCATTAGGTATGATACAAGCAAATCAAATCAAAACAAAACCAAGATTTATTTGACGATATTCGGTGATGGGTCAATATCAATATCTACTTGCAATATTATTGAAAATCTTTTAAAAATAGGAGATTGATTTTGAAGACTTAAAAATTTTCATGGGTTTCCAAAATAATGCAAAAATTACTGCTTTTAACCCAGAGTAACAAAATGAAACTTGTAGGCCTAAAGGTTAATTTAGAGTTATGGCACTTGGGGAAAGGTCATGAAAGTTTAATTTAGTTTGTCAGGAAGCTGGAATTCTATTAAAGACTCATAGTAGTAAATAATATTTTATTGACAGAAAGCTATCATTCAGCTGCACAGCATAATACTTGATTACCGTTTCCACTAAATCTTCAAAAGAGAAAGTTGCTATGAACAGAAAAGTTATAGAAAGAATGCTTTACAAAATAAAACAATTGTGTATGCAGTTAATCTTCACAAGTAACATTGTAAAAAAATCTAATTTTGCTGCTTGAAAAATATCTAATGTTGTGAGATTTGCAAAAGGCCTATCAGTTGTTGCTATATACTAAATCCACATAACTTCTTCATGGAATGCATATCTTCTTAAATATCTAACAAGAAATTTTCATATCTTTACATGCATCATTATTATGAAAAATTAAAAAAGATTATGTAATATATTTTAAAATGCATTCAACCATTCGGCAATTAAAGGTTTTTATTTGTCTCTAATAATGTCAATTAAACAAAGATCAAATGCAAATTCTTACATAAGATCACTAAAATAAATTGCATTATTTTATGATGTATGATACAGGCATTTCAATATCACTTTCCTTGTGTGATTAATTCCTAAAACACATGGATTATATTAAAACGAGGATTTAGAATGACAATGAAAGACAAATGAAAGTATGCCTACATTTTGAAAAGCAAAAGGCCAGAGGCATAGATAAGATTTTTTTCAACAGGAAGTTGGGGGAGGGGAAAGAACAAACTGCATGATACAGCATATAATTTTATTGATTTTATTGTTTACAACCATAGAGATCACGTTGTGTGTGTTTAAACCCGACTACAATTTTCTTCTTTTTATTACCAATGTTATAATGATTTCAATTCCAGATCAACAGGGGTGGGGGGAGAGCCTCCTTTGGTTCCTTAGCTACGCCTAGGCAGAGGAAGACACTATCATTATAAATCATTGAAAAATAGAGTCATAATGTTTACATCTATCAATTTGATAAAAGAGACTATTAATTCCTGAAAAGCTTTAAAGTGATTTCTTCCACAGATCATGGAAGCATTTATATATACATCTGTGAAATTTTGGCATTATGCATTGATGCATTATAGAAATTGAACAAGACAGAGAAAAAAAACCCCCAAAACAAAAAAATGGGGCATTCAGAAAGATGGGTTCTTATTTCTAATTTTGGTTTTGACCACAGCATCAAATGACTCAAGTTGCAGAAATTAAACCTCATCAGTAGACAGAATTAAGTATAACTTTTCAAAACCTGATGATATATTCATTCAATAAATTTAGAGAAAATTTCAAAAGCTAATTTTTGCTCATCTAGTTAATTATTGTCATTATGTTACAGAAGTCAAAATCACAACGGATTGTAATTGCATATCAAACTGTAATATTATAAGAATCAATAAAAGAGCCTCTTGACTGGAACATGCAATTCTATGAGTCTATCTATATACATGTAATAAAGATTGCAATACTTATACAACTTATATAAAGAGAATAATTAAAACAGAAGAGTTGACTGGAAGTACATTCACTCTTACAATATAAAGTATATATGAAAATATGAGATAAATTTAGATAATAAATTACATCAAGCAATACTTCACACATTTCTTTGATTAATTTAATTGTAAACATTGTACACATGATTTTCTTTTGTCCTAGGGATGTATTTGTGCAAGAGTGCCATAACACAGTATCCCATTTTTAGTGTTTACGAAGAAGGTGTCTTTGCCACATTGCTTTTTGTTTAATACTTAATCAATTCAAGCTTCATTCAACAATGACCAAGATGTGCCATTTGTTCTTAAAAACATGACAAAAATAATCAGTGCTGTGCTCTAGGGACAGGTGAGATCATCTGTGCAAAAGCATTCCAATCCACAAAAACAATAGCAGATTGCTCAATTACTATTTCAAATCCTTCACCAATCAGGAGAAACATAGGACCATCAGAGGCAGGATTGAACTTTGAACTTGCTCCAAGCACAGACAGCCCTGCCGCTGCCATACGGATTACTAATCCAAGAATGGTGGAAATTCCAAAACCTACAAAATTTCATTGAACATGGTTTAGACTTTGACTTAGAGGCAGGATGAAGACCGAACAAATCCAGTTTATTTCAACTCTCTGATATCCGTCCAACAATCTGTACCACTATAAAAGGGGCATAAAAACCATGATACTAAGAAAATTATCACATGATTCAATGTGTGACAGATAACATCTCTGAATCATATACCATGATTCATAATGAGTTGAAAAGCATTCAAATATGAAACAGAATAATCATTTTGTCTACATTTACAAATAACTAAAACTTACTATTACAGTACCGGTACATACTCCGTACAACATTGAGATATAAAAATATCATTTCACGACTTTTGCACCCCTGTGATGTTTACATGTATAAACACACGCACCTCTTGGAAAGTTTTTCTTCTTCATAAAACATGTACAAAAGATCATTTTGCATATCATAATTTCAATATTATGTACAGACAATGAAATATCATTAATTTAACATTTAACCATACAAAAGATTACATAAAAATACAAATATCATACATAAACACTCTCCTATTTCAAAACAGAACCCATACAATAGATTGCTTTATAAAATGTTGATAATATGTGTAAACAATAGTAATATTCCTATATGTACACGATAAAGGAGATGACAGGGGAAGAAAAGTACTATTTCTCCTCCAACAAAATTCAGTTACAATCCAAGTAAAAACTGACAAAAATTGCAATTACAATCTAGCAACTTAACTTAATTCATATTTTTTTTTTTACAATAGAACAAATGATATCATAGCAAACTAAGTACTGAAAGCTGTTCAATCTTTTGAAATAGAAAATACTGATATTACTTTGGAAGTTGCTATTCACTGTATACATATACTGGAAATATCTCAATGACTGATTTCACGTACCTTGCATTTTGTAATAAATGACTATCTTATGAAAATATTTTTCTTCAATAACACATCACTTTAAGCTAACAACATAATCAACATAAATTCTGTCCATATGTTTTCCTCCTTAAATATATATATGCCTACACTAAAAAAAGAGAAGAAAATATGCATTGGTGTATAAAGATAAAATAAACACAATTTTCAAAAAGGTAGGCGGTAGTATTAGTTACATGTAAAGGTATTTCAAATGCATTATAGTGAACAACTTGGCTAACTGTTACATATCTTAGTAAATGTCAGTGTACGTATTTACTCAATTGCTGATTGCGTTTGCCTGAATGCATCAAACATGGTCGCCATATTCACTGCTGATACTACTGAGCTTTAGGTTGACACTCTCAGTCATAGGAGTGCCTTCTTTCTTAGCTTCATTGTCACTGTTCACATGTTCTTTGTAAGGGTTAAAGTTATTGTAAGGCGTTATCGCTATCATGCACATATGGCAACAGTTTACACTTCTATTTTCATACATGGCAACAGTTTAGACATGTAATTCTTTTTAGGTTTTTTTTTACCATATATGGAATGAAATACTATGTAGGAGTATGAAATGGAATGCAGAAGGCTAAAGGTGCTTTTTACACATGGAATGGTTCTTGTATTTACTGAAAAAATGGACATAGGATGAGAGACTGACAGGTAAAAGACAAAAGTGGAGAGACAACTAACAAAATGAATAACAATTTGGATTTATGTAACACTAAAGTACATTTCTCTAAATGCTCTACAGTTATTATATCCTAGTCATTGGAATCACGCAGGCACACAGTGTGTGCCCCATCTCCACTCCTTGGTACACTGCTATGATATTGTCACCCTAAACATCTCTGGCAATTCCATGCCCTATACCAACATCCTGCCAGGTCCCCATTTCTCTCCATGGTATGAAGAGGCGAATGGATCCATTCTCGGCAAAGTATGTTAGTAACGTGTCGGGGCTTGAACCCACAACCTTCACACCTCCAGAAGCCTCTAAACTTCTTGGCTTTGCCAACCCTGGAGAGAGAATGAGAAGCACATGTCCAGAGTTTGAGGAGGGGAGGGGGTGGGGGACTTGCTCAGGTACTTGTAGTAGTGAATAAATGAGGTAATGTTTTTCATGCGATAGTAACTGATCAAAATGCAATTACCAACTGGGATAAATATTATATTACATGTATGTTCAAACACAAAGCAGAGATTTCGACAATGTTTACATTTAAAGGTTTCCAATTTTTTTCCTAAATGTTTTTCTCCAAGTACATAAAAGTGTTTTTATTGGAAGTGCCATGATTCAAGGAGTAAAAAGTGCGATTTGGTTTGTAAAACTTGAACCATTAAGATATAGTATTAAACAGATCCATTATTTGATTTAAAAAAAATGTACACTTGTACTCTGCATTTACAACATAAGGATGTTTCTTAACTTTCAATTTAAAAGCCAAGACCATGAACATTTCTCATAATTAAAAATCACTTCTATCATTTTGTAGCAAAAAATAATTTCAAATAAATTTCAGTACTTTGAAATGGAAGATAATAGTACCGGTACACTAAATTTTAATAGTACACTAAATATTACCAGTAACAGCTCTTCATTTTAAACAAAACAGTTAGCAAAACAAATTATTTGGTATCTTTACAATATATAAGTACATTTGCTAAGTAGATTCATAAATATTAATTCATGTATTGTAAATTTTCAAATGTGACAATTATGTAATGTTGTAAATGCTTTGCTTGTTGGTGTACACACCAAATTGAATATACAATCTGTACACAGGACACACACAATTATTCACACATGTATGTCTTCTTCTCAACTCAGATATTACTGTATTCCTTCTCCATGTATTTTATGTATGCTTCATTAATCTTCAAGTTGTTCTATGGTAATAAACCATAGTGTGCACATTATATGTTCTTCTTAGACAAGTGAAGTAATTGATTTGCAGAACTGTTTGGAGTTTATTACTCTGTTATGTCTTTTTATGCAAATGACAGATGGTCATAACACTGTTACCAAATATTATGTACATTCATTGTATAAAAAATGTCAACTACAGTGCACTACTGTATTATGATTTGTTGGCCTTAATATACATGATTGCCTATCACATAATTTTCATTCTTTGTAAGCCTACACATTTTGTGGGTCAAACATGACAGAAGAGCATGGACTTCTCATACAACGTTGCATCAATATTATCTCTCTTTCGTTCAGTGCACACAACATGACAGCATTATTTTCACTTTTATTTCTCTGATTCCTCCGATCAGTTAGAGTTGAGGTTCTACATATCTTTATACTGCACGTGTTACATTTATGAGTTCATCTCACACTGACTATGCTGCACTACACCCGAGGCACAAAGTTCTGGTATTCGGTGCTCTGACTCTCTATATATTCCGCAATGGCTGAGTAACAGAACTTGTATTGAGCCTGCAGTAACAGAGAGAGATAGAGAGATAGAGAGATAGAGATAGAGAGAGAGAGAAAGAGAAAGAGAGAAAGAGAAAGAGGAAGAGGGAGAGGGAGAGCAAGAGAGAGAGAGGGAGAGAGAATGAGTGAGAGAAAGAGAGAGTGAGTGAAAGAGAGGCAGAGAAAGAGAGTGCGAGAAAGGGGGGGGGGGGTTAAAACAACAACAAAAAACACAATTACAGCTAGCAATTCACAATCCATTATTGCCAGTAATAAGGCACTAAGAATTTTGAATATTATGTCACTCACAAACAAGAGTGCTAACAGGCTGATGAAATGGCAGTTGTTCCAACATTCTTTACCTTGAGATTTATATTATCAAATATATACAGCTGGGTTTTACGGTAAGGCATTAAAAAAAAATGAATACAAAATTTAAATAAAAATTGTGTGAACTGGTCTATTCCATGACACATTCCTTTGGCTATATAGATTATGCCCCAGATCACCATTCACTAGGTAACAATCCCTCCATGCATCACCTGCATGACCCACTTACCAAGTCTTGGACCATGTGAGGGCGCTGTTGCCTGAGACCTCTGACAGTCTGGAAGACATCGATCATGCTCTCCTCCTCCATACGACTCATCAGGACATTAAGGGCAATGAACACTCCCGTCCTCCCTGCCCCAGCACTGCAGTGCACCACGATAGGATGTGGCCCTTTCTCCTTCTGATGTAGATGCGATTTGTTGACAATCCGCAATAGATCCATGCCCGATTCCGGAACCCCTAATTCCGGCCAGCCTCGGAAGTGGTACTGACGGATTTTGCGGATGTCCTTCATCTGTTACCATGGCAGAGAGAAATAAAGACAGTAATGAGAAATCCTTCTTCATATCTCTATTTCATTATAAAGCAATAAGCTACATTTTGTACCTATTCTCGCTATTAACCCAACATTCCATAGCATTTGATGACGTCCTTACAGTACAATGTGCTCTCAAAATAGGCCTTACTGTTGTAAATAAAACTTTAAGGTCTAAAGGTCATTAAAAAACACATTACAGGCACATTGCTACAGGTACAGTATTTTTTTATTATCCATTTGTTCATGACTTGATTTAGACAAAACTTAATCAAATATAATACACCAAAATATTACTTTATGTAGCCTGTTTTGACCTCACAGTTTAAAAAGATTGTTAAACAAACTTGAAACCTGTAACTTTTACAGCTCAATTCTGAAGTCCTACTGCAGAATTACCAATCGTATTTAAAAGACATCAACCAATTTCAGCTGAAGAGATATATAATTCATTTGCACTTTGATCAGAATATCTAGTCATTAGTATGATATAATTACCCCATGCCCCTAAAATAAAGAGAAAAGCTCATAACTTTGATTATAAATCAATCGCTAAATATGAACTAGCGCAAATGTTGTACAAATGTGTTTGCGTATCACAGACATGGGTAATCTAACTGATAAAATAATAAAATCCTGCACTACTCCATAATCACAACAAATACTAACAATTTTTGTTTGCTTCATAATTTTGTAGCAAAGGACTTATTTGATGTTCAGATAAGACCAATGTAGTGTATGTCTGAAAAAATAATGCCACAAGTGATCTGTAAAAGGGTGGTCATCAATTCACTTACTGTGCTAATCCTGAAAGTTCTTTTGCTCTCCTGAAAATCTAACACTTTTGACTTACAAGGTTTTATCACCCCATTGACAATATGTCTTTATAACAGAAACCTACTTTTGGAAAAATGACCAGTAATGTCATTGATAGTAAAAGACATAGCAAGACAGAAATGCTGCAAAACTTTTCCTTAAGTCATAAATATTTGTAGAAAGTTCCCTGTATAATGATTCATATTTCTAATAAAGAAATGCAATAGTTATATGTCATGACAGCACCATTTGTAAATTATTGCTGCCATAATGTCACCATTACTACTGCATATACACACAGCCGTAACAGCCTTATTGCTACTTTCTGTTTAAAAAAAAAAGAACTTTGATGATGTTGCAAATTGCTTTTCATTCATATCATTAGCTGAAATGACACTATTAACTTCAATTATTAAAGCACAGATTACAGAGACAGAGATGGTATTTTAAGAAATGACTTAATAGAAATGGACGCAATTTGTAAAAATTGAAATATGCATATGATTTCAAAAATGCCTTTAATCAAGTTCTAGCAACTACTTTTGGAAGCATTATGAACATTCAATAATACAGCACAATATTAACATAGCATGACATTTATTGGAAATCCAGGTACTATGATTATTCTGCTTTCTATTAAAATATCTTGCCTTGAAAAATTTTAGCAACAAAAAAGAAACAAAACGAAATAGCAGAAACAATCATTATGCCTTTGACACCAGTATATGAATATTCGCAACAAACATTAAAAAATGACAGATTTAAGATAACAAGAATTTGCTACATGAAAAAACACAAAGAGAGTTAAAATGTTGATGGTTTCAGACATATCTTGATTCCTGCAATGTTACAGCAATGCATTATCAAAGTGAAATTACACAAAATAAATTAAAGATAGTTCCAACGAACCATAATCAAAGATAACATAGCCTAAATATATATATATACTGTATATATATGTGTCTGAGTGAGTGTGTGTGAAGTTCATTCAGTGTTTTTACATGATTGTATATATCAGTGTGTGTGTGTGTGTGCTGTGGATATACATGTGCATGTGTGTCATAATACATGTGACCTGGGGGGGGGGGCACACAGTATATAGTGTGCGGTGGGTATGTGCCACAGAGAAGACCCCCATTTTTACACTCAAATTTTCATTCCAAAGCATACCATTTTCTTTTTGTTGAGAAAAAGAAGAGAGAAAACTGTTCCAAAGCACAGCTTTTTTTCTTCATTCTGTTGTTCCGGCCATTCTGGCCTGCCCGGCCCGTTTCAAAGAATATCATTTTTGGTGAAAAGTAGAAAACGAGTTTCATTCCAGGTGCTTAATTCCTCTGGGTTTTCCCCATTGCTTTCAATCCGGTTCCAATACACCCCAGGGAATTCAGTTTTAAATTCATGCTCAGCACATTGCATGATGCGAAATAACCCTGCTTAATATGAATACACACACCATAGACTTGCCATGACACACAGCGTATTTAGCTAATGGGAGCTTGTGGGAACCAGTCCCGTAGCATCAGATTCATATTGTAATCCATTTCTAAAGACCCCCTTTTTACAAAATATTAGTAGTTCGGAAGACCATCCTTTTCATGATACGCTCGTTCCGAAGCCCCCTTTTTTTGTCTTGCCAGTGGCACATACCTACCACTTTTGGGGTCCCCCCCCCCCCCCCCGGACATGTGGGTTGTACATAACCAATACAAACTGTGAAAATATTTATTATATGCAAGTCACCTACATGTATGCATCTTTGCAATTCAATGACATACAGGCCTTTAATAGTAATACTGTGTTCTTTTATATATAATCGGAAGCAAATTCTGAGAAAGAAACGATGTTTCTTTCACAGAGCGACAACACTACGCATAGAAAATACACATAAAGTAGTGAACAGTTCATTGCAATCTGATTGAGTGCAAAAAAATCTGTATATTGTACATTTACAACTTTTATATTCAGACAAGAAAAAAGCAAAAAAGTGGGCTGATTTATTTCCTTACTTTTGGTCGAGAATAATTTACTGCTTCCAGCTAATGAAACAGAACCATGGAAAGCCATTTTCTACCCAAAAAATTTTCATCACACAGAGCTATGACAACACAATGATAGAAAATTGATGATAAGCAATGCATTCCCAAGTTTTGTATTTAATTCCATATCTGTGTAGTAGTACATGTACTGGCTTATAGATATGACGAAATTTGGGGATTCATCAAACACAACATAGACCAAGTCAATCCTCCCCCCCCCCCCAAAAAAAAAAGCCTTGTGAGAAATCTTCATCAAGTAAAAAAAAACCAAAAAAAAACAAAAGCCCAAGCTCCTTTGTTTTCATCACAATAAGATACATTTTTTCCTGAAATCTTTTGCATGATTTCATCAACATTAAAGTGTTCCCCAAATTTACCTCTCTTTGCATTCACCTTCAAAGGTACCCATTAAAGCGATATTGTGGTAGTAGAATTTTGTTTTTATCCTTGCATATTCTTCAACTCATTATTAGGGGTAAGACATGAATATGAATTAGAAGAGAATGTTAATCATCATTATAATCATGACCAATTGCGTGTTAACTGCTAGCATGGAAAAGGATAAGAAAATAGCCTTACTGATTTTTTTAAAATTCATATTCTAGTACACATAATGAAAGCCTAATATGGTATCACTTTAAGATGAATCTATTGAGCATTTTTAAGCTGCCTGAAAAAAAATTAAAGATCAGATTAATATCACTCTTCACGCAAATAATCATCCACTCCATACTACAATGGCTTCGAAAATAGACAGACAGAAAACAGTGTGTATTGCAAAGGACAATCATCTACAAGTAACAATGAACAAAATTCCATGGGGTTGAGAAAGTTTATCAAAGCGAGATTCATCAGTGTTAGGGAAGGGGTGAAGGGCCACAGGTGGCATATTATGTTCTTGTCCAAAATGAAATACTTTTATACACACTTGCAGGTGCTCCTCTACCAAATTTGATAACCCATTTTCAATAGCTTGTCAGAGATTCTACAGATTCTATAGATAGTAACATATGCCACACAGAAAAAGAAAAAAACAATTCACGAAAGACCTACTGCACATTTACACGACATGTAATGAGTAGAGCCCAACACCCAAACACAGTACTGCACATCACAGGATGAGAAAATTATGCTTTTCCATTTTGAATCTTGTCAGTCAATTTTTTTGAGCAACTGTCCTGAACAGGTTCCCTCTCCGTGAATGCATCTTTTTCATAAATCCAATGTCCAGTGTTAATTCACAGAAATAAACATCTTCTTGAATTACATCTTGGAACAAAAGCAATGTTCCAAGTTCCCATACAAAGAATGAATACAAATAACTTCATAACACACAGCTCAGTACAAAGAAAATGGATGGATTAGGCTGAGGTGAGAGTCTTGCGCAGAGGTTTAGTTCTGAAAATTTCATTTTTACAGTGATACCTTGTCGAGTACATGCTTTGCTTTCTTTGCTGTCACGAAACACAACAGCACCACATGGGTGAAAATGTGCATTAAACTTGCCCTTTACATAATTATATTCGATGCAATGGTGTTTGCTTTGTTATATATTGTTTCAGTTTTAAAGGAAACAGAGTGCCTTCTTTTCTTTATTGATGTCTTACGGGAGTTGGTGGGGGAGATGCAGGTGGCTTTTGAATGTTCCCATACTCCGAATCATTTTCAGGAGTGTCACCAGTCTCAGCAGAAGCTTCTCCTTCGTTATCTACGTTACCATAGATATTCTGCACCACCTACAGCCATTCAACAAGAGAAATATAAAGGTAAACCCTGTCATACATAACAACAGTGGGACAATTACCTGAGTGGGACAATTACCTGAATGGCACACAGGACATTTGAAAAGCATTCTCGCATACTCACTCACTCACTCACTCAAATAGTTCATGAAAAGTTGTTGTGTGATCAATACACATGTACGGTGAAACTAGAAAGAAATGTAAGTCAATGGTCATATCATTAATTTTTCATTTTTGGTACAAATTAAAAAAAATTAAACAAGATGAATGCGACTGCGTCTCCTATATGCCTCCGCCTGAATTCAGTTGATGGCTCAAACTGTTCTTGAAATATTGTGATAACCAGAATAAAAAGCCTCTAATTACATCTTAATTGACCTCTTTGACATTTGACCTTACACCTTATAACCCAAGAGTCTGATCACTTTATCTCCTCGTCATGAATACAACATAGTTGAGAAATGGTCATAACAAAGGTAAAAAAACATTAATTTCACATACACCTGTATAATGACCTCTATGACCTGTCACCTTTGACCTACGTGAACAAAAATCTAATAAGTTTGTCTCACTATGGTGATGCATACTAGTTCCAAATTTGAAGTTAATGGATCAAATGGTTCTTGAGATATCACGTTAACAAGGCTAAAACCTGCAATTTCAGAATTGACCACTATGACCTTTGACCTTTGACCTACATATCCCAAAATCAAATCAGATCGTCTTTCTATGGTGATACATACTAGTACCAAGTTTAAAGTTCATAGCTCTAATGGTTCTTGAGTTATCGCGACAACGAGTCTAACACCTGAAATTTCAGAAATTGGCCTCTTTGACCTTGATCTTTGACCTATGTACCCCAAAATCTAATCAGATCGTCTTCGTATGGTGATACATACTAGCATCAAGTTTGAAGTTCATACCTCAAATGGTTCTTGAGTTATCGCTAAAACGAGGCTGACACCTGAAATTTCAGGAACTGGCCTCTGTGACCTTGACCTTTGACCTTTGTACCCCAAAATCTAATCAGATTGTCCTCCTATGGTGATACATACTAGCACTAAGTATGAAGTTCATCCCTCATGTGGTTCTTGAGTTATCGCTAGAACGAGAAAGCGGGACGGACGGACGGACGGAAAACCCGAAAAAAATAATACCTCCGCCACCACCTTTGGTGGGTGGAGGCATAAAAACATGTTGCGCATGACACATTCTATGACATCCAATGGCGTATCCAGCTGAGGGTGAAGCTGGGATATGCCCCTTTCTGTTTGAATGCCCAGGAAAAAAATCTATACAACTTGCAATGAGTCGACAGCATGCAGGGCTTCCGAGATATGTCTGGAAAGGATAACACCCCCCTCATGTTTATTACTTTCTGGATACGCCACTTGCACAGAGTAGAGTATTGACCACCCACTGTCGCCCTCCTGTCACCACAAGACTAATATTGCAAAGACTCTACATACAATGTATCTGCTAATAGCAATGACTGGGTTAACCCAACACCAAGCAGAAATCCTCCATATAGCATGGAAGACTTCATTCATAGCAAAACCTAATCTTATACAGATGTACGTTTCCACTCTCTTTTATTTATTAATACAGAGAGGCTTATCAATAGCCTCATCTCATGTAGGCCTACACATTTGAAAGGATGACAATCAGGTTCATGAACTCTGCTTGAAGAATAATAATACAACTTTGACTGAGCTAACATTGTCACTGTGCACTGTCTTTGAAACAAACAAATGCTACGTGTACAATATCACTGAATGTAAGTTAAAGGGCAATCCAACCTTGATAATAAGATGATTTGTGTGAAAGCAGAAAAATAAGAAAAACAGGATGGCGAAAGTTTGAAAGAAATCGGACAAGGACTAAGAAAGTTATGGATGTTTGAAAAATGAGATCACTACATCTATGCGAATCTCAAATTGGCAATTGGGTGAGTCAATTGTGACATTTTTGTGGACGACTCTCCCATATGTCGTACACAAAAATATCATTAATTTGTGGTTTTCTTCAAGGCACTTTTGCCCTCGGGGCAGTACTCAAAATATATTGGAGATAGCATATTGTTATAGGTCCTCATGAACGAAAAAATCCTACTGAGTAATGCATTTTGAAAAAAAGTGACATTTTAGTCATTTTGTGTGTTAGAGCGAATGGGGGAGTTGTCCACAGCTACATCACAGTGACATTACCTATTCGGCCAATTTGAAATTCCCATATGCATAGTGATTACAACTTTCAAAAATTCATAACTTTCTTATTGCTTGTCCGATTTCGTTCAAACTTTCACCAATCTGCTTCTCTGATTTTTCCTCTTTCTTTCAAAGAAACTTGCTATAAAGGTTGGATTTCCCTTTAAAAAAAAAGAAGTCACAATGAAGAAAATGTGGGAGCTTTTACTTGTAGTATAGTAACATCAAAAACACAAACAATATGTGTACTTCTTAAAATATGGATATCTACTGGTAGGTACCGTATGTGCTATACATCTAGCAGCTTTGAGACAAGGAAGTTTTATGACTTCACTGACAAACCAAGACTGCTACAAATATTCAATGGAACTGACCATATCATTTTTCATTTGAAATTTATGCAGACATAAAATTGATGTCACGGTGGCAACAGGAGGGATATCTACAAAGAACTTTAATGCATTCAAAGATATATAAACATACATAAAGAGAGGGAGAGGGAGAGAGAGAGAGAGAGAGAGAGAAAGAGAGATATCTTACATGTGCATGTGAAATCTCTACATCTCTGATGGTGAATGCTTCATCTTCATCTGATTCTTCTACCAGTGTAACAGAGATGTCTCCATGCTCTTCTATTTCGTCAACCTCTAAAGGCCAGTACTGAGCACACATCTCCTGCAGAAGATCAAGTTGTTAATAAAGATTATTATTGCATCTTCCAACATTACCATCTCTATCCTCACACTTAATGAGCATGCGAAACCTCCATCAATACCACTGTCATTATCCTCATCACATTGTCTATCAGCATTCTTATTGGCAATTTTACAAATTTCTCATCATCATCATCATCATCACCATCATTATCGTCATCATCATCATGGTCATCATCATCAATATCCTATCAATCACGGTATTCTATAACATCATCAAACATCATCATCATCATCATTATCACTATCAGCATTATCATCATCATCATCATCTCCATTATCATCATCACCACCATCAGCATCACCATTATCAATATCATCATTATCACCACTATCATCATCAACATCACCATCAATATCCTCCTCAGTTGAGATCTTCAATTAACATCATCATCATCATCAACAGCACCATTGTCATCATCATCATCATCATCATCATCACCATCATCATCATCAGCAACATCATCATGATACCACCATCTTCTACTCACATGACCCTTTTGACTGGTCTCTGTTAGCATGACTATTGTTGATGTCTGGCTCTCCCAAATCATTCGCCAGAAGTCTGCTATTGTGTTAGGAAGTGGACCCTGTGTTGCTATGTACATGTTTTTACGCTCGTAACCCTGCAATAGAAAGGAACCATTGGGAGGGGTTCATTTTTACAAAATATACAATTTTTATGACATGCAATGATTCCTACCCTGTATACAAATAAAGAAACTATTGCATATATAAACTACATTCATTAGTAATAAAAAGATCACTTGTTCATATCAGTTGCTTCTTTCGGGCTATTCATCTACTGCAATCCCTGGATGATTTGTAATGTTTTATAAATGTACTTGCTAACAATCAATGTGACATACAGACATCCTGTCCTTTGATAAGCTGTTTCTTTCTCCTGTTTTTTCCTCTCAATTTTGTTTTGTATCAACCTAACACAGTCATTAGTTCAAAAGACATTCTACACAGAATTTGTTGCACTACATTATAAAAGATAAAAAGACAAGAAAGTGAATAGTTAGGAAAGGAATATCACGAATATGGTAGATACATGTAAATGTGTTTTTACAGTGACTTACTGTGATGTATGAGGCATTGATGTAATCTGAAAACTCTTCACCGATCAGTCTCTCAAGCTTCACAATGTTCTTGTCAACTAAACAAAACATTAGATATCATATGTTTAATGACAAACAAAATATGTAGAGGATAATATGTTAAATGTGTCATATTCACACTGCTAGTCTTTATATACTCTACATCTATTTCAAGAAAATATTCAAGGGAAATACGGAATAGACATTGATTACATGTATAGTATTTATGTCAAAATGGTAAAATTCTCCTTATTTAGATAAAAATGTTCAAAACTGTGGACTGTGATTCGTCTATTATGTACATCCATCATCAATACTTGTGTTTGTGCCTTTCTTCCAGGAACATAGGGATTTACTTAACTGGAATATCATCTCTATTAACGTGGTGGCAGCGGTGGGATTCAAACCCATGCCACTGGAATGTTTGAATGTCAGTTTACTGTCATAATTTAAAAAAAAAAACTTCTACAAATCTCTCTATGAATAGTTAATGAAATATCTTATTCAGATTCATTTAAATCCCAATGCTAAGTCGATTTCCATGTTTGGCAGATATTCACAACGTCGTAGTATCTAATGGGCAAAAGTGACATTACTACACTTACAGGGAAGAATGTGTCCTATGCGGTTCTTGTCTTTGTTCTGGTCGATGTTGGCAAACGTCTGCTCTGTTCCATTCACACCCAACTTGCATGCACTCTGTGAAAAACAGAAGTAAAAAATATACACAATACAATCATCATCATCATCATCATCATCATCATCATCATCATCATCATCATCATCATCATTATCAAAAGTGATCTGTCCAAAGACAGGTTTTTTGTAACCCTATCAAGTTTTTACCCGACTGCATAAGTGTTTTGATAATGGTGAACTGCTTAACTTTACCATATTTCTCTCCTTCACTTTACCATATCCCTCTCCTTCACGTTACCATATAACCCTCCACCACAATATGCAATAAGATCATCGAGGAAAGCTTTGCAAGGTCTTCCTTGTGTCTTTGTTCTCTTCTGATGACCTTCTATAGCCTTTAAAGGGTACCAATCACCAAAAATAATTTTGCTCTGTATGTTAGAGGTGGCATGTTGTTATACTATATTCAAAATATGGGCTTCAAATATCAATTCTATAAAGAGATATTGCAATTTTGATTACACTCTCTATAAGTGTAAAAGCGACTTATGAGTAGACTACTCGATGCACTCGTACTTTTAAAAACTTGTCTCATCAATTCTTTTGAATTTCTGATACACAATGGTTAACTTGGTGGCACAGTTAATCCTCATTCCCATTTGATGCTGTAAATACCCCCCCCCAAAAAAAAAAAAATAATAAAAAAAATTAAAAAATGAAATAAATAAATAAATAAATCCTGCAACAAAATAAGCATAGTGCTCCTTACATTTCTGTATCTTATAACACACATATAAGTGAGTATGCCAAGAGGTCTTTGGTACAGCACATACAATTTTCTAAAACCCACTTGCAATCGATTTACACGTCAAGTAGTTTTTATTTTGCTGTGGCGATTTAGCACATCACCTGTGAACGAGGGAAAGGGAAAGTCCACCCTGATATTTATTTGATTTGAATAAAAGCAGAAGAATGAGAGGAACAGGCTAGTGAAAATTTGAGCAAAATCAGATAAGGAGTAAAAACTTTAATGAATTTTTAAAGTTGAAATCAATCAAACACAAACTGGCAACTCCATGACGTATCTTGTGAGGTCCTCTCCCTTTTGCTCTTTACAGAAAATTTCATAAATTTTCATTTTCTTAGTTGTTGATGAAGGAATAGATTAGTTTCATATAGACTGTGTGTAAAAACATATGTGCAATGATTATATCTAGGGTGCATGTATGATTACATGTTTTTAGAGAAAATGAAAATTTATAATTTCTTTCAGTACAGGGAAAATGGGACACGACCTTGCACGATATGTCACAGAGTTGACAATTTGTTTTTGATTGATTGCAAATTCAAAATTCATAACTTTCTTAGTTCTTAACGAATTTTGCTCAAACTGTCGTTAATCCGTTTCTTTAATTCTTCTACTTCTTTAAAAACAAACTTGATATAAGGGAGGACGTCCCCTTCAAGGATAAGATTATGTGAACTCACCCTGAATTCCAGCTCTAGTTTGGTGAGATCCTCATTGTACTCGGATTTATTGCTGAGCTCCTGATAGTAGGAAGGGAAGTCTGACATGCCTACATCTGTGAGACCAAACAGGTGCTCTTCAAGTAGAGCAATGTGAATGAAGAAGTACTGGACCTGAAATGTGAAACAATTTAATTTGTGCATCATTCTCTTCTTTTAATACAAGAAATCTATACAACATCTATTTAGTATCAATGGAAAATATATCCTACACCAAAATAATTTTCATAGTTGCCATCCCGGCCACAAAAATGGGACTTTTAAGATGCACATTGAGAATTTAGGTGGTCAAATGGAATCCAGGCAACTACTAACTACTGATAAGTGAAACAGGGCTTAAAACTGAAATTTTACTCACAAAAGACTGCACAAGGGTGTTCCTTTGTTGACGGATTTCATGTATGAAGTTGTAGATGTCCACTTGCTTCTCATGTTTCATCTTGTCTAGCATGGCATCTATTACAATGTAGGTTCCTGTACGACCTACTCCAGCACTGTGCAATCAAAGAGAAGGGTTGGATTGGGTAGTTCATAGAAACATAAAGCTCTGGATCTCACAAGAAATTTGATGCCTTTCAGGCATTCACAGAAAAACAGACCTTATTAATCACTGAAGAGTGAACTTCACTTTTATGACTGAAGGGTCTCACTAAGATCTACACTCTACATCAACATTAGAAGAACCCTCTACATGTAGAACTGAAAATTTATCATCATAAAATTCTTCATCCAAACCATGATAAAATGCTTTCAGAGATTTGTAGTCAAGATTGGACAATTTCCAAGTGGGGCACGAGTTGGCTGCGTGCAGTATTTTTACACATAATGTATGTTGTATAGAATGGTAAAAATACATGTACCAAGTGAATTGTGATATATTCCTCATGGCGATTTGCGAGAGTATGTCTCTAATAGCGAAATGTAATGGCACTTGAAGACTCATCTGGATGCAAAAATAGATGTGCATGCATTGTCATTAATATTAGTCTATCTACCGTAAATAACGCTGTATTAACCGCACATTTTTGCTCGTCGGAAAATGTCAAAAGTCGGGGGTGCGGGTAATACACGATGCTAGGCTCCAACAAAAAAATGAAGAGTCATATATCGCCAAAACTGACAATAATCTAGGGGTCTAAGGTCCTGTGTATATGCTCAAAGGGAATGCAATTACTGTTTTGTAAGTCTACATGCTACGAAATATTTTTACAAATTAATTTTGATGTTGAAATTGACAGCCTAAGTAACTTGCGTATACAACCCACTAGCAGGTTCATACCATGACACAAACCACGGTGGCAGGGTGCCGTACCCTCAATGAGGGATTCCCCCACATATAAGTACATTGACCAAACAAGGCTTGCAAAGACGTGACGCTTGTCAAAATAAAGATTCGTGATCGTATATTTATCACTATCAAAATGAAAGAAAACATCACGAAACACACAGTAAGGATAAAGATTAAGGCAAAGTGATACCTTGCTTGAGAAAATATTGCTAGATAAATCCAAGAACTATCACAGAAGTTCCATGTTTGAAGAGCTATGGCACAAAGTTTTTCAACAAAATATTCGATCGCAAAACGTTTAAAGTTTCCCCCATTTCATACCCATGCATAGGTACGTTCGCTCCCCTGCTCCAGCCGCCCAGCAAGTTTGCATGTTCTGCTAAAATAAGAGAAAAGTCTCTGCACATGGCTTTTGCATAACTTAATTTGCATACTAGCTCAACCCATGCACATTGGTTGAGTAATTAATTTGCATACTAGCTCAACCAATGCGCATCGGTTGAGCTAGTATGCAAATTAATTTATGCAAAAGCCATGTGCAGAGATTTTTCTCTTATTTTAGCAGAACGTGCAAACTCGCTGGGCGGCTGGAGCAGGGGAGCGAACGTACCTATGCATGGGTATGAAATGGGGGGAAACTTCAAATGTTTTGCGATCGATTATTTTGTTGAAAAACTTTGTGCCATAGCTCTTCAAACATGGAACTTCCGTGATTGTTATTGGATTTATCTAGCAATATTTTCTCAAGCAAGGTATCACTTTGCCTTAATCTGTATCCTTACTGTGTATTTTGTGATGTTTTCTTTCATTTTGATGGTGATTAATATACGACCACGGATCTATACTTCGACAAGGGTCACGTCTCTGCAGCAAGCCTTATTTAGGTCAACGACTCGATTCGAAGAGTTCCCCGACTTCGAAAATGAGTTAAGAAGCAGCAAACTACCAATTAAAGTACAAGTTTGTTTTACACTTTTCTAAATCATTTCTTAGTTCTTTTGCCTTTTGATTTAGCCGTTTTTGATAAGAACATGACTTGAATTTGGCAAGCATTTTTTTTTCTTTTTTTCTTTTTCTCAGAGGGTCGAAAGTTGGGGGTGCGGTTAATACATGACAGCGGTTTATACAACGTTATTTACGGTATACATGTAATTCAACTATTAAACCTGAATGAAAATGTTGGTATCATTCAGCTTAATCAAGGAAGCAGGGGTACGTACAAATAGCTCTTCTTTCTTATTTTATGGTTCTGCCTCTTAGCCATTACTTGGGTTGCTGAATTCTACACACGTGTAGTCCCATTCACTGAATATCATGTCAGAAGATGCACCTACCTGCAATGCACCACAATGTTAGCTCTGTGGTTCATCTTCGATGTGAGATGTCGTACTCTCTTGATGAGACACATCATAGGAGATGGGTAGTCAGGCTGACCATGGTCAGGCCAACCTAGGAAATGGAACTGAGTGATGCTACGCTGACCGCTCTCCTTACCATCCTGTAATACATATAGGTGTAGAATATGGAAAATACATGTAAACTATGGTGAGGCATTGTGGATAAGTCAAGGGACTGTGAATCACAAGGTATAGTGCTCAAATCCCTGTCACAGTACTAACATCTTTTGGCAAGATATTAATCTACATTTGCAATTCTCGACCAAGGTGAGGTATACAGGTACCAAGTAGGATTCATTGAAATGCACTGTGTAAAGTTAATGAGTGCCAGAGCTTAACTGGGGAACTAATCTCCAAAAGCTCTTTGGAAGCACACAGGAAGGTTATATCATAATGTGCTATACAAGAACAGAATATTTTTATTCATACTTTTATTCAGCATATACTATCACATGAAAGGTAAGAGTGGGACATCCTCCCATCAAAGTCTCCTATTTCAGCCTCAATTCTTACTTTTACAAACATATTTATGAATTCTTAATGTAATCATAACACAATTCCGTATTAAAGCTTATATCTGTTCTCTAGGCTGTTGCAAAATTTGAATACATGCACACACTTTTACAAAAACACATCTTACATATTAAGATACATTCTAATTGCACTCCTAGAAATTTTTGCACAATACAGTGCAATACCGATTCCAGTTAGGGAAGCCGTCATAATTCGCTTATGCGTCGCGACGGCCAGCGACGCATTCACCGGATAACGGCACAATAGACCGTCGCATTGCGTCGCCCCTCGTCGGAGGCCGTCGCTTTCTGAAAGACGGACACCTCAAAACCGCCCTGTTGTGACACATTTCCGCTATGCTCCGGACGCGGCGCGACGGCCCAATTAAATGGACTAATCTCTTTCCTACCCAACCCGGATGTAGGCAACGGCGTTACAGTTGGTAATATTTAACTTCGGAAAATTGCCTTTTGATTTCACAGTCCGGGCAACATTTGATATTTTTATATTTGTCGCATAAATCGGCGACTTCCCATTCCATTTGCGTTTCATAATTCTTTCCTTGAAGGCGGCCCTACGAAATTGTTTTGAATTTTATCAATATTAATTCGTCCAGCACATTCCCTCTTTTTCGTTTGCGTTTTATTATTCCTGAAGACAGCCCGATGAAACTATTTCGATCAATAGCTAGAGAATTAATTCGTCAAGTAAATTGTCTCGCCTGTTTGCGTTTCATAAGTCTTGTTCTGAAGACGACCCGACGAAATTATTATCGTTAGGTAGAAAATTAATTCATGAAGTAGATCTAAATCGTCTCACCTCCTTTTCATTTGCGTTTCATAATTCTTGTATTGAAGACGGCCCGACGAAATTATTTTGATCGTTAGGAGGAAAATTATTTCGTCATCATTCGTCTCATTTTTCTTCGGACCTTGCTATAAATGCCATTACCAGACGTGCACAACGCACTTTACTCTATTTTACTCTTTCTTACATTTCTCCTTACTCTCTCCCTCAACAATTCCTCACTTCTCTTTTCACTCTCAAATTTTCTACATCTTTTCATCTACATTTATTTATTTGATTTCCATTCATTTCTATTGAAATTCTCTTTCTCTTTCATTATACTTTTTCACGAGATCACCAACAATTCACTTCTCTTTCTAATTCACTACGCATTTCACGATCAAGTTCTAGCTCACTTCGCTTCTATTCTCTTTCAGTTCTGCAAGATATATATATGAAAATTGCATGAAAAAAAATCGCTACTGAAAACAAGGCGGTTATTGCTTTCAAAAAATTTAATTACATATTTACAATTTTACAAATTTACATATTTACAAAAAAATATATATATACATATTTACATATTTACATATTTGTAACTGCTACCTACTCATACCGCCGAGGATCGACGCTGCTTCAGGTCGGCCCTCCTACACTTGGAATTGACAGCGGCCCTGACATCACGCTGGAAATATTCTCTGATGCTGCTCCCAGGGAACTCAAGCTCCGCTTGCGCGAGGATTGCCCTGAAAGCAGCCTTGCTGACCAGTCCCTCCTTTTCTGTCCTCGTCTTGCCGTTGAAGACTGGTCCCCCGTAGGAGTTTGATCTCGCCAGCTCTGCGTCGCTGAAGAGTTTCCCCAGCAATCTCAGAACGAGGTCCTTTGGCGATGCTGCTCGCCCGAACGCCTCCCGGTAGTCGTCTACCCCCATTGCGAATGTTGAGTCGCTGCTGCCGATGAGGACATCTCAGCGTTGATGGGGACGATCTTCGGCGACAAGCCCTTGACGGGGATGTTCTGCGCAGCAGCCAGAGCAGCCCGTAGAGCAGCGTTCTCCTCCCGTAGCTCGTGGTTTTGCCGGAGCAAAGTGTGGATGAGAGCGTCAGGCGTCGTGGTCATCGGAGACGTCGGCAACGTAGGCTCAGCGATGGCAGGTTCTTTGTCGGGGATAGGCTGGTAGGCGACGGCAGGCTCGTCGGCGGGGATGGGCTGGGCGGCGGCAGGCTCGTCGTCGTGGATGAGCTGGTCGTCGTCGGGGATGGGCTCGGCGGCGGCAGGCTCGTCGTCGGCAGGGTCGTCGGGGATGGGCGGCGGCAGGCTCGTCGTGGATGAGCTGGTCGTCGTCGGGGATGGGCTCGGCGGCGGCAGGCTCGTCGTCTGATGCCAAACAGCCATCTCGGAATAAAATGACAAAGTACTATTATTGTGACTGAAAATAGAATTTAATCAAAGAGCTTATTATAATAACTTTTTGTCCGTCTGGAAGATAATCGTAACTTTTTTCCTTTTTTTCAGTTGAATTCTTTCGCATTGAGAACTCTTGTTGTCCCAAATATAAGATTTAAAAAAAAAAAAAAAAAAAAAAAACGAAAAACACGATAGTAATGAGGAAAAGTTTGTGTACATATTTAATGAACGGGACGATCTTCAGCAGATGTATAGCAACAAGAAAAAAAAATACAAAATTAGAAATGACATCGGAACTTACCATTATATGTTGCCAATTGGTTGACGTTACGGGATGGTGGCTGCGTGCACCAAACTTAGAATTCTAACCAGGGAGGTAGAAGAGAGACGGTGCGAAGTCCTCTGAAAGTGAGGACTTCGCAACGTCCAGAACTAGACTAACTTTTACCGAGTCATGTGACTTTTTGTGACCTCGTGTCAGCCCGAAAAACGAGTTTTGTCTACAAAACGAATGGGAAACTGCATTTTCACATGTTTCTCATTTATCACCTATAATTTCTTCTTTATGCCTTAATTATCATATATTGTAACTGATTACTGGTTTAGATTACACCTTTGAACAGCAGATAAAAAACAAGACAAAGGTTTAGAAAAAATCTTGCATTAAATTAAATCTCCCTGGCCTTTCTTTACTTGAATATCAACTGAAATGTATTTAAGTATATAATTTGCATAAACAATATTAAATGAATTGTGTTCCTTAGGCGATTCTCGAGATCCCTGCAAAATTTAACGACGATCGGTTATGTCACAGCCGAGATTTAAATGTATCCCTCTCTAGTTTCGGTGTTTGAAAACAATAATAGTGATGATTTTGATTGAATTTATATCCTCCTATTGAGTTACAAGGGCTTTATTTATGGAAATAGTCAAATTTATTACATGACCTGTGAAATAAAAATAATTGCTTTCTTTTACTACCCCCCCCCTCTCTTTCTTAATCTCCATCCGACAAAAAAAACCCCCAAAAAACGACACTACTTGCATTCACATCGTTGTTGGTGTTGTTTTCCTTTTTTGTTTTGTTTCGTTTTTACACATGTAAGTCTATGCCTATATAGGTGATATAGAGGAAATCTTAATTACCGGCTGCTAGTCCTAGACAATACACACCCAGCTCTAATCATGATTTAAGATTCCAAATTCTAAACGCCCACGAAGGGACGAAACGTTTGAAAACTCAGCGTTTAGTATTGATTCTGGTTTGAAATCAATAAAGCTCTTTTCTGTTCTTCCCTATAAAAGTCTCTATTGTTGGGTGCTCCAGGCACGAGACAATGCACATCCTGCTAATACTCATTGTTGACTTCAAAAGGTGAATAGACTAATGTGTGAATGCGAAGGTGAATCTTGACTATAGAAAGCATTGCGTTTTAGCTCTAACCTTTTTGGAAAGCATAGGCTTACATTATTGCAGGTTTACATTCTCTCTCTCCCTCTAGCTCTTTGTGAAAAATACAACTCACAATATAAATGTCACAAATATACATGAATTTACCCGAATTTAAATAAAGGGGGGGGTAAGAAAAAAAAGGATCGATGTCAGTACCCCCCCCCCCCAAAAAAAAAAATGAGACGGGCGGTATTCCTAAAGTGAGATTGTAGGGGAAATGCATGCTGTTGTTTTGTTCTGCTCTAATAGTCCTGCCGACCCCCATCCAACACCATAGGGGGGGGGGGGGGTTCCAGATGATTTCCGGACATTTGCAGTGGAAAGCTAAAAAAAAATTAACTAACATTATCGTTTTAGATTCATTTCTCTCTTCGAATCTTGTGATTTTTAAACAGCGGTTAGGTGTAGGTTATTTTACTAAAAATTGAATTTCCCACCCAGAGACATTGGTCATGTGACGTAGTCGCTACACTTCAACTGCGCATATGTGTGAAACTGCTATGTAAATTTTCTATCGAGATGGCAATGCCAAGCTTTTGAATGCCAAGCTTTTGATTGCGTGTGAGTTTTGCTGGGAGTTTTGTACCAGTTTTACCTCCCAAAATGCTTTTGTTATATTCTTACTAACAAATGTCATTCCCTCACATGCTCTTACTCATCTCATGTAGTTCTACTCTTTTGATTTAGGGGTTTTAAAAGGGGAAATAGACCTATATAGTTCTCCCCGATCATCCATTGCTTCCTATCCTACTTTCTAGTTGGATACTGCTACCTACACACACACGGAAATTGTGTTGTGTACGTGCAATGCACCGTGTGGTTGACTGCCTAGAAGTCCGATAAAGCTCTCATTTTGGTTCAGTTTGTGTTTTTTGTTATGAAATATACGTTTCATCTCATAGGTAATATTACTTCTAGTAACTTTTTGACTTTCTTGACTTGTTTGTAATGTGAAAAAGCGAACAAAAGAAGAAGACTGTCTCGTACAAATCTTGCAGTAACTCGATATACCCATTCACTTTCTACATGTACATCGAAAATAGGCGCAGCAGACGACATGGTTAGAGTACGCTTGTGGTCGTGAATCGTGACTATGAATAAAAAAGGAAACTGGTCTATAATTCGAAAGTGTTTACAAAATTTTATATGTGTTGAAGACATTACTGATACTCTACATAGTTGACTCGGCAACGAAAGCATGAGAAACCTTTTATCCGAGCGCGAACTCTAGTACTATGCAGTATGCAATGCAGCCTACCCAGTTACTTACTGGACAAGGGTGTGAACCGCATTGTAGACTGCACATGTGTAAATTGTTGGTTATTCAGTTATCCTGCTGCCTCTCCTGTAAAGTACGTAAGACATTATTTTAAAGCTTGGATTTTTCTCTTTGTGGCTTAATGTATATAAAAACAGATCTGGACTTCTTCAAAACAAGGAATGAAAGTTTTATTCCACCACCCTCCGGCCCCCTCCCCTACCCTGCCTCTCCATCGGGGCCCAATATGGGAGTGGGATACTCCCCGAGAATCCCGAAATCATGTTCCCGGAACCTCCCCCCTTTCTAACAATTTGTTCAGAATAAAGTCCATTTTGTCATTGATAATGCCTAAATTGACATGTTGGCAACAATCGACACATGACAGTATTGAAAACTACTGAGTGAGGTGTGTTGTGGAAACGAAAATGAACAATATTTCGCTGTATAGTCAATTCTTCCAAATTACATTATAACTCGACTGCACAAACCAATCACATTTTATGTCCCCCCCCCCCCCCGCCTGCACAGTTATAATCACATTTCATGTGAACCCTCAACCGCCGACTGTTTCTCACAAAGATATTGAGAAGTCCAAGTCAAAAAAAGTGTTGTTTGTGGAAATTGGATGAATGAAATTAATTGATAGAGATGTGCAATTATATTAAAGGTTCGTGATGATAACATACTTGTCGTATCAGATTTTCATCTAATCTTAAGGAATTTCACTTAAGGAATTTCACGCTTCATTCTAGATCTATGTAATAATAATTTTTAAAAAATATTGTCTTGTAAGCGTTAGTAAATTCATCACCGGATCTGACACACAATGGATATGAATAGGCCCTATTCAAAATTTAATTTTCAGGTGCTCCAGCAAGCAAGCTGAAAAAAAAGACAGAACAAAACAAACAAAAACTCTGATGATTCATCGTCATCAGGGGCGGCGCTACAGGGGGGCAACGGGGCGGCCGCCCCTATCATTTTTCAAGCGAGCAAAAAAAAAAAAAAAAAAAAAAAAAAAAGAGGAAAGGGGAAAAAAGGAGAAAGAGAAGGGGAAATGGAGAAGAGAAGGCCAGGCCATGCAATTATGACATAACTGTTATAGTCCTATTTGTTATTTCAAGACCCTCGACGTGCGACGTTGTTAAACGCGTCATTTTGCCCCCCCCCCCCCCCCCCATTTAAATACCCTGGCGCCGCCCCTGATCGTCATGATCTGAGAGGTTATTTAGAACTACACGTACTACATATCTAAAGTAGAAGAATCGAATGTAAAGGGAAAATCCAGCCCGAGCGCGCGCACACATAACATGCCGCCGTTTAAAACTGGATTTCCTGGAAACCTCGGCCACGTGGGCGGGCGCGCGCTCATAATATTCAGCATAATCGGTTCATGTCGGGACTAGTCCAACCTGTTAGACCCCGATGCCGCCCATGCGGAGCACGGGGCTCATTTAATTCATGGATTTGCACTTTGCTATACGCTCTAGGCTTATAAAAACATGACATACAGACATCTGAAAAGGGAGATTTTGCCGTACTGGTCGTGCTCATGTCTTTATGTGCCCTACAGCATTTTTTTACCTGTTTGAATATATAAGATGATTATCTAATTTCAGTTTTTCGGGCGACTCTTCTCTACTATGATAACGAAGAAAAAAAAAAATAGCTTGATTTCAACAGGTGCACAAAGAATACAAGTTTTCCCCGTTATTATCAGATGCATCGATTTAACGTAGCTCGCGCACACTGTATACCCACGCTGTACTAGTCGGGACCGTCGGTCAGAATTTAAAAATAATAATTTGATCCACCCGGCCCCCCCCCCCCCCTTGTTGGCTTTTTACAGGATCTAACTTAGTTTCTACCGACCGTATTTTGACACTTATCTTTATCTGTGGCAGTAGGCATAATTCAAATTGATAGTCGAAAGTGATATTTCTAGTATACGCTCGAGGCGATGAGCTAAAAACAAAAGATGATGTCGGTGTTACTAGTTTTAAAAGTGTTATGACAAGTGAAATAAATTAATTTATACACTGCGACTAAAGCAATAGCGAGGCTATTAAAAGCAAATAGTCTTATTAATTTCAAAAGTGTTATGACAAGAAGACAACTTCAGACGCTGTGACTAAATCAATATCGAGGAGATGATTAAAAACAAAGATGTCAGTCTTATTAGTGCTAAAAGTGTTACAATGACTAGAAAATAACTATACGCTACGACTAAAGTAATTTATTTATTACAAACGAGAGATGATTAAAACTCAAGATGATTCGTGTCCGTCAGACTCGGTCTTATACTTTTTAAAATTTAGTTTATGATGGCAAGTAAAAAGCTGTATAAGACACGACCAAAGCTACTGAGGCGATTATTAAAATCAAAAGATGATTCGTGTCGGTCGTTATGAGTTGTAGAACTGGAACTATATGGTGACTAGTCCACTGCCTGGACTGTTCGCGCACGCACGAACGAGATCCGTAGAGAAAATAATACACCCAACGCTATTAAAACTGAGATAGCCCTTTCATTCGACCCTCGCTAACGACGGGTAAAATTTTGGGGATCGCGCGATTATAATTATAATATTATAATTATATTATAATTATAATTAGTGGAGATTCGCGCTCTGTGTTGGATATGCGTGTAGAGAAAGAGCAGCGTAAGGGAATAAACCAAATATAAAAAACGGATAGAAGCTGGACTATATGTGACAAGTAAATAACTTTCGGACCAATTTCGAAAGTACGTGTATAGAATTGAAGTCCTTAGAGCGGTCGATTTAAATTACACAAGCTATCGGCCGCTCAAAAAACTAAAATGAATCTTCGATCATGGCTGCTACTTTAGATTTTCTCTGAAGTTTCAGCCTTTACAATAACAAATTTGCATACAAGAAAACTCAGCTAGACGGTTGCCCGCCGCTGTTGATTTTCATTTTCATAGACTGGTTGGTATCACGGCAACTATGATCTTGCCGGTGAAACGCTACCTTGCTCGTACGTATACAAGCCGGATCTTTGAGCGAGGGTTAATCACATTCTTATCGACTTTTGCGACGCAGTGAGACGCTCCAATTAGAGAATCGGCGATATGAATAGGAAACGACGGGACGCGGAGCGACGGGGAACAAAAGCATGAATCTTTTGTTCCGCATTTTTGCTCTATTTATCATGCAAACACGGTGGGAGCGTCGGAGACCGTCTCTTCTCGTCGGTTTGCGTCCGGATTGACAAAAGGATATTGAGAGAGCGTCGCTGGCCGTCGCGACGCATAAGCGAATTATGACGGCTTCCCTTAACATAAGACCGTTCACACAAACAAAAATAAATTAAATTTCATTTATTTGTACATTACTTCCCCATATCAATGAAAACAGTGCATAAAATAAACACCCCTGTCTTTTATAACAAACATGATGAGTATATATATATTCATGAACAGTTGCACTTTTCACAAATTACAACAAATTGGTTAAAAGTACTCAAATATCAATACAATTCTGTAGTAACCTTCACAATCCCAAAAGCTGTATTAAAGGAAGAAGCAAAGCATTTTAAGTGCTATTTTCTGACATTATTCTCATCTAATGTTTTATTACACACATAAAAATCTGTAAATCCCCCAACAAGGCTTTTTGTTCCCTCTTTTAACATTTGACAAGATACACATGGGTCCACATTATTATTCCTACCTCTGAGAGAAAGAAGGACCTAATGACATATTCTGCAGTCTCCTTGATTGTGTCTAACGTCACTTCAAACCTGCCGTACTTGATGGAGCCCTTGTTAGGCCAGTACTGGGAACATTTGTCCTGCAAACAAAATAATGAATGAATAAATCAAAGGAAACAAAATTTATCTGGACTCAGTCTGAACTCATGAGAATAAAGTCATCTGCAATATTAGTTTTCTTGAAATTTTTTTTCAGCGGGACTATATCAAAGCGACCTGATGACAATTCTTGATTCATAAAGCAATATTTTCATCCAGAAACTTTGGGAATACTGTACATCTATGAGTTGTACACATAAGAAGCTTGAACACAAAATTGAAAACTGATTCTATAGGCATGGTGTGAATCAATATGGTGATACATATAAAAAAGAAACAAGTTTTAATTTAGAACACTTTTGAGGTATCTCAATAACAAGAAGAATCTTTGGACAGAGATACAGGACAATAATAATGCAGAGCCATAACATTAACCCTAAAAGGGCCGGGATATTTTGGCTATGCCACAGCCAGGAAGGGGGGGGGGGTGGAATCCTCCCCCTTGAGATCTCGACCGTCGACCGCGCAATCGCGCCGAAAATGGGCACGCACGTCGTCCACAATGTAATCTACAAAACTGTATAGTTAAATGCTCCGAAATAATTTCACATTAATTAATTATGCTAATTTATGCATGAAATCAAAATTTTACTCTAAATCATTAAATAAAGCTAAAAATATGCTAATTTTTGGTCTAGACACTCTTTCCAGTATTCTTAGCAAATATACTTGAAAAAAATTCAGTATCAAAATTGATTTCTTATGTATTTTATTGTATTTAAAATTTCTTATGTATTTCTTTGTTTTTTTTACCTTTTGTTTTTTATTGTTTTTTGGATGAAATTTGTCGGGGACACTTTTGCGATCATAAACAGCATAAAATAAATTAATTTTAATTAGTAAATGTAAAAATATTCATAGATTTCTAAATTTTGGCTGAAAACACATTCTGTATTGAAATTATATATGAAATCACGTTTTTGAGCTATTTTTGGTCTGACGTGCAAGTGCGAAATGCTGAGTAACTTCGAAACCTCATGCCCGGACATCGCGAATTTGGTCTCAAAAGATGCGTGAGATTCGAAAGAAAAAGTCATGAAAGGCCGCGGCGACTGCTTTGCGCGTTGCGGACATATCGCGAGAAACGTCGGGGGGGGGGTGGATTCCACCCCCCAGGCCCTTTTAGGGTTAACCCAGAGGAAAGAAAGTGGATTTATTCTTTAAAGATCTAACAAAATTCATTTTAAACCAACAATGTGCAGGCAAATGCTTTATCACATATCAGGAAGTCAAAACAAACTAATTTTAGTATGGCAATGAAGCAAAAACATCGACAACAATGGGGTCAAAATGTTCAATAAAGTTAAACTGCCAGCCTCAAAGCATTTGGTGAGAATGACTGTAGAAAAGTAAAGGACATCCCTAAAGATTACTGAAGTAAACTGAGAGGGGGGAAGACGGAAAACGCTCTTACCTTTCCATCCTCCACGCATTTGGTTAGCATGACTATTGTCGAACAGTTATACTCCCAGATCATCCGCCAGAAATCTTCTATGGTATTATCTTTGGGACCTTTTAAAAGGTATCAAAATTGAAATATTCCATTCAAATATCAATCAGTTTAATATGTATAGTAAAAAACATTATATTCCTGGGCTCAACGTACATGAATGAAGCTTTTGACAATGCTTTATGAAACTATGGTATTAAAGAATCACAAATTTCACAATATTTCAAATGTAAATCTTTAACATACTGACTGTATATGATAAAAATCACATGCAAAATGTTTAATTCTTATGCTGGAAAATTAAAGAAAAGTATGATTCATTGATTGATACCAATTGACTCTTTCCACGAAGCATAACTGAAAACACAATCTTCGAAAAGAGTTTATAAAGCTTTCCTAATGGTTCTTGGCAAAAAGGGGGTTTTAATTAATTAATTAAGAAGCTATAAAAATACTTACCTTGTGCTGCTATGAATTTATCAGGAGTCTGGTAACCCTGCAAAAGAGAGCAAGTAATCTATATATCAAGACATATTCTAACACCTCGACATGATTATCAGGGGAGCGTTTCATCAAGCATTTTGTCAGTGATTTTTACTGACACATTTGCTCTCAGCCAATCAGATGCAAGGATTTCAGTAGCTTATAACAGTTGTTGGTAAAAATCACTGACAAAACGCTTGATGAAATGCTCCCCTGACTTTAGAAGTGGTTCATCGTAATAGATACCGCAAACCTGGGGAGCGTTTCATCAAGCATTTTGTCAGTGATTTTTACTGACAAATTTGCTCTCAGCCAATCAGATGCAAGGATTTCAGTAGCTTATAACAGTTGTCGGATAAAATATCTGACAACTTCCTTTCATGAAACGCCCCCCTGATAAGATTATTCCGATTGTATACACACCTACATATACCTACATGTATTAGTATTTTCAAAATCAGAGTATTATTTATTGGCTAATAAAAGAAACAAATTTACAATAAACAATCAAAAATAGCGATAAGCTTATCAACATACATGTATGAGTACTTACACTCACTTTGGTTCTATTTCTTGGCTTCATATTATTTGCCTCTGTTTTTCCCATTAATATTAATAATACTCATAATAATAATAATAATAATAATAATACATATGATTTATAATGCGCCAAATCCACTCTGTAGAGTGCTCTAGGCGCAGTGTAGAATAAAGAAGTAAGGGAATAAGAGAGTATAAATACAAGAAGAATATAATTAAGCTCTTTCTCACTTTCAAGTTTCTCATTTTCTTTATTTCACTTGAAAGGCACTGGCTTTCCTATCCCTCCAGAGCCCGTTTCATAAAACTGATCAATAACAAGTTGCAATAATTGTTATAAGCTACTAAAATCCTTGAATCTGATTGGCTGTGAATAAATTTGTCATAGAAATGGGGCAGTTGTTATTGATAACAAGTTTTATAAAACAGGGCCCAGATTTGGCGTATTTCTGAGAAAATATATTTCATAAGAACTGAATTTCAGGAGAGGTTCCTGTATTGTAAAGTGGACTAGACTACTTACATTGACGTAAGAAGCATTGATGTAGTCTGACCCTTCGATACCATCGATGGCTTTCAGCTTGACACGGGTGTGATCATCTAAAGAGAAGGAATTAAATATTTAAAAGTTCACAACAAGAAAAATATCAAGTTATCTGTATTTTTGTAATTTCGTACGCTATATGCCCTTAGTTTCATGCAAGTTAAAGTTGCATACATTGTTGAACTTTATTTTGTATATGTACATGTATGTATAGAGAGTCATGAGAGTCATGTGTGATGGACCTAAGCACTTCATAAGAAGCCACCATTATTATCATTATAATTACCTTCTTCATTTATATGTAATATTAATCTTGATCAATTCATAAGCTTATCAATTGGTTAATATTTGTTTTCATGGTGAAAAAAAAAAATATGCATGCTTGAGGTCAGAGAGCAGGCAAGAAATGAGAGGCATGCTGAAAGGAGGGGAGTTATTAACTGGTTTCGGTATTTCACCAATAATACATGTATGTGCTAAAGTGAGCATTAAAACATAGTGTTCCTCTATCAATAAACACTGGTCAGCCTAAAATTTACTTTTTGTAATCTTTATCAACTTCCATCGATATCAAGCTGCACTTATTTGAATTTATCACACTTACAGTGAACATGTACTTGTACATGTATCTCTACATTTGTACATTTATCTACATTCAAAATGCAATAAATAAAAGATTTCAAGAAATAAAGAGGATATCTCTCTGATTCTTTCTATACTTACAGGCGATGATGTTGATATATCTGTTTTTAGTGTTGTTAGCAGGGAGTTCGCTGTGGATCTTTGTCGCCAAGGGTGGAGGCTTGTTGGGAAGAGCCTAGTCATGTGACATACGCAGAAAACATAAAGAATAACTCTTCGTTAATTCTGGTACAAAGAAAATTTAACCCAACACTGGGGTAAAGCTGGTCTAAAGTTAAATTTAACAAAGGAAATCAGACTAAGGTCTACGTGTTGCCTTTGTTTAACCTGACGTTAGTCCTCGTGTAAGGTTTAACTGAATTAGCTGAATATGGACCAAAGTGTTCATGTACATGTACATGATTTATGATACATATTTACACCTTTTTTTTAGAAAAGATGAAGTCCCAAATCTAAAAGTGCTGCTCCAGCATACACAATAAGTTTGTACATGATAACTTGTATGTCTATGATCCAGTCTATGGTCTCACTAGTAAGCACTTGTCTGTATCAGGAGTTGATATAAACTGCACTCACAAGAAAGAAGGATCAATTCGACCTAAATTGAAACTGAAACTGAAGATACATGAATATTCATGTATATGTCTGTATAGTAATATATGTACCACTTTAAGTAGATACGTACTAGAATATGTTTAATAGTTTGTCCTCTGCAACAGGGACACAATAAAAGAGAGATAAAATACTAAAGTAATTTGGCCAATTATTAGTGTAAAGAAGGCAAAGGGGCAAATCCTGATTTCCCCTGTATTAAAAACAAAAATGGGTTTAATTTCTGAATTAAATATTTAATATACCTTGTACTCATCATAGAATATTTTCTTTTCATCCTTCGCCTTATCTCTGATTGTTCTCTCCAGATTCTCCAGTTTTATGGGCTTCACAATCACTTCAGGTTCTGGGAGTGACAAAGAAAGAATTTTAAAAATCTCACTGCAGTGAAATACAATAAACCCAGAGTGCTACATTTCTTATAATATACAGACCAGGGGATACATGCAGGGACTATTTTTGTGAAAAGCTAAGTATTTTGGGGTATTAAACATCATTATTATACTGTTCTTCCCAAGAGGTTGCAATCATATTATTACCCCCCAACTATAGCTGATCTACCATGACAAGGTGCTCAAGCATTCAAGCAATTTCTTAATAATATTAATACAATTCTATAAATTTTGCTTCCTACTTTAATAACATAAAGTTCTTTCCAGAGTTATGTCTCATAAAATTGTGATACCAGATAAAGGATGAATTTGCTAGAAAGGACCACCAATTAATATACTGTACATAAAGAAATGCCTATAACTACTGCATGAAAAATTACAACAATCTACAATTATACATGTAGGATCTATACATGTATGAGAGGCTTCAAACTAATGAATCCCTGCCGACTTGACCTCTAAATGTACCAATAGTAATGTCCATAGATGTAATGTGATACCCATGCAACTCTGTGGATAAACAATGACTGCACTGAATAGCATTAACCCCTACCACGCCACCTATTCAGTAACTTTCCCCCTTGGCTGGCCACCCATAAACGGCATAATAAAACTTGAAATCTGATGCGTATTTCAACCCATTTTATCATAGTTTCCCTTTATCCTACACAATTCATTTCTTAAATGATATACATTCTCTTGCATATCATTCATATGAATTGATCAAACTAATTCATTTTTTCAACCTTAAACAAAATAGATGATTAAATAAAACTTTCCTTTTTGGGTGAAAACTTTTTTTTGCCAAATGCCGTTTATGGCCAGCTGCAAGGACAGTAGGGGTTAAAGAAAACACCCATGTTCCATTTTGTTCCAAAAGGAAACTTTAAAATGTGCTCTACTCCACATACCCCATGTTGATAAGATGAATGTTAAAAACTCCATATCTCACTTGCTAGACCTCATCACTTTCATTGACAACTCTACAACGATACACCTATCTTCTAATTCCTACTCTCTACTCTAGCCATCACCATACAGTAAGCAAGAAAGACTACATGTATAACATATGCATATTGATGTGACAACTGCGAACACTGTGTTGTGTATTGCTGTACCTGTATGCTACAAAGATACATGTACACGTATGATTCTACCCCCTACTCTCTAATACAGGAAGCATGAAAATATATGATGTGTGCATACAAACACTAGACTATTGTGACCACTGTTTGGTGTGTTGCTAGGTAACAGGTAACACAGGCGATGAGAGACTATAAGTGAGAGGGTGATGCAGAGGACACTAAGAGCGATATCCCACGATTCTAGAAGGGGGGCCCTTTTTGTCTTATCTTACCATGGTCTATACCTAGATTGTCCATAGGAAATGTTCCGTTCCCAATATCCCGTCCATTCGTGGTGGGAGTCATCAGGCGATCATCATTAGCATGTTCCTTCATTCTCCTGTAAGAGACGGAAAAGTAATTCTTAACCCGTTGGATACTATGCCTGAGATAACTCGGGCTGGTGTCTATGGAAAATGCATGTTATACCAAAATCAAAATCTTATCCAGTGGGTTTATTTGAAGATGTTTACTGATCCAACATAAGTGCAAATCTGAAAATTGCACAATCATTACATTTGAAGAAATTGATTGTTAAAGATAAAGTTGAGTACTGGTCATGTGATTACATTGTGAAAGAAACTGTCTCTAAACAAGTAAGAAAGGTTGATTATATAGTACATATTAAGAATTTGTGTGTGCTGTAAGGTTTTAGAATCACCAAAATGGGAAACAGTAGACTCAATCCTGCTGAGAGTCACATGCACAACACACAGAAATGTGTATATGGGACTACAGACATGTGGCATGAAAGTCTGGCCCAATTCTGGCTCACAAATTATATTTCACCTTCCCAGAACGCAACTAGCTTCTCTTTAATGGATACAATGTTTGAACAGATTTCTCTATAATACCAAATATAATCATTCTAATGTCCAGTCAAACCTGCTTTAGCAACTATCTGTATAGAAAGATCACCTCTCTATAAAGAAACACAATTTTTGTTTCCCTTTAAGAAGAGTTTCTCATTGAAAAGTGTATTAACCCTTTCAAGACAATTGACCACATTTTGTGGTTTGGCTCAATAACTTTTGATTCAAAGCTCTAAAAAATATACCAGATGCATGAGTAGAAAGAGCAAAAATTTCTGCACACACTATGTCCATTCTTGTTGCATGACCATATTGCATTTGATGCCAGGGATTTTTAAAACGAGAATAAGCTTTAAAATCCTTAAATTGGCAACATATTGAGTGGTTAAAAATCATTGTTTTTCTCAAATTGGCAATTTTTTCAACTTTTCGACAAAATTTCTAACCATGTATATTGTTTTCAAAGACAGTACACCTTATTCGAATTATGTAGCACTAAAAGAAAAATATTATTGTTGCCAATTTGAAGCATAAACTGTGATCAATTTAGCCCTTTAACAATTCCTGTCCTGAAAGGGTTAAAGGAACCTGTACATATAAGGACCACCTGCTCATAAAGACTGCTTTTCTGGCCTCCCTTGAGAGGTCTTTACATATAGGTTTCACTGTATATGCAGTATAAGACATGCTGCCAATTTTTATTAATTTCATTAGAACCATGTAGCATTAAAAGAAAAATATTTTTGTTGCCAATTTGAAGAACAAAATGTGATCATTTTAGCCCTTAATAATTTCTGTTATGAAAGGGTTATGGATACAATGTATAAACAGATTTCTCTATGATACCAAATATAATCATTCTAACGTATATGCAGTATAAGACATACCACTGTTGAAATCACAAGTCTATTTGCCTAGACTTAAACATACCATTTAATATTCTGAAATAGTCATAATTATCAAATTTGCTTCCAATGTAGGAAAATTTAGTCCTAAGATTTCAAGAAAAAACTTTATCACAGTTTAATATCAAGTGAAAAAGTAACTTTCCATCAAAATGATATGTATCCTATTCACAACATAATACAAATAACCCTAAAATCCTTGATAGCATGATAACTAGGGCAGTCAGATCAGAGTAATTTCATACCATTGTTGCCACCCTTACTGTCTTGCTTTTAATTATCTTTCGATTTGATTATTTTTCTACATCTATTGTAAATTATCTTTGAAAACAAAAAGAACTAGAGGAAAATACATACACAATGTATGGTGTGGGTTTACAGGGAGATGTAATGATCAATAGCAACAAACCTGTGCAGTAGCAGCATGATGACAAAGATGAGACAGACTACAATCACAAATCCAAATAAGCCTCCAACAATCCCTGGTACGTTAGGAGCTAATGGGACAATTGGAAAATAAATCTTATCACATCACATCATATAATATCAATTAACATACTGAGTAATTTGACTTTGCTTCACTACAATATAAAACAAAGGTCCAGTACCGAGGATAGTCTCATTTGCTTTTTAATGGACCTTGTGAAAAACAAGTTATTCAGTTTATATGAAGTCTACCACTACTACTATCATATAACAAACGAACAGATCAAACTGACCAGCAGCAATTTGTACTGTTGAATAAGGGACCTCTGGCATAAAGAAGTTGCAATCAAACGCAACATGACTTTCAACCAATTATAATCATGAATGTACTACTTGCATGTAATTACAACTTTTCATGCTCGAGGCACAAGGCCTATGTCAGACTGATAAACTGATCAGAAGTTACAGTACTGTGGCTCAAAACCCATGCATAGGGGGAAAACATTAATAAAATATAGGTAAATGGTGAAGCTACATTTTAAAATGTATAAATAAGCTACTTGTAGCTTCAGAATGACAGAAACAAATACATGTACTTTTGATGAATCTTTCAAATCCAATTTCTTCCCTACAAAATATCTGTATAAAATTCATATGACAGAGTATCAAGAAATCATAACAGCAAGAAATTATAACAGCAAGATATAACTCCAGGATAACTTACGTGGTCCATCTGCACAGGAAAAAGCGCCAGATTCAAATGGATGTACAGTGTATGAAGGATCCAATTAAGAGGGGAGAAAAGATAACAGTACACATGAGTATAATGTATTTCAAGAACATGTATAAGTAAAACTGCTATCTGGATTCAAACGTTACATTGCTGATACTTTATAGGACAATCTATCACCTATACTACATATATATATTTTATCTTTCACTTTATTCCCCCCTAAATTCTCTTGATAAAACCGTTAACACATGTAGCTTTCTCATATGATTATACAATGACCACATAAGAATTTTTAATCAATTATCTGTACAGTAAAAGGGGTAGAAATGTTGTCCCAATGTCTCTTTTTTGTCTACAGGACATTCACAAACTCATCCTAATGAGGAATGCATTTAACCTAATTAATTTCACCTCATTAAACAAGAGCAAGACCATGTTATTCTGTATGCCGGTTTTGACCCTCTAAATCTGCTTTTAGCCAAGTTTTCTTGTATCAGATGGCTGTGAATTTTACAAATATAATGTTGCAATAATTCATGAATCATGAAGAGACTAAAAAACAGGTGTCAACATCAAGGGACTGCCAGACTTCAGCCAACCCTTCCCTACAAGATATTATCATCAACTTCAAATCATGAAGGGAAATTTAATCAGTGTTTCCCTAATTTCTGAAAAACTGTTCCATGATCTGACACATAGAGAATGTGAGCAAAACAAATTTCCAATAACGGACAATAAATTGAAATTGAAAATGAAATTTCAATGCACATATAGTACATGTATGCAAAGACTTCACTTTGCTTACTCAATGTTACTGCATCCATGAAAGGTCCATTTTCGTAATACACCTTCAAAAAAGAGAAAGAAAAAGGAAAATATAATAAGAATAAATGCAAAATATCAAATTGTAAAAAGATTCTCCATCCTCTGCAGTGGATAAAAGTTCTAGCTGACACAGAGTCTTCTCCTGACTCAGTTTCATATGTGATCAAAACTTAAAGCAAGTAGGAAACTTGTTTCTATGCACTTCCTTTATTCCTTTTAATAAACTTATTTTATTCCTTAAAGGATAAAATAAGTACCTTGAGTATCCACTCAAACCATCAAATACCCAGATTTTTTTTCTTCAAATCAAAACAAGGAAAAACATGGAGGCATCTTCAGGATAGTCTTTCTTATGAAGAAAGTTAACACATTTGTGCAAGTAACACCTATTTAGCATGATAGTCTGAATACAATTTTGTGCACATACTATAAGTGTATATATACCATTTCCTACCATAAATATTTGTAATTGAAATTATTGTAAGTGCTTTGGGCCTTATGGGAAAATTATTATAATAGTAATAAATGAAGTATGTATAAAAGTAAGTTAATTTCAGCATGCCATGGGTAAGTTTTCTCATAAAGCACTATAAACGAAATTCCTGCTGTGTTGATTAAATTAAGATTCTATCATGTAAAAAATGCTTATGCACAGGAAGTCACAACATAATATGACTCTAAAAGTGCTAAAAAATGACTTATCTCTTTTTTCAGTAGTTGCAGTCTCTCTGACAAAGAGTTCCAGGCAATTTGATTCATGGAATTTGGACTAAAGTAGTTTTTCTAGTTTGACAGCAAGCTGTCATGTGGCTGGACCACTTCTCTAGCTACATGTGATTATGCTTATAGAGCTTATCAGGTTCATGCAATAATCACTGCTACATTTGCATCAGCAATGAAAAATTACCATAGTTAACACAACTTGTATGTTTATACAGTACTGCAATGTGAACACATTCTAGAACAAATGGGAAGTTGGTAAATGAAATTTCCTGAAATGTTTGCAGTGGGCCCACAATGAAAAGAGAACTGAGGTTTGATGCTTACCACGTCGTCAGCTGCGGGTGAGTAAACCCTTACAAATGACGTGTAGATCCCATCTGGATTCAAAGGTCCATTCACACCAGTTATAACCCTGGGCTGCACTGTAGGTGAACTTCGTCTTCTACGGGAAGAACCCCCTGTGTTGCATGTTGATGAATTCATTTTTTCATCCCCAATTGTTATCTGATTATCTGAAGGAATGCTGAAAGATCACAGATAAAACAAAGCAATTTAAGATTACAGAAATAATCCCAAAAGTATTATGATTGTAAGATTGTACTGAATGATTCATGAATTATCCTTTCTTCACCATATTCCTACGTAAAGTACATCTGCATTACTTTATAGCATTGTGAGCATGGTCCAAAAATCTTCATAAAATACAGAAAAGTGGTGAGATAATGCAGTGTCATAGGGTGTAATAAGGAGAGAGAAGAAGAAAATGAGAGGGAAAGAAGAAGAAGTAGAGAGAGAGAGAGAGAGAGAGAGAGAGAGAGCAAGAAAGAGAGAGAGAGAGAGCAAGAAAGAGAGAGAGAGAATAAAGAAAACAGCAAATATATCAAAAATGTTTTTTTAAACCTGATATGTTCACTAAAAAGACATATACATGTACCTTTTAAAAAAATGATTCACAAATAAGGACACATATAATAACATATTTTAATAATTTTACAACAGAATTTAACTTAAATTGCTATTCTCCACTATAACAGATCAAATAAATAATTTCTTAACCTAATGCCTAATGGAAGCAGGTGACTCCTACCGTAATGTCGCCAGTGGTGGAGGGGTTTGACAGTTTTGGATTAATAATTTTCAGAAACTACCATGTTTGTTGAAGAATCACCCACCATTCGATGCCGAAAATGCTTGTGAATAAAATCCACCAAAAATATTGCATCTTGCTTCTACGGTGAGAACGCTACTGCGGCGCTTTTGTAGGGCTTCTGCTGTTCCAATGTTGCAGCACATTGCACCAGTGTTGCCGCACCCTTCGCAAATAATATTGCGAAGGAAGGATAATCTAAGATAAATCACTCTGTTGTATAAAGTATTCACAGTACATGGCGCGCTAGGAAACCATATGCAGGAAGCTATCTGGCTATCGCATTGTCCTTGCAGGATTGCGCATGCGCACTGTGTAATGCGCTTGTCGGGCTGCCTTCGTCATGATTTGTGTGTTGTAGGAATGGCGCGTCAAGACTGGATCATAGCATTCTCTGCAAGACAGCTAACTTTGAACAAAGATAATTTATTTCCAAAGTATTTTTCATGCAAAAAAAATTGTCTGGCCAACATCTGTGGAACTTAAGCTCATTTACATCGAAACAGAAAATATGGTACATATTATTTATTTTGTTTCAGTCTGCTAATTAAAAGCGGAAGTTCTTGTTTTACAAAAAAATAAGCAGAACATAAAAATGCCCCGTAGATAATTCTCTTTGGAAACGAACTTTGTCTGCCATCATTTTTGCGCAATCGTCAGTGAGCGTTACTTATTTATTGTGGTTCAATATCTGCGAGCCAGTTGCATCCTTTCATTTTGCTTCGCAGAGACTAGGGCAGTTGACACATGGCGTTGCAGCAATGAAGCTGTATTCAAGGGTGCGCCAAGACTGGTGCTATTACGGTATATGAGAATATGAGAATTCAAAAATCAAAAACTTTTTAAAAAATTATGATTTTGCTCATCCTTCCTGAAGCTCTCAAGTTATGGCAGACACATACATGTAGGTAAAATCAACCAAACTACCAAGGTGTACAGCTCTCTTACCTCTCCAGAACCATGGCAATGTAAGGGACTCCAACGTCCCTATCTTCATACTGCCTAACTTGGTCGGGAGAATATGTGCCATCATTGGGATTCACTACAGCGTTGGAATCCTCTAACTGCACTACCACAACTTCATAGCAACTAGGATAAATTGAGAATGACAGGATGTTTAGAAGATGCAAACATTCTCTATTGGAGTAGCATTTGTCATTATACCAGAAAGTCAAAATAATTTAACAAATGATGTCACAGCACAAATACATCATAAAACAGGGACAACAGAGAAACCAGATTGTGGGTGGATCAGTTTACAGTTTGACACGGAGCTCATATTGGGTATAAATGTTCCTTGATGGTGGCCACGATGCACGAAATGGAAATATACGATAGTCTACCGAGGACCAAAAAAAAAAAAAAAAAAAAAAAGCCAAAAGGGTGTCTACACTGAATCAAGGACTTAAAATCAACAGACAGCAACAGCAAAAGACAACATGAAAGGATACAAAGGAGGCATTAAATATCAAGTTTTATTAGAAACACATGACATGTGACATCAGTTCTTTGAAATTAATATTGATTATTTCTCATTTGATGAAAATAAAATAATGTGGGATCTATAGTCACAGCTCTGCAACTGTTACGAATTTGACTGCAGGATTTGACTGCAGGCGAATTCGCTTTGGCCGACCCCGTGGCTTGGAACACCGCGCTAAATACACATACATGTACACGTACTCCACACTTCATTCATATACACACGGCATACAGTGAAGCCACGTGGCCACACACACACACATCACATGCATGCATGCATGCAGGCTAGGCGCGGCTGGAGAAGGAAACTGTGCATGCCATTGCAGGGAGCGCAAATAGCTGGGCATCGGGCGTCAGGGCTTGGCCGCACCGGGAAAGAGGCGGTGCTGTAGGAGCGAGCCAGCGGCATGCATGCAGCGCTCGCCGCATAGACGATAGTGCATTATCAGATTTCCCGAAATCCGTAATTTTTGGGCGACATTCCGTACTTCCGTAATGATGGTTAATTTCCGTACCAATTACGGAAAATCCGTACTAGTTGGCAGCTCTGGTGTACGCTCCCAAAATTTCATAAATCAATGAATTTCCCTCAAAAGATGAAAAAGTGCCCCTGCTGTGATAGGAAATGTGCCCCTCCTGAGGTGGGAAATTGCCATAATCTTGATATTTTTTTCTGACTTAGGTAGCTTAGCGAAACGTCGTGGCGCGTAAGAATGTGGGAAAGATGCATAGAGGAAAACTGCAAGTTTTGTATGTGCTTATAAAATTAGAATCAGACATATCTGAACAACATTTTTCATATTATTTTCCTTAAAATTGTTCAAATATTTAAATATTTATTCTACATTGTAATATTTTGAGTCTGCCTTTCTGGAATAAAATTATGATTTTGAGCAAAATTGGTCATATGCCTTTTTCCCGAATTCTTACGCACGACGTTTCGCTAAGCTACCTTACATGTATGTGCCCTTTCAACCTTGTATTTCCTTTTGATGACAATGGAAAGTGCCACTAACTTTACTTTTATGAAAAATATCACCTTTCTGTCCGCTTTGTTCTTTAAAAAAATTGCAGTTCCTCAAAATTCAAAAAATTACTGTTCATTTCGATTGCAGGTACCATTTCAATATAAAACATGCCCTTTCTTTACCCCCAACATCGACAAAATATTGACCATCCTTTATTTTATGATGAGGGCATTATCCTTATCCTCGTTATTGAAAGAAACAAATGAAAACAGTTTTCTCACAGGGTTTTAAAAGTCATGTTACATTTGGGTCATGTTCGCATGTGATCCTAATGTTTTCACGGTTTTACCCAAATCTGGCACAACTGAGTTTTTACATGTCATTTTCAAAATGCTGCTGCTTGGTAAAGCATGTACGGATGGATGCCATCAAGGTATCATTTAAAAGCATAATACTTTTAGTTTCTGGAAAATAGATAATTATTGTCATACAGCACATAGTGTGGACACAATAACCCTTTGTTTTAGAGTTTCATTTTTTTTTCTGGGATGCACTATAATGTTTTATAATGTATTATGTTTTTATGATATATCTGAATTCTTTAAAACTTTCACCATCCTTTTTCCTCTCATTCTTCTGCTTTCACATAAATACAGACCTGTAACACAGGTTGGATTGCCCTTTAATATAATGAAAACATTTATCTTGCTACCTGACAGGTCCATTACGGTCATTGTAGTCTGGGAATCTTGTGGTAAAACTATTATGGTTCTTTAATGATGGCGCTGGAAGTATTTCAGGTACCTCAGGCTCTGCAAGTAAAGAAATAAAAGTTCTGATGCTTAGGACTTGAATATCCCACTTTTAAGGTGTTAATTAACAATTTATGAGCAAACTGCTGAAGTACAGTGTACACAGAAACCTGTGCAGGCATCTTTTTTAAAGATCTTTAAAAACCATATTGAAAGTTTCAGACAAAAATGTTACAACTTGGCATCTTTAAAGACAAGTTTGCCTATTTTGTACATGTACATGTACTTCTTACTTTAAAAAAAATGTGAAATATGACAAAAATTCTGTATTTTGGGAGAAATTTAGTTGACTGCTGTAGAATGTCAAACATACAAGTACATGTACTTAAAACATGGAGACTAACAAGATGAATGCGACTGTGTCACCTATATGCCTCCGCCGAAGGGCAGTTAAGTTCATGCCTCAAACTGTTCTTGAAATATTGAGATAACCAGCATAAAAAACCTACACTTACATGTTAATTGACCTCTTTGATCTTTCACCTTATACCTTATAACCCAAAAGTCTAATCAATTTATCTCCCTCCTAGTCATACATACAAAACAGTTGAGACAGAGTGATAACAAAACTAAAAAATCTTTAATTCCATGCAAATTGATCCTTTGACCTTTGGCCTTTGACCTACTAAACCTAAAATCACTTTTTCTCACTATGGTGATGCACATTAGTATCAAGTTTGAAGTTAACAGCTAAAATAGTTGAGATATGGTGATAACAAAACTAAAAAAATATTAATTTCACATAAATTGACTTCTATGACCTGTCACCTTTGACATTCATAAACAAAAATCTAATCAGTTCGTCTCACTATGGTGATGTGAAAGTTTGAAGTTGATGGCTAAAATAAATCGTTCAGAAGATATTGCCATAGCAAGGCTAGAAACCTTAAATTTCAGGGTAAATGACCTCTGTGACCTTCAATCTTTGACCAAATTACTCCACAATCTAATCCGTTTGTCTCACCATGGTGATGCATACTAGCACCAAGTTTTGAATTCACAACTCAAATGGTTGTTGAGATATAGCGTTAAAAAAAGGCTAAAACATGACATTAGACCTTTGACCTACATACCCCACAATCTAATCAGATTGTCTTCCTATGGTGATACATACTAGCACCAAGAGTGAAGTTCATACCTCAAATAGTTCTTGAGATATTGCGAGAACCAGGCCAACATGTGAAATTTCAGAAATTTACCTCTATGACCTCTGACCTCTGACCTCTGACTTACGTACCCGACAATCTCATCAGAATGTATTCCTCTGGCGATACATACTAGCACCAAGTTTGAAGTTCATACCTTAAATAGTTCTTGAGATATCATGAGAACGAAGCTAACTCCTGAAATTTCAGAAATTGACCTCTATGGCCTCTACGTGACTCACCCCCTACTTCCTCTTTTCGGCATGTGACAACCTCTGATGGTAGTCCTTCTCCTGCTCCATTGGTAGCAGTAACATTAAACCTGAAGTCAGAGTAGGCTGGCAGCTCAGACTTGGCTATTGACCATGTATAGATCGTAATGCCAGCCTCTGATTGAGTTTCGATCACCGTATCACTACCCAGTCGATACGTGTTTGCGGTGAGCTGTGAAGGGGAACGTTTTGATGAAGAAGGGTATTAAATTATGAATAACAGAGTGACTTTAGAAACAGACCCAGAAACAGCCAGATAGTCACTATGAAGACAAGGCCCTTCTTCTTTATCTTTGCTTGGTGCACATTTTCAGGAAGCAAGTTACATTCTATTAGACTTCTGATAGGTCTATATAAACATGTTAATGTAAAGTAAACATACATGTACTGTACATGTAAAATAAGTTACCAGCTTGTCTACCTGCATGTAAAAGCATGAATGATATCAAGAGGTTATGATAATGTGAGCTCATGATTGGTACCCAATTTACATGTAAATGCACATTTCTTACACTTATGGAACATGTAGTCTCTGAACAATTTAAATCGTAAATCGTTCCAGAACAATTTCAGCTTTGTTTCTTAAGTAGCAACCTTGAGCATTTTGCATGAATCAAAATGGCCCTGTGTAAAGGCATATTAAACAGCCAAAAACAACTAATATGGACAATGTGTGCTGCACCCAACGCTAACAGCGTTGTTAATCTTGCGCAATGAAACCTGTAATACAATAAAATTCCCTGGTGTAACCTCAGTGCATTTGTTGCATCACAGGTTACATTGCATAAGAGGAACAACACATAGGATTTTCATATGCAAATTATGCAAATTGCTCAAGGTTGCTAATTGGGAAACAAAGCTGAAATCGTTCTGGAACCATTTACAATAAAAAATCAACAAAAAAACTTTAACGGAAAGAACTTGTCTATGTTTGCTTTTGGTTGTATAGGAGCATCAAGTGGACTACAGAGGTACATGTAAGTGGAGTTGATGCAAGAACAATACCTTGACCAGAGATGGGCGTTATCTGACAAAATGAATAGGGAAAAGTGTATTCTTATTTTCCAAAATAGTTTTTCTGCTCTAAAAACTTACTGTATATGATGTAATGACACCATTTGTTTGGAGCGGTTCTAGCCACGTTATAGTACATGACTCTGCAGTATCTGTAGCTTTTACATTGTGTGGACGTCCAGGGTCTACATTCAGAAAAATAACATGAAATAAGTTTGAACTTAGTAAAGTGAATCTCACAAAATACGGATTTCTCAATTTTTCCAGAGGTGATATTGCTGAAGAGTCTAACTTCAGTCAAAATTTGAGATATTTTTCAATTTGATAAAATGCTGTTGTGCATTAACATCTTATCACTGGTTTGAGAACCAACATAAGTGGCAAATTTCTTTTTTTTTTTGGTTATATTTTTTAGTTATAACCATATATATTCAATTATCTTTCACTTCTGAAAGAGATTAAACCACACACCTCCCAGATGACGGCACAATGACATCATGCAAATTGATGCTTCTCATGAATTGCAGGAATTTTGATTTCGCAAACCGACATATTTAATGCGCGTACATTGATTTGTACACAAAACATATGTCATACATGCATGTTATAGGTATTTGTTTCTCTTTATTCATTCTTTCTCACTCTCTCTTTTAGTCCTTCCTCTTTATTAATTTTGTGGGGAGGGGGGAGGGGTTGTCATATACTTCCCCCTTTTTATTGAATTTCCCTTCTTTGTTTCCCTTTCTACAATATATACTTCTGTCAATCTTTCTCTATCACTTTTCCTCCCTTTTTTCTGTGTATTCCTATTGTATTTCTTTTTCATTTTCATTTTCACTTCTTCCTTCTTCTTTTTTTTATGTGTGTGATTGCTATTTATTCTTTCTTGTATTCTCTGTTTTTTTTCTTCTATTATTTATTTATTTATTTTTTTGCTTCTTTGTTACCTCTTATTATATTATTTACAATTTGCCTTTTTATCTTTCTTTGATTTCTATTTCTTTCAGTCATTCTTTGATTTTTCTGTCCTTCTTTCATTAACTTTCTTTTGATTACCTTCATTTTCTGCATTTTTTTCTTTTTGATGTGTAATTACATATTCTCTTTATGTTTCTTTTATTTCTTTGTTACATTGACGTCTCTCCCTCTCTATTTGATTCATTAATTCGTTTTTTCTCTTTTTCAGTCCATATTTGTCCATTTTTTGTTATACCTTTATAACATTACAATCATTACATCAATCCCCTTTAAATCTTTCTATTCTCACATCTTCTATCTTATTTTTCTTTAATATTGTTGTTTTGCCATTCCGTCTTTCTTTATGATTATCTGCTGTCACTCTTTGCTTCTATTTTTGTTAATTTTCTTTCATGTTCCTTCTTTCACCCTCCCTTTGTATTTGCATGTTCCCACGCCTAGACTTCTATACTTTCCGTTCTCTATTTCTTTCTTTCTTGTTTGTTTTCCCGGTCGTTTATTATACTTTTAGTGACTTTCTATTTCTTTTATTTTGATCTTCTCTTTCTCATCCTACCCAGTTTTTTTCTTTCCATTCTCTTATCTTGCTGTTTATGTATAATTATCTTTCATTGATTTCTTTTTCCTTCTTCCCATCCCTTTCCTTGTTTCTTTCATAGTCACTCTTTTTCCTGTCTGTTGCATGTGAAATTCCCTTTTTTCTCTATTTTCTCTTATATTTCTTGGTCGATTTCATTATGTTTCCCCCTTTCTCCTTCTTTTTCTATTGTTATGTGATAATAAGACCAATTTTACATTTATCAATAATTTATCAATACTTTATCAATACCTAGACAGGAAGTGAACAGGAAGTTTAAATGTTTACAAACTTCACACTTTCTTCAGAAAGTATTACTCATACAACTTCCAACTAAAGCTATGACGCAATGGTCACTTTATGGTCTTCTTATTCTCAACATCACTCCTTCCAGATAACAGCCCCACTCCCCAATACTGAGTAAAAGTTATGAAGTACTTATGGTCATTTGGTAATGGACTCAAGGTTGACCAAATCCCAATTGGGGGTTTACCCATTATAAAAGGGGTTCACTTCAGGACTCCAGGCAGAATAGAATAGAATAGAAGTCAGAATAGAATTCAGATTTACTTCAGAGTAGATTCCAGACATCATGAGAGTATAGTCACCATCAGACTTGCTCTAGGCTTCATTGTTATATTCATCTGTATCTTCATGTTATACTTCATCTGAATAAATGCTATGCTAGATATAGCTTCTAACTTCAACTGACTTTGTGTCACCAGTTCATCATATTATGTACTCTCTCTATACTCAAGAAAGTAGACTGTAATTCAACCAATCCCTACACAACACTATAACCCTCTTTCTCTATTCCTCTTTCTTTCTTTATACTTTCTTTTTCTGTAGTTCCCGGTCATAATAATTTCACATTCTTTCTAACTTTTCCTATCATCCTCCTTCTTTTTTCTTATTATGTTTTGTCTTGATTATTTCTATTTTTTCTCTTCTTTGCTTTAATACTCTTTCTTTAGTTTTTATTCCCTTCTCGCATTTGTCTTCTCAATGCTAATTTTATACCCTATAAACTAATGACTATACAATTTGAAAATGAGGGCACGTCAGTTTGCAAAAGAAAAATACACACCCCAGATATGCCCAAGTCATGCATGTGTTAAACTATATGCACGCATGTAGATACATCAGTTTTACTAAAAACTTTCTTTTCACATCGAGCGAAACAGCGAAAGTCAAGAAATCTCCATGATGCACATTCAAATACTTTGATATATTAGATACATTTACTACTTCAAGATTACACAGGACTACTTTCCATAACAAGCAACTGGAAATAATTTTATCATGCTTACAGTCAGGTAGTGTTGTGAAAGTTTTCACTGCAGCTGTACTGCGACGCTTTGTAAAACCATTCTCCAGTCTAATCTCCTCAGTGAACGCTTGTATCTCAACCTTGTAGAGAGTCCCTGGAGATAGATCTTCAAGTGTGTATCTCTTGATGTCACTCCCTACATCTGCAGTAAAGAATAATATGAAAAAGAGAGAAAACAAGTGTAAGGAGAAAATTTAATATTCCACATCTATTGTATCTGACATGACATGCTAACAATGTATTATGATGGTCACTTCATTGGTAAGGAAATGATGATAATTGTACAAACTAGAATAGTAATAATAATAATAATAACATTAATAAGAATTCTACAATAGTGAGGATATTAATAATGCCAATACTAATACTAATACTCTTTCTATACTAATGTTAACACTAACACTAATTTCAACACTTCCAAAAACACTTCAGACTATATTACCCCTTTCTAGTCTACTTGCCCTGATAAGGTGAAGAAGCATTCAAGAAAGCACAAGTCTCTTACTACTCTTACTAATACATGAACTTATACTAATACTCATTGTAATAAAACACTTACATTCAATACTAACATTAATATTAATATAATTACTAATAAAATACTATTTCTAACACTACTATTATTACTACTAATTACTACTTCTTTATTCAGATAGGACATATGAATTACATGTACCGTAAAACAGGATGAATAGGAACACTTTTGACACATTTTGCCTTTTAACATTTTCATTACATTACCAATGGCAAATGTTTTGGTGCCATGAAATATCTATTCATGTTACCTTCCTAATGACATATAAAATAAATTCCATCAATATCAGATATTTTATTTTTATATGGAATTTTGTGACTGTTCCTATTCATCCCAACATCGGGGATGAATAAGAATAAAATAGAAAATTATGAAATGTAAATGTTCTACAGATAAAGTTGAGTTCTGGTCATGCGATTACATTGTGAAATAAACTGTCTCAAAACAATTGGTATAGACTGTTGATTATGTCTACTTAAGAATTGGTGTATACTGTAAAGTTTTGGAATCATCAAAATGATAAGAAATTGACCCAATTTCCTTGAAAAGGACATGCACTGCCCACAAAAATGGGTATATGGGACTACACACACATATGGCATGAACTGAACGTTCGGCCCGAACACATGCCATATATCAAATTCGAGGGCATTTGAGGAGCAATCCTTTTCAGGGGACATTTCTACTATAATGTTCTTCCAAACTGACATAAAAGGAATGAGAGAGTTCACAAATTATTTTTCACCTTTTCCAGAACTCAACCTTCTCTTTAAACTGTTACTAAGAAACTTAAATTTATTGGGGGAAAGGTCTGGATTAAATAGGTATTTGAAAAGACATTACTTTCAGAAGCATTGGAATGCATTATAATAAATTTAAATGACAAAGGCCTACAGTGTATCTCTGAAATCACTACAGCCATCAAAATGTTACCAAGTGTTAATGAACCTGGAATTTGTTTTAATATTGTTTGCTTCTGGGCTTCAGAGCTGCTGGATTACAGAAATGACAGGGAAAAACAGGCAATGTATAATATTATTGGCAGTAAACAATAGCTGTTTGGTCATTTTAGAGGGGAATCAGTATTAGTATTTTACCTTTTTTACTTTTATTAGTGTAATGGCCCCTATGAATATTTAATGGATTATCTTATTCGGAACATGTATAGATTGTCTTTAGATAACTTATTGAGTGAAATGATACTTCTTCTAATATACATGTACCTATTAAAGTGTACCAATCACCTGAAAAAATAATTTGTGTACAGCTAGAAAGTATAAAATCAACCTCAAAGAACTTTATCTGGCATTCTATGAAGGAAATAAAGAATAACATGAAGGTGCACGCAGACCCGAACTTTTGAGTAGAGTTCCGAGCGAGCCCTTATTTTGGCTGGCACATAAAGGTGCATCGAGTGGTCCACTCACGAGTCACTTTTAAGCTTATTGAGAGTGTAATCAAACTTACAATATCTCTTTACAGAAGTGATATTTGAAGCCCATATTTGAATATAGTATAACGACATGTAACCTCTAACATACACAGCAAAATATATTTGGGTGATTGGTACCCTTTAAAATGTGTCTATGCACTACCAAAAAACTTATTATTACCCCTCTCTAGCCTATGTAGTAAGATGATAAGGTGAAGTATTTACGTATGACTAAGTATGGCCCCATTCCTACAACACACAAATCATGACATAGGCAGCCCGACAAGCGCATCACACAGTGCACACGCGCAGTCTCGCAAAGACAATGCAACAGGTTTATGTAGCATGCCGTGTACCTAGTGAAGTTTATAGGATAGAGTGATTTATCTTTGATTAATCTTTTCTTCGCAACATTAGTGCCTCTTGCGGTTTTGTAAAATCATTATGTCTAGGTTTCAATACTTATTTCAATAAATACATATATATATATAAATATAAATATAAATATAAATATATTATATAAATGTTGACTGCTTTGAAGGGCACGGTGAAAACTATGGCCCGAGGTATGCTCGCAACTGTGCTATGCCCCGAGACGACAGTCGAGGGGCATAGCACAGTTGCAAGATCACCGAGGGCCATGGTTTTAACCGTGACGCGCAAAAGAAGCAGTCAACATTTGTTTTATACATGTATACCACATCCTTCGTTAGCTCAGAAATTTATTTCAAAGACAGATGAATTACCGTACTGTAACGTAATTCTCATCCATCGTTCTTTAGAAATTTTGTTCGGTATACAGTACGGGGCCGCCTGCACGCATGCGTATCTAAATTGCCATAGCATGCGCGCATTGCATGCATTGCACTTTACGCGCATTGTATTGCATTGTACGCGTGAGTGGAACTATGCCCGGTCAACATTTTTCAACATACCACCAGGCAGCCCGTAGTGAATTTCATGACTGCAAATTTGACCAATCAGACGCCTAGAATCTAGACATGTGGTATAAATATATATATATATATATATAGATATATATATATATATATATATATATATATATATATATATATATACACATAATATACTTGTATACACCTGGTTATAGGGACATTCGCACTGTTATACGTCATCCCAATGTCCCATAGCAGGGCTCAATGTCCCCGTGACCAGGCTGTTTTCAACCTATGGAATAAATCGCATTGTTATACATGTACGTCCCCATAAACACAGTTTGTATCTTTACATGTATACATATTATACATTTTTCGATTTGCCGTAATGTTTTGGGCATCGTTTTTTCCCCCCTTTCCTTAGGGGTCGGAGGCATTCTATCTACATAGACGAAGAGGGGGAAAAAGACATTGCCTCACAAAAATAGCTGTAGTATCACAACGCCTTCCCCAAATCAATGTTCCTGGTGTCATTTTACTCAGAAAAAAGAATTCTCGACGCAATAAAAAAAAAATTAATGATGTTGTGTCAATGATGTCTTTGAAATTGCAGATCTCAGGTGTTGCATTCTTCCTTGGCCACCCTGTATAAATATATATTTCTTTTTTGTCTTCTTCTTTTTCCCTATCATTATTTTTTTTCTTTTTTCCCACATGTTCATGCCAAAACACCATGTTTGAATATGATTGTATTTCTTCCATGCCCCCTTGAGGGGCCGTTCAAGAAATAAAATATCATTGTCATTTTCATTGTTATTGTCACTGGTGCAAATGCGGTGATACTGGAGCAGCAGAAGCCCTGCAGAAGTGCAGCTGTACTGTTCGCGCAATACCAGCAAGATGCAATGTTTTACATGTAGGTAGATTTTATTCAAAAGCATTTTTGGCATCGAATAATGGTATTTCCTCAACCTAAATAGTATTTTCTGAAAATTATTAACCAAAAACAGTCAAACCCCTCCACAACTGGTAACATTATGGTATATTTCTTATGGTCATGTACACAGATAACTTTAGTGAATAAGATAGGAATGAGCTACATATTGTACTCAAAGACTTGTGCATTAATGCCTGTTTACAGTAATAAGAGTAACAATGCTTGCAGCTTACAGGATATATCCATGTACGGCATTTTAGCAAAAGGTAGGGGCATGAAAAGGCAAGTCCAGAATGCAAATGATACATTATAGTTGTTAGCTACATGTAAGTCAGTGCATATTAACTATAATCCGATATATCTAAATAACATTTTTGGTATTATTTAGCCCAATCGAGTCAGCAGTCATATAAACTACATGTAACTCTACATCCCAATATTATGGTTCTGCTTTTATGAAATGAAATAATTATTTTCCACAATCATCCATTTGTATACAAGACATTACATTTCTCTAAGTTACCTAAATGTGCATGTACCGGTAATGTACATGTAATGTACCTTTAGGATCTGTCTGACATGAACTGCTGCAATCCTTCTTTCTGGCAATAATGGTATAACCAACCAGGAGTCCATTGGTAACTAGAGGTGCTTCCCAGCTCACATCAGCTGTTGTCTGCCCAACATTACTTACAACCACATTAGTTGGAGGATCAGGAGCTGAAATGAAAGAAATAACAGAGAGAGAGCGAGAGAGAGAGATGTAGACAAAGTCATGATCATATGTATCCTTATGATGAGCCTGGTATATTATAATTTCACAACTCATAATGCATGGGAACAGAGGTCGATTTGCCCTGGGTACTGTTCAAATAAAACATGTGGGCCTCTCAATACATATAGCTTCTAAACTTTCAGTTATGAGGACAATTCTTAGTTGAAAATTTTAAAGGACCCCTAATCCCAAAAGAAAAAAAAAATATCTGAGGTCTGTTGGAAGCATACAAAACAACTGTAAGAGACATTCGCAGATGGCAGCGCTATATCACTTTGAATGTGACGCAAACATGTACATGTACTTCTGGTATGGGCATGCATTATGAGTTTTCCTATTGATCAGCTAATATGCCTTAGTCAAGAATGAGTCTAAAACGCTTCTGAAAAGTGATTTAAGCTTTGATTTAAATCATACAGAAGTGTTTTCATGGGTATGCAGTTCCGTTGCCAAGCAACGATGTGCTGGTTAGAGGAAAATAAGATTAAGGCTGTATCACATCGTACGTAGCCGTGGCTGTCAATGCAAAACTGACCAGCTCCTATCTTCATTTACAGTTTTACGCCTCTCTCTGTTAAGAACGTACAAAGTTGTGGACATACAGTCATCTTCTAAAAAATCTCCTTTCTTAGAACCATCCACTATGACCGATGACCGATACTAGCACCAAGTTTAAAGTTCATACCTCAAATGGTTCTTAAGTAATCGTGAGAACGAGGCTAACACCTGAAATTTCAGAAATTGGACTCTGTGACCTTGACCTTTGACCTACATACCCAAAATCTACTCAGATCGTCTTCCTATGGTGTTACATACTAGCACTAAGTTTGAAGTTCATACCTCAAATGGTTCTTGAGTTACCGCTAGAACGAGAAAGCGGGACAGACGGACAGACAGACGGACGGACAACCCAAAAACATAATGCTTCCGGCACCGCCTTCGGTAGGCGGAGGCATAAAAAGCATTAAACAGTGTTTTATTTTTCCCAATCTTTTTTGTAGATGTCTGAATCAGGTATCAATTACATTTCTAGGTAACAAAGAAAAAAAAAGAAGAGTTGCATCTGATACAACAACAGATTGTATACACCACAGATAATGTACATGTTCAAACAATTTTCGTTTTTCAGGTACATGTACTTGGTCAAACTATTTACATCTTTGTGACTATATTGTTTGCTGAAAGCCAGAAGGGCATTATCTCATATACTTTCACATGTACAGTTAATACCCTTCTGTCTCTAAGCAGATGATATAATATACATTACCCCCTTGAAATGTTTTTTCATCTTCATACATCAGCAGTTCACTAGGTCCCACTTCATTCTGGCAGATCAAGGAAACAGAGTATGTGGTATATGGTTTAAGACCTGTGATTATGACTTGTTTATTGGGGTTAGAAAACATCATCTCTTCAGTCATGTTACTTCCAGATGCATTGTAAAATGCTGTACAGTTAGTAGTCTCAGCATTTACATCATACTCAGTCCATGCAATGGTGAGTTGTGTGGCATCCTCATTGTATTCGTATCTCGGATTGGACAGGTCAGGAACCTCTGTATAAGGTAAGATATTTGAGAGAAAAGGAAGATGATCAGCAAAAAGTGTGTGAATATATCCAGACAAATACAGTTTTAATAAAGGTCAAACAAATCACAGGAAAATTTCAGGAAAATGTTTGCATATTCATCATTTGTCATGTATACAAAAAAAGACAAATACAAAGAGATTACTGTTCTAGCTTCAAAAAATTGAGAGGAGAACACATAATGAGATAAATATTACACTTGTAAGAGATAATTTGTTATTGTAATCAATACACTTCCTGTTTTACTATATTGTTCACTTTCCTTGGTTTATTGCTAGAAAATGATATGTAGCATGTAAAAAATAAATCTTTCATCATAAAATATCATCTATCATGTGCAACAACAAAGTGACTATAAAAACATACAGTTCTTACAAAAGCAATTTGTATGTAGCTCGGCAAAGAAATACAATCAACATCATAACTATCAATCAAAGCTGGATTGAGGACTATTCACATGCAAAATACACAATATCCATCAAAGAAATATATTTACATGTACATCTATTTGCCTGTTTCCTCTCAAACTCACAGCTTCTAAATTAAAAGTCAGGTGAATGAATCTCTACACCATGTTGCTCTCTACAGACAGAAGTACTGTACCATGCAAAATATTCGCATTTCAGCTGCATGGACTAAAATCATATTATACATACCCAACACAAAAATGGAGAAATTTTCACGATCGGTCTCATTTCCAGCCTGATCCATCACAATGCACTGGTAAGGTCCGTTGTCTGATCGGATGATTCCCGTCACCTCAAGGATGATAGAGTAGTATGTTCCTCCTGATGTCTCAAGACCTGTCTCATTGGTTACGGTTGTCCTATTCACAGTCGACAGCTGTTTTCCATTACGTTCCCATGCCAAGGTTAATGGTTCACTAGAGAAAGCTGTGCAGTTGAGTATTGCTGTCTCATTCAGCTCAACTGTGTCATTTTGTCCTCCTACAATCTTGCCGATAACTGAATTTTAGGGGGAAGAAAGGGGCTGGACTTCAGACTATGCGACCTATTAAAGCAATACTGCATAAAAAAAATATGATGCAAAACTGCCTGATAATGGGTAGAAAAAAATCCTCTGATCTATTCTGCACAAACTGTATTTATATAATATTGAATGGCCTTGAGTGGGATACAAGGGTATATCGCACGAGCTATGAGCATACATGTATTTCACGAGTCGGCACGACGAGTGAAATATTTTCAAAGCGAGTGCGATATACCCTTGTGTTCCACGAAAGAAAAGTCATTCAATATTATTATTATTGTTTGAAACATAGTTCTTCAATTTTCACCATTATATGTGCTTATGATTTTGTATTAACTTCAACATAAAACACAGGTAGAAAAACATTATTTTGTTCTTACCCAAGCATCTTGCAAGGGCTGCACGCATTCCATTGTCTTAACCTTTGTGTATTTAAACGCGTATTCACTTTTTTACACGTCACGCGCACCTCAAACCATGAGATATGGAGATATATTGCACGGTCATCCGGGTACTTTTACACAAACCATGAGATATTGTTTTAAAATTGCATGTTCATCCGGGTGCTTTCGCGCAAACCATGACATACGCCAATTTTTCTGGTCACCTAAAAACCCTTCATACAAATAATAATTGATAATATTGCACAGGTCCACAAGAGAAATTGATATGAGCCAGACAAATGGAATATCTATCTTGTTTATGCTTCCCATTGCCATTTCGCGTGCTAGAGCGATTCTAACAAGAATCTTTGAAATAACACTTTAAGGCAAGTACACTGTAATTGCACTCACCGAGAACTTTGATGTGAATGGCTTCACTGGACCGTGTATATGGGGCTCCCTCTGTCACAGCAGTACATGTGTAGTTTCCTGTATCTTCAGCACCAGCACTCAGAATGGTGATGTTGTACATTCCCATATCAGTGTTGTTCTCTACCCTGTAGTCGCTATTTGTCATACTTGGGAGTTTCATATCATCTTTGTACCATGCCACCTCTTCCAGGTCTGTCCCCACTAGATTGACCTGACAAACTAATGTGAATTCATTACCTTCTGATATTTCACTGTCGGGTATCCGGCTTGCTGTGACTGTGAGATTCCCTGCAAGAAGTTTGTTAATATTCCATATATTATAAAGATAATGATAATTTAACTTAAAAACAATACTTAAAGTGATAAATGTCCCCACAAAGGTATGAAATATGGTGTCTGTAGCAATAACTTCACCCCTTCCCTATGAAATATCACACACACCTATATTTGTGGAAAAGTGCTGCATGACTCTTCAGAATCCTTGCAAGTACATGAAATATTTTGTTCCACAGAAGTCGTTCAAAGGAATGACCAACTATAACATGTAGAAAGCCCCAGGCCTTAGAACTTAAAACAGAAGAAAATTAGTGTCTTCTTATGTATTATCAAGGATGCTGCGAAATTCCTTCCTATACACAGCAAAAACACTCTTTAAAATTCCGCTGTTTAAAATTGTGTTGTTTAAATTTTAAGCAATATTGTTTAAAAGACGGACCCTGTATTTTAAACAACTGCTGTTTAAGACATCAATGATATTGTAGAATCTTTTGAACAACGTTGTTTAAAAAGATTGAAAATTCGCGCTAGATGGGTTTCCTTCTCCGCCAAACACGGCCGGCTTCATCATGGCGGATGACTTTGTGGTTGACATGTTGCAGAAGTTCCAAATGCTGGAGCCGATTGATACATTCAGAGGAAAGCATTTAGACTAAATATATGGTAATCTGATTGAGTTTATACTCCAGACATATTTGTGCTGCCGTGACATCTATATGTCTAGATCTAAGCCACAGTCACAGAATAAATTATGATCTAGATCTAGACCAGCAACTTTGCAAGTCGCCCTTCCAGCGCAGTGCAGTTTAAGTTGCACACAGTGAATGCGCACGTGGGTCCGGTCCTATACTGTATGTGCAACTAACTTAAACTGCGCTGTGCTGCAAAGTTGCTGGTTTACATCATAATTTATTTTGTGAATGTGATCTAGATCGAGACATCATAATAGATGTCACGGCAGCACAAATATGCCTTGAGTATAAACTCGATCAGATTACAATATATTTAGTCTAAATGCTTACCTCTGAACATATCAATCAGCTCTGGCATTTGGAACTTACTTGTGTACAACAGCCTTAAACAACCGTTAAACACATCTGTATACAATTATTTTGAACAACAACTTTGAATGTATTTTTTAAAACAATAGTTGTGAAAAAAGTTTTAATCAACTTAATTTAAACAACCTAGATGTTTTAAACAATTGTTTGAAACAACAAATTTTTTAAACAATAGTTATGAAAAAAGTTTTAAGCAACTGTGTGTGTTTAAAGTGATTTGGTAACATTGTAGAGGCTTGATAAAATCTGAGCTGACTGGCCTTACATGCTATCGGTGTATGTAATATGGTGTAAAAATGAAGCCCAGGAAAAAAAAAACACTTCAAAATCATTGTGTGCTTCACAAAAGTAAACATATGCAAGTGACCAGAAATGCCAGACTCATTTTCCCCCATAGACCATAGGCGGATCCAGGGGGGGGGGGGGTCGCGGGGGTCCGGACCCCCCCTTTTTGGCGCGTTTTTTTTTTTTTTTTTTTTTTTTTTTTACTTGGCGCCGTCTTTCTTGGCGTTTTTTTTTTTTTTTTTTTTTCCCCCCAAGAAATTCTGCCGACCTGATCATGCAAGATACTGCGTAGGCCCTATTCATTACCCATTGTTTCATTCTCCGTCGCAAAGTAGGCCTAAGTACTGTACTGCCATTCCAGATCAGATATGCGGCGCGGCACGCATAGGTTTATGCATGCGACTTTTGATCGTACGTACGCTGTCTTGCAACTATGCTTGCAACCCTCGAGGAGGCAGGCTGCACGCGGCATCATTCAACTTCAAGTCACTCATTCGAGGCAACTCGTCATTCTAGACAATACCAAAGCACAAGTATCCATATAGGTAAATAATTTTTGCTTGGCCCAAATATATAAATGCAGCTCTGCTGCAGGTTAATTGATAAAAACTTTCGGGGCTAGTGCAGTTGATTAAGTAGTGGGTAGTGGCGGCACCAAGGGGGGGGGGGGGCAGTTGCCGCCCCAATAATTTTCGGAGTGAAAAAAAATAAAAGGGTGGAAAATGAAAAAGAAAAGAAAAGGAAAGAAAAAAGTGAAAAAGGAATGGAGAAAAGAAGGAAAAAGAAAGAAAACGGAAACTTGGAAAGCAGTGGCGGCATCAAGGTGGGGGGGGGGCATGTGGCAAATTTGTTCGCTCAGCTCGTGTAAATATCCTCATATTTGGGTAGTTTTATAGCTGAATAATTTCTGTACATTTCCACTATAATAGTGTCAAAATTTTTGCTCGCTCGCTTCGCTCGCTCGCAATACAGGCCTATAACTCCCACCACATAATCAGGCCGTGAGATGATCAAATTTCCTCATATTGGGGTAGTTTTATAGCTGTCAAAAAATGTCAAAATTTTTGCTCGCTCGCTTCGCTCACTCGCAGTATATAACTAACACCTCTTTATAATCGGGCAGTTCAGCTAGATGCTCAAAATGTCCTCATATCTGGGTAGGTTTATAGCCGAATATTCTGTACATTTTCACTACAAAAAGTGTCAAATTTTTTTTTGTCCGCCCTTGCCCCCCCAACATTTTCTTTTGCCCCCCATTTGCCCCCCCCCACTTTAAAAATCCTGGTGCCGCCACTGGTAGTGGGGACATGCATCCCCGCCGTGGCCGGGGCACGGGCCGGGCGGGCCCGTTCGCTCCGTTCGGCCGCGAGATTACTAGAGTTTGGTTGGATGTGTTAAGTTGTTTTAACGTCATTTTACATCTTTCTTTTTAAGACGTATTTCAATGTCATTTTACAACTCTCTGTAATCTTTAAAATTATCATTGTCAATTGTTCAGTATTGATGTACTTAAAATCATCAACAACAAAACGTAAAGTTGCCGGAGGCAGAAGTAACGGCACATTGAACATGTTGAATGCCGTTTAAATGGTAATTAAATTTATCCGATGATAAATGCTATAAAATTTTTGGTTAAAATTGCAACAGATTTTGATGAAACCAAAACATACTCTCCAAAAAACAATTCTTTATTGGTATTTACATTTCCAACGAAATATCATTTTCCTCAACAAATATTTGAGATTTCGGTTGAAAATGTAGCGGTCTCGTATTACTTTCATGGGTAGGGAATAATGGACCATTTACCTATGACGTCATTAAGGAGACTATTTCATTAGGTAAACAAATTTTTGTCATTATTTCGATACCCTGAGAAATAAAAAGAGTTGCTGAAAGCATTGGTAAACCTTACTAGTGTGTGTCTGTGTTCATGTTTATGCAAATTATGCAAACGTGCTTAAGGGTCTGGTATTCCCTACACCTACCCTATGGTTGTACATCGCAAGAAGTGAACTTCATGTGTCCATATAAAGGTTAAAGTTGTGAAGGTCAAGACTTAAAGTCACACAAAAGGTCAAAGGTCTGTCAGAGTCAACAAAAATGTCAAAGTCACGAAATTCAAAGGTAATGACAGGTGCTTGGGGGGGGGGGGAGGAGGTTTGTTTTCTCCGAGGACTTTTGATATACTTTTTCTTGTTGTTGATTGGGAACGCTTGAATCTGATACATTGCACCATGACTAGTTTTGTGATACAAAACTTATTTATTTTGCCTAATGAGTAGATGCTGTGGTTGATCGTTAAATCCTGTGAATTTTCAGCAAAACTGGTATTGGTACTGTTGTTGATCGGCCTTGATTGTGAACTCCTGAATCTAAGGAACTTTCCCTTTTTTGTGTTCTTTTGTGATTTGTGATTTATAACTCGTGATGATGTAAACACTTGCGAATTGTTATCTCAGGGATGGGAGGAGATAATATAGATGATATTTAGTGAATAATTCTTCATTGCTGTAAAATGTGTACATGTATCACTAAAATTTACTAAGTGTGTTTGTACAGCATGCGCACACCCAATTCCTAGGTTATCAAGATAGTACTTCAACATTGAAGAACCAATCTCAAGTAATAAATCTCCAGATTTTATTCTTATTTGTCTCACTGGACTGTTTGTGTTGATGCCACATGCCATCTGAGATCCTGCACAGCAATGCAGACTGGAAAATCTGGGAAAACTTTAAAAAAATATATATATACATATATATATTAATACAGTCCAATGGCGCAAATCCCGGAGGGGATGGGGGTATGCATTAACCCCCCTCCCAGTTCTGATGTACGGGGGGGGGGGGGGGGGGGGGGGGGTGGCCTGTACAAATATACCCGCACTTTTTGATAAAAGATGGTAATTTGCAATCATTATATATGTATTTTCCATCTCAAATAAACAATAATTCCATGTAATATTAATAGATTAAATGTAATTTCAGTACAAACTAAGACATTTTCAGGCTCGTATTATCAAATTTTTGTGGCGCGCTCTGCGCGCCCAACTATATTTCAACATTAAAATAGTCAAACAGGCAATATATATATATATATATATATGCCTATAGAGGCGCTTGCGTTTGCCAGAATGATAACTTCTCACCCTTTGGACCCCCCCTTTTTTTAAAACCTGGATCCGCCCTTGTAGACTCAGTGTTAGACTAAAGCTTATGGCCATACGCTTTCGCAAATGGCAGTATTCAGTCATAGATATCTCAATAATAGCATTATATCTTTGAAAACCTTTCTATGCCTGGTTATTTATTTATCCTTCTGAACATCATTATACAAGACAGATATCAAAATTCAACAATTTATTAAATCAAGCCTCCATAAAGTTACCGAATCCCTTTAAACAACTGAATTTAAAGGAGAATTAACCCCAGAATATAAATGTACTTATGTTCAAAGGTGTAATATATTCTTAATCATTGGCCTGTATCACTTAAGAAATAAAATATCAGAAAAGGGTTTAAATCAAGACATTCTAGCACAATTGGTATCATATGCTAACAGTTTACAAGTGGGATGCCATTTCTTGATGATATGGAGTTGTACATGAACCAATGGAAACCGTTCCGGTCAGGAAGATATTTTTAATCCTAGCGCTAAATTGCTTCTCTTCATTACAAAAAAATCCCCATATATGATGGAAAATATATAACAGGTGTATACATATATTCTAAAATTTGAAATTTATAGATTTCTTTTTAATTCTCTGATTTTGCTAAATAGAAATCGATTTATTGGGCTTGCCTGGCAGAGCAGAACATAATTTATACAACGCACATTCTGACTATCGAAGTCCATTATCTCAAAGCAGGTGAATGCATAGTTTGTCACTATTGATGCTTGGGAAAATGATCATCCATAAATTTGAATTAATTTGCTCTGTCGCATACATCATAGTATCAAGAAAATAGATTTCTATTTAGTAAAACAGTAATTTTGAAAGAAATATAAAACACATTTTCGTTTTTAGAATATATGTATACATCTGTTAAATATTTTAAATCTCAAATGCGATTTTGTATCAGGAAGAAAGACAATTTTGCATTCAGATTAAAAATATCTTTATGTACACATCAAGAAAATGGCAGCCCCCAGGTATCGCTAGCAGACGATAAATTTTGCTGAGAAAATCTTGATTTATACCCATCTCGTATATTTTAATGCAAAACTACGTAGGACAACACGAAGGAGTAGATGACATCTTTGAATATAAGCACATTTATATTTTGAGGTTAATTCCCCTTTAAACAACCTAGATGTTTAAAAGCCGTTGTTTAAAAAGTTGTTAAAAATTTTAAACAAGAGGCTGTTTGAAGTTTAAACAACCTTGATTGTTTAACAGTTTAAACAATAGTTGTTAGAGTGAATGGCTTAAACAGCATTGTTTTAAAATTTTGAACAGTTGTTTAAAATATTTTTTACTGTGTACAGGACCCTAGCTTAGGTGTAATTAAACGGTACCTTTAAAGTACCCTTTAATTACACATATTTCCACTAACAAACACAGGACATTACATGTGATTCATGGGAATTAACTTCTTTATTCATGCTATATAACTATACAACCTTGTAATTCATTGGATGCATGGCAAGCTGATGTACATTTCTAGACATATGTATCTGAAAGTTCTGACCTTTCTTTGACCAAATCTAAGACAAGAAAATCTGTCTACATATCATCTATATTTTTAACAATGTCTGGATACAAATTCTCCAATACACTTCTTCATCACTTCATTACAAATTAAACTAAAAAAATTAAATATTTGAAGAAAATTTGTGTTCGCATCCTTCTTCTTCCCGGATTAAGAATGTATATGTTTTATGAGTATTCTCATGGGCGCAAATCCAGGGGGACAGGGGGACATGTCCCCCACCTTTTTGAAGATAGGCGAATGTCCCCCGCACCCTTTTGAATAATCTTCTTTTTTTTTTTTTATTGCTTGTCGGAGAATTCTGGAGGAAAACTAGTGCCAAAAAAATGCGATGACCTTTTTTTTGTTGCTTGTCAGAGAATTTTGGAGGAAAACTAACTAGACCCCAAAAATGTGATAACCATTTTGTTTGTTTGTTTTTGTTTGTTTTTTTTTTGGGGGGGGGGATTGTAAGAAAAAATTTTCAGACATTTCGGACAGGTACAAAAGTTAAATCATGTGGTGACCCCCTAAATTTCAAAATGGATTTGGGCCACTGAGTATTCTTACTATGTTCTCATAATCTAATACTTAAATAGCTACAAATATTCATGATCAACCACAAAGAGGAAATGATTTTCATCTGAGAGTTAAAATAAAACTAACAAGTAGCACATGATATGAATAAACTCTTGTTTTCTCCAAAGAGTTCACTAATCAAAAGAAAAGGCTGTAACAAAGGTAATTTTTACTTGTATTTCTAGAATTAAACTTTGTGAGAAAAAGAACTTTGCAAATTTCTGAAGAGATGTCTTTTTGGATCTGGCATGAAAAAAGTACAAACTGGGTCCTATTTCATAAAACTTTTTATCTCTAACAAGTGTCACATTTCTATAACAAATTTGCTCACAGCCAATCAAATGCAATGATTTCAGTAGCTTATAACAGTTATTGCAACTTGTTATTGATAACAAGTTTTATGACACGGATGCCCTGGTCTTTTGAGCATCACAAAGAGTGTACACTTCTTTTTAATGTATTTCTAGTCAGGGGTGTTACTACACAATTTTAAGAGGAAGGGTGTTTCAAACAAAATTTGCAAACAAGTTCACTTTAACAAATCAAGCAAAGGATAGAAATATACCTACAATTTTATTTTCTGACACAAGATATAAAGATACAAAATGCGTACAGCAATTATGAATTTACAGATAGGAATTTAATTGAGTGTGTTATATACCCCTCCCCCAAGCAATATTGTTATTTAAAATGAACATACATGTAGTTCAAAGATCAGTTAAGAAAACATACAAAAATGCAATTTAATTCAATAAATATGTTGGCTTTCACAACTTTACTTACTTTTGTCACAAACTGCTGTATCATTACTACAGGTACAGCTGCCATCGACATGACTGCAATTAGCACTATCCACACATGTACAGTCCTCCATACAGTAATCCCCATGGGTACCAGCAGGACATGCTAAAATAGTTTTATCAGAAATAAATATATATGTAATCATCCTTTAGAAAATATATTTTTCTTCACTCCCTCTAAAACAATCTGATAGTTTTCATATCAACTGCTATTCTTCTTTATAATCAGACTATCAATGTCATCAACAAATTTCATGCAATCTGCAGTCAAATCATACTACCAGATAAAGCATTTCTTTAGAAGGCCAGCAAAATTTCATAACAATCTACATACATGTATATACAAATTTTTATTTCCAGGCATCATAGATATTAGCATTTTCATTTATTGAGAAAGGAATGCAGATTTACAAACTAGGCCATTGTTTTTGGCTATTTATGATTAGGCAAAGAAACGGTTAAAAGAAGTTTTAAAAAGTATTGGAATACAGGTACGATAGCGCCCACAGTATAGAATACGACTACGAGCATACTAGTCAATAACACTCTCATATCATGAACTTCCATTTGTTGGAATGCATGCTTTTTTCACAATTATATCTGATATTTTTTCATTGCAATTACAACTTATCAGTTAATATACAAATAAACTTATCATAGTAAATAAAATGTTTTTTTGGAAATATCAAAAAACTGTCACATTTCTTTGTTAAGCATTCCAATACCAATCAGCCTCTTTATTTGCATTTTTACATACTATTTTCACAATATGTTCCATTGAAGCCTGGAGCACAAGTACAGTTGAAATAGTTAGTGCCGTCATAGCAGGTGCCTCCATTCTTGCAGGTTGATGAATTGCAGTCACGAATATCTAGAAGTTTGACAAAAAAGGCACATGCATACCATTCTATAATATCCCATTTTGCGAGCTAAAGAAGAATCCTCATTAGGATTGAAAATGAATTTCAAACTTCTTGACCAGCAATTTTAGCATTAACATTTTACTACCTTTTCCTTTTGAATAATGCAGATGCTTTGGTATTTGCAGTCTAGTACCTATTCGCTTCCTAAAAGTCTAGTACCTATTCACTTCCTAGAACCCTAGTTTAAATTATTAAAAATCACGAGGGAATTGTTAAGATTATTACAAAGAAATAACCAGCAAATTGTAACACAGCATTAGAAAACTGAAGCTTCAATTCAGTACAGTATTTTGAAGGTAAACATCAGATTCTGTATTTCCACATGAATCCTTATGGTTTTGAATTTTGTATTGTATGAATTCATAGAAAATATATAGTGCAATTACTAACTAGTAGTTATCTGTGATTTTATTTTATTTCATTTATTTACCCACAGTAAATAAGTACATTTTCATACCATGATATTTACATATAAAAGGAAAAAAAGAGCAACGGTTGGTAAAAGAAGACAGATAACAGCACCTCCGCTAGTCAAGCCTTACCCCTAACAGCAAAACAGATTATTTTGGTAATTAATTTCAGCAAAAAATTGAATTCATCATTACTTTATTTGATTCTAGACATGAAAATACTTGACAATAATGGCAAAAAGAATTTGTAAATATATAGACTATATGCATGGATTTTTTCCATTTAAGATTTGCTCAGTGCTTTTGCAAAGAACTGTGTGGGATCATGTAAGTAGATTATTTACCTAGAAATACTTCTTTCCCTGAATTCTTGGTACTTGCACATTTCATATATATCTAATATAAGAGACTGATAATCGAGTTTAGATTTAACCTCAGCATATAAAAACAGTCAATCTAAGAAAAACATTTGTGTTCCTTTCATCAACCAACTGCGCCAAAATCCTCAAATGTACCAAATCCTCATTAAATAATAAACATATCAATACTTTAACACATGGTTCATTTACAAACAGATATTGGAAAGTTGATATGTTTTGCACTAATCGGATGTGAATAAATTAAATCTCATAGTGCAAGATGTTTCTACTGAATAAGTGATGTTACTAAAACAAGTGAAAGAGAATTAGTTGTACATGTGGAATCTGCAGACAATTAACACAATTAAAAAAATTCTCAATACTGCAATATTGTTCATCTTAATCAAGATTTTGAAAGTATATTATTTTTTTTTCATAATTTGTCCACAACAAATGTACAAACCCTCTGAGCAATTTCTTCCCATCCATCCAGGAGAGCATTCACAGGTGTAATTAGCATCATTTGGATACATATCATGGTTTGTGCAGTTTCCATTTTCACATGGATCGGGATCACATGCATCAATGTCTTCAGGGCAAAGCAAACAATATCACATACACAAAAGAAAATCAAATCAAAGAAAATGAAAGAAAATCAAAATCATGCAAATGAAAAATGTTAAATTCCCAATATCCCATATTACAGGCTGCTTTCAAAGTTTGCTTTCAGGAATTTTCAATGTTGCAATTTCATTTCCATTTTACTAGTCAGGCCTAGTTCCTTCCAAGTGATAACCCTAAGATAAGGGGGGGGGGGGGACTCCAGAAAGCTGCACTCCCCTTTATCAAATGGCACTTTTTTGATCACCCTTCCCATTATTGTCATTTTTCTATCAAGTTATTTTGGATTCAGATATCACAAAGAAACATTTGTGACAAATCAAAATGCATTACTGGGGTGTTATACATGCAAATCATGACCATCAATCAATTCAAATGCATCAAGCGTATTACTGCCAACACCTTCAAATAATCTTTAAGAAAACAGGGGATTACAATAAGCAAGCACCGTTTTGGGCATTTCTATTTCTAAGGGTTATCTAACTGGAATATAGGAGCTAGCAGCACTCAAGTATGTTTATTTTGCACTTCTGAATCAAATAAGCAGTTAACTTTGTCATAAAAAATAATTTAAAAATTTATCGACAGCACAAAACATGCAGCACTAATATATCGTCTGTTTGGAGCCAGAAGGGTGTTAACTCTGTACAAATGATAGGACTTAATGCCCTTCTACCTCCAAACAGATGGTATAAAACATTTTAAAATGTTTATATGAATATATCAATAGACAACTTGAGACAGCTTTTATTAATGTTCAGGCAAACTTTGTAAATTTAGGACCTACAAACGTGATACTTCATCTTCAACCCAAATGACCCAATAATGTGGGATATATACTTGTGAAATTCCTTTGAATGGTTCATTCCCATGACAAAAACGTTTTAAAATACTAAAGTAAAATAATGCAAAATAAAAGTTCATGCAAAACAAAAAAGGCTAACACATTCATGTGAAACATGCATGCTTCAAATACTAAATCAGAAAGCACATCACTGCTACAATTGAATGTGAGAATTTCATTGTACATAGCAAAAGTTCCACATGGCATTTGTGAGAAGTATCAGAATCATCTTTATAACACAGATGATTTAATAACTATTAATAAAGCAGGTATTATGATAATAAATTAATGTAAAAGGGCAAAAAAATGGGGCAGGTTAAATAATTGTAAAGCAATTATAATATGTGGTTCACCTGCAAAGCGTGCACATTTACATGTAGAAAACCTTGTGTAAAATGACTTTTAAGCACATAAATGTGCCTGTCTTCAATACTCCTCAAGGAATGTGAAATAAAAGTCTTGGAATTTAATTTTAATTTTTTTTTTTAAACTACATATATTTTGTCAAGATTCATCTCATTCAAAGTATGAGTTGAATCAATAAAAATTATGAAATGAATCAGGAGAAAGGGAAATTTCATATTGAAAGATCATAATAATAATGATGATACAAGTGCAAGAACTATTGAAATGTACCGTTATCAATTGTTAGATGCAGATTTAAATAAGCATAACATTTTCTAGTACTCTACAATCCCTGTGCAATATCTCTCTCTGAAATATGTTTCTGTGTCCCCATTCTAAATAATGGTAGATTTTCTCCTAGATTTAGGTATAAGACTACATGTGTACTTCAAGAGTGCGTGCTTGTGTGACTATGAAGGGGATATCTTATACAGCATCATCAAGGAAGTGATGCACGCAAATGTTTTTGTGCATATCATGGTCTACTGTCACGGTCCCATATTAACTTGCGTGTAATTCTATGGCAGCACAAACCTTTATAGCGAGGTCGGCTATAACGAGATATCGGCTATAACAAGATAAATCTCTTTCCTCTAAAACAAAGAAGAGGACTGCTAATCATTCCTGTTGTAACGAGCAAGCAAATTTCACTGCGCCTCAAATGGACAAAAATCATTCAGCTGGAAAATCTGCACACACACACCAGCATATAGTAAAGATATATCGAGGCATCGCGATGCGATGCGGGTGCGTCTTTTTTTTCGTACCACACAGACAACGCAGCGACCGTTTTTTTATTCATATCACAGCGCAGGGAGATCGGCCCCCCAATTGCAAAGTATGAATGAGACTTTTTTTTTCATACTATGGGTATGTGCTATGCTAACAGTACAGGTGCAGTAGTCCCGATCACGATACATATATATTCAATGCGGAAGTGTGACGGACTTAACCCTTAGTTGGTATCTTTGCGTCTGAAAATAATGCTTTCAACGCATTTTCCAACATGATCCGATATTATATTAGCTAATTCAAATCGAGATTTATCATACTATAAATGCCTTCATAGCTTTCAAATGAGTATATAAGCGGCGGCGGCAGCAGAACTAGGTACATTATTAGTGTACATGTAGAATCTAGTCCCATATGTGCATTTTTATGTATGTTCTGATAAAACAAGAAAACGGCTATAACGAGGAAAATCCTTCGGTCCCAATGGCTTCGTTATATTGAGTTTCCCCTGTATATGAATAGACAACTTTCATTATCGTTCAGGAAAACTTTGTAAATTTAGGAATTATAAATGTGACACCTTCATCTTCAACCCCAAATGACCCAATAATCTAGATATATGTGGGATATATACAGTGTACTTGTGAAATTCCTTTGAATGGTTCTTTCCCATGTTAAAATATCAAAGTAAAATAATGCAAATTAAAGTTTCATGCAAAACAAAATAGCTAACACATTCATGTGAAACATGCATGCTTCAAAACTGCGGTCCACTTGCTATTCATAAGAACCGCTATTAATAGAAAACCGCTATTCATTTAACACACATTATGAACAGCGGTCCTTATGAGTAGTTATGAATAGTGGTCCTTATGAATGGATGTCCTTATGAATAGCAAGGTAATTTGTCTATGGTTTGCTCACTATTCAGAAGGACCACTATTCGTACAAAACCGCTTTTCATTTAGTCACGCGTTATGGATAGCGGTTCTAATGAATAAGTGGTCCTTATGAATAGCAAGGCTACCCCTCAAAACTAGGGCATAAGAACACCACTGCTACACTTGAATGGCAGAATTTCATTTTATATAGAAAAAGTTCCACATGGTGTTTGTGAGAAGTATCAGGGTCATCTTTATAACACAGATGATATAATAACTATTAATAAAGCAGGTGTTATGATAATAAATTAATGTAATAGGCAAAAAATGGGGCAGATTGAATGGTTGGAAAGCAATTATAATATGAGGTTCACCTGCAAATCTCGCACCTTTACATGTAGAAAACCTTGTGTAAAATGACTCTTAGGCACATAAATGTGCTTGTCTTTAATACTCCTCAATGAATGTGAGATAAAATAGTCTAGGAATTCAATTTTCAATTTTTTTTGAAAACTAAATATATTTTGTCAAGATTCATCTCATTCATATGTTTCTGTGTCCCCTTTCTTAATAATGGTAGATTTACTCCTAGATTTAGGTACAAGACTACATGTGTACTTCAAGAGAGTTCCAATAAAACGGTCAAGGTTTCACTACTTGTTTACACAGACAGACAAACATACATGTTAGTGTTGAACTATTAAAAGGGGCAATGATGCTACATGATGTGTTACCATTTTGACACATTGTTCCATTGAATCCTTCTGGACATGTACAGTTGTAACCATTGACCAAGTCACCACAAGTCCCTCCATTCATACAGGGGTTGTTAGCACAGTCATCAATATCTGGACAAAAGGTGAATGAAGTGAAAAAAATCAACTGTTAGGTTGGCTTCACATTTTATGAATCATAACAGTTCATTGTAAAGCATACCGTAGAAGCTGCATTCAAGTTAAGTTCTTGAATAATAAATCATTTCATGTCAATGTGTGCTTTTGTGACAATGGAATGGATAATTATCTCATTCAGCATCATCAAGGAAAAGAAATGCTGGATGAAAGGTAATGCACATATATATATATATATATATATATATATATATATATATATATATATATATATATATATATATATATATATATATATATATATATATACGTACAGTGTGTTTCTTTAAAAAGGAAACCCAACTTTTCCCATCAATTACTAGAAAAATGTTATGTCTGGAATAAATTCTTATCATTGTGTAGATTGATAGATCCCACTCTCATGGGCAAATGACTTCTTACATTACTGGTTTCAAATTGTTTTAGTTCAATGAGCCCAGGTTTTATCATCACAAATTGGTAGCATATGAAAGGGGATAAAATTCCTTCATGATGTATTACAACAATTCAAGTCATGTTCATTTGACAAAATGTTGCTGGAAAAAGTTGGATTTCCTTTTTAAAGAAACACAGTGTATATATTTATCCATGTATCTCCTTGTAAAAAATGAGGAACACTAAATATTTCTTTTAAAATATAACAGCTTTACATATTATCATGAGCCAGAGAATATCAGCAAAACAAATGATAGACCAACATCACCTAAAAGGAGAAGAGGAAATGGGCTTTGGAAAGACACAGGATAAAGTCTTAAAAATGATACTTATTTATACATGTTAATGCTAAATAAAATTTTGCAGTTAGTATTGATGGAAACATTGCTACATATTCGTCCAAAAGCCAACCTCTGGTTAAATAATATTACAGAAAAAAAAAACTTTGAAGAATGAATAAACAGGAAGCGGTAGAAATTCCACATTCCCAGAAATCTAAAGTAAAGATAGAAAGGGGAGAAAAATCAAAAACAGTTTTTAGAGCAGGTACTCAACAGTAACAAGTATAGCACTTATTAGTACTAAAAAATCCAAGCCCACACTATTTCTCATATCTTGTTCTCAGACAAGATATGTACGCAGAATATCCATGAAGTTTTGCTGCTCCACGAATATATCTATTTATTCAAAGAATATTGAGAACATTGTGAACATCTTACACACACACATACTATGCATTTCATAAAAATGCTATAAAGAAGGATAATCAAAGGCAAGCAAAAAGTTTCCTGAAAAGGAATGCACATACATATTTTATGCTATTTCTTTCAGCAAGTATACTTTTCTGCAAAATTGTACCAGGTACCAATGAAAGAAATCCAGTACCAATTGCAAGGTAATTAGCTGAGGGATCAAAACCTTTTGGAATCTTCTTGTACATAAACATGTAAACGCACATCCATACCCATTCAATAGCATAATGAAATGAAATGAGGAAGAAAAAGCATAACATGATCATTGATTTTTTTTTTAAAGGAGAAGACATAAGCCCTTGTTCAGAGATGAAAACAACAGAACTTCATTGATATGGCTTCATCAGATACAGAAACAAGATCATCTGATGAATTTTTGTGGTCAATAATGCTGTAGAACAAGATGATGAACAAAAACCCAAATATGAAACAAAGAGTGACAAAGTAAATAAATGTGAAAAGGAAAAATCCACATTAAAAGCAAAGGTAAGCCCATATCCTGAGAGATCTCATTTCAAAAGAAAGGAAAGAAAGAAAACTCTTCAACTGAAATTAAGGACATTTTTCAAATGTTAAAGCTGCTCGGGCATATGTATAGATGGCGCTTCATGCAACGCTTGTGAAAATCCAACTGGATAGCGCCATGACAGTTTACCAGTCTAGATTAAATCCACGAACAGATGACGAAGTCACTATCCTGATCTGCCGAACTTACGCAAATGACGTCTTTGCATGTTCGGCTCTGGCCTAGGTTTTCGATGCATACTTTCTCCCAGCCAATGCGTTATACAACTACACACACTGACACACATGCACCGGCCGTATGTGTACGTACCGCTCCCGTATACCTCCAACCGGCCTAGCCCCAGGAACTCAGCTCAGCTCAGCTTAGTGATTGTTTGTTTACATCCACGCGCAATCTCGTTGGTTCTTTATCGAATAATTTCTACAAAATTCAAGTATAGTCTAGTGAAAATGGACTAAAAGGAACAGGAAGTTGGAAGGGCTAAGAAGCAACGTCAGCAAACAGAGGCACAGCATCACAGAGGTAGAGTGTATCTAAAAAACTCATACATCAACTGGAGGGAACAAAAAAGCAATTTAGACCCCCATATACAGGCCAGCCGCGCCGGTAGCGCCTAGCTAGCTCGCTAGCGGTATGCATGCAGTGCATACGCATAAAAGGCACAGGGACTTTCCCTAAGCTTATGATGTGTGTTTATGTATCACACATCGATCGTGAGCGAGCCTCCAAAAAAAACTTTGAGACTTGTAAATTATCATGGCGCTGCCCTGAGGGATTTTCGCAAGTGTTGCATGAAGCGCCATCTAAACATGATGCCAAAGCAGCTTTAAATTATATCCAATGCCATTACCATAAAAGGAATAAATACTTTATTGTGGAAAAATAGAGCCACATTATTCTTCCCAAAGACATGACAACCAAAATTGAAAAGAAAAATGATGCAGGTATATGTTTAAAGGAAACCAAAACCCAAGGAGAGAATCAATGTTATTGGAAAGTGAGAATTCAGAGAAGCACTTTACAAAAAGTTTCATTAAAATTGGTTAAAAAATGAGAGAGTTATGGAAGTTTGAAAAGTCTTGTTTTACTTTCTATGGGGATCCTCAAATTGGCAAAATTGCTTCAAAATGGCTGATTTTGTGAACAACTCTCCATTTGTTTTGTACACAGATTTTCAGATTTTCCCCATTATCTCTCAGGGTGCTCCTTGTCTCCTCCTGAACTCGACATATGTGGTGTAAAATACATTTTCCCATTATATATGTTGAGCTCAGAAGGAGATTAACTGCACCTTGAAAGATAATGGGGAAAATCTGAAAATCTGTGTACAAAACAAATGGAGAGTTGTTCACAAAATCAGCCATTTTGAAGCAATTTTGCCAATTTGAGGATCCCCATAGAAAATAAAACAAGACTTTTCAAACTTCCATAACTCTCTCATTTTTAAACCAATTTTAATGAAACTTTTTGTAAAGTGCTTCTCTGAATTTTCACTTTCCAATAACATTGATTCTCTCCTTGGGTTTTGGTTTCCTTTAAGCCTAACAGCATAAATGTTTTACATAAAACAAATAAATCTTTCAGAAAACTTTTGGAATGCCACTCCAAAGCACATTAAAGGCACTTTATTACACAATACATACCAATACTTTTTGCAAAGATAAAAATTACATTCATATTGAAAAGAGAATCATCAACCACGGTTCAAGCTTGATAGTTTTCAAAAAAATTGATGCCAAAGATAGTCTAGATAATTATATACCAATATATATACCAATATTTTACATAGCACAGAACCCAAAATATCTTTTATTCTGGATTAAAAGAAATACATGTACATACATGTAAATGTAGTGTAAAAAAGTAAGGCTTTTAAATGACTAGCTCTTATTTCAATATATATTTTCACAAATTTCAAGCCACCGATGAAGGTACATTGACATACTCATGCTACACGTTTGTCCTGTATATCCTGTAACACAGTTACATGTGTAACTATTTTCTCCATCTACACATGTTGCTCCATTCTTACAGGCATTGGGCATGCAGTCATCAATATCTGCCAAAAATGAAATATCCATCAAAAGGAAGAAAAATGGAATCGAAATGAATTCTTCTTATGATGAAGTATAAGGTACAATAGGTTGCTCTGCTTCTAAATAACAACAGTTCCATTTACTTTTTATCAGTACACAACAGCTTTTTTCTTCTAATCTTGTTTTTAGGTAGCTGGTTAACAGAACCAAGTGCTTGTACTAAAATATTACTATTTTGATAGAAGAAATATATAAAGATGTTTGTCATAATAACTAGTGCAGATATCAAAAACCACTATAATATTATTCACTGCTCTTTCTACTCATGTATCTGGTATATTTTTTAGGGTTCTGAATAAATAGTTATTAAGCCAAACCACAAAATGTGGTCAATTGTCCTGAATGGGTTAAAGCACTGTTTAAACTTTTTGACCACTGGTACAATGACATACTCGTGCTACACATTTGTCCTGTATATCCTGAAACACAGTTACATGTGTAATCATTCACTCCATCTTCACATGTTGCTCCATTCTTACAGGCATTGGGCACGCAGTCATCAATATCTGCCAAAAATGAAATATCCATCAAAAGGAAGAAAAATGGAATCAAAATGAATTCGCCTTAGGATGCATGTACAAGGTACAATAGGTTGCTCTGCTTCTAAACAACAATAGTTCCATTTACTTTTTATTAGTACACAACAGCTTTTTCCTTCTAATCTTGTTTTTCAGGTAGCTGGTTAATAGAACCAAGTGCTTGTACTAAAATATTACTATTTTGATAGAAGAAATATATAAAGATGTTTGTCATAATAACTAGTGCAGATATCAAAAACCACTTTAATATTATTCACTGCTCTTTCTACTCATGTATCTGGTATATTTTTTAGGGTTCTGAATAAATAGTTATTGAGCCAAACCACAAAATGTGGTCAATTGTCCTGAAAGGGTTAAAGCACTGTTTAAACTTTTTGACCACTGGTACAATGACATACTCGTGCTACACATTTGTCCTGTATATCCTGAAACACAGTTACATGTGTAATCATTCACTCCATCTTCACATGTTGCTCCATTCTTACAGGCATTGGGCACGCAGTCATCAATATCTGCCAAAAATGAAATATCCATCAAAAGGAAGAAAAATGGAATCAAAATGAATTCGCCTTAGGATGCATGTACAAGGTACAATAGGTTGCTCTGCTTCTAAACAACAATAGTTCCATTTACTTTTTATTAGTACACAACAGCTTTTTCCTTCTAATCTTGTTTTTTAGGTATCTGGTTAATAGAACCAAGTGCTTGTACTAAAATATTACTATTTTGACAGAAGAAATATATAAAGATGTTTGTCATAATAACTAGTGCAGATATCAAAAACCACTATAATATTATTCACTATTATTCATGAATTTCAAGGAAATAAACAACTTTTTAAAAAGTGAAAGATCCATCCTCATGTTAAAGCTTTGTTTAAACTTTTAGACCCACTCGAACAATGACATACTCGTGCTACACATTTGTCCTGTATATCCTGAAAAACAGTTACATGTGTAATCATTCACTCCATCTACACATGTTGCTCCATTCTTACAGGCATTGGGCATGCAGTCATCAATATCTGCCAAAAATGAAATATCCATCAAAAGGAAGAAAAATGGAATCGAAATGAATTCTTCTTATGATGAAGTATAAGGTACAATAGGTTGCTCTGCTTCTAAATAACAACAGTTCCATTTACTTTTTATCAGTACACAACAGCTTTTTTCTTCAAATCTTGGATTTTAGGTAGCTGGTTAATAGAACTAAGTGCTTGTACTAAAATGTTACTATTTTGATAGAAGAAATATATATAGATGATTGTCATAATAACTAGTGCAGATATCAAAAACCACCATAATATTAGTCACTATTATTCATGAATTTCAATGAAATAAACAACTTTTAAAACAGTAAGGGATCCATCCTCATGTTAAAGCATTGTTTAAACTTTTAGACCCACTGGTACAATGACATACTCGTGCTACACATTTGTCCTGTATATCCTGAAACACAGTTACATGTGTAATCATTCACTCCATCTACACATGTTGCTCCATTCTTACAGGCATTGGGCATGCAGTCATCAATATCTGCCAAAAATGAAATATTCATCAAAAGGAAGAAAAATGGAATCAAAATGAATTCACCTTATGATGCATTTACGAGGTACAATAGGTTGCTCTGCTTCTAAACAACAATTCCATTTACTTTTTATTAGTACACAACAGCTTTTTCCTTCTAATCTTGTTTTTTAGGTAGCTGGTTAATAGAACCAAGCATTTGTACTAAAATTTTACTATTTTGTCAGAAGAAACATATAAAGATGATTGTAATAATAACTAGTGCAGATATCAAAAATTACCATAATATTAGTCACTATTATTCATGAATTTCAATGAAATAAACAACTCTTTTAAAAGTGAGGGACCCATCCTCATGTTGAAGCTTCATTTAAAGTTTGAAAGCCAAACAATGACATACTCATGCTACACGTTTGTCCTGTATATCCTGTAACACAGTTACATGTGTAACTATTTTCTCCATCTACACATGTTGCTCCATTCTTACAGGCATTGGGCATGCAGTCATCAATATCTGCCAAAAATGAAATATTCATCAAAAGGAAGAAAAATGGAATCAAAATCAATTTTCCATATACATGTATGGCAAGTTATGTTCAGGCAATTCTAAAAATCTAACGTATGCACGGCCATGTAAACAGGTAAAACATTTGACCGTGATTTGACCTTTATGACCTAAACGTGACCTTAAATTACAAAAATTGAAACCCTCGAAACTCTCAAAACCCCTATTTACATACATCATACACTAGTATGTGACATGTAGTTCAAAAGTTTGGTTTCAATATGGCTACCAGGCGCCATCTTGGATTTATGCAAATCATGAAAATTGTTAAAGTTTACCGTTTGGGCAACAAAGCTGAAATTGTTCTAGGACCATATAAGATCACAAATCAGCAAAAAAAATTCAGTGTACGCAACTTTTCTAGGTTCATGAAATGTCAAGCCGACTATGAAGTTCTTTGTCAAAAGAGAGTGTTGCAGGTAAACTTTAACATATGAAAAGAGAGTCTTGCAGGTACTCTTTAATATATGACCTCAAATGACCTTTGACATCATCATGTGACCTCCAACAACACCATAACATGAAGATACCCCTAGTGCTTCTATCACCCAAGTTTGGTTGCCATTGCAGCAACAGTTGCCAAGTTATGCATCCTAAGAGAGTCTTGCAGGTAAACTTTAACATTTGTGACGGACGACGGACGACGGACGGACAACGGACGACGGACGATGGACGGACGTCATTTGGATCCCTTAGTCTCGCCTTCACCTCCGGTGGGCGAGACAAAAAGGAAAAAAATGATTTTCTCTTTACGATGGTAAATTTACCTCTCTAAGCTGGTGCCAGCAGACTTTAAAGCCTTCATTAATATCACTCTTCGCCTCAGTTGCAAACATCCCGCGGCGACCATGCGTGAAAGCAAGTTAAACCGCACTTAAAATACCCCTAGCTGCAGTCTAACTTTCTGTACAAAGTTAAACCATACTTAGACTGGAGTAAGTTAAACCGGAGTTCAGAATGTCATTTTCTTAAACTTCGGTTTAAAGGGCAGCTTTAAACCACACTTAGACTGGAGTTTAAGTTAAACCAGAGTTCAGAATACGGGCCATGGTTTCTTGAGCATAAAGGGCTGAAAAAAGACAACCCTCAGCACTTGTCATTTAGAGTATAACAATAAAAAACATGCAGTATTTACATTTGTTTTGAATACTGCATCCCATTTAGGGGTCATTCACAATTATCAACATTTTCACAAGTGTACAAACCATACACTTTTCAAGACCCCCCCCCCTCCCCCCCAAAAGTGTATGAAGAAAAATGTTGATTTTTTTCCCACATTATAAAGCTACGGTCACAAAGGTCCTTACGAACGCCGTACGAACGACTAATTTGTACAGCCGCAATGGGACAAAAATCATTCGTACGGCGTTCGCAGGGCCATTTGTGACCGTAGCTTTATTTTCACTGTGTTCAGTTCTTGCTTGGTCTGCTTTTATTCACAAACACAAAAGCATTTATGAAGTTCATATATTTGTTAACGGGATTTTTGTGAACAATGCACCCTCGCTTAAGGAGGAAGTTTGTTAGATTTTCCGGGTCAGTAGGTCTATTGTCCCTATTGTTCGCCATCTTTGACATTGTTTCCACGTACGTACGCGCACATGTTTTCTACATATGGAGTGCGCGAACTAACGGTCAGCGGGGAAAGTTTCCAGCGAGACAAGAGGCCGTGATCAGACGGGATGGGCGCGAGAATATGGATCGACATTTTTATAAATTGGAAAGCGTACGCCGGGTGTTGACCCCCTCCCCCCCAGCGTACGGTTTGTACGCTCGTGAAAATGTTGATAATTGTGAACGGCCCCTTACACCCCTTAAAATGAACATTTTTCTGTAAATGATAATAATAATAATGTTCTATATTTATATAGTACCCAATACATCAACAACGTCTCTAAGCCCTTTACAGACATATCATCACACCGGTCATCGGATTCATGGCTTGCTCGCACACAATGTATGCACCTTCTCCACTCCCTGGGAGGCATTCCAGCCAGGTGCCTTTTACAATGCTGATCAAACCACAAGGACTTTCGCATCATATGGGTACCCATTTAACACCTGGTTGGAAAGAAGCAATAAAATATCTCTCTCAAGGACATAAGTGCCGTGCTGGGGATTGAACCTACAACCTTCACATCTCCAGTCCAGTGTTCAGAACTACGACACCTCCAGTCAAAATGTAATTATTTGTGGGATATCTACTGACCAAATACTGTAAAAATATAAGCCAGGTATAAAAAGCTGAATTGCATCACACCTCGTTCAAAAATCTTTGATTACTGATAACCGAAAAGCAATGTTAACTATGGTTACTTATCATGTATTTTACATACCATTTTCACAAGTGCTGCCAGAATATCCATCAACACAATCACATGCCGAGCCTGTACATGTTCCTCCATTCAGGCATGTATTCGTATCACAAAAGTCTGCAAAGGAAATGATATAATATGAGAAAGTCATTGCAAGCAACACCAAATACACTTCAAATAATTTTTTTTTTGTACAATAAATTTAGATCAAAATGCAATGTTCAATATTCCAATATTATAGATTTTCACACCTACATGTCCTATGTTTTTCAGTGCACTCTTCATATGTTAATACATGTTCCAGTGTACAAAAAAAAAATAAAAAGGAATTTACACAGGTCTCGAATTACACTGTCTGTCCTACAAATCATAATCATAGGCCTGTATTCTTGAAAGCTGCAAACCTGGGACGGTATTCTGAGATTCATTTTATCTCAGATCAATTTTTTTATTTCATCTCGGTAAGATAAAATGCGCATAAAATTATTTTTTAGCGGCATTTCATCTCATTGGGACCCGCCCATTTTATAACTGTTATCCAAGAAAAACTGTTGTTAGTTCTCACCTTTAGCATACTCAACCAATAGAATCTCTCTCCTTGGTACAGAGCATATTGCGTCTTTACTTCATAACAAGTGTTTTAAAGCGCAAAATGTGTTAAAGCGCAAAACGCATTTTTGATGCAAGCGCTGGAAAAAGGGGGTTAAAGTGACACTGCTGTCCGTGTATCACGCGTATCAAAGTGCAAATCATGCAAGAGATAAAATATGAGATAAAATCCGAGATAAAATGTGGTCTCAGAATACAAAAAAGATAAAATGGTGCTCAGAATACCACCCCATGACAATGGCTTTTCATAGTCTGATGCACAGGGGCGGTATCCTAAGATTCATTTTATCTCAGATAAAATCTGAGATTTTAAATCAGTGAAATAAAATACCCTTAAAATCTTTTTAAATTGGTATTTTGAGAACCATTTTATCTCATCTGAGACACGCCCATTTAAGATGCATTATTAAACCAATAGGAAATTTCAATAGATTTTACTTTCATCATGCTCTGCCAGTAGAATTGCTATCTGCCAGTCTCTGGGGCAAGAGAGCATGACTGCGCTATTTTTACAATTTTCAATACACGTGCCTCAAAGCGCAAACATGCTTTTGCTAGGATTTCCCTGAAAATGACTGAGGTACTTTCTGAGGTTTTAGAACACCATCACAAGCATTATTGCAAATGTGATTTTATTTATCAAAAATCTTGAAATAGAAATCGATAATCATATGAGAATGTTACTTGAGAATTATGGTCAGTACTCAGTATCTTTTTGTTTATTTTGATTGCACGACTAGCACCATACATGTCCAAAAATATCGCACTCACCATGCATCCTAGAGATAAACTAACCCCTACCCTATTTTAAGTTTTATTTTATCTTTCCCACAATTATAATTGGCGTAAGCATTTAAAGCTGTGTGTATCATGCATACAACATGTATAGGCAAGCAAGAGGTAGGAGACTGAGATAAACATAAAATAAAAAATTATAGAGATAAAATGGTGCTCAGAATACCATCCCAGGCCTTTCACAAATCAGTGGACCAAGTTATATCACATATAAAAATAGTAACTTTGAAGAATATGAGCCATTAAGTTTAAGACCCCATAGTCATGTTTTTCAGCTATCATATCTTCTGTTGAGAGCTGGAAGGGCGTATAACAGAATACCCTCTTGGCTCTCATTAGCAGACATTATATGTTTGCTGACTGGCAAAAGTACTATGTGGCCTGCTCTTAAAACTGATGGGTTTTGAAGGTTTTGGAGGTGTTTACTTTCATTAACACTGTCTTTGGCAAGAGGCATAGGTGTAGATTTAGACTACTCGGCTTTGCTAGAGCATGATAAAGCAGTTGGTCTTATTAAAACTTCATAGCATATTCATGCATTTTAATACTATTTCGATATTTATGAATTTCAAAGCTCTCTTTGAATTAAAAACAAAAGGGAAATATACAGAGATTTGATTACCACTGTTATGTATTGACAGAGGTTGTAATAAAATGGGCCAATCAAATGTACTTTTTTTTTTTACAGTATGGCGTGTATGGTACAGGATGAAACAAAAGTACATGAATGTGTAATTCATTATGTCTTTATTATCATTATCATTTAATAAATGAGGCATTAAGAGTTCAGGATAACAACAGTTCACAGACATTTTCCTGCTCACTTGGAAGCGTGAAAACTGATTAGAGACCAAGAGTGATTTCTTTTAAAGATAACTGTCTCCCATGAATAACATTAGAAAAAATGAGATATAAATGAAAAAAGATTTTGATAAGGAAGACCACATGTGGAATTTTTTTTTGTCTAATGATGAATTCATATGGCACCAACAACGACTGACAAACCAATATTACATAAGATTGTAGTAGTGAGACATGTATCTTATACTATTTTCTAGAAATTAAATACTTTTGAAGTCCTCAATGCTGTGTACAAAAACATTGAGTGGAAACTTCAAGAAAAGTGAATAATTCATAGAAAAGATTCTGAATTTTGAGAAGTTATTCTTAACTGTTAACTGTCATGTTCACAGTAAACACCTTTTTCTAATTGCCCCTAATGATTGTCATTGGATGAAAAATTGGAGGCTATACATATAACTGCAAGATGAAAAATGGAAGTTCAAATGACGGATGCATGATGCTTGGGTAGTTCTGTGATATGACCACCTACCAACTGTTGTTGGAGTCACATTTAAAGTTGATAAACTATTTGTGACGGGGGTAGTGCTGTTAATGATTTCTGTCACAATCTCTGTCATGATTTCTGTAGAAGGACCTGTGACTCCTACAGATGTGTTAGTGTTACCTGTAGATAAATCTATGATTAGAAGCAATGAAAGGCAAGCACATTGAATGAGCAAGCAAGCTTACAGTGAACTACAAAGCATTCTTTAAAAATAAATGCAGCTTCAACTTGTACTTTTAAACTCTTGAACATCACCCACTGAGAATCAGAATGTTTAAGCATATTGAAAATACATGTTACAAAGAAATGAAATAGACATCATAGAGTTAGAAGTAGACTCAAGAATTCAATGAAAATACTTTCACACAAAAAGTAGAAAGCAAGTAGTATGTATGTGCAATTTTAGATAGGAAGACGTGCAGTTTTTAAGTTAACGTCCGTCCGTGCATTTATATGTGCCCACATGTATGTGCAATTTTATAAATTTGTTATGAGTGCTGAAATGTTATGAGGTGCGAATTATTGATTAAAGAGTAGAATACTGGCAAAAATAGTGCAACTTTCAAAATATCAAGTGCACAATACATTAGGACAGCAAATTAGCAGAAAATTGGTGAAAAAATATCAATTTTCTTGTCTTTCTTTCTTTCTTTGACAGGTTTATCAACCCCTTAAATGCTATTGTCTCTACTAAGAATAGCTATAATTTTCTTATTAAAACAGAAATAGTACTGTCAAACCAGAAATTTTTGCGTGCATTTAATGTTTGCGAATTTCATGAGCGATTCAGATTCGTGAAATCATGGAATCATATATGACATAACAGTAAATCTTTGCAAAGTTTCTTGCTGTGAAAATGGCTGTCGTTTACAATTCATGAAAGTTTCATGTCGTGACCGTTTCTGATTTTACAGTAATAAACTTTACAGTCAATCTACTAATACCTGTTTCTGTTTTAGTAATAATGACTGTAAAGTTTATTCACATGAAATATATGATTTCATGTCCATTTCAACATTGAAGCAAATCATTAAAAGTCAACGTAAAATTCAAAAGTCAACTCTTGAAAGTTCATACACAACATAATTATGATCAAAAACTTGGTGGCAAAGAAGAGATTAAGGAATGGTTAAGAAATAAATCTGGTGGAAGATCTGGTAAAATTCATATTGCATCTAGTAAAAAAAAGGAAAAGATACATGCAAACAGTCACTGAGTACAATATCTATTATTTATGTTAAATGTATTAGGCATACATGATTACTATTTTAATAACATACATGTTAGCTCTTAATTTAAAAAGGTGTCATCTAATATATTCAACATTTGTTTTCCTGTGGTTAAAGGGTGCACGGGTCTATTCTTATATATCAATTCAAAAGAAAATATATCGGTAAACTTCAACCCTAATTAATGACCATTTTCTTCATCTACGTGGTAGATGCATATCAGAAGCAAAGTATGAAACTTTCTTTTGGTTTTTGAGAAATATCTGATTTAGTACTTCATTTTTGTTCAATACACTTCACACTGACTTAATACTTTTTAAATTCAAGTGTAAAATGGTATTTTTCAGGCCTTATTACTCTATCAACATTTTATTATTGGCATATGCTGATTCCTTTCTTATTCTTCCTTCGGTATTACATACAGAAGTTTGAAAGTAAAATTAATTTTCATGCAAATCCGTCAAGGCATGATAGATGGATGGAAAATAATATTTTTGGATTCAGGAAGAGATGTTATAATTTCATAAAAATTAGACCCCTATATACTGCACCATCTTTCAACGGCACAATGGAGAGGGTGTGAGCAGAAACTAATAGGTCACATTTGTGACCCTCCACCACAAAACGACCAATAAGTCGGAAATTGGGTTTTTTTAATTTCAGCACAGTTTGAAAGCTTAGATCCTAACCTTTGAAATGATATATAATTTGTCTGGTATAGACTAAGCAAACCCTTATAAATTACACTGAGAATGTCAGAGTGTCAGACAGGCTAATGACCAATACAATTGAGAAAATGGGCTCTAAAGAAGACTGACCATTTGAGAGCGCCTAATCTGTGTCCTATTGTTTGTCGCACAAAAGGTTGAATCAAAACTCCCTAGCCTACACTGTTGGAATGAGTTGAAACTTTCCATACCTTTAGAATAGATATTTTTCTTTGTTTCTGTAGATTTTGAATATCAGACACTGCATAGTTTTTGAGCTATACCAGAAAAGTGATGTGAAGTACGATCCCAGCAAGCTGACACACAAAGTTTGAATGTCCAGGAAAAAATGGTCACTTTGAATGAGAGAAAAAAACATATTTCAACATTGTATTTTACCCCGAAATTTCTTGAGATGGTAGATTAATAAATTAACTTTCAGAAAATAAAACAAAACTTAAAATAAAAATTTCCACCCCAAACAACCTATTTCATCTGTTTACTCTAAAACTCCCATTGCGACTTATTGGTTATTTTGTGGTGGAGGGTCACATTTGTTCTGAATTAATTTGTATCAAGCATTCATTATATTTTCAATCACTTTTGTTAAGTCAAATTTTCATGCAAACTGATAGTTTGTACATTTGCACAATGTATGTACAATGTACATACCTGCCGTTGTTGGGGCAAAGGTTGTCTCTACTGTATAGTCTGTGACTATATTTTCAGTTGTTTGCACTACAAGTGGATACATAGGAAAGTGAAAGAAAGTCTATATCTATTCCACTATACATGTGCATACTTTGCATATGAGCTGAAAAGACAAGGAGTTAGATTTAAGATACATAGCCAATGGAGGAATTTAAACAAGTTCAAAAACAGTAGTGATAACTCTTCTAGATGTACACATGTTATTATTAATAAATTGGCACAATTTAAGAGGTTTATTTTGGGTTAAACCACTGATAACAGCACATTCAAAAAGGACTTCATTGCTATCAGTGGAACAACTTCTTCCATAAAACAAACTTTTTCATTACAGATGATCATCGAAAAACCTACGGCATCTAGGCTTTAAAAAAAAATTTTTTTTGTTCATCTGGTTATTGAACAAAGAATCCCCCTAATCAGATTTTTTCGAGCTAGCTGGGGCAGGCATGCACGAAAAGTACTTAAGAGTGTGACACTGGTACATGCCTGCCGAGCCTAAATAAATGTTGGATATGATAAAAATGATTGTTATATTCAAGATGGGTTCTTTTGTTCCATGTCTGAAGCAAAAAGTTACTAAGGAAATACTGTTTATATACATGTATAGTCAAGGATTGTAATTCCGAACAGATTGTATTACCGAATGTGTACAGTTAAGCGCCTAAAATGGGTTTTCATACGCGTGGGATTACGCGAATGAAAACCACACTATTGAAGCAAAGGTTGTGTCTTTTTCCCATAGGTTTCACAAGTTCGGAAATACAGTACCTTTTTCAAGGGACCAAAACGCCGCGTCGTTGGGAAGGGGTTCACTCGGGAGGGAATATCGTATTAAATCTACGTTGTCTTTTTAAAATTCCATCAACTTCTTTTTCTGTAGGACTTTGAGCATTCATTATGTACGTTTGACAGATATTCGTTTGATATTTTATTTGCTATCGTTGATTTTCTGAAAAGTGTTCAGACACTGGATCCACCACCGTACATGTATATAGTTCTTGAAATATACATGCAATACATAGAAGACAAAAGACTTCCTATCAGAAAAAGTAGTTATGAATGGACACATATAATACGAGTAGTAAATGTATAGAGCTCTATATTGTATCATTCATAAGGCCTATTTAAAGGAGAGTGCATACACCTGTAAGTAGCAGAAACAAATAAAATTCAAATGTGTACCAAGTCAAGCATTCACAACAAACATATTTCAATTAATACATTCTCAAGTAGATACAGGTTTCATGCAAATCAATAGATCTGTACATTTATCTACAACTACATACCTGGCGTTGTTGGTTCATTGGTAATTAGTTCTGTTGATGTTACATCATCAGTGGGTTGCACTACAAATTAATACATTAGAAAGCGAAGGCAAATGTATTTTTTTACATTTATGCACAGAACTATTCAGCAAAAGAAGAGTTATTATTCTATACCAATCACCACGAAGATTTAAAAGAAGATAATACACAAAGTCAATTTTGCAAGGAATATGTTTTGGGGGAAACTTTTCAAAACATTGCAAAAATGCTTTGGTCCTCAAACCCCATACCATTTGAGACCCTACAAATGCCAGTCAGCTCATTTGCAGAAGAGGTTAGCATATTTACAGGTAAATTTACAGGTACAACTATCATAGCTATTGTAGGACTAGGCCTGAAGTGACTAAGTGTACAGGCACACTTGTTACAACTTACAAACGAAATCATTGCTTTGCAAAGGCACTTTACTACAAAAATATTATCCAAATACTAAAGCATCTTTTGAAAAGAAAATGTTGAATTCAAGATCAGAAATCCACCTATCAATAAGCTTTTCATGAACATAAAATAATGGAACCTTAGAAAGTATAAGTCTTGGAAGACAGCTTTTAATTATTTTTAAAAATTATCCGCAGAGAGTGTAATTCCGTAGTAAAAACAGAGGTCAAGAGGGATTCTATTTCTTCATAAATCTATTCTATTTGTGTATTAATAATGTTGTAATAATTAATAGTATTAATAAGCGCATATGAATCCCAACTTATGAAAATATAGCACTTAACAATAGTTTTCATAAAAACTACTCTACTTTTTGTGGCGAAGTGTAAACCTATATGAAAATTTTAAAAGTGGATTCTACTGGCCTTGTGGAATCATCTACATGATTGGAAGCAGTCTTAAGCAAAAGCTCAAGAATATATCCAGACAAAAAGAGATAATCTTGTATGAAGATAACGTTGAGTTCCGGTCATGTGATTACTTTTTGAAAGAAACTTTCTCAAAGCAATTGGGAAAGGTTGATCATGTCTACATGTACATAATAATTGGTGTATAATATTAGGCTTTGGAATCACAAAATGATTGTATAAGAAATTGACCCAATCTCGCTGAAAAGCACGTGCACGGCACACAGAAAAAGGTATATGGGACTGTACACACGTATGGCATGAATGTTCGGCCCAAACATTTCAGTTATTTCTTGTCATATTTTGAATATGAGGGCATTTGAAGAGCAATGCTTTTCAGGGAACATTTCTACTGTGATATTTTCCAAACTGACATTTTTCACCTTTCTCAGAAATCAACCTTCTCTTTTAGTATATAAATGTACAAACTAGTCAGACCCAATTTCATCCATCTTCTGTTAGGACAAACATTAAATTGAAGCTCACCTCTACATATATTTACACATCACAAAAACATAATTTGCAATTTGGACAAAACAGACAGAAGTGAAAAACTTCATTGAAATATGGTGTATACAGTTAGAAAAGTTTTTTTTTTCTTCACAAGAACATTTCCTGAAAGTCAGAAAACCATAACCTTTAGGATTTCAGCAAAAGGAAAAGGTTACTTTGGTGTCCATTTTGTTCATCAAAAGGGGTCAAATAGGAAAGATTATGTCATCTATTGAGAGCCAGAAGGACATTCACACTGTGTAACAAGATATCAGTTAACGTCCTTCTGTTTCTAAGTAAACAATGTGCACTTAATACTCCTATGAAGAATTTTCAGATGAATTTACCTGCTGCAGTGGTTGGTCCCTCCGTTGCTGATTTCAAAAAGCGATGTAGAGAGAGAGAAAGAGAGAGAGAGAAAGAGAGAGAGAAAGAGAGAAAGAGAGAGAGAAAGAGAGAGAGAGAGAGAGAGAGAGAGAGAGAGATAGGGGGAGGAGGGAGAGAGATACAAGGATGCGCAGTTGAAAATAAAGGTGTCAGAATACATGTATTTACATATTAAACATTTTTATTAGTCACTGCCCTCAGGTTTTCAATCCCTTGAGCAACCTTTTTAAAGTATGCATCATTTTTTTTTTACATTAGTTAACCGGTCTCCATTAAAACCTAACTTATATTATCATAGAGCTAAAATGAGTAATTCAGTATTACCATATTTCTCCCTGTTATGAAACAAATTGGGCAAAAATAACTCCTCTCTGAATCTAAAAACTTCATAAATTTTCATTTTTCTCAGAAGACTTAAAAAATAGATATACATATAATTGGACCAGGCGTGTAGCGGGGGGGGGGGGGGGGGGGGGGGGGGAGGGCATCTCCCCCAAAAAGCCAACTAAAAATAGAAAGCAAGAGCAAAAAAACGGGAAAGTGAGAGAAAAAGCCAAAAAGGGTGCTACAAGCTGCTATCTTTCTCTCAAAACTTTTCCTTCATCTAACAACCAAAAAGAGGAATATTTTTGATAATTTTGACTACAAAACAAATGGCGAGCCATTCAGAAAGGAAATCAAGGAGTTACCCATTTGTGTTTGAATCTTACAAATTCACAACTTTCTCATTCTCTATCAAATTTTCATCACACTAGTTTGTTGCTCTCATTTTTCTGCATTTATAACAACATGTCATCAGGACAGACTTCCTGTTTAATAAACATAGTCAAACCATGGAGCTATATCTTTATGGTCAAATATTCCTGAGTGCATTGTGTACATCAATCAAAAGTCCAGATAATTTTCTTAAATTCAACCCCTTGAAAATGTACCACTTTTAAAAAAAATACCTGATTATATTGCTTTGCAGGTGTAGATAAAGGCTTTTCACAATGTTAGCAGATTAATAAATGTTTACAGTTCCTAAAGGTTAAACTGAATTTGATGTTAATTTGCAATATTTGTTTATTCCGTTATATTTGTCATACTCATACTTATTTATAATTCATCAAGCACCTATTATTATTACTAGAATATTTCACTATGGTTTTTATGCAATTTCATCTATCTGGAAATGCTGCTAGTTTGTATATCCTGGAATACAACTTACTTGTTCCATATGCTGAGCTCAACAGGAAACCTGTAAGGAGGGAAAGAGAGAATAAATAAGATAATTGTGATTCATTCTACTCCATCCACAGAATGCAATGGCATCTTCATTCATTTGGATTTTGAACAGTTACATTCATGAGCCTATCCACTTGAGGATGAGCCCGTAGCTTGGATTGTCAGACCATTCAGTATTATATATTATTACGTATTTGGCTTCACCTGGGCCTGGGAGGGGGAAAAGAAAACTGAAACACTGTGACCCCCGGGTTCTCTCCTCCTCTTATAACTGACTAGGATGCGCAGGTGTACCACTACACCTGGGTTTCCCCCTACACTTATTTGAAGAGTGCAGTGGGTTCTTAACATGCACAGGTGGCAAATCTCCTATAAACAGAGCCTCCATTTAACATCCTATCCAAGGGACAGAGTGCTTCCCACTGTAACCTAGCCCTGCGTCTATGAAACAGGAGAGGGGCACGTTAACACACAACGTAGGCTTCAGTCATTGCCTGGGTGGGATTTGAACCCACGATCTTTGGTTTGACAGGCAGACGCTCTTACGACTGAGCTAACTAGCCATCTGTAACTGAGTACATTAGAAGGATTGTGAGCCTAGATTCAGTTAATGTTTAGTCCACTTAATGGATTGTAAACCCACTTCACAGATTTATTTATTCAAGAAGATAAGTGATGAATAAGGGTGTGGGACAAAAGAGGAAATTTGTTATCACAAATAGAGAGCAGAAGATTGAGGGAGAGTTCAAATTATTAAAACAAACAATGTATATCAAGGCCTCTTGCTAAAGTACAATGTACTTTCCTGGTTATTTGCATATTTTCAAAGATCTAGGTTCTAATCATAGCACAGAAACAGAAATATATATAATACCATAAAGCAAGAAATTTTAATGACTTGACTTGACAAATCTGAACTACTTGGGAAACTCAGGGATGTTCCTGGTTTTACAACACAACAAATGTCTAGTGATCAAATTGTTATGAGAGAGATTGTAGAGAACTAGAGACTGTAATCATCTAAATGCAGAGATTTAGAAATGGGGGATGGGGTAGACGAGGGGAAAGAAAGTATAAAGATGCATCATTTCCCATGCAGAGAAATTCTAAGACAAGCAGTTGTATATGACACATATACCAATGGCAATAGACCTGTTCATAAAGTTATTCAAATTTTTCTTTCCTGGGGACCTAGTAACGAGGTATTCCATTAACCTGTTATTAACTCATAGCCCACTGTCACTTCCGGGTTCTCGCTTCTGTCAACGATCGTCGACAGAAATCACGTACAAAAGATATAGCCTTTGAAATAATCCAGCAGCCATGGGTTTCATAATTCACAGGGCAAAGACTTAACGAATGAACTACAATACTTGGAATCCAGTTTGCCTACATTACTTGTTGCTATGTCTGACAAGCCTCTGACAAGCTTTCAGGTTGTCAAGAACAACCTTTGTTTTAAAAGTATGCATAAAATTTGAATATATTTGTGAACAGGTCCATTGCTCCACATCAATTATTGTGTACACGAACAGAATGGTAAACTTTACCCCTGGACCAAACACTATACCTAGCCCTATTCCTAAACCAAACCTAAAACCACATTGCAGCCCTAACCCTAACTCTAACCCTAAATCTTTGACGAAACAAAGCCTGGTGCAATTGTCACCGGAGCATGTATCAGAGCACCTAGACAAGGACATATATATTAACAGTGGAGATCACGATGCTGTCCACGTGCCATGCTCATTTAATTAACAAGCAACAAATAAAAGGAAATAAAATAAAACAAGGTATTCTGTTTGAAAACTGAAAGCAAAACCATCTTTCTAATCAAAATCCAGGGCCCATGCAATTTTTTTTAATTTTTCAAAAAATGCAATTTTCCTCTCTCCCATAGATTTTCTTTAAATATCACTGAAGGAAGCGAATGAGGTAATAGATAGAATGATAACATTATGGAATGCAAAAGAGAGAGGAGAGGAAAGGACCACAGAGAGAAGGTAAAAATAAAGTTGATATAAATGGAGATTAATCTGGGTTCTAAAAGATGTGTGTAGTAAGATGGTACAAAGAGAGAGACGAAGGGAGAGGAGAGATGTGGTAGGCTATATGAGAGAGAGAGAGAGAGAGAGAGAGAGAGAGAGAGGGGGGGGGGAAAGATAGTTAGGAAGAAACTAATACACAAGCATGCATTGGCACACATAAGATAAAGCAGGGAGGGGAAAGGGCAAAATGGGAGGGGCAGAAGTAGAGAGACATTAGGAGGAGTGCAGAGAGTAAGAGAAGGGATGGAGAGAAATATCATTTTAATAGAAGAATGACAGAAGGGAATAAATTCACAGGAGAGACAGAGAGAGAGAGGGAGAGACAGAGAGAGAGAGAGAGAGAGAGAGAGGCAGTCAGACAGACAGAGACAAGAGAACCTCTCTATAAAATCGAAACTGAAAGTTGCATTTTGTTATGCTTATATTCCTGTAGATTCAATCTAAATCAAATGTATAAGAGCAAAATGCTAGCATATCTCAAGTGCTTCATCCAGTACTCCACTTCCACTTACTGCAATATCTTTCCTACACGCACATGTTATGTTTTGTGCATGAATACTGTGCACAGTGCAGATCCATAGCCTCTTTTACAGCTTGTTACACCATCCTGTTTGTGGTATTTTATTTCAAACATATCAAATGCTATTCAATGTTTCACGAGTATCATGCAAATATAGTTTATGCTTATAAAAATAGTATTCCAAAGAGTCTGCTTGGGGGGGGGGGGGAGGAGGGGATCGATGACCATGATATGATTTGAAAGATGAACTATAAACTTTAGAACTATATATCTATGGCACACTTGCCACATTCCTAATCACCCATAACCCATAATGTAAGCTTGTATCCGCTTTTTAGTTTTAACATCATTTTGGGTGAATTTCCTCTCATACAACATGCAATGCAAAGTTCACACTGCAGCAACGTGACTGCCATAGTCGTAAACTTTCAATAAGCTTTCAATGAGAAAAATACCATCTACATGTAACTTATAAGGAGAAGGTTGAGTTCTGGGAAAGGTTGAAAATAATTTTGTGACCTTTCTCATTCCTTTTATGTCAGTTTGGAAGAACATCAAAGAAGAAATGCCCCCTGAAAAGGATTGCTTCTAAACTGCCCTAATATTCGAAATATGATGAGAAATAGCTAAGTGTTCATGCCGAACATTCAGGCCACATGTGTAGGCAGTCCCATAAACCCATTTCTATGTGCAGTGCATTTACTTTTCAGTGAGATTGGGTCAAATTCTTATCATTTAGATGATTCCAAAACCTCACAGGATACACACAATTTATTTCCTACATCATCATGCTTCGAGAAAGTTTCTTTCACAATGTAATTGCATGACCAGAACTCAACCTTATCTTTGAGTCGAATGAAAAAAAAGGGTTTTCCTCTAATGTCAATTTTCCAGGGAACGAAGCAGACTATATAGTCGTCATGTCTGCATACATAGATGCACACTTGCACATTTCCATACAATGATTTGACAATTATTTAATTCTTGAGAAGGTTAGATTAGGGATAACAAACCTGTCAGGATGACCAATGCAAACAGACACCTTCTTCCTCCCGGAATCATCTTGATTATTTTCTTTCTTGCTCTCCTGCATCACAAAGGGAAAAAAAGGGAGAAGATAGCGAGTAATTCATATATTTTTTGATGTAATTACAAACACTCTATGGCAAAAGAATGTACATTATTAGAATGATGACATAACTGATTCTTTCTCAATTTCAAGCAAAAAGAGATGTTTTAACAATGGAAAGAGGTTCATGACAATTTTTTGTCTGTATAGATCTCAACAGATTTTCATTACCGGAACTATATTTTAGAGAAAATGTAACTCCTGATTATTAGCTTAACATGATAACAGTTAACAATAGTGTAAACTTTATTGGAAAAATATTGTGGAACTTCTTACTCTGTATGTCTGAAAAATAATTTAGAAATATTGTACACGTTTATGTACTTGTTTTTCAGTACCCTCACGATCCAAGGATAACTGATATCAGATAATGATAATAAATGCATGTTCAAAATATTTACAAGTCTATATATGTAATATGTTTCATTACAGCCATCAAATATTTGGGAATGATACTTTTTATCTCTAGTTTCAATAGATTAGTGTTTGGTGTTTAAACATCATTTCTACATGTACAGCCTCAGCTGCTAATTACATGGCAATCAAAGCACGATACTTACAAACAAGGAAGTGGGAATAACTTAAATTCATTTAACCTCTACCATGCACGTATTCCAAGTGGTACAATTCAATTCACTCCCGTAGTACACATGCTCAGGATATCCAATGTCTAAATCATGTCTGAGTATTCTCTATCTATATGTCTCTAATTATTATTAATTCATTTCGTACTTCTTCTCTGTTCCTTAAAGGGCAATTCCGTGAAACATTTTTATATGACGCACAGTGCAAGTTTTTATGTCCACTTTATTCCAAAATGAAAAAAACTCTTGATATGACCGTTAACTAGTGGTTATTCCTGGCATCATTCCGTATCAGTAATTTGACTTATTTTGTACAGGACATATTTCATGGAAACAGCCTCAGTCTATATTTACTTACAATAGCCTGACATTTAAAAATCTTAGTCATTCCACTGAATGTACATTTTTCCAATACAACTCAGACAATCCCCACATAGAAATCATTTTGTTTTATGGTCATAAGGCACAAGCTTTTTTATTTCCTTGATCTTAGCAATCATTTTCTATCCATAAAACTAAATCTAATTCTACTGCATATAAAGAGGTAACACTATCTGGATCTCTTCAGTGCGTCATTATTTCCTTATTTTTTCATGGGCTTATTTCTTTAAATCGAACTTTCCTTTCGAATGTATAGGTGTACATGTATTTCATTTGTAAGCTATCCACTATTATTTTTGAAATAATAAAACTAAAACTGTGGCAAATAAAAGTCGATGCATGAGAGAAGGATGTCCATACCAGACCAGCTTAATTATTTCCTTGTTTTGCTACATGCTCATACACACCAATATATACATAAAGTGTATACCGAGTGTTATGCAGCACTTCTTTTCTTTACCTCTTTCTTTCTTCACACAGATGCATTTAATTGTACAAGAGTAGCCAAGCATGTAATGTGTATTTTTCACACTTATATCATTAATGTATAAGCTGAAATTTTCACGAGGGTTTTATTTTCGCGAATTTCGCGAGTAACCTGCCGATCGCGAAATTTAACACCACGCAAATTATTATTTTATTATTTATTGGTATGTGTTGATTGACCAGCAGCAATGCTGAAGGGGTCAATTTACAATCAGATATGCATGTACATATATACAATAGAATCGCATCAAATATATTAAAATAAATACATAATTGGAAGCAAAACAAAGATACAAAGACTTACGCTACACAAATAATAAGATAACAAGTGTGAAAAGTCAGAGAAAGAAAAAAAAGTCAGGAATAGGAAAGAGGAAGGGAAGGGAAAGAAAGAAGGAGATAGTAAGTGAGAAAGGAGAAGATTTGGAAAGAATACATAAATATAACCAAGTCAGATAGGAAGCCATAACCATGCAAAATGAGCCATTACATCTAGACATGCAATCTGAGAAGTGAAAAGGTTTGGGATGCAAAGCGTGGGGGGGGGGGGGGGTTTATTTCAAGATTCTGGCAAGGTGAGGGATTGTGGATTTTCGATATCGTTCTGTATTGCATTTAATTGTAGGGAAGCCAGTCATGTTACGAAGCTGTCTTACATTTGTATTACATCTAGGGAGGGGAAGAAGGTGTTTGTGGTGGTCAGAGCTTTTGAGTTTTGTCCAATGCTTAGCAAAAGGGAATCTCTTCTATCAGATAGAGTGGTGAGTTTAGTTATGGCAAGGGCATTGGCATAAGTCACGTTATAGCCTACAATTATTTGGAGGGCCCGCTTTTGAACAAATTCCAATTTATTAGTCTCATTTAGGGTAATTGAGGTGTGCCAAACAGGGGAACCGTATTCGAGTATGGGTCTTATGTACGTAGTGTAGACAGTTACCATATCCATCAGGCTTGCCTTAGATTTCCTAAGGATATATCAACATGGGGGTGTATGATTTACTGGTATAGTAGCAGTGTGAAGTACAGTTCGCATGCAGCGCTGTGTGACTGACTACAGTGGCGGTGCCGGTGTGTATTGTTTATCACTAGATAGACAGATCGCAGGCCTGGAACTGGGTCAGCCATTCGCGAAAGCAATGATGCGCAAATACGTCTTGGAGTCTCTTGTTCGCGATAATATCTGTAAGCAAAAATATTAGCTTATACAGTATCTTACCATAGAGGGGGCAGACGCTCAACATTGATCATAATTTTATAACATATGTTGCTAACCCTCTTAAATTTTCAGTGATGGGGGAAGGGGGGGTTTTACAGTAAAACATAATGTTCTTCAAAATCCTCTCATGCATTAAAGAGATATTGGAGGACTGGTCAAAGGGCACTTCACAGAGTAAAACTATGATTCAAAGTATCTAGATATATTAACATTCAGTATCTGATGCTTAGACAGCATAATAACTCATATCTCACCAGTAGAGAGTCAATTTAGATGAGAAATTCAGTATCGACTGTGACAAAATAATGGCTAGTTTTTAATAAAAAATTTCGTCAAAAGAAGAACCAATCCTCGAATAGGCCGTGTACAATACTCTATGCAAGATCTTAAAAATCCCTGTGAAGGATCTAAAAATCAGAAATTGTCACCAGTTTCCCTGAATAGGATATCAAAAACCTCAGAGGGAGCTAAACATTAAAATTCAAAACAGTCCATTACTTTTTGATGTAGGGCGAGGTCAAGAAGTAGAAAAATTTCCAAATTAAATTATACATATACAAGACACATTCGGGGTGAATAAGGCTTATTTTATTAGTTCAATAAAAGGAATTTATACATGAAATACAAACCAATAAAAAACAAACTGGGGAATTTTTGCGAAACTCCCAGTATTCCAGTATATCTTTAAGTATGTGGGGTGGGTTGGGGGTTAAAGCATCTAACAAAAAAAATTGGTGGCTCCTTACAAGTACCGGTATATAGAAGTCCGTCACGTTGTGTCACTCCTAGCGCTCCAACATTAATAACCAACATAGCTTACCAGCCAAATACATGTATGTAGTGCTCTAGCATATCGGGTACCCACTTACACCTGGTTGGAGAGTGGCAAATGTGGATTAATGTCTTGCCAAAAGATGTTAGTGCCGGGCTGGGATTGGAACCCTCATCCCCTTGACTGAGAGTAAGGTGAAAGAACCACTTTACCGCGAACAGAGATACCCTGGTTCCGAAACTTACCTAAATTGCAGTTTTACATTAACATGTATCAAACTTGGGAATCATGCAGAATATGATTCAACAGAAAATGGGCTACGTAAGAAATAACGTTTATCGTGAACTTAATTTTATGTTAAATATTTTCATGAAAAAAAGACAGTAGTTGAACTGTGCATATATCTAGTGTTTGCAAAACATTGCCTTTCATTACATGGGCCATTCAAGTGACACGTTTTATAGATGTTATAACTCACAAGTGATTGTATCAATGAAAGAGACAAATCAAAAGGTAGTATACTTTGTCACCTACTTCATATAGAAACCTGTTTGAAATAATGTTTTATATAAAACGTAGTACCTGCAATAACTATCATTATTGATAAAAGAGTGTTTGACGGCAGGAAAAACGTAATAAATATTTAGTTTTGAATTATTATTACCTATTTATTTATGGTAGTCAATAACTGTCTTCATCCAAGGAAATACAACAGAATGACTAAGTACAGAAATATAAACATACTAGTAATAAACATTTACTGTTGTTGATATAACCAAGGAGTTATCCTTGATATAACTGTACTGATTGTTGTTGCTACTGTCACAACTGCATGCTGGCATTCCACAGCATTTTTTTTTTTTCCATATCCGAGTAATTCCATTTTAATAAGCTTGGGTCAACTATTCCAGCGTAGATCATACAACTGCCACACAAGATTAATGGAACTATACACACAAGGAGCATGCATGGATTAGTGTCCCCTAGACGGTATGGCATTAGCTATGTTCATACGGGATTTGTGGTTTCGAAACTTTAAGTTAGCGAAACTTTAAGTTAACAAAACAACGCCTCACTAACCACGGCGAGGGTTCACATGGGACCGAAACAACGATGCTTCTTGTTCTGTAACTACAAGCTGAGCGATCATCGTTGTTAACACCGGAAGTAGATACTACCGATTGTGTCTACAGTACACATGTAGCTTCTGTGTTCACATTTCACACAAACATTTTATGAACAGTTTAACATGAACAGCGAGGTCATCGTTAACTACAAGCTTGCGAAACTTAAAAGTTTATTCTTTCCACACTGTCAAAAAAGCTGCGACAGAGGACCACCCACTGCTCATGGTTTCGGCGTTAACCATGAGCTCGTTGTGGTTCTAGAGCTACAAGTAAACTTAAAGTCTCGAAACTACGAGTCCGCCAGTCCGGACATATGGTCTGAAACTACATGTACATGATAACTACAATTTAACTTAAAGTTTTGAAACTACACGCGAAACTCAAAGTTTAGCTCCCTTCGTGTGAACCTGACTACCAGTATTGTATAAAATAGGATGTAGGACTTCCTTTTGATTTGATCATTACTTTCATCATGACCTCAACTAAAAATCACTCATGTTAGAACTGTGAACTATGGTAGGTTCCCACATACCGCCATTCTCCATGCGGATCACCCAAGGTGAACGATTGCAATCACTGACCTCATTTCCTTTAACATCAAAATTGTGAAGCAGGAACAACTAGGGAGACAACTCCTGTTTACATTTATGAGCAAATATGACCTTTTCATTCGTGACGGAGACTGAACATGAATGACTATCACTTTACACAACCTCTTTTCATTTTTTCATTTTTGTTATGAAGTGCACTTCAAATCATTTTGTCACTGGTTTTGAGAACTGGGGCCATATTCTGTAAACTCTCTATCCCTTTGACTAGGAAAATGATGTTGTCATAACAAACTGAAATTGCGTGCAATAAACACTTAGCGTTGGTGCTTACACAGATGCCTCTTTCAAGCGCTGCCAGCTCTGCGCAATTATTAACCAGTGACTTAGTGTAATTCTGATTTGTTCTGACAATTAAGATTCTTTTACATGTTATAACATAAAAGATAACATCGTTTTCAGAATACCACCCCAAGTGTTCAGGTTTAAGCCTAGTGTTCTGACATATGCTTCAGTGAGAATTGCTATTGACTTTATTCGTCAAAGATATAGGGCTAGAGTAAGGCTTGCAATAGGGTTTTATGCTAGGTTTAGGGTTAGGATTAGGGCGAGGTATAGTATTTAAATAAATTGGAAATATACATGTAGTATAGGATATCAACCATGGAGCTATTGCTGCCGGAGCAGGTGTTGTACAACTTGAAGCCTACCCATGTACAGTGAAACCTGTCTATGAAGACCACTCAAGGGAGACAAGAAAAGCGGTCTTCATGAGCAGGTGGTCTTTATACTGTACAGGTTCCTTCAATACAAATTTCAATGAGAGACACTTTTCAAGGGGAAACACAAATTATGGTCTTTATAGACAGGTGGTCTTTCTATACAGGTGGTCCACTAAAGCAGGTTTGTCTGTACTTGTACATGCATGTACAGGTTTGTAAATACAGCAATTACTTGATTCACAGACTTGTTCATCATTTTTTTCTTCTCATCCCTCTGAAGAAGAATATTGCTTTTCATGCCAGCCTGTAAAATTCATTGATTTTCCAAATTTTACTCATTAGGTGCTGGGCTATACATGTACAAACATGAATTTTTATGACAATTGTTCCTAAACAAGCAGGAAATCGCAATTAAAGCTCACAGACAGTCTCGGTAGCAAAAAAAATACTGGCAAGAAACTTATCTAACATAGTCACATACTATTCTCCTTTTACCATAAGACACATGTACGAGATTATTTTAACATTCCATTCACGATTTTGAAAAAATTTTAGTGTAAATATCTGTAAGAAACGCTTGGTAACGGCTTTTCACTGCCTCACGCTAAGACCATATCCACCCGACGGTTCCCCGCACAATAAACCCAGCGCTTCGCACTGTGTGTAGCGTATTCTATAACACACGGCAATCCCCATGTGCGTAATGTGTGTGGCCGTTGTTTGAATTTACATCCCCTCTTTTTTGGGCCAGGGATTTTTATTACTTTTCACCTTTCATTCGATAAATACTTCACTTGAGGAGGAAAAAACTTCACAGTATCTTAGTTATGTTAGTACCCTGCTATTTATTAAGTAAAATCAAAGAAATCTCACGAAAAGTTTTTGAGAGCTTCCCAAAACTATCTCTTACCTTTAAACTATTCAACAGTTAAAAACAAAAGAACATTCAAAGTATTGATATGCATGAACAACATTTTGTTTACACATATACTTTCGAAATGTGGTTGCTTCTTGACTTTGTTCAGGTTTCATGCAATGAGAAGAAACTAACAAATTACTGGGTGGGCCATTCTTTGTAAAGTGAAACTATCGGTCACACACGTGACCATCTAATTTTGCCTCATTGCCAAAAAATCAGATTACATTTTATAGATTTTTTTATATTATCATTTTCTTACATGAAAAAGATTTCCTTTTCTTTGACAAGGAAAAGTCATTTCCCAATTATAAAGTTTTTACAGAGACAATTAAAAACGCCCTTTTTTGAGTGGTCACACACGTGACCGACCCAATTTTCACCTCTAAAAGAAAAGAATGCTCACTAATTTATGGAAAATTGCTTTCAAACTGTTCAGAGTAATTCCGCCATACAGCAATGAAAAGTGGAAACTTGCACTCCAAGGTAAATACAAGAAAAGTAGGTTTGAATACCAACAACTAAGACCCTTTTTCATGCAAAGTCACACACGTGAACAACCTAATGTTGACCTCTGAAAGAAAATGATGTACTCTCATTTAAAATAATTATCTTCCATCTGTTGGGGGTAAGATTGTTATTCAAATATCCAAAATGAGAGACTTCTACTACAAGACAAATACTGGAAAATTAGGTTTAAAAGAACTATTTTTCAGGATTTCTGTCAAACACATGACCAAGAATGGCCCTACTATGTACAGGGGCTGATCCAGGATTTCGTATAAGGGGGGGCACACAAATGCAGGATTGTCAACTTTGGGAAACTGCTTGGAGGGAGACCCATATTTTTTTGGTCTCTCGCCAGCCCTCCAAAAGTCGCTCAGTGGGGGGCAAGCAAAAAAAAAATTTTCGCCAGCCCTCCAAAAGTCGCTCAGTGGGGGGGGGGGGGGGGGGTTATGGGGTCCAGTTCCCCTCAATAATTCTCTGACAAGCAAAAAAAAAAAAAAAAAAAAAAAAAAAAAGGGTTTTCTGGTAGAAAAGGGGGGGCACAATCGCAAATAGGGGGGCACATTGCATTGTTTTCCCTAAAAAGGGGGGGGGGGGGCACGGGCCGGGATTGCCCCCCCCCCTGGATCCGCCACTGACTATGTATATATTTAGCTTTTTGGCCTTTCATACACTTTCTCTTCTTAAAGTATCATAACATTTTCAATCACCTGATCAAATTAATGTATTGAAACATTGAAGAGGGGGAATATCTGCACAAAAAAATAATTTTCTGTATGATTGATATCTTTAATTCATTGCTTAATTTAAAATAGATTTGTTCAAGTTTGGGCATTTATTAGAGGAAAAAGTGCGTTTCTAAAAGATTTCATATTTTCATACAAACCTCACTCTAAATTACATGTAGTTCTGCAGCATTTGGAATCTGGGCTCTCTTAAATACTAGAAATCTTCTAGGTGAAGGCCAGTCTGCTGTATCCTGAATTAAAGACATCAAAAAGATGCATGAATGTTTCACTTTCTAAAATCCTTACACTCAAATTCTCCTCCTCACTTGAAACATTAAGAAAGTGAAACTTAAAAGAGAAGGTTGAGTTCTGGGTAAGATTAAAAATAATTTGTGAGCTTCCTAATTCCTTTTATATCAGTATGGAAGAACATCATAGTAGAAATGTCCCCTGAAAAGGACTGCTCTTCAAATGCCCCCATATTTGAAATATATGACCAGAAAAAGTTCAAGCCGAACATTCATACCATATGTGTGTGCAGTCCTATACCTATTTCTGTGTGCAGTGCATGTGACTGTCAGTGAGATTTGGTCAATTTCTTATCCTTATCATTTTGATGATTAAAAAAACCTCACAATATACACCAACTCTTATGTAGACATGATCAACCTTTCACAATACTTCCCAATACAGTTTCTTTCACAGTGTAACTGCAAGACCAGAACTCAATTTTATCTTAAAAGCCCACCTCTCAAACTTGTCTTTAAATGAAAATACTCTTTAAAATCATCATGCAATATTTTCATATAAATTTATTAGTACATGTATTTCATCAAGGTAAAAGCAACCTTAGTAATTGATAACTTGCTATACAGTTTCAACTATTTTGTATACAAATTAAATACACCGTAAATCATTGAAAATTAAAATGAATCAAAATATTGGGGGCAGTAGCCAAGATCACCGGACCACACACTTAACAATACCTCCAAATACTACCAAGATATTTCTGTATTACATATTAAAGAGCAAGAGTCATAAGATCTATAAAGACATATCCTGTCCAAAACAGTTCAAAAAGTGACATTGATGTAAAAGTACCTTCACTTTCTCTTTATGAATGATCACTTCACATACTATGCATTTGGTAACTACTTGAATATTGGTTCCATAATTCAATGAAATTCAAAAATAATAAATCCGGAAGTATACATGTATCTCTGCTTTTCAAGTGGCAATATATACATGGCCAGGTATTAGGGAATTGTATTTTAGAATTGAGAACATAAATTGACATAAAATATAATTTAATTGATATTTTGTCTGATCCAAGATCTATTAGGGCTATCAGCTTGATAAACATGTAGTCATCAGATATAAATCTTTAATGTGGTCAATACCATATGGAACAAGATACACATGTACACATGTAGCTTGGACTTGCCCTTTTAGAAATAAAATACAGTATTTTCAACTGATGCAAGCAGCATCAAAGTGAAAAATTGAAAGTAAAAAAGAAAGTTTCAGAATGTAATTACTGTTGCTAAATTAATCAACAACAGGTTTCAGGTGACCAGTTTGTTTGATTGAGGGTGGAATTACCGTCTTCTGAATAATTGCAACCAGCTATTAAACAGAAGTAACAAGATCTGGGGCCCACTGCACAAAACTTGTGTTTGAACGCAAATCAGAAAAATCAAATGCAACTTTATTTTCAGCCAATCAGAAGTGCGCACTGAGGACTTGTGTTTGATTTTAAGAGTTGCGTTTAAAAGCAACTCTTTGTGCAACGGGCAAATAACTGAAATGACAATTCTGAAATCAAAGGAAACTTTTCCCTTTAATCCTTCTATTCCATTCTATGAAGCAGCCATTTTCAATAGAATGAATGCCCAAACTGATGGCACTTTGAACCATACTGTTATTGTTAGACATCCAGTTTGAGGAAGTAAATGCTTCAAATCATAAGTGATGTCAGAAGGATATCTCCATGGAGGTACATACACTGTAAAGTACACTGTAAACTACATGTAGGAATTTGCATGAGAAATGTGCATGTATGTGTATGTTTTATTGACAATGTCCAGATGTGGGCCCACATCTGGGCAGTTCCATGAAGAGTATTTTACATTGACAACATGTACATGTGCCTCTTCAGACATATCAATTTCATCTATTATTTTATTCAAAGGATGAAAAATCAGTTGATATGACCAGTGACTAGTGCTGGTATCGGCATGGAAAATCTATGTCGCCATGTCGCAATAAAATTAACGCCGATGTCGACATGTGTCGACATCTGGACATGAGTCAAACAAGTCTAAACTTGGGTCGCTCCTGTAGTGACCGTACACTATTAAACCAGAGTTACCCGACACAAATTCACAAGAGCTTTACATGGAATACATGCACTATGTCCTCACGGGCTCACACTCGCAGTCATACTCACTTACAGTTCTCAAAGATGCACACTGTCAACTATTTGCCCCAAAATTTGTTTTGTATGATCCAATTTATCAAGCATTAATGAAAGTCATGCGGTGCGAGTCAGCTAGTGTCGCATATCTAGGCATGTACATGTACGTAATGTATACCGGTCGTCGCAGCTAGATACGCAGCGATCGTGTCGCGCGCGCGCGCTGCTAATGCGTATGTGAAACAAATCACGTACGCGCGGACGACGCCTCGGCGAGGTACATGTAAAAAAACCCATTTTATGTCGCCATCGGAGCATGCGTGTCGACATGTCGGCAAAGTCCAAAACCAGCACTTTTGTCGCCATAGTGGCGACATCAGGCGTGTCGATACCAGCACTACCAGTGACTAATTTTCAGATCTCTTATTATAAAAAAAAAATGACCCCCGCAACAAATTTTTAAAGGTATTTAAAGCAGAATGAAACCCTGGGGAAAAATCAATTTTAATGAAAAGAGAGGACAGAGAGAAGCAATTTAAAAAAAGTTCCATCAAAATCGGTTACAAAATGAGAAAGTTATGAAAGTTTAAAAAGTCCCAATTTACTTTCTATGGCGATCCTCAAATTGGCAATGTTGCTTCAAAGTGACAGGTTTAGTAGTACAACTCTCCATATGACTTGCACACAAAATTTCATATTTTCCCCACTATTATTCAAGGTGCAGCTTGTCTTCTTAGCTCAAGATATATCATGGGGAAAATGTATTTGACACAACATATGTTGATTTCACAAAAAGACAAGCAGCATCTTTAAAGATAATGGAGAAAATATGAAATTTTGTGTACAAAACATATTTAGAGTTGTACTACTAAACCTGCAACTTTGAAGCAACATTGCCAATTTGAGGATCGCCATAGAAAGTAAATTGAGACTTTTCAAACTTTCATAACTTTTTCATTTCGTAACCGATTTTGATGGAACTTTTAAAAAATTGCTTCTCTCTATCCTCTCTTTTCATTAAAATGGATATTTCCTCAGGGTTTCATTCTCCTTTAAGGAGTCTTCATTAAGAAGAATAAAAATGTGACCTAATGTCATGTGAGACCCTGGAATCACCTAGAGCTATAGCTTGGAACCAGAAAACTGGTCTCAAACTCACCAGACTGCAGGTTTTGAGCAGAGCCAGATGCAAACCACACTATAACTCATATCGGTTCAACTCAGTAACAGAGGTCTGGTAGAAAAGAGTTGTGAAAAAGCCCATTTTTGTCATCTTTTATCACTTAGAAAGTGTATTTTTCTAATATCTTTGTGTTTTTTGTGTATATCTACATGTCTGTCTAAAGTGTACTGTAATGTGTGTTACAAAGACCTCTAAAGAAAATACAACACATTTATTGTGTCAAAATTTTAATGATAGATTTAACTGTGTTAATAATATTAAAATTTCCAAAGAGCAAGACATAATGTCTGGGGACTTCCCAAAGAAATCATAAAATTTGGCTGAAAGGCTCTCATCATTTCCTGATGTAGGCCTACATGCAAATCAACAGAAAGTCATAAAAATGTCATATCATCTATAGAGTCAACATGCCTCCAATGTGGAGCCCAAACATTCAGACTAAAAAACTAAGAGTGATAGATAATTTACATGCATAAATCATGACTAGTTTTTAAGTTTTCTTTTTAATTTTTTGATCAGCAATGGCAATGTGAATTTCTGTGGCAACTTTATCCAAATGTAGAAGAACTATTCCCAAAAGTACATCAAAACAGATTTTATACATTTCATTAGATTTTGCTCAAACTTTCAATTATTTGTTTCTCTCTTTTTTCTGCTTTTATTCAAATCAACTAAATACCAGGGTGGACTTTCCCTTTACATTATTTACATTGTAGCTTATAGATTGTATTTTTTAATAAAAATCCTTGAAAGTTTTAGGAAAATGTTCAGTAGGGTAAGATCAATGTGTAGTAAGGTAAGATCAATATCATTGGCAATAAGAATAATAAGAATTTGATTTGTATGCAATGTGTAGCGGGTTAAATAATAATTGTGATATCATTTCATATAATCAGAAGTAAAGGCGAACATTCAAAATGATCATTGTCATCCATATAATCTTCCCTCTCAACATCTTTTTATCAAAAGTTTAAAGGGGAACGAAACCCTGGGGAAAAAATCCATTTTAATAAAAAGAGAGGATAGAGAGAAGTAATTTAATTGCTTCTCTCTATCCTCTCTTTTCATTAAAAATCATTTTCCCCCAAGGTTTCATTCTCCTTTAAAGAGGAAGATCATCCTGATATTGAATTGGTTTTGAAAGAACCATAAAAATTAGAGAAACAGGGCAGGAGCAGTTTGAGAAAATTCAATAAAAGATAAGACTGTTATGAACTTTTAAAGGTGTAATCCATCTAACACAAATTTGTGACTCTGTGACATATCTTTTGAGGACCTCATCCATTTGCTCTAGGGCTGGGACTAAAAACCGGGTACCCGAGTCCCGCCCGAGAGCCGCGGGACCCGGGTCAAAATATTAGATAACCGATACCCGAAAATGAGTATTTAATTATCACCTATGTATGTACACGACAAGGCGGTAGATAAACGTCGAACAGCCATTTACTATTTACATGTAAAAAAAAATCCATGTAGCGCTCTAGCGCACCATTGCAGTGATGCGCTTTTGACTCGTTCAACTCACTGTGAAACATAACCTTACACATTCGTATACACAGAGAGCAAAGCTCACTGCCGCTATTCGGAGACTGCTCATTGGTTCATTGAACCCATGACATAATTTGCATTTAGTGCCCTTCCCCCTTCTTTGCAGTGAACGATAAGTCTATGAGCGATTAACGGGCGTAAAGTTTACAAACTCATGCATATTCAACAGTCGCTCCACACTCGCACGTGGCATCTCACAACTCGTACACTATTAAACAGGTATTTTTAACATCGACGATCACGATCTGACACTGTCACAATATCCTGAAACTTTAGCAAAGAAGTTACCAATTACTGAAATCAGATTAAGAGTACATGAACGATATATCCAAAATAATATCCTTCATTGTTCATGCGAAAGTGAAAAGCAAGGCTGTGAGAAGCAAAGGATGTCTACAGTGCGCGCGATTAACATTTTCATTCATAAAATTGGGCTTGTGACGTCATTTCATGAGCGGTCCGTTAATAACAAGTCATGACAAGTCATATGCCAGCCAGCCAATGAAGGTATGCGCCTTTTTTTGTTTCTTTTTTCTTTTTTCCTTTCATATACCGCGGCGGCACTGGGCGGAAAGGCGCTTTGTACAAACAGATCGAATTTCAAAAGGGAACCGCATGTGTGTGTTAAAGGATGAAGTTGCAGTCGGACAGAGAAGAAAATGTTGGCTTGATGATTTTTTTTGATGAATGATGAGTTTGATGAATGATGATATTTGATGTCTGATGACGATAATTGTTTTGATGATGTTATTATCTTGATAATGATGATATGATGATGATTTCTTTGATGATTATGATGATCGATGATGATATCAATGGTGCTACTGGCGAAGATAGAGGACCCGGCATGTATTGATGATTTTATGTGTACTAGTACTAGTAGTACTAGTGGTACGTGTGTGTGAATTTCAATAATTGGCGGGTTGATCACACGTTGAGAATGAAACTGTCGGTGAGACGATGACCGCGTGCGTGAGGACTCGCAATGTGTATAATTAGAGTATGAGGAGTGTAGATACTACAGAAAGCTCGCCATTTTCGCCAGGCAAATCAATACTCCGTGTGAACAGTGAAGTTTGTGTACAAAGTGAGTAAGTGACTCGATCTCTACGATCACGATGTCAAAATTCCCAAGAGCTGCCCGTATAAAATTATTAAGAATCATCATGATCATCGTCTCAAACGAGTTTTTCTTCATATGATTTCTTTGTATTCCCCTTCCTTTTTTATAAGTACATGTACATTCATGTATTTTGGATAAACATGTGCGAGGGACTGTTGACCGCGCGTGATCATGACTACCTAGGCGCTGGCGCGCTGGCATGATTAGACGGTAGACAATTTCTACAGATTAGATTTAGGCGGCTTATGCCTATCCTGTCTTGCGCCCACGTGATTTCCTCCGCCTGTTTTGTTGTTGTTGTTTTTGTTTTTGTTTTTGTTTTTTCCTCGAATGGTTTATTTCAGTTGCCAAACACAAAGGAGTTTTCCCACAGTGTTTGTAGCTTCTTAGGGGTAAATATTGGCTTGTAATTCGTGTTATATCATTTTCGGGTAACCGGGAACCCGCCCAAAAAATAGTCGGGTTCCCGAATTGAAAAAATACCCGAAACTCCCACCCCTAATTTGCTCCATACTGAAAATTTCATATACTTCAACTACCTCAGTTATTGATGAACGAATAGACTTGTTTCATACAAAGGTTGTGTAAAAAACATTATGTACAATGATTTTATCTATGGTACATGTTTTTCTGAATATTTCCTTTAGTTAAAATAGAAATTCATAATTCTTTTTTTAGTACAGAGCAAATAGTAGAGGTCTTCATAAGATTATCAGAGAGTTGTCAATTTCTTTTTACAATTTCAGTAATTCACAACTTTCTTATTTTCCATCAGATTATTCTCAAACTTTCACTGATCTGCTCCTCTCATTTTTCTGTTTCTGTTAAAACCAACTTAATATCAAGGTGGACTTCCCCATTGAATATTATCTTTAAGAAAATCACAATTTCATATTTTATTTTTTCATTCCATACATATTTTTTTGACAACACTGCAGATTTGGGCTCTTTTGCCATTGAAAGTTTGTGAACAAAAGGGGGTGGGGGGAGAGGGATCATCCGCACTCTCCCCGAGAGACTCCTGCCCATCACAGTGTTTTTCTTAAATGCAAATTTATTTTATGACACAACAAAAATGAGATTTGCCATTAACCACAATCTCGACATTAGTTGACTTCAATATCCCAAAGTAAATATCATAATGGAAGTGTCATTGTCTAACATCTTGAATTTGTTTTGACTTGCTATCATATTCTATTAGCACTTTCTTGTTCTTGAAAGAAGGAAATGATCAAGACATTGAAAAATCCTTTTCTTTTGGAGGTTTCCCAAGACATACAACAGGCCAGTTCGTAATTACAATTTGCGCATGTGCAGATAAAGGTCATTTGTAGCGAGTACAATTGACCTTTATACGCTGTCATTGTGTAGGCCTTACGATGTGTGCACCAGTATGATTTTACATGTTAAACAAGTACATGTAGAGCGTCCACCAAAACATGTGCGTACGTGTACAAATTGGGGTTATGTGTACCATGAACTAATTGAGAACTGGCTTATTACAAAACTACTTTAAGCTTGTCCTTATGGGCTGTAAAGAAGTGAAAGGTTTTTTATTAGTACACGTATATGAAGGCAATTCTCTGTAATCAAAAGATATTCCAATAAAGTAAAAGACAATAGAAACTATAACTATAACAATAAGAATATATATATACAGTGCATCCCAGAAAAAATGAAACCCTAAAACAAAGGATTGTTGTGACCACGATTTGTGCTCTATGACAACAATTATTTATTTTCCATAAACTAGAAGTACTATGCTTTTAAATGATACCTTGATGGCATCCATCCGTTTATGCTTTACCAAGCAGCAGCATTTTGAAAATGACATGTAAAAACTCAGTTGTGCCAGATTTGGGTAAAACCGTGAAAACGTTAGGACCACATGCCAACATGACCCAACGGAAATACTAGCTTTGAAAGATATGTTATGATGACATTTATTCAATCAGAAATTCATAGAATACAGGTCAATACCAATTTCCAGTGGTGGCAGGGGCGTACACCCTCAAAATTTCAAAAAAATCAATAAATATCCTTCAAAAGATAAAAAGTGCTCCTCCTTTGATGGAAAAAGTGCCCCTCCTGAGGTTGGAAATTGCCATAATCTTGATATTTTTCCTGCCTTATGTGCCCTTTCTACCTTGTATTTCCATCTGATGACAATGAAAAGTGCCACTATATTTACTTTTTTGAAAAATATCACCTTTCTGTCCGCTTTGTTCTTAAAAGAAATTGCAGTTCTAAAAAATTGCTTATCATTTCAATTGCAGGTGCCATTTCAAAACAAAACATGTCCTTTCTCTGCCCCCAACATCTAGAAAACACTGACAATACTTTATTTTTTGATGAGGGTATCAGCCTTACCCTAATTCATGAAATAGACAGATGAAAAAAGTCTTCTCATATTGTTTTAAAGTCATGTTTCATTTGGGTCTTGTTCGCATGTGATCCTAACGTTTTCACGGTTTTACCCAAATCTGGCACAACTGAGTTTTTACATGTCATTTTCAAAATGCTGCTGCTCGGTAAAGCATGTACGGATGGATGCCATCAAGGTATCATCTAAAAGCATAATACATCTAGTTTATGGAAAATAGACAATTGTTGTCATAGAGCACATAGTTTGGTCACAATGACCCTTTGTTTTAGGGTTTCGTTTTTTCTGGGATGCACTGTATATATATATGATTAAAAGAATCCTGTGTGAAACTGATAAATCTGAAGGAGGTGTATAACACAATCTTGCTAAGTAGTTTCCTTGTAATATTAATGGAATTATTGTCATTCAATGTCTCCATAAAAACCCCATCAATACTCTGGGAAAGTGTATGAAGAAATAAAAGTACATGTGTGTATGTGATAATGAGAGTATATATGTTACTATTGGAGCATTCAGGTCTGTTGGAGGATATCTAGCAAAAGTTTTGAAGTATTTCTGTCTGGTTATATTCTTTTCTGGAATCTGGTTTCTGGAATAACTATCTCTTTCTCTCCTACAAGTTCAGTGAGTCTCCCTGAAATAATGACTATGTTCGAGCTACCAGGCATATCAGGAACAATTCTGTTGGAACTTCTTTAATGTGAAAACAGTGTACACGTATTCCAACTGTGGTCAAATATGAAATTCTTTTACAGATTACACAACCTGTGTGACCACTCTGGAACACGGTCACATTTAAAATAAAAACTATGAGAAAACATTGTGTGACATATTGTGACACATGCAAAACATTATGGTAATGTAGGGCTTCACAGAGTGTATGCAACCACAGTGTGACTACACAGGGGATTTGGGAAACTTTCACATTATTGTCCAGATATGAAAATACAATGTTTACACTGACATATTTTACACACTGTGGCCACATACTGAGTAAATGAACCAGGACTACAGTGTAAATTCGGAATGTATTTGGAACACTTTTACACTGCAGTCTAGATATGAAAATACCATGTTCATACTAGCACATAGTACACACTGTGGCCACATATAGAGTATATAAACCAGATACACAGTGTGAATATTACAGAATGTATTTGGCACACTTTCACACTGTAGTCTAGATGAAAATATCATGTTCATACTAGCACATAGTACACACTGTGGCCACATATAGAGTGTATAAACCAGATACACAGTGTGAATATTACAGAATGTATTTGGCACACTTTTACACTGCAGTCTAGATGAAAATATCATGTTCATACTAGCACATAGTACACACTGTGGCCACATATAGTGTATAAACCAGATACACAGTGTGAATATTACAGAATGTATTTGGCACACTTTCACACTGTAGTCTAGATGAAAATATCATGTTCATACTGGCACATAGCACACACTGTGGCCACATACAGAGTGTTTAAACCAAAAATACATTGTGAATATTATAGAATGTATTTGGAACACTTTCATACTGAAGTCTAGATATGGAAATACCATGTTCACACTGACACACTGTGGCCACATACAGTGTCTATGAACCAGAACTATATTGTAAAGTGGAAATTCAGAATGTATTTGGCACACTTTCACACTGTAGTCTAGATGAAAATATCATGTTCATACTGGCACATAGTACACAACGAACGTGGCCACATACAGAGTGTATAAACCAAAAATACATTGTGAATATTACAGAATGTATTTGGAACACTTTCACACTGAAGTCTAGATATGGAAATACCATGTTCACACTGACACACTGTGGCCACATACAGTGTCTATGAACCAGAACTTTACTGTACAGTGGAAATTCAGAATGTATTTGAAACACTTTCACACTGCTGACTACATGTACATGAAATTGTGTTCACACTGACACACGGTACACACTGTACCTACATACATGTAGGAAGTCATAGAGTGTACACAACTGTGGAACACTGTGTAACACCACTTTCTTTGGCAATAGAGTTGGTTCATCACTACACTAGGCAGCATTCTCCATAACATATGATGCATGAATAATTTCTTTTAAAAAACAATCAAGTCAGACAGAATGCAGTCAATGCACTTCCATAAATAAAATTTTGAAAGTCAAGTTTCTCTTTAAAACTATATCTACAGGCAATCAACAGGTGAAAAACATGGACTAGTCTTAGTTTTGACAAATTTGAGTTTGATTACTTGAATCATTATTAAATTGGGAAAAGTATGCTTTCTCTAAAAAAAATCACTATATAGAATTCAGTTTTTGTTCCGTATAAGAAATAGTCTTATAAATCAAAATGTATACAACATACTCAGATAATATTTTCATACCCCGGTGTGGTGTGGGGGTTATGGGTGGTACTCTAGGGGGCCAGTTGTATTAATGGTTCCCATTGCAACAAAAAATTTATAGTGGCTGTCTCTCCTGGAGGATTGCTGATTACCCCTTATATCACGTTCATTGAATTAGATGATACTGCTTTTCTTTTTTTCTTTTTTTTCTTATTGATGAGATTATTTAGTCTCTTATTTCTGGTATTCTTTTATGTTCATGATGTGTATTGTAATTGTTTCTTAATTTGCACTGTTTGCAATCATGAAAATCAATAAAACATATGAATAAAAAAAAAATGTATACAACATTTAATTTTCTGGGCGGAATTTGCTTCATACAGCACAGAAATGGTTTGCACTTTAATACTAGGATACAAATAATTTTAAAAAATCAATTACTACTAAAACAAAGTGCAGGTAAAACTGTAAATTAATGCCCCTCTTCAAGGAATATGTAACTATCCAAATATCTGCTCAAGATATAAACATAAAATAGTGTGAAATACCTGGCTTGCATTCACAATATTTTTTCTGAATTTTTCAATGTAATTTGATTATTTCTTTTTCCCAATTTTCTTTTAATTGATGATTTGGCATCACCTGTGTCTGGGAAAAAGTGACCTTAATCACTATAACCCTTACATATATTCCCTGGATAACTGACTGGGATATGAATGAAAACTTATCTTTTTTTAACATTACTTCTTTGATCAAAGTTGCACAACAAACAAAACATATAATAGCCCAGGACAAAAGCAAATTACGGGTCTTCCCCTACTCTTAAAGGAGAATGAAACCCTGGGGAAAAATCAATTTTAATGAAAAGAGAAGATAGAGAGAAGCAATTTTTAAAAAGTTCCATCAAAATCGGTTACGAAATTAGAAAGTTATGAATGTTTGAAAAGTCTCAATTTACTATCTATGGCGATCCTCATATTGGCAATGTTGCTTCCCCAGTGAATTCTTTATTGAAGTAGACATACATGCACATGTAAATGTATTTCACCGGGCTCTTGTGTATGTATGCATGAGTCTCATGTTTAAATTTAGAAATTTTGGTGGTCTGGACTTAGGTTTTAGGCACCCAAGTGACCCATGTGAGTGTTAGTGTAGAGTCCTGTATTTTATCTTTGATATAATAGGGCACTCTGGAATTAATAGCACATATATGTGTAATTTTCAATCGCTAATGAACCATAATCCATCAACCTGTGTAGGGTGCAATATTGGTTTTGGACACATACATTGTACTTGGATGTTTACTGACGACAGACAACAGAACATAAATTTTATAAGCACTTAAGGTTTTAATAGGGGTGAACTTTGTACCACAATACATACCTTAATGTAAACGGAGTGTGGTAGATCTGTTCTTACTTCACAGACCATTTCCTCATTTACTTGTATAGTTATTATTCCAGGCTTGTAGGCCGTGTTATGACAAAACAATGTATCTACACGTAATGTCTTTTCCAGTAATTCAAGTTTAAAACTTTGATAAAGAGATCATTGTTATGTACAAACAAAATTTATCTTACAAAAGTCCCACATATTTGAATAAGTTGTTTTGCTGCATGCAGCTATGGCAGAACAACATATGTCTCAATCAATGACAGAGTTGCTACAGCAAAATAACGTATCTCATTTTGTTGTGATGGCAATGTAAGTCTACAAAGATGTATATTTATAACACCAGCTGTGGACAACGGTTATTGTTATCACATTTGCAGTTGTCTGAGGAAGGGGGGGGGGGGGAATGGGGGGTGGGGTATACATCCCCCCACTTCTGAAGGAGGGGGATGGCCTGTACAAATATACCCCTACTTTCAAGGAAAATGATTTAAAAATCAATCAGTTGTTGAGAATTTGTCAAACTTAAGATTAGTGAATTTTAAGGTAATGAAAATTCCAGTTTTGGGCATGTAAAAAAAAAAAAAATTTTGGCTCACTCGCTGCGCTCGCGCCCATAACACATGAAAATACATAGTTATTTGAGGTGTTTTATATATATATATATACACACACACATATTCATGTGACGACTTACACTGTAAACTGGAGAAGTGAGCACGGCAAAACAACGTATTGCCGTTTAGGTGTTTTGCCAGCAAAATTGGAACGTTTATTCTGGGGAGGGGTTGCAAATTTTTATAAAAATTTGTACAAATATACCCCTACTTTCAAGGAAAATGATTTAAAAATCAATCAGTTGTTGAGAATTTGTCAAACTTAAGATTAGTGAATTTTAAGGTAATGAAAATTCCAGTTTTGGGCATGTAAAAAAAAAAAAAAAATTTTGGCTCACTCGCTGCGCTCGCGCCCATAACACATGAAAATACATAATTATTTGAGGTGTTTTATATATATATATATATATATATATATATATATATATATATATATATATATATATATATATATATATATATATATATATATATATATATATATATACACACACACACATATTCATGTGACGACTTACACTGTAAACTGGAGAAGTGAGCACGGCAAAACAACGTATTGCCGTTTAGGTGTTTTGCCAGCAAAATTGGAACGTTTATTCTGGGGAGGGGGTTGCAAATTTTTATAAAAATTTGACATGTCGTTTTGCCTTCTCACGGCCATTGTGGGCCATCTACTTATTGACAGCCAATTCAAGATTGTTCTGTACACATCATATGTTCTGTGCATACAAGATAGCAATATTTTCTTGGACATCATGATATTGAAATGAAATATATTTCATTGTTGTAGCCTAATAATATTCCCTTATTCATGTAAACTACTACATGCCATATGAGAATAAAGTGTTTCATTATTTTCGCACAAACGAAGGACAAACAGGCAAGCTTTCTTTCCTATGAAATGTGAGTGAGAAAAACATTCTGACAATATTGATTTTTTTGGTGTAATTTTATATTTTTTTTTATAATTATATCTTCTTCTTTGATAACCCTCTACCTAAATGTGTATACAAGTAATATTAACTAATTTAAATAAGTACCATACCTTCCCCTGATGACTGTTAGTCTGCTCTGTGCTATGTACGTCTTACCAAGAGACAGAACCAAGACCTGAAAAAGATAAATAAGAAAAATGGAAGACAAGGTATTGGAAAATGAAATGATGTGGGAATAAAATTTTGAAGTTCAGGAAATTTAATCCTGTATTTTGAAAGTAGCATTAACATAACATTCCTAAACATCACACAGAGTTCTAATATCAAAAAGAATACTGTAATCATCCTCTTTTTTTAATGAAGCATACTCAAAGGATATCACATTTTTTGGCATTGCCAGCCATTCCTAATTATATTTTTCCAAGCTTATTTATAGATTCAGTATAAAGCCCTCAAAAACATTTTAGTCAGATTTCTTTTATTTTCAATCATGGTTTATAAATAATATAAATATTTATCTTTAAGTGAAGTAACACAAATGAGAGGTGCACGATCTAAATTCCCGGTTAATCTAAATCTTATTGTATTTTCTTTCATGTTTGTAACTCCTGTCATAAATGTATCTTTATGCCTCGTGGATTAACAGCTTTTTGGGAGTTGACTACAAAGCACACACAGGATCTGATTTTATTTCCTTATCATTCTGACCCATGCCACTACTGTAGAATGCAGTAGAGAGCACAGCATGTACAGGTATAGTTTTTGTCTATGTAATGTATGTCAATGACTAATCTGTCATTCCATCTCAAATTGCTGTAGATGTGTACATGTACCTTTAAAAAAATGACAGAGATTTCACACAAACAAGTATGCTATACATTCAGATTATGAATGGAAACAAACATTATAGGTTATACTTTAAAAATTAGTTAATGGGTGTGCCTGAAATCCAAGAAGAAATGGTAAGCCAACAAACAACACTGTAAGGTTGCAAATAATGTTATTATACATGTAACAATAATAATGTTGAAAAATAATGTTGAAATTATTTGTCAATCATATAGAGTATCCAATCAATTTATCAACTACATGATCATGATCTGGTTATTGATGACTAATAAGTGAGAGTGAATGTAAAAGTAATTAATCATACATGTACAATATTTGCTCACATTGACTTTACATTCACTTTGGATCATTGTACTGTAAAGCAGGTGAGCAAATTCATGACCAGATGATGAAGAGGAAGTACATAGGAAGCTCTATCTACCACACATGCTGCACAACACACTATATTTTACCAGTGAGGTGATAGCCTACATACAATGAGTACGATACAAACGACATATAGTCATACCGCATAAGTGCACCTACATGTACATTTACAGTACATGATTTCAAGATTATATCAATATTTAACATCTTTCAATGCTTTTTAATGTTTTCTGTTTTTGCCTTTGCCTTTGAATTTTTTAAACAGAAATATGGTGCTGTATACATGTAAATGCTGTGTATCGTGAATCATAATAACATTTTACGGGTAAATTTATGTACCAAGTTAAGGTACAATGTAGCTTATCGAAATGTAGTGGCACAAAAAAACATGTCCGGAAAGGTAAAATGTATAATCTTTGAAAATCATAATTTCATGACGTTAAGGTAGAAACATATCACTAAGTCCTTGAGTGGGTAAAATATTTATACTCCCTTGTTTGGGCTTAATATTATATTACTATTAACAGTCATTACATACATAAAATTACAACTTTTATTTTATTATTATCACCAACGATTTCGCGGGTTGCATTCCACAGTCCACACGCGTCTTTTCGTGCCACTCCAACTCTAAGCTACACGTACACATGTAAGTGGATCGAGAAGCATGCATGAATGTATCTCAGACCTACTGAATAAAAAATAAGTAAATTTTAGAAGCAGAAGAGTTTCCCTTCATCATATTCTTCTCTGGGTTTCGCTGTTTTAAATCTATATGTTGGCCTATTTCTACCAATTAAATGTATGACAGTATGTAATTCTTCATCCTCGTTCCATACTTCTATGTACTCAAAGCAAATCAATTAACAATGGCCTTGTACCTTTTATCCTTAAAACAGAATGAGTGTTTAGACCTTTTTGAGCAATTGTTCCATTCAAACGCTGACTCAGAAAGAGGCCATTGGTTAGCCCATCCCACATGCCAAAAACATCATTGCAGTTACAAGAGCAAATGGAGCAGTACCACAACCAACATTTTGAACATTGTTCATGGACATTTATAAAGTGTTTGTTGGAAAAACTGACATGTACCCCCATTAAAACTTATGAAGAGGGAGGGTATAATCTATGGTTTGCAAACATTATTGTCCTACAGAACATCAAATATTGAAATATCAACTGCAATTTGTAGAATATATGTAAAGATCTATATATGTTGAGAGAAGAAATGAGAGTACTGGTACCTTTCATTTTGTTAAAGGGAAATCCAATCTTTGTACAAAGCTGATTTGTGTGAAAGGAGAAAAATAAAAGAAAGGGGATGGTAAAAGTTTGAAAGAAATCTGACAACGAATAAGAAAGTCATGAAGGTTTGAAAAATAAGATCACTACATCAATGCGAATCTCATATTGGCAAATTGGTGAATCGATTGTGATATATTCATGGTCAACTCTCCCATTTGTTGTACACCAAAATATCACTAAATTCCGATTTTCTCCTGATCGCCTTTTCCCTCAGCAGTACTGAAAGTATAAGAAGATAGCACATCAGTCCTCAAAGAAAAAAAAATATATCCTACAACTTATACATTTTGAAAAATTTACATTTTAGACATGTTGTTTGTGGGAGCAAATGCGATAGTTGAGTGGCGCTACATCACAGTAACCTACCGATTCGGCCAATCTTAAATTCTCATATGTATAGTGATTACAACTTTTTAAATATCACAACTTTCTTACTGTTTGTCCGATTTTGTTCAAACTTTCACCAATCTGCTTCTCTGATTTTTCTACTTTCTGCTCACAAAGGTCGGATTGCCCTTTAAGTTATAAATGTGCATGGTGGTTTATGAAATGTACGTGAACGTTTATGTACTAAATCTTCTATGGCTACATGAATAACCTTCAACTTATTACAAACAATAGTCTCCCTACACAAATATACAGCATTTACTTTAATGTTCTAACTTTTAAAGGTTACCCAAATATTTCAGAAACCAAAAGCAAAAAAGCATAACTAAAATAAATTGACAGCATCCATAGCAATATCTATAAATTATATAATGTCACCTCATGTACTGCTTTCCAGGAAGAAAAAAAAAACACCAACCACAGAATTTACACCCTATACTTCTTATTTTAAATAAATAAAAAAAAGATATAAAATGAAACAGGAAAACATTTTCCAGAAAACAGGAATGAACACTACTTTTTTACAGTAGGAATACGTCTTTATGAAACCATGTCCAGTATCTGCTGGCAATTTCCCCTTTTTTTTTAAACATGAACATAAGCACTCCAATTTCCTTATTACTCACTTTTTCTTTCCTCAATGTTTTTCTTATCTTCTATTTCCTCCTCATATATCTACTTTCGCCTTAACTCAACCTTAGGTATATTAATTATATTTTACATACTATTTATAAACTTTTAACAATCCCTTAATGTAGCATGAAATGCAATGAAGTGGAAATATCACTACAGTCAAAGTTGATACAATACGCATGAAAAATAGACTTATAGAGGCTACCTGTCGATAAAGACTGCTTTTATTATTTCCTTGTGAGTAGTCCAATACAGTAGCACACTTTTTTTATCAAACCCCTTTGGCCGGAATTCACAAAGGTGGTTTTAATTCAGACCATGGTTTATGCAGATTTCGTGGTATAAATATGCTTGATTTAGCGCATACACTTAAAAAGATCCAATAATGAACGCGCGTGGTTGGCAAAAGCACTAAATTCACGCTTGTTGCCATGGTTCAGACCATGGTTTATGTAAATTAATTGAAATAAACCATGGTCTGAATTTACATAAACCATGGTTTATGTAAATTAATTGAAATAAACCATGGTCTGAATTTACATAAACCATGGTCTGAACCATGGCAACAAGCGCAAATTTAGCGCTTTTGCCAACCACGCGCGTTCATTATTGGATCTATGCGCTAAATCAAGCGTATTTATACCACGAAATCGGCATAAACTACGGTCTGAATTGAAACCACCTTTGTGAATTCCGGCCCTTGTCTTTAACACCTGGATATAAAGACCACCATATTTAATGACTACTGTATTTCTGTATCTTTTAAAGAGTTCATATATTATGTTAGTGATGTAATGATGACAACCATATATTGGCAACATTTAAGAATTATTAACATTCATTTAAGAGGATTATTTTCTAAAGATTAATTGAAAACCATGTGGTTTTTATAAAATGTTTATAGGCAGTTTGGGGAAATAACCAGCATGGTAGACACTCATTACTTTGGGTGTTTGCTTTATCTTCAACCGTCAAATGCAACTGTAGCTATCATGGTTGAGTGTTTTCATCACTTGACTAGGGATGCAGAGGTCGCGAATTTGATCCCTGTTATGCAATGCGTATGTCCTTATCCAAATCATTCCATTATTATTATTCTGGATCTATACAGAACATCTAATACATCTACAATGTCTATAAGTGCTTTATAGCGAGGGTGTAATCTAAAGTGCAGAATCAGGTAATGATGAAGCGCTTTGGTCACTTACTTGTAACTGCAAAGATGCTGCATATTTACTATAAAAACAGCTATTACGACTGTAAAACCAGAAACGTTTGCGATATCAAACTTTTGCAAATTGCAAATGACAGCCATTTTCACAGCAAGAAACTTTCGCGATTTGCAAAAATTTAGCGTCACGTCAATTATATTTCAATGATTTCGCGAATCTGAACCACTGGGGAAATTCGCGAACATTAAATGCGCGCAAAAGTTTCTGGTTTTAAAATATCATTTCATTTTTATTATGTAGAGTGAACATGCTTGTAGATTTCACATGGTGATAAGATTCAGAACACTCTTTCAATCTATCACCACTCCTTTCTTAGTAAGAATCGATACCACTTCATTTTCAAAATGAAATGTGTGCCCTATTTTCCCAAAATACAAGTGAAACAGGAAAAGAGAGCCTGCTATAAAACTCAGATTTCTTATGCTTTCAGTACCACTTCTGAAATTGTTTGTATTATGCATGTAGAAATGTAATCCCACCCTGTGGAATGACACAAAAACACTTTCTTAATATTGAAACTATCTTCACAGAAATATAGGACAACACAAAGGTTTGATTGGGAACTCAGAATTGAATGGCAATTTTTAAATGTAATCAAACAGGTGTTCATTAAAAAAGGATTTTATCTTCACAGTTGTCATATTTTATAAGTAATGATAACCACAACTGGGCATTGTGCTGTGCACCTGTAATCCAGCTAACAGTGGAAGTTATAAACTGATTTAGCGGACCAAGGTTCGGGACTGAGTCACGTCTTTCGGATGGTGACGTTAAAGGTCAGTCCCCAGACGTAAATAATCATATCTGATTGATACACGTCTGTAAAAACCCAATTACGCACACACATATTGTCAGCAGTAATGGAATGATGCAAAGATGTGACAAAATTATTAATTATATCATCTCAGACAATTCACAATAAAATGACACTGAATATCTGCATAATTCATGTGTCACAATTGTATAAAAGTGGCACACTGGCATTTGTTACAAAATATCAATCATTATCCATTCTATTATCCAAATAGTGAATCACTGTGATTAAGAATTAATAACATATCCACCCAAGCCAAGTGACCAATACTAATAGCCATGAAAGCAAATGTAAATAAATCCATGGCATTTTTACAAAACACTGCACATGTAAATTATACGAACAGATTTGTGACAGGTGTATAATGGTATACATCATTACATGATTTAATTACTGGCATGACAGTGTTAACTCTCGACTATCCTACCTATAACTCTATTAAAATCCAAAATGTTCGCTTTATTTTGACACTACACTTGCAGACGGTCGAAATATCAAGACCGGCAGCCCCACATACTGCAAATCAAGTAAGATGAAAAGGAACAACTATCAGATTCCTTACCGAATCCAACAAAAATTACAGTGGCGTCGCGTCGTCAATCCATAACTCGAAACTCGCAGAATCAGGACAGATGGTTTTAGTTCTACAGTCTTAACACTTGAAGAAAATACACACCTTCGAAAATGAATGAAAATTTGCCACGAAAAACAGCAGTTAAAACATCTTTTGTACCCGGAAGTTAACATAAAATCGCTGAAAGAGACAGAATGAAAAGAGAACGAAGGCTTCGTTGTGTGGCTTCCCTGTGTATTATCGTACTGGAAAGCGTATACCGGTATACCAAAGTTGAGAATACATCAATATTGTGAGTGGTCCTTATCTGTGTGTTTCTGAAAGTCAATCAAGTGTGTGTGTATACGCTCAACGCGCACATGTACGGGTGAATAGTGGAGAGATCTCTGTATGTTTGCATGGTTTGTACAAAGGTACGTGATCGTAGATGAGAATCTTATCGCTACTGGGCGTTTGGGCGTGGGGGAAGGGGTAATTGAAGAAGGGCGTGGTCGTTGAAACGATATCCATGGCGCCGTGATAGTGCTACACTATTTAGCATAAAAACTCTACCAATTGTGTTGGGTAGTTACTGAATTTATTAAAAGATCATTCGTTAACATTAGTCCGAAAGTCAGACTGGCAAGATTTAGCTAGCTCGGATTCCGAGGGCCAAGCGGGGCCAAGGTCTAAGGGTAATATCCCATACATAGATCAAAGGTTTAATTGTAACTTTTTGTCATGGTTGTATGTTTTGATGGCCCATACTAAATCGTGAACATGCCAGAATATCCAGAAAAGCGGTGTTTTCGTTCCGTGAACTTTGCTTTTATGCTCCGTTACGTAACGCTCACATTGGCACTGAGTATAGGCTTATTATACTCATTTTGCTCAGTCTTATTTTCATATAATTACTCTAATGTAGTCTTCATCACTGTTGTTATTTTTTTCTCATACATTAATGCTCTTTATTTTGCTTGTAATATTCGAAAAAAATTCTGCACTTAGATTTGTTGTCGATCATTTTTTATATTGTTAATTGCACAATAGTGATTGTTATATACCTTGAAAAATGAAAAGGAAATGAAATCTGTTTCAATGAAATCTGAAATCTGTTTCATTATGGTTGGCCGGAAATCGCAAGATTTTATAATTCTGGGAATATGGGATACGGTATAGCCTTTGATGGAGACAGTAATCTTTCGTTAAATCATTTAGTTAATTAATGTTGTTCTTATTATTTCAGTATTCCCTTTTCGGAGTGATTTTGTTCTTTTCCTTTGGTAATCTGGGCCCTGTTTCATAAAACTAGATATCTATGACAAGTTATAATAACAGTTATAAGCTACTGAAATACTTGCATCTGATTGGCTGAGGGCAAATTTGGCAAAGATAATGCGGTAGTTGTTACTGATAATAAGTTCTATGAAAAGGGGCCAAGTCTGACTGTTTATGAAAACACTTCTAATGTCTATGTTATTGTTATATATCCTTCTTTCAAAGGAAAACATACTTTCTGTTCCAGGCCTTTTTTTTCTTTTGTTTTATTTGTTTCAATAACCGTTTGATGCGGTGCACATTATAAGATACTTTCCTTTTCATTGGAATTCAACATGCAAGCAGGGGGGATTCAGGATTTCGTATAACAGGGGGCACAATAGTAAGAAAATTTCCTGACAAGAACAAGAATTCATATTTTTGGTGTCATTTTACTCCAAAATTCCCTGACAAGCAAAAAAAAAGGGGGAAGGGCCGGATGCGCCCCCCCCCCTCCTCCCCCTAAATGCGCCAATGATTTAAGGACGTAAAATCAGAAGAAATGTAATCCTACTTCGAGGAAAATAAAGTTCAGGTGAACCTTTTCAATATTAAAGTTTAATTGCGGTGATTTTCATCGTCTTGCTTTTTATCCAGTAAATTATAATCATTTTCTGTAACTTTTATTTCAACATTAAAATGGAAGTACTATAGGCTGTTGTCAGTCACCGAGAGTGGACTCACTTTTAATGACAGGCAGTTTTTATGTAATGCTTTGTCCCTTCTTCCTACTACAGTGTAAGGAAATGTCATTATCATAAATCTCCCCAGCTCGAGTAATTCTATGATGGGACTTTTCTCAGTGCAGGTGAATTCAGGAAATAGAGATTAGAAAAGGCAAACTCCTCCTAAGACTATGGGTGTGTGAGGGAGTGGGGTTACATCCGAGCTGCATGCGTGCCATACACTTTGCAAGTTTTATTGATTTCTTTTGGCCTCCACTTGGATTGGAAGGATGCGTCTGCTCCAACTTATGCTGGATACCTAACTACTTAAATAGGAGCTTCAAATAATGAGAGAACAGATCAACAACAAAAAAAAACCAAAAAAAACAAAAACAAAAACAAAACAAAACAAAACAAAAAAAAAAACACTCACAAATAATCTTTCATCAGTAGCGGGGCATCGCTGGATAGGGTTTCTCTCCCTCAACCCTCACCCATGCCCAAAATCCAAATTTCTGTAAAAGTAAATTCATTCGGCGAATTTGGGAGTTTGATGACGCTTTTTTAACCCCTGTCCGCTTATTATAAATCTCACGAGTTCTTCTATTTGCTTGTTAGGATACACTTGGCAGACATATCGTAAAAATTAATCAGACGCCCCCCCCCCCTTCAATATGTTCTTGCATGTGCTACACCACTCTTTTCAAATTCTATTAAAACGCTGACGAATAAACTTCAATGCAATGCATAAATGCCACAGCTCAGTACTTCGAATTAATCGTTGAAGTTCCTGTTAGCAAAGGTTAAACAAATAACGAAAGTTTCCCTGCTAGCTACCTACTGTTACTCTGTTATCATATTGCCATCATTACTAAATAAAGGTTTTGTGACATTATATCGAAAAAAGAATTGTATTTTCATGTTCGCTTTGATTGAGAGGCAGGCTATAGAAAGTAACACCAGTATAACTGTCTGGAAGACTGATGTAATGTAGAGGTCAAATACAAATGAGTCAGAACACGGAACTTAGTGCGAAACGGAACAATGCCTCCGTATATAGTCTGAATTGTTTAATGACAATTCAATCAATATATCGGGATTGGTTTTTCTGTCATAGTGCCCTCACTGACTGATTGGATGTAAATTTTCTAATGAGAATTATAATCAACCGCATCTAACATCTTAGCTGTAAACATTTAATATTTTGGGATCGAGATATCAATAATTGCAATAATTGCAAAATGTGATTAGGTGTGTGTGTGGGGGAGGGGTGGGGTCGGGGGTGGGATGGGTTATCATCATTGTTAGATGAAAAGTGAAAGTATTGAAAAAGAAAAATAGACAGGGGAGACAGATAGATGCAACATATTTGTGAAAGTTATCCATCCATGCATCGAAAGTCTGTTTGCCTCTGGCATCCGCTGTCATGGGGGGCGATCAGGGTGGGGGGAGGGGGACGCACCCCCACCGGAAATTATGAAATTTGCACAGCAACCCATGTTAAAGGCTAGTCACGTTCCCCCCCCCCCCCCGCGGTTACAAAAAATCTCCGCACATGCCCAGTGTACCCGTCTTTTTAACTACTATATATTTATCTTCCCTGTTTATTTTTTCCTCTTTCGTATACTTTGAGTTTTCATGTTATACACCCACCTCCTCCCTCCTCCTCTGTCTGTCTCTCCCTGTCTCACCTTCTCATTCTCCACTCTCTTCTCTCCTGATACGCAAAATTAATGTGTGAAGTTCTAGAAGTTTCCCATATCATATCAACGCCTCCTCCCCCCTCTCCCCCCCCCTCTCTCTCTCTCTCTTTGCACTAAAATTCATTTTTAAAAAGATAATAAATCTGTTTATCTATTCATTGTGAATCCATGACCTTAATATGCAATTTTGGTCACGTATTCTAGACGCAGAAAATGAAATTAAAAAGAAGTAGAGGAAAGATGTTTTTTTCACTGCATGCTTTATTCTTAATAGTGAGTATGATTTCATTCCAAACACCTCAAAACTACACCAAGATCAAAGTGCATATAAATGAAACTGAATTACCCGAGTATATATGATTTCGCTTTTTTATTATTTTTTTTTATATAAATGCCTCTAAGTCCCAATTAAGAAATGCTAAAAACTAATAAGATATGTACACGTACATTTACACATACAATCATTACTTTATATAAGCCAGTATGAAATGAAAAATAACGCTATTTCCTAATATTTTTCCATTATCAATATCATTACCAATCTTGGTTTTCATAAGATTTACAATCAAATTTCCCCAGTATGAACAAAAATATATATCTCTTATTTTTTTTTTTATTTACATGAAAAAAATATTCAAACGTGGAGTATATGAAAAAAAAAACCCATCTGTATCGTATATCATTTACATTTTCACATATTTAATACAATTCCAGTGACCCTCGGCTAATTATTTCAGCGATTTTGAAAAAATAAATCTTATATTTCTATTGCCCTTACCAGAACCCCATATCAAGTATAACATCACAATATGTAGCCATAACTGTGATTAGGCCGGCCATTTATTTTTATTTACAAACAATAGCAATAAGACCATATGGAATCAGCTCGACGGTTAAACAAGTTGAACTTACATCATGTAGAGCTAAGACTATTTTCATAAAAGATTTGATTACTGAAATGTAAATTGCCTTGTTAAGCCCTTCAGAACTGTATTGAAAAATAGCAATAATTCGTACATTCACATGCCAAGCAAATGCATGCCGTTGACTTTTGTGGATTTATGATACCCTGATCATTATTTATGTGTCCCCCCCCAAAAAAAAAAAAAAAAAAAAAATCTAAATAGTTATATGTCATATGATTATTTTATAATAATTTTTCAGTATTTTTTAGTATTTTTTCTTCAGATTACTGGGATCCGCCCACAAAAAAAAGCTGCAAACCCAACATTCCCCTTGTGACATCACTTGTTAATCACCATCCAGAAAATATTAACATTTCAACCCCTAGATCTATAACTGTTATTATACTATTAATACATGGTTGGGAGTGCGTTAGTGCGATCTGGGGAGCGTTTCATGAAAGGAAGTTGTCGGATATTTTATCCGACAACTGTTATAAGCTACTGAAATCCTTGCATCTGATTGGCTAAGAGCAAATTTGTCGGATAAAATATCTGACAAGTCCTTTCATGAAACGCCCCCCCCCCCAAGGCAACACAAAGGTTTTTATCGTGGTGTACTAACGCACGAGGCGTAGCCGAGTGTGTTAGACACCACGATAAAAACCTGCGTGTTGCTGGATCGCACTAATGCACGAAATCACAACCATGTATTAAAAGTTTTATAAAACGGGTCTACAATCTTAGTATTTTCTTACAATCTTAGTGTTTGATCCGGATTAGCCGTGCGTTAGTCCCCTCGCCGTGCGTTAGTACTTTTTTTTGGACGGTCACGTGGTGTTATTTGACCAATCAGGATGGCTACATTCTTGAACCCGTTTTATAATGTGTATTAGGCCCGGGCCCTATAGGTCTATAAATTTACAGTCTAGATCTACTGCTGATTTCCTAACTCTACAAAAGTTGCTTATCTCACAAAATGAACTCTAAATGTTAGCTCTCCAATGATGTGTAACACTCTGAACTCCAAAAATTTGAAATTGAATTATAGCAATCGTAAACAAATGGGATTCCCCGTGTAGAAATCAAAGTTATAGTGCACGATCGTGCACTATAGCAAAATTTTTCCACGTCACGTGATGCGAATCTAACCAATCACAACGCGTATTATACATACACTATTTACTATATTAAAAAAAAATATTTGCCACATAAATGATGATCTGGGTATCATAAATCAACAAAAGTCAACATGAATTTGCTTGGCATGGGCCCTTTAATTCCAGGACAACCGTTCCACGAGTTGTCAGTTGTTACGATAACATTTGAAACGATAAAATATACAAAAAATATTTGCACCCATCACGTTCGTTGATGTCTTCCAGGTGCAAATCATTACATAAGCAAAATAGATATATTACAAAATGAAAACAGACTGAACATTAAAATGAGGGAGTATTCATAACAAACTGACTTTTGTCATCAAAGTAATTAAACACACAACGCTCTCATTAAACATTTAAGTGTGTTTTGATGAACGCCACCATAATTTGATGTGGTACCATAACCAAACGAGGTAGTACATACCACTGATTTCTATACGTAGAGATCAGTGGGTATAGATTCACTCGTTCTTTATGTTTATATGGGACACACATTTATCATCCACGGTCCAGCCGTGAAAATAAATGCATTCAAATTTTATTAACAACTGTTTGTTTTACCGTATAAGTTTATTCAAAGAAAAATAACAAGAAAGGCCCTCCATCCCAACATTTAAAAAAAAATCGTATACTAAGAACTCTAAAAATTAGTTCCTGGATTGCAAGTTGGATCATTGTGAACATCTGCCTCGTCAATTTCGGCTGCCGCTTGTGCGGCCGGAGCTCCTACCGCAACCTCGGACACATCGTAGGTCGGATTATCGAAAACACCGGGCTGATCGTTTTTGGATGACGATTTCGTCAGATCATCGCCCTTCTCGACCTGGGAGAAATTGACGGAGGAAGAAAACCTACGAGTATTGGTAGTGGAGACCCCCTGACTCGTACCCTGGTTCGCACCGGTACCCGTCTTCGATGAGTCCTGCGCGCAACCACAGGCCTTTGCCCAGTAAGCGCGCACCACGGGGTTACGGGCGCAGTAGAGGATGAAGATGAAGAAACCCTGGAGGGAGTTGAATACGATGAAGAGAGTTTGCGTGACCTGGCTGGTGGTGTCAAGCAGCGTAAGGTACCCCGTTATCCAGGTCAAGCCGAGTAGGAGGAGGACGCTGATCGCGTTCTTGACGCGCTCGACGGACGCTTTGCGACTGGTCCCGGCCGAGTCGCGTTTGGAGGCGACATTGGCAGACTTGATCAAGCGACGAACAACGAGGGTGAAGATGACCATGTTGGCCAGGAGAATGAGGGCCATTGGAATAAGGAGACCGCCGATCGCTGGCCATTTCTGAAGAAAACAGCTGGAAATTTAAAAACATATATATAGAAAGTGAAATTTATGTGTGTGTGTGTATGTGTGTGTGTTGTGTGTGTGTGGGCGTGTGTGTGTGTGTGTGTGTGTGTGAAAGAGAGAGAGAGAGAGAGAGAGAGAGAGGGGGGGGGGAGAGAGAGAGAAGGTTATCGATATTGTTAGAGGACAAATATCAATTAAGTGGCACATACAACGACTTGTTGAACGGGCTTTATTTGTAAATATTATTTCAATTGCTACTGTTATTTTGTTACATAATTTTTTTTCCACTCCACCTACGAATTCAAGTACATGTATATGCCTGTAAGTGACATCAAGAGGACCTACGGCGTTTAGTCCTTTCCGAGGTATAAGGCAGTCTATTTGTCTACATCTTCTATAACCATAGTAGATCATAATCATAAATCATTAAAAATATATATATATCATTACGTATTCGTAATAGCTTACTAGTCTGATTCTGCGTAGCTTCCTCGGGCAGCGCCCCCGGTCACAATAACGACGAGACCACTGACTCCTGGTATCAGAATGGAAGAAAAAACGTGAAAAGAAAGAACGAAATCAATAGAAAGAAAGGGAACAGTCTTCCCGAAATCATTGTCTGACATGTCTGAGGAAATTAACAAGAATGATTTGGTTTACTTAGGAGTAACATTTGCTTTGAGTTAATTTTTTATTCTATTTAATATATTCTTCTCCTTTGTCATTCAACAAACGTTTGTAATAATTATCATATATTTGTTCACGCGAAAAGAACAGAATGGTAAGATTAATAGGAGCTTTACTTAACAGGTTGACAAAAAGAGAGTGTAAACAGAATGGCAAGGAGGACACTGGAAAGTATTCAATGTAATATCATATATCATAACTAAGCATTACTTTGAGGTATCTGGCCAAAGACACTATTACATAATACTTCCATTGGGTCATGGGTCCAATCAAGCAAACAGGGTGAGGAATTTGAAGGAGGGGAGAAAGGGGAAGGGCAGGTCCGATTTCTGTCACTCGACTTGAATTTTTCATCACAAAGATAAATATTCTTTTTAAAGGAGAGGATACAGAAAATTAGGGCAAGGCACCACAACGATGAATGAAAATCATGTGATTATCTACAGAGGGGGCAAGTGCCCAATGCAAACCATCGCCGCCCTCATGCTATAAATTTTCTTTCCTAGAGAAGGACACTGACTCACCCCATGCAACAAGCCCGGCATTCATCATGAACCTGGGGATGTAGGCATCGAAGACCCTGACGACGATGAGATACGTGTTGAAACCCTCAACGCCCATCCAGGCGAGCGAGGAGAGAGTGAAGAAGTGAACGAGGCCAGCGAGGATGCCGCACGGGACGGTTTCGACTTCAGGGTAATCGGGCTGTCGGTCCAATGCGCTCATGATGAGGAAAGTGACGTAGAGACCGAGCAGGGTAGCGCAGAGGCAAATGAAGATCTTCTGCGACTGATGGACGCGAAGGTTTCTATGATAATGATTAAAAAGACAAAACAAACGAATTTTTATCAGCATAGATATATGAAATGGCCATTTCCAGCAAAATTACACCAAAATAACTTTAAATCAGGGGCTTTTACAACTCCCATTCGGTCAACTACCCCTGTACTTTAATAATGAGGCGTAGTCATCAAGGCAAAGCTAAGTATCGTAGGGGAAGTTGTCCCGGGGAGATGTCTAGATGTCCTTGGATTTACTTGTCCTTGTGGTATTCCAGGATAAGTTTGTCCTGAAACCCTTTGTACGTATGGTACCCAATTTCAATTTAACATTTATAAGAATTTTCTCCACTTACCTGATGGTGGTTTATATCGGTTAAAGAGACAAAATCACAGGTTATAATCAATGCGCCAACACGTTATAGCATAAAGCCAAATCACTTTTCTATGAGATCTGAATAAGAAAGAAAAGATTGCTGACAATATCATGTCAATCGAAATGACTGTAACCTTCACTATTTCCCCGTTGACTTACCTGTTCGATAGATATGTGAGGAGTATTATGAGTAAACAAACGATGGAGATAGCACAGCCGACGATGCTAACAATCCTAAGCGCCTCAACACGTTCGGCATAGACATCCTACACAAAACAAAACATACCAACATGATGAATGTTACTATTACGTAATACTCATTATTAATCTAACATACGATAGAAAAAAATATCAAGTTCATAATATGTAGGAAAATGATGTAGGAAAATGTTACAATTCACTCATATTGAAACGGTATATTTATCTACTTATTTATGATGTTTATACAGGGTATCATATTTCCTCGATATTGGTGGTCTTCCATGAGGCCCTGTTTGATAACAATATTCAGTAGAAATTACAATTAAGAATATGAACTCGGGTTATACGGTATATATTGGAAGTAATCTGGTGCACTGGTGTGAAAGATTTTCAAACATGCTGATTAAAAAGCTTCCTATTTCTGTTTCAATGAATACTTGAAGTTAAAGAAATCTTATGCTAAATGCACCATGTATCTTGAAAAAAAGATTGATTTCATTTATATTGAAAAGGGAGATGTTGCCTCAATTTATGATATGGGAGCAAGTTACCATTAAGACTGCAAAATTAGTTAGATGATCGCAGCTGCACGCAATTTCTTCTGTCTCGTCATAGAGTGTTGCATCATCTCTTTGTGGTGACGTCATTCTTCGACAGCCCCTCGATGACCAATCAAGGGTGTCTACAAAGTCCCAAAAGACACAGTCCGGATCCTGGAAGCCAGACTGGAAACGAATTTTGACGATTTACATATTTTACTTGTACATGGTACACTGAATAATTTTATGAAACCCGAAGAGGAGAACGCTTTCAGTAGCCCATTTCTTTGTCAGTACGTATGTCCTACTGGGATAACAAAATCTGTCTATATACTAGAATGATTCCGGGGAATGATCATGTCCTTGGTGTAGATATGCCATCTATTTTTTTTTTGGGGGGGGGGGTGGGGGGACCATGTTTGAAGACCGAGAAAGTCCACAGTCGCATAGCAACTATATAACTTTTAATGGGTCTACCCAAACCATGATGGTCATTAGGACAACACTACCACTCGAACATGTTTGGCATAAGTAGTATTCATTTAGATTTTCTTTCTTCTCTCTCTCTCTCTCTCTCTCTCTCTTGACCCTAGTCAATAATCTTTGTCTTTCATGGCAACGTCCCTTTTCTCACATTGATTCAAACATCTTTGCGGCTGCAAGTAAAGTAAATTTCTCTCATAAATCTTTGTAACAATATTATACATTAGAAACATTGAATACGGATTCTCTTCTCAACTTAATATTCAAACCAAATTGGTCGGAGTCACATGCTAGAAAATTCCAGATTTTCAAGATTCAAAATACATTTATTTCCTTCTCATAATCATAATCAAATACAAATACATTCACAAAAAGAACGTGGTGGAAGGAGGCGACGGTCCCAAGAAGCACTTGGCTTGTGGTGGGGTCGCCTTTACAGTACCTATTTACATACACAATATCAAACAACAATCATAACATACAAAAAAAAAAAAAATCATGTAAACCTCAACTTGCTTGTTTATAGAAAGCGTGGGAATCTTATCTTGGAACGTTATATTGGATGTATTTCTTACCCGAAGTGGCGTGTACCTGAAGACAACGTTTTCCCTCAAATTCGCCATCTTCCTTCCCCCTAGCGTCAATCCAACAATCAGTGAGTTAACGGTCCGGTTGAAAAGGCTCTGCCCGGCATTCGTCTCACGAATTTGCCGCGAAGAGAACAGCGCCGGTGTCCTGAAGACGCTTAAGGCCAGGCGCACCCGAGACTCGTTCCCGACTCCGTTGCTGAGGTCACTAAGGACGGATGGCGGTATGGTGACGCGGGTCCCCATGAGGACCGGTTCCTGGTTGGGACTATCTCCACGGTTAAGCGTGATGTTAGACTCTCTGAGATCCGTAGTGGCGCTATTAGCAGATACGGTCAGGCCGGAGGAGAAATCATCTGGTTCGACATTCGTCACCTGTAACAGAAGATGCCTCACTTGAATGACGTAGAACAGAATGACTTGTCTCACAAGGCCAATACAGGATTTAATTTAAGTTCTCCTGTTTCATTTTTTCAAGATTTCATTACAAGCTAACTGAAACTCATATCTAATTGTTATTTTTTAATGAATGTAAATATGAAATATATCTTTGTCACGTACAACTGTTTGTACATTATAGAAATGAAATGAATAAATGAACTCAACTCAACTCAAGAAGTGTCCAGTAAGGTGCATATTCAATTCAATTCACTTTAATCAATTCCATTTCTAAATCTAAGAGGTCATAGCTAAACCCTGAAACCAAACGATGAATATGCTAAATCGGTGATTACATATACCTTAGATATACATTATTGAGATACAAAGAGAATTGGGCACTGCTGAAGAAACCTAATGACGTTTTATGCATTTTTAATGTGTCAGTTTAATGTTTCGATTTTTAGCTGCAATGTTTAAGTTTTTAATAAACCTTGTTAATCAAATTAAAATCAAACAATTGTACTGACCAGTAAATAATACAATACTAGCGAATTTGAGAAGACAATAGCAAAAAGAACAAAAGAATCATATTACTACTTCTACTACTACTACTACTGCTACTACTACTACTACCACACCACCACCACCACCACCACCACTACTACTACTACTACTACTACTACTACTACTACTGCTGCTGCTGCTGCTGCTGCTGCTGCTACTGCTGCTACTACTACTACTACTACTACTACTACTACTACTACTACTACTAATACTCAGTGGCGGATTCAGGGGGGGGGCAATCCCGGCCCGTGCCCCCCCCCCTTTTGAGGGAAAACAATGCAATGTGCCCCCCCCCCTTTTCGAGAAGAAAACCTTTTTTTTTTTTTTTTTTTTTTTTTTTTTGCTTGTCAGAGAATTATGGAGGGGAACTGGACCCCATAACCCCCCCCCCCCCCCACTGAGCGACTTTTAGAGGGCTGGCGAGAGACCAAAAAAATATGGGTCTCCCTCCAAGCAGTTTCCCAAAGTTGACAATCCTGCATTTGTGTGCCCCCCCCCCCTTATACGAAATCCTGGATCCGCCCCTGCTAATACTAATACTATGGCTGCTGCTGTTACTTCTGCTACTTAACCCGTTTTTCAAAGGGCGTGGGGTGAAAACGACGGAACCATCGCCGGTATTGATAAAAGCCATCAAATGCTTCTTCTAACATTTTGCTTGCAGCTTCAACAAAATAATTCAACGTAGAACTAATGCGCCGGATAAAACAAAAAACAAAAAAAAACCCGAGCATTAACTTGGGTTACAAGAAAAAAGGTTATCAAGTAAATGGTATAGCTAGGGTTCTTACTATGTATGTCATACATGTGGGTTTGCAGCTGGTGTTGTTTGAGAGTTTACAATATGGTTATACACCTCAAGCATGTCAAGATCAGCTTAAACTGCGTGGACGGAAATATCACAAAGGCGGTTTGTGCGCAGAGGCATGAGCTTGGTCAAAAGTTTTTCTCTGCCTGCTCACCTTCCCAAGTGCAGCTGCAGAGAGCGATTTGACTTTTACTGTTGTAAAATTTAGCGAATCAGCATTATCAGCTTCATGCCTGATTAAATCTCTGTAATTAAATATAAATATCAGCTATCTATTCGCTTAAAGAAAAAGATAGTTAGGAAAGTGCTATGTGAAAAAACTAACACCTTTTAAATCTTCATCATGTCCTTGCAAATAAAAGCTAGTAGGAGAGGAGCTTGCAAAATACCAAGTAAAAGCTTGATGATGAAAAAAAATTCTTGCTTTTCAAATAGGCATTTACTAATCTGGCAAGCTTTTGTGTTCAAGAACAAAATCTTTCCTTCTGACGCTGAGTAAAATTTGAATAGGAATATAAGCTTTTGCCAGTCTGGGAAAGCGGCAGCTCGCAAGAAAACAAGCTTCTGCTTCATTTTGCCAGCAACTACTTGGTTGGAATATCTGAAGACGCAAGCAAAAGATTATAAAGTGCATTTGCTCGGCCTGTACAGGAATCATCTCTTCAAATGTTGAGGAAAGGTCTAATAAAGTAATTACCTGCACAGCTAAATTCATCTCGACTGCTGTATACATTTCTCCATCTGATATCTCAACAGTGTTCAGCTGTTTTTCAAAACTCTCCAGGATTTGAGTGATTGCTCCTGTATTTTGTTCCACCTCGAAAAGCTCTTCCTCATCTTTCTCTGCAAATTCACTGATGATGGTTGCAGTCAGAGTAGTTACCTGTTGTATTGATATCAACAATTCAGTCAAACTCTTGTTATTGATAGTGATTGTATTATAAAAATAAACATGAGTGTGCGTTCGTATTATCGCAAATGCTTTAAAAAATATATTGTTGAATATTATTTTTCACGTTCTCGGGAACATTGCTCACTGTAGTGGTGGTGGTAGGGGCTGATAATTTTAACTTTAACCACCTCTTGATTTGACCAATGACAGATCCAGAATAGGTACAGTACTCGAAGCATGAGTGCCTTTTCTGTTTTGTGTGCTTGTGTGTGTGTGTGTGCGCGTGCGTGTGTGTGTGTGGGTGTGTGTGTGTGTGTGTGTGTGTGTGTAGGGGGGGGGGGTAGGGTAACATTTATAAAGTGTATGTACAAGAGTTTGCGCGGGTCCCACATATAGCAAAATCTAGGATTAGCGATCGTTTGACTAATACTGGATTGTACATGTAAAATCGAAATTAGACCCTGATGGCTGACAAAAGATAATGCCGAGCGGGAATGTGGAACACAATTATTTTTTTTTAAATTTAGTATATTTCATTTTCTTCATCAAACGGATATCTAACCTCTGGATCGCCACTTTGAAGGTTAGTGCTATTGGTTATGATGGATGCGATGTTGACAATGTCTTCTTCTTCCAGTTCCATTGCTGTGACTACTACCACAACTTCTAACACTTCAGTTACCGTCTCGTTTGTTACTCCTTCCTGAAAACAGAATTATAAAAAAAGAATTTCGATAGCCTTTGGACGCTTTGTCTAGAGCCATGCAGCAACACCGAACGCAGAAAGTGTTTGCCTATGTTTGACTCTCGTTGACGGTTCTTTTTTTTTTTTATATCACTTATTTTTTATTTGTCGGAAAGATTCATCCAACCATATGATCCACTCACTGAAACTTTAAAAAAAAAAATGTGCAGTATGGATAGTCCGTGAGAATATGTGCTTATAAACTACACACAGAAAATGCTTGGTTAAAAATTTTCCATGTAAATTATTTTCCATGTATAATCGTATCAGTCCATCAGGAACTTGTTAATTTGATTAGAGTAGATACGCTTGAAATAACCAGGCAACGGGGTAACCATTACCACATTTGTGTTGGCTACCGGTCTATCCGGAACTCTGGTAAAGTTTAACACTTTTTATGTTAAAATTTTACAACGATTTTTTTTTTCAGTGTACGAAGTTCAACTCTCATCTCAAATAAAACTCATTTCAACACTTATCTCACATAATTAGCTTATCAAAAAATTAAAATATGATGTTGTAACTTTTTAAACAATTATCATGGTTGTTCTTCATTACAAATGTTTTAAAGAAACTGTTGTTTTCATAATTTGAGGGACTGCACTCTTCCCCCCCCCCCCCTCGGTCTATCCTACTGTAAAAAAAACTAATAAACAATTCGATGAATTTAATGGCGCCTTGTAAATAAATTAGATTTTTCTAATTACAGGGAAAGTTTTTACCTCAATGATATTTATCAAAATTTCACGAGTTTCCCTGAACGGACCGCAGTCGATCACATACTCAGTGACATTCCAGACCAGTTCTCCTGATGTAGTGTCCTTTATACACATTGCACGTCCAATCGGTGTACCGCCTATATTCAAATTCAAATGTGTATGTATATATATATATATATATATATATATATATATATATATATATATAACCTGAATGAATATTTTCTACTAAATTAAGTTGAGTTTGATATAGAAATTTGCGTTTAACAGCAACATACATATACACCCATATGACATGACCTCTTTGAAAGTAGTTGAAACTAACAACGCTGAATAGTTCGTTTCAAAATGAATTCATTATCAATATTACTTGACTCCTGGGAAGCGTTTCATCAAGCGTTTTGTCAGTGATTTTTACCGACAACTGTTATAAGCTACTGAAATCATTGCATCTGATTGGCTGAGAGCAAATTTGTCAGTAAAAATCACTGACAAGACACTTGATGAAACGCTCCCCTGATCACTGCTGAAGATTAATGCACATCCCTCAATACAAAAGTTAAAATTTACTTCAATGAAGATGCTTTTGATTAACTTCGCAACTGCGTTATATAAGATAAAAGTAGAAGAGTACTAGGAAACACGGTTATCACTCTACATTATTTAATAAAACAACTAACTTCGCACATCTTGTATTCGAACAGTCATTGTAATTATCATTTGAAATGAATGATCGACTTCCCTTAGTTTGATTATGAATTTGATTCTTAGTCAATAAGTTAAACAAACAAAAGGAGTAGAAAACAACAAGAGGAGATGAAAAAGGATAAGAGGAAAAGAAGAAGAAGAAAATAAAACAGAAGAATAAGAAGAAGTAGAAGAAAATAAGAAAGAAAAAAAAGAAGAAGATGGATGAGGAGGAGAAGACGAAGAAGAAAGAGAAGAAGAAGGAGGAGAAGGATGAGAAGAATAAGAAGAATGATAAAAAGGAAGAGAACAGGAAGGATGAACAGGAGAAAAGAAGGAAGCTTGTGCTCATCATACTCACCCAGAGTGGTGTTAATTGGGCATTTTTCATTGGAATCGACCACAGCCCCTTCCGCACCGTACGGGAAAGATGCATTCCCGAACTGTGTCGGAGAGCATGATACTAAGGTTTGACGCGAGGTTAGGGGGGAAAGATAGATAAATCGTGTAAGACTCAAATCCTTTTCTTAATAATACACAAAGTATGGCAGCATGCTTTATTATTCGAAACATTCTTATCAATATTATGGTTAACACTAGATTATCATTTAAAATTTTCGCCTTTTCACAAAAGATATCTGGCAAGTTTAATTATACAGCTGTGTATGCAATCAGTAATGATTAGTAAATATTATCAATTAAAGAATGCAGTTTTGTAATATATATATTTCATTATGACTGCATGCCTGGCTTTTTGAAATGATTTTTAAGGTAACTTGGGTTTTTTTATACAAGAGTCTAAAATATGTCTTTTAAATATGAAAATTCATTAACAAACGTATATTTGATTTATAAAGTTAAAACACAAAAATATATCACATTGCAATTTTATATATTAAACAATGAAGCAGAGGAGAAATCCGTCATGAAGTGAAAGAAAATAAACAAGTAAGAAAATAGGAAGTACAGAAGGACATGAAGGTGAATACATAAAATTATACAGAGCAAAATATAATGAGAGAAGAACACAAATCAAGTTTGAAAATAGTGTATTACAAAATATTTGATTAAAATATATTTGAAAGATTTAAAGAATGCAACAAAGTAGCACATGAGGGAGAGAGAGGATGAGTGAGAGAGAAGTTAAAGAGAGGGGAAAAAATCATTTTGATTAATTGCTGTTTTTTATTGTAATGACTAGTTTAACGCAGGCTGTAAACATCAGATGGCTAAGATCCTACATGGAAAGAAACATAATGTCGTTAAGAAATCGTGGAATGAAAACGAGAAATTCTTAATGTTTGGAGGAAACGCACATGTAAAAAACATAACTGTGATAAAAAAAAAAAGAAAATAGAGCATAACTACATCAATGTTCAAATATGGTTGGACATTTGATTACAATATAATGCATAATTAATACAGGTGAATCAGAATAAAAACAAATCAATATGAGTTAGAGGCAAAGAAAATAGGTTAAGGAAATGCGAAGGAAAAGAAAAGAAACAACAAAAGAAATGGTTAATTTCAACAATAAGTGATATTACAATGAATAAATGACATTATAAAAATGATATTATTGTAAATTATGAGTAATATACAGTATAAAAGAAACTGCAATATAATTAGAAAAAAGCGTTACGGCAACAATCGAGGTACAAAGTTACAGTTACTTATACAATATTGACGGAAAATATGAATATTAAAAGAATATAAACATTTTCTGTGACAAACGAATTATTAGTAGATTCACTGTATAAAATGAAAATATATGAATAGTCACAAACCGATATGCAGGATCATCGAATTCATCTGGCTGTGGAAATTGTAAACGAGAAAAGAAAGAGTAATCAACTAAATGAAGGTTAGAAGGTTTTGGTTTATTGAAGAATATTGAAAATGGCAGCTAAAAGCTGATACATTTGAATTTCCATATCAAAATACAAACATAACCCCCCCCCCCAAAAAACAAAAAAAAAAAAATACAATTCATTAATGCCTACTATTTACTGTAAAAAAAAAGTCAGTATAGATAATGGTATTGTGCTGACATTATCACTGCTGGCAATATTGTTATTAAGTGAAATTCCAATGACAAAAAAAAAAGTACACTGAATTTACATATGGTTCAGCAATTGAAAAATGAATTGGTGTAACAGAATAAAGCGACAGAACGGCCTTGATTTGTCTTATTCTAAAATCATTCAATTAAAAATCATGCTTATCAAAGTTCAGCTACTGCATACTTCGAATATGAAATAAGATAACCATATTCTTTTCTTTCTTTCTTTTTTGTTGTTGCTGCATACACATTTTTTTCTCTCAATGTAGAACTGTTCAAAGTTTGGACTAAAGTTTGTGTCTTAGTTTAAAAAACAAAGGGATCAATATTTCAAAATTTTCAAAAATGACAAAACACTAGTGCTTACATTCAAATAAAAAACTTTTTATATTCATTAGAAAGTCTACCAAATTACCTATGAGTATCGCGTTTTGTCTAACATCTCTTATTGAAATGTACTGCGTTTGTGTTGTGTCACAATAAATTGCGAAATCTCTCCCCCATCTTCAAATTGGCACCACACATCACGATGTTTTCACGCTGTACAAATGGAAAAACAAATTTCCATTGTGATTCGTGCATTGAGAAGATTTTGTGAGAGGAAAGGATAGGTAGAGGTCGAGGGTGAGGGAGAGGAATAGACTGTATATATATATATATATATATATATATATATATATATATCGTCGATGGGCTGATAAAACCTCGTATCTCAAATTTTTGTGAAAATGATTTTTTTAAATAAATGTGATGTTTAAAGTGTAATTCATCTCCTGATAACCCCAGGAGTTGCATATCTTTAAAAAAACATTTTTTAAATATCTCTTCAAAAACCTTGTATCTCAACTTTTTATTCCACTTTGGTCTAGTGCGCGAACCTCGTAACTCCATTTCCTGCCTTCTAAATTATTTTTAATGCATTTTAACCACTTCATATAATCCAAATTATTAACAAACATTGTTTAAGGTTCAAATAAAATTGCCTACACACATGGTTTCTTGAAATGAAGATTATTATTTTCATTTTACTAAAATTTTCAGGGTTTGTGAGATACGAGGTTTTAACAGCCCATGAACATCATGTATGCTTGGTGGATAAAACCTTGTATCTCATTTTTGGGGTGAAATCACCCTTTTGCAGGTTAAAATTACTCTTTTTGTTCATGAATGTGAAGTGTAAGGTGTAATTTATCTTCTTATAGTCATAATAGAGCATGGTGAGTTGCATATCCTTATAAATATCAAAATTCATCATTTGTACAAAAACCTCGTATCTTTTTTTATGATTTTTTTTTTTTTTTTTTTTTGGTGCCAAAACCTTGTAACTCATTTTACCCGCTTCATAATCATCTACTGCACATTCCAACCACCTCATATTGATTTAATTATCAAACACAGTATTTAGTACAAATAACATAGAATATTCACATATTTTTTTAAAATAAGAATGTTTTTTCGCTCTCCTGAAAATTTAGTTTTTTTGAGATACGAGGTTTTATCAGCCCATCGACGATATATATATATATATATAAATGTGAGAAATTAATTATTTCCACGAGAGTTGCCAAAGCTGTTGTATATGTTATTTCCTTACAATTATATATATATATATATTTCTATATATTATACTTTATAAATAAATATATATATATATATATATATATATATATATATATATAGCGAGAGAGGTGTGGATGTGTGTACCAATCGGTTGAACCACGTTAAATTTAGATATGTGAAGAGAGAATATAATGGTACAGAATGAAGCAGGTCACTCGGTGTATTTGCAAGCTTTCGGCTCCTGGCCTTCTTCAAGTTTATTTGCTAAATCAAACAGAATGAAACAAATAATAATAATAAGCAACTTAACAAAACTAAAGACAACAGAACAGAACTATCATAAATCTGGCAACATAAATCAACAGGAATAATTATAAGTGAAATTGAAAAGATGTTACTCGCCAAAACAAAACTAAAGACAACAGAACAGAATTGTTATAAAGCTGGCAACATAAATCAACAGGAGTAAGTGAAATTGAAAAGATGTTATACTCGGCAGGAGTAAGTGAAATAACGAAAATGGAACTCAATAAAAACAAAAGTAAGCAAAGTAAACAATTACCTGACTTTTAAGGTCGAAGCAAATGTATATGTACTCTCGTGTGTAATGGGTAGGTGTTCTGTGCAATAATCGTTACATGTAATACGGACGTCATGTAGAGGGCGTTTACTACACAAGTAAATAAATGGGTGCGTCCGACCGGAACAATGTAAAAAAGGGGGGGGCATAGTGAAGTTCCAGCGTTGAGGGGATGATATATAATAAAAGATAGAATGAGACAGACATAAACAGAGAGAAAGAGGAGAGGTAATGGACTCGATCTCGATGACAGCTAGAGAGAGAGAGACACACACACACACACACACACACACAAAGAGCAAAGGAAAGAGCTACAATCATATTCTGATTATGTCTTATAAGCATTGTATGTGACGAGTGTGAAGTTCATATTTTAAAAAGGTCATTGCATTGGCAGAGTCCCAGGTAACTCAGTCTCATGATCTATATTCATGAAAGCATTTTGTCGCCGTACTTCTCTTGCAAAGAAAAGATTCCATCGAGGAGCAATTTTCTATTCAAAACGTTTGAAAAGCATGGTAAAGTTTTTAAAGGATTGCAAAGTCATTCGTTCATATTTCTGCAAAATCAACATTAGACTTCATTCCTTCACGTATGAGCTGCTTTGTGGTTACGAACTAGCGATTTCATGATTTTTTGCATTACTTCCTCATTTCTTTGTACAAATATTTACGATAGTAACAATAATTAAAAAAGAAAAAAAATAAATTAAAAAAAGGCTGTCTACACTTTGTGCTAACGTCCTTGACAGGTCTATTAATAGTGTACTGATATCACAATTAATTCTAGATTTTCGCGATCCGCCAAATAAACGCGAAAAACTTAAAAGGTATCCATTTTCCATGGATTTCAGCTCAGCCGTGTGGAGACATTTTGATGTTTAGTGAAAACTCCGAAAGACGAAGAGGCCTAACCCCAAATGATCTGTAGTGGATGCGAAAGATTCCAATTTATTGATTGAGCGAAATTATTTGAAAAATAATTTTTTGTGAAAGTACGGTGAAGTAGAGTGTATCGTGAAGCTGTAAGTGCTTTTTATTATATGAACTTGCTGTATTATAGGTTGAGAAATCATAAGACAAATATCTAGGTTTAGTACAGTACACAGGTAACATTCACATTTGTGAGGTGATGACACTGGGAAAGAGCATACTTACATGAATTTACTATATGCTCCTATGCAAGCAACCAGGGACCTACAGCCTAAAGTCTTATTCTGTATCTGAGAATTAATGCTGTACCAAAGGGCAATAGCGCACCGAAATGTTAATCGAAGGACCTTTCTCTTTTAACTGAGATATTGCACAATTACCTTTTAAAAGACGGATTGTAAGAAGAGAGTCAATGATGACCACCTAAGAACATTTTTTAATGGCACATTCTGACTAAGAAATAAAGGAGAAAATGTCCCTCCAGAGAATGGTGCAACATTAGACATGAATGGGTCTGACACAGGCGCGTAGCCAGGGGGGTGGGGCGGTCGCCCCCAAACGCCAACTAAAAAAAAAGCGAAGAGCGAAAAAGCGGGGGGAAGAGAGAGAAAAGGCATATAAAAAGGCGCTACGAGCCGTTATCTTTCTCTAAAATTTGCTAAAACGTCAGAGCTTTCGCGTTTCAGGCGGGAAGGGGGAAACTCTCCCCTCCCTCCACCCACCCCTCGGGGAGCACGCTTCGCATGCTCATCGCCAAATTTGCTATAAAACGTCACTGAGCTTTCGCGTTTCGCGCGGGAGGGGGGAAAACTCCCCCTCCCTGCACCCCCCCCCCCCATGGGGAGCAAGCTTCGCGTGCCCACGACCACCCCCTAAAATGAAATCCTGGCTACGCGTCTGGAACGGGAGTATTAAAATGTGCACCATTATGGGTGAGGGAAATAAGTGTTGATCTCTACAACAGGTTTTATTTTGTTCCCTTCGTGGTACTGCTATTCTACCAGTTAAGAGTGCAGATTATTTACATTTAATGTGTAAGTGGGAACATTAACCTTTATGTTACTTAGGGGTAAAATGAGCCAAATATTTTTGCAGACCTAATGATGGTAGGGATGTATATTTTCTTATCATTTCCAGGGGCCGCAGAGTGTTTTTGAAAGTGGGGGGGCTGATCTGATTTCACTCATTAATGACAATTTTCGAGCCCTTTTCCGATATTTTGTTAACGTGTCTACTCAAAAAAAGTAGGGGGGAGCTGCAGCCCCCAGCCCCCCGGCTCCGCGACCCATGATTTCGTTGGGAAAGTATCATCTGCAGGAAACGTGAAAGGTGGCTCACCTCACCTCACGTTCCCATTAATGTCTCAATATCCCCACACTGTACTCTGATTAAATCATAGAGGTATTTTATACCGAACACAGATTTATACAAAAAGTGTCATCACCCTCAACATTATTATTTAACAATAAGATCAACCATTAGCATACATCATGTATGTACTTTTAAATACTCGTTGTATGACCTTAATAAGAGATCAGTGGTCACTCACTTTCTTTCTTTCTTATTCGCCATATCTACAAGGTTTCAATGGCTGTTGAAACTTACCCCCAGATCCATCATGAAACCGACAGCGTGGTCCTGCTCTTCCAACCATTTCCCCGACTCCATCTGCAGCTAGGTACGTCTGTATATATGTAATGTATACTGTACCAAGAAAGGGATGCCTCTTCCACCCCTCCAGGTATCTCCCTTGGTAGATGCTGTCATTCTGTTAAAATGGAGCATATGATGAATATAATCAACTGAATGTATTAAGTATTATTTTCAAAGCATCTCGAAGGCGCCTTCATAGCAAAAGTCGTCAGTATGATACTTCATTATTACTCTTGATTTCAGTCAACCCTCTGGGACTTATATTCAAGATATCGCTTGGGTGTCATTAGAACCTTTTATTTGTAATTCGGTCATTCATTCGAAGGCTTTCCTATGGAGGACAATGAGGATACGAGCCATACGACAGCATTAATTCTATGAGTTCAACATTTTGAGATTTAATTAACATTTTCAAGATTTTCTTCGTATATTTTAAATGGCAAGACAAATTTCTGCTTTTATTTAACGAAAATGGACCCTTGTGAGTTCAGTGAAATTTTACTAAATGCTACACGGTCATTCTTTATACAGAACATTGGTGTATCCAGAAACTGTTATCCTCAGACCGGGGGGGGGGGGGGGGGGGGGGTTCCTATTGGAAATTGTATTGATTTTTCCTAAGTATTCAAACGGTGGATATTGGGCGTATGTCTACTTCACCATAAATATGATGGATCCGACACTGCAGAGTATGGGCTCAAGTATTCAGAAGCATACATATCTTACCTGCTAAAAACTACCTGAATATCGTTGGTGAAAGGGCATTCTCAGTTTGGCGTTTCTTTAACATGGTGGTGAAGAAGCCGATCCTGAATTGTTCCGATGTCCCCAATTATCTTCGGACGCCACGTTGAGAATAGCATGAAGAGGCCATGTGCAGTCTACGCTTCTGCTTAATTTGCCCGGGTAATGAGAAAAAAATCATTGGGACATCATGTTTACAGAACTTGCGCAGTTATCGTAATTATTTTTTCGCGCGCATTTCCTCAAACCTGAGCGATGGGAGGCTTAAAATTGTGAAAGACTCACGTTATTATCCCTTTTTAGATCATGAGGTAAATATACAGACTTCCAAGGTAAATATTGGATATTCCTTTTGTTACTCTATTTTGAGCTCATGAATGATTTAATTTGAAAGAGCGCTGAATGTTTTCCTTTCGGGGACTCACTAGACGGTGACATTGATAAATTGCTGAGGCAACAATAACCGGGCTTTACTTAGTCAAAGATATAAAGTCAGGGTTGAAGCTGGGCTTTAGGGGAATTTTTTAGGGTTAGGGCTGGTTATAGTGTTTTATCCAGGGTTGATCTTGAGAATGTGTAAGGTGTTGAACCCGGAGCTATGTCGTATTGTGCTGTCAACTTTGAGGTTGATAGTCATAATGTAGGCCATTTCACTTCATTGAATCCCTTCCATAATACAGGTCGTGCCCTGTAGTAAATAATTTCTTGCGTAGGGACAGTGAACTGTCTTTATTTTCCTTTTATCATTGTGTGAACAGTGATTGCATATTAATTAACAAAACGGCAAAAAGGCAACAGTGGTGTCAACCAGGGGGTATGGCTTTAGTAAAACCATTGTTCCATCCCCTTCGCCCCCGCTTTTCAGCTTCTTTAAAAGAGCTAATAGGAACTTATATTATTAGGATGGTTGTTGAAATTTTGTCATGCATGGTCTTTTGTTTTCGGTATCCCATCACGTTCCCATTCCACTGCTGTGCTACACAATGACAAATGTAGATCAGTCTCGTGACAAAGAACCTACTCCATATTAAACTTCCAATCCTGCAAGCAGTCAAAGCCATGCACCTTTTGGTGTTTATCATAGTTAAGTCACTCTTTTGAAAATAAATCCAGGGGCATCGAAAATCATAATGGAAATCCTCCCTATTCTCTCTGCTATGCTAGCGGGATCTGGCTACTGATTTCGTGTTCACCTTTTTTGTTTATTAACATTGGAATGAGACAGCCTGAGGGTATACCATGCAGATATATACCATGGAGATATTCATCACTTTTTCAATATTCTTACTTCTTTGCAATGTCTCTTGACTGTTTGGAAGACGGCATCCTGTGTGATTTTTGAGGTGTGAGGTTTGACGGTTTATTTCACCTGAATGCTAGGAAAGCATGTAAATGCTTGAAAATAAGTAAGTAACCAGGGGGGTTTAAGTCTTCTCCGAAGGACTTGGTAATGAGGATTAATGCTTTAATAAAGGCTCAAAAGCGCATTGGTTTCGAACCTGGGTCCCCCCCCCCTCCAGTTACAAGACCATTGCTACACCACTGAGCCATAACGAATTATCTTTAAAATGCTGCTCGGTTTCTTTATCAAAATGAAAATGGAATGTATGTTTTGATTGTGTCATTTTTTTTGTTACATAGGAAATTAATTGAGCGTTGGTAAAATAAGAGCATTGTAGTAGCAAGTCAGAAAAAAAATCCATTTTATTAACCAGAAACATCTTCATATGCATACAGTAAGTTTACATCACAAATTTGATTTGGAGCAAAATGTTAAGAATTATAAAGAGATGTGTTTAAACGCAACTTTAAACAAGTACCAAATGGTACAGAACACGGCGTGAGAGCAAAAAGTAAAATAAAGCTTTAAGATGTGAGGAATAAGATTAAAGACTACAAATGGTAGGAACGTCTTATTCAAGCCCTTTAAACTTGGCCGCCATTGTCCTTTAATATTATTTGACTGGCCAGAAAATGTCTCTCACCTCGCTCGCTCTCTCTCTCCTTCACTCGCTGTCTCACGCTGTCTCTCGCTCTCTTGCTCTCTCTTTCTCTCTCGCAGATACACACAACACATACACACACACACACACACACACACACGCACACACACACACACACCCATACTTCCTGTTCATTTCATGATTTTTTCTTTTCTTTATGTTTCATTTCATTACCATCACATGTGTAAGAAATAATGACCAAACAGAGGAATATATGTTCATAAATTTATTCTGTATATATATTTTTCTCATAAAAACATTATTAGCTATGATTACACTGTACATGTTCAAAAGGAAAGATATAATTTGCTACACATACCCAGTGCAAATTAAAAATTTCTACAATTATTGCTACTTGGTTTTGTGGTATGAACAAGAAGATTTTCTTGTTTTGTGTAAAGATTCACGTTATCTGTTTATTATTTTACTGACACTGTCTTATAGAATATTTTTAAAAATTCTCGGTTGTCATGCACTCTTGAAAATGTCCAGCTATTACAAATCAAAATTAAAGTTCCATCACATGTAACTTATTTAGATCCTATGACTTAATTCTCGACTTAAAAATACATTTATTACAATTTCTGTACCTTATGCACTGTTCGAAAAAAAAAATTGTCATACTTTGTACACTTTTACTAAAGAAGTGTTACATAACTGTATTGTATCATTTACGTCATGTAAAAAATTGTGTGGTTTTATCCAGAACATCCACATTAAAAATCTGATGTAGCAGTTAGGCCTATTAGTCTTGAAAAATGAGGGATAATGATGTTGACTATTCTCTGGTAAAAGGCTCTCTTGAGGAATCAAAATCAAATGATTCATTTATTCTAATTTATACAAGCTACAGATTATTTGTCTTACTCTAAACTCACACAGATTGTACTTCAATACTCCTAAGCCAAATTAAGTGTTTAATTTCCTCGTAGATAATAATGTTAATGATATTAGCTCACCTAATTTAAAGTAGATCTAGATCTAAATCTATACCCCAAGATTCTACTTTCCTGACAGGTAGTTAGTGCCAATGATAGATCTCCGACTTCTTCACTGCAGTTACAAATAGAAGAATTCATCCCATGACCATTCTCTGGCTCTGGAAATAACAGCTGAAGTTAGAAATAACAAATGTTCCATTCAATAGGAAATCGTTCTTTGAATAGACTCTTGCCCCCCCCCCCCCGGCCCTGCCTTAAACAAAACTCCATCATGCTTTCTTTTGCCTTTTTCCCATTTTAGCTCAATTTTTGTTTCAATGGCCCAAATCACACGTTTTTAGGCCAAAGCAAAGCGATTCAGATCACATCCTGATGATAAATAAGTATAGGACTGGATATTGCAGGTAAAACACATACATATAATTGAGAAAATTCCCTTTAGTTGGAAAAGGCAAATGCATATAACAGATGAAAAGGAGAAGGAATTAGATAGGGAAGGAATTTTATTTCTGCTCGCAGATAAAATGTCCCCTTAAGTGAAATTGTTTCAGGGTTAAGGTCTTGACCCCTAGGATTTTTTAGCGGTTAAACACGGTTGTGTGTGTGTGCGTGTGCGTGTGTGTGTTGTAATTGGGTTTTTTGCAGACGTGTATTAATCAGATATGATTATTTACGTCTGGGGACCGACCCAGGAGGAGGAGGAAGTAGGAGGAGGGGGGGGGGGGGGGGGGGAGGGGTAGTCTAGTTCTGGACGTTTGTAATTATTTTGTCCGTAAAACCCCGTGTGCGTGCACCCAGCGTAGAACCATGGAGGTAGAAGGGTGGAGGTGCGAAATCCACTGATTCACTCTTTCGGGGACGGTGAATTTGTGGGGAGAGTGAATCAGTGGACTTCGCACCGTTCTACGCTGGGTGCACACAGACGGGGCTTGTAGCTTCATGGTTTTACGGACAAAATAATTAAAAACGTCCAGAACTAGACTAGGGGGGGGGGGACATGGCCCCATTGTGCCCCTGGCTACGAGTATATATACAAGAGGACCAATATCATGTTTAATTCTAAGTTGGTATCATAGTATATTGTATCTCTCATCTTTATATGCAAGTAATTACACCATAAAAAATTAACTTAAGATGATTTGTGGTTAAGAAGCTTTTCTAAAATCACGAGAAAGTGGACGAATAAGGCTTAGCTTTCAATTTTAGTCACAATCAAAAGGGATACTTACTATAATACAAATAAATAATGGAAATGTATAGATCCTACTTAAAAATAAGATACGATGTTTTGCATTAAACCCGACGATATACATATATAAGTGTATTTACAATTTCAATACATTTCCATTGTCATATAGTCGAACGGGTACATTTTCGAGAGAGGCTGACGCCTTTTACCTGAAGATAACTTTTGAGTTTCTACACTTCGACACTTTTTGTAGTTACAATGTACAAAAATTACATATTCACGGCACCTCCTTACCAACTTTGAGGATATTAATGCCCGAAAATGAGGTGATGGTTGCCAGAACATCGGAACTTTAATAATCTTCGTATGCTTATGCCCATTGTTCATGTACATCTACTAGTCATGTTATATTTCTGTGGACCATTCTAATGATCTAAATCTTGCCTTTCCATACCTCATCATTGAATTGATTTCTTACCACTATCTTACATACATCCATCTGTCGTATACTTGAATGGCCTGAAACGCGAAATGTAATAATACAAACGGGTCTATTGAGGTGCTCTTCAACCATGTCAGCGGTTACATGTCGTTTTTTTTCCTCGAAGGTTCATATTTTCAGATTTCCGAAGGTTCGTTCATCCGAATGTTCATTGATCCAAATTTGTGTTATTTCAAACGTTCGTTATTCCGAATTCATAATTCTGAAAATGAAATCGGATTCATAATTACGAAGGTTTGTAACTTCAAAAGTGAAATAGAAACCAGTTTCAATCATTTTTAAAAGCATAAAACTTTGAAGTAAGCACCAAATTTTCGAAATTATGAAACTTATATAATTTTCTTAGTTATGAACCCCATGGTATAGGAATTTTGAGTGTTCATAATTTTTAACCTTCGGAAATACGCTGCTCCCCCAGCAACAATCAAATTTGTCGTATTTCAATTATTTTGAAAGAAGCCACCTTGTCAGTTTCGAAATACCATGAATTCATATTCCCTTTCGACGAGTTCATTTTCAACAGTTGGATAAAAAGGACTTGAATTCTTATCAGAAGAATCGTATTCGTGGGCTATTTGATGATTTCCCAAACTAGTGACTGGGTTGTGCGGTAACGCGTCATTAAATCCACGGAATGTGACTCCGGTGGAAGTCATAGGGAAATTCCTGTTCGCTTCTCGACGAGATCTAGGGAACCAGGAAAGAACAAGTTATGAAGTGTAGAAAATAAATCGGAGAAGAGGATGGTTAATGTTAATTTCTTGCCTGTGATTTAATCAGGGCATAAGGAGGGATTAACTTTACATGTTTGGTGCGATTATGATTCACCCTAACCATTTTATTTTCTTTTATGAGTGGAAAAAGCATAACAAATATCACAAGAGTGAAGGAATCTTTTATTTTCTTCTTTAATTGGCCATTGTTATTGTGTACCAATCTCGTTTACACAAGTCTTCTAGCCTTCTCATTTTTCTCTCCCTTCTTCCTTCTCTTCCTGTCTCCCTCGCTTCTCCTCCCCCCCCCCCCTCTCTCTCTCTCTTTCTCTCTCTCTCTCTCTCGATCCCTTGCTTTCACCCTCTTTCTCGATTCCACCTGTAGCTCTTCAGGGGCTTTCACACCGGGCCTGCGTAGATTTGCGTTGTGCGGCGTACCGAAATTACCGGCAGAATCGGTTATGCACATGGCGTATGGTAACGTAACACATACGTAACACTACGCCAGCCTCAAAGGATTTTTCGTCGGCGTAGGGTAGCGAACCATTGCGTAGGAATGACGTACAGTAGCGTAGTGTTACGTAGTGTTGAGCAGACTTGCGTAAAAACTACGTACTTTCTGCGCCCAGTTCTCTACGCCGAAAGTACACGAAAAAAATTAAACATGTTTAAATTTTTTGCGTCCATCTCACATACCCCTTTGCGTCCCTCGGCATATCGCCACGCAGGCCAGCGTAGGCACAGCGCAAGGCAGCGTAAGCTCAGCGTAGTCGGTACGCGGCACTACGCAACTCTACGCAGGCCCGGTGTGAAAGCCCCTTTCCTCTTTTTCAATATATGCATTAAACTATTCAGTTGACTGAAACGAAATGACTAAGCTTCACCTGTTCCTTTTATAAAGATAGATGGATATGATGATGACACTGATGAAAACAAGAATCACGACAACACATACGATCGTCAAAGTCACATTTCCACTGCCGGGTACTTTAAAATAATGAAGATAAAGAGAATCATTAACAGCATATTCATATTACTGTATATAAATTTCTGGGAAGAATATAACGAAGTGTTACATCAGACGAAATGGCATTAGAACAAAATGAAAAATTCCGACATTAGAAGAATTATGAGATTGACAGAAAAAAGGGATTAGTAATGAAATTATTGTGCAAAGAACAAATTGAAAGAAGTTTGAAAGTATGATTAAAGTGATTCTATGATATGAAATATATAGACATGAAGTATGTAATTCGGTACTTCTTGGAACCAATCTCTACAACATAATCATACACTTTGACTGCCAACATAACGTCAAAGACTCGAACCAAACATTGTGTACGATACTTTCCTTAAATTAGTATTACCTTTTAGTCGAATTGGCTGTATGAATGGTCCATTCGCAAAATAAACATCCTACAGGAATGAGAGACAAGTAAGAAAAAAGAAAGAAGCCTGATATTACGCAGAGCGGAGTGTCTGTTTCAAGGAATTTAATTTACATTTGTTTGGGGGATTAATAAATTAGAAATTGGCATCGTCATTTTACCTGTAAAAATGCTTCACAAGCCTGGTTCCTACTCCATCCCCGAAAGAAAGGTAAGCGTAAAACGGTTTACACAATATTAACCATTATAAATAAATATATATATATATATATATATATATATATATATATATATATATATATATATATATATTTATTTATATACATGTATCCACTTCTGAATCAGACAAAGGTTATACGATTTTTGCATAATATCCATGCCAGTGTGGTATTGAAAGAAAATCGAAATGAAATAGTCATCATTCATCAGAACATCCAATCGAATCCACAAAGAATTTAGTATACTAGGTGTTACAAAAGACATTCCCCACTTTTGATCCTTAATAGTTCAAAAACTATATATCAGATAACACTGACATTGATATGAGCAATAGCTGAATAGTGTACAATTTTGTTGGAGGTAATTTAAAAATGAAAGCATAAATCAGTTTCATTAAATTCAAGATTAATTTTTAAGTTAGGGTTCAGATTTTGCTCTATTTTCAACCCTCTGTACAAAACTTTAAAGTAGATATTCAAAGCAAATCACAAATATGCTCAATAACGTATCTCTAGAAACTAGAAAGATTGCAGATGGTAATCATATAAGTTTTACGTTAACTGCGTGTTTGATGATTAAAAAATAACACAAATAAAAACACTTCTCAGCATCTGGAATATCCGAGCGATTCGCCAGAAATATACCGATGTTTTCGTGACGTCACATCAGGTGCCAATCCTAAGCAGACGACGTCCTATATCAAGTGAACGTAACTGCAATGCAATTATTTTTAAATTATAAAGAGTTTGGTTTGTTTCACCATGACCGTATTTCACATCATTCTAAAAGGGAAGTGAAACCGTTTCTAGTAACTAAAATCTTTTGTTTGTAAAAAGTCATGATAAGGGTCAATGATCAATCAAAGAAATCACACTTTCGAATTGTAAAGCCCGCTGAATTATAGCATGGATGGTATTCGTTCCCTCTTGAAATGCCGACATGCCGCGGTGCAAGCAGCTGAAAATACAATGGCATCTTTTTTTGTTTACAAGCGATTGATTCCTTTATTTTTTTAACGCTGCATTTTTCATCAAAATAATATCATGCAGGAAATTTAGAGTGAGGCAACAAATAAGCATTTATACTGACGCTAGTGAAGTAAGAGAAATAAGTGAAGATGAGATGACAAAACAGGCACTGAAAATGTATAAGATGTTATGGGGCATCGTCTGCTTAGGAAGGATTGCTCCCCGGTATGACGTCACATATCTCAGCAGCGTTCAAAGAGCTCTATAGGTGCTATAGCGGGGCTGTGTTATATCATTTTATAATTGATAATAATCATTACTTCAAATGTTTCCAAGCGTTGAATTTTGATAACCTTGTTCAATCTAAGCTTCACCTATGCAATAATAAAAATTAAATCAATATTCAAAATCAATGAAATTCTACTTTAACTTTGCACAGGGGTCAATTGGTGTGTATGGGAGTGTGTGGTTAACACCCAGACAATGGTCCTGGACAATGGCTAGGGTTTGAATGCTTTATTCAAAGCATTCATGAGAAATTCCACTACTGTAAGCACACACTCACATACACATCATTGGTTCCTGTGTAAAGTTCAAGTTTTGTACAGAGGGTTAAAATTTGATCAAAATCTGGGACCTAACTTTAAAATTAATCATGGATTTAATGAAACTTATTTATACTTTCATATTCAAATCACCTCCAACTAAATTGTACACTATTCAGCTATTATTCATATCAATGACAGTGTTATCTGATATATAGTTTTCGAACTATTAAGGATCAAAAGTGGGAAATGTTTTTTGTAACACCTAGTACATGGTAAGGCGCCATTTCTTTGCAGTCAAAAAGAGCCCCACAAGTTGTGTATTGGTAATTTACATGGCACACAATAATAACCTACTTTAAAAAAAAACCCCAGTTGAGCCAATATAACAAACCATGTTTTCTAACATGATAAATGCTGATATATACACCCTCACACACCCGCCCACACCTATATATTTGTATGCTCTGTGTCTATAAATGTTATATAATGATAATTTCAAATACTGAGAACCCTTGTACCTAGAAAAGTATGTAATAAAAGAGGTTTAGAACATACCCCGTGTCGATGGGAAGGTGAGTACACTCTGATAAAACAGGAGTAAAAGCTGTCTGGAGTCAGAGGACCGTTGGTGGCGTGCAAAGTTTTTGCTTTCACAGTGGCAGCTCGTCTTCCTCTACGATCTTCATTCGTGTCACCCCAAGTGTTGCATTCTGAGGAAACTTCGTATTTAGAGCCCACTGTGATCACATTGCCGGCTGGAATACTGTATAATGTTAGAGAGAACATACAAACTACTTTTTTCATAGACGGAGATAGCGAAATACTAAAATGCTCCGAACACATTGTATGTTCAGCCTACGTTGAAAGTTTAAAAAAACTGACGATTTGTTGCAGATAATTAGATACATTTCAAACACACAGATGACTGCCTTCCTGGTCGTTCAAACTGTGGGTGGCTTGAAACATGAAATCCTATACGTGTTTGCACAATATTTAGCAATTTTCCCTCTCAAGATCAGTAATATACAGACCCTATACTGCCAATAGCTTGATGGAGTTTGGATTTCCTCTAATATTTGCTCGAAAAGCAATGGGCTTCGTGAACATTGGCTACTATATATAAATTTTCATCACTCTTCAGTAACGAATACCAATAATACTTCCATAAAATATATAATGACTACATGTTATGCAAATTTAATAAGAAACCAGTAGATTATACCAGCTATAATACTTAATTACAAAATCATGAATAGCAATTACTTTGTATAATTCGAACATACATAAAACAGGCAGATAAATAGTTACACGAAATAAAGGATTCAGAAAACACATTTCCTACTTACGTCGAGAAAACTATTGCCCTGAATGGAGTTCCTATTCGGGTTCTGGCGATACTGAAGTCCCTCGTATTGTTGATGCTGTAAGCATTATCGTCGGAATCAGTGCTGGTTATTGCATCATACAGCTGCACAACGATGACTTCAAAGCAGCTACAGTTTGGAAAATAATGCCGGAATTACGACTTTTAACCCGTTGACTACTTAATTCTCTTATTCCTATAGACTTAATACAGGAGCTACCCTGCTCCCGTAGGCAGTGGGTTAACTTAACATGTATCAAATAATGATATCTCAAAATAATATTGACTAAACTTTCTTGAGTTAATTGAGTATCTTCTCCGCTTATAACGTATTCTGCTTTAACGTCATTATTCTACTTTAGTATGCCATTATATAGTTCAATATAATTTGATTCATCTCACTACACTTTGAAAAAAAAAAATGAAAACATTACCCTATTCATAACATTGGAGCAATGGGCATACCAATAAAAACTTCGGTAAAAGATGTGTACAAGGCACACTGCAAAAGTGCATGGGCCGCGGAGCCAAGGGGGGGGGGGGGGGTTGAGTAGACACGTTGAAAAACTCTTGGAAAAAAAAAAGGCTCGAAAATTGTCATAAATGAGTGAAATCAGATCAGCCCCCCCCCCCCCCCCCCCCCACTTTCCAAAACGCTCCGCGGCCCCTGAAGTGGATCGCAACAAAAGAGTCCAAATCATAGCTTACAGAGTAGGAGGACATAAAAAGGTATGGACAGAGTAGTTCAAAATTTTCATAATATTACCTAATACCTATAACCCGGAAGTTTTAAAATGTGTTTCAGGACATATACATCATACCATATACAGGTGATGTGATATAATGGCAGTACCTGATAGGTCCATTCGGGTTCTGATAAGCTGGTATGTTGATGTCAAAACCGTAGTCTTTAAGACCACCAGAAACGGTACTTGGTCTTGCTGGTTTCACAGGAACTAAAACACAAAAATTTGACAGAATTAAATGTGTTCGCCCATTCATTAAAAATGTTAAGATTGAGCAATAAAATAGTAACTCTGTTAAAAGAATGAAAGTTTAACGTCCCATTAAAATGATCATATTCATGTAACTCCGCAATAGCCCAGCATGCAAATTTGGTATTCATTTTGGAAAGAAAACATGATCAATGATATCTGGCTTGTAGACAATCCGTTATTCACCACTCTAATGCAGAGAAGTGAAGATAAATGCTATCTATAATTTTTATAGTGTAATCCACTTTTAATAAAACCACTTATAAAACAAAAACGCGATGAGTAAAATATCAAATCTGCTGCCTACGTCTGTAGGCAGCAGAGTTTTTACTCTTGTTTTTTCCCGACATAAGCATGATTATCGACAATACTATATGTATTACCGTGATTACCATTATCATTACCGACAATACCATGTTCCACATTCCACAATGTCCGTCTAGAAAACTGAACGAATTCTGCATATGTCTCTTTGTTTATAATTTACCTGTTTGCAATGTTGTAAAAGTATCACTATAAGCCAAGGTACTATTCTGCTTCGTGTGATGGGATATCCGTGGCTCTAATGTAAATGCTACTACTACAGCTCTGTACGAAAGGTAAGGTCTCAGGACCAACGTATGTTCCAAAATGTTGGCAGGCACATCTAGATTTAATACAATCAAAGCACATGGAAATCCAATTGTAAGGGTACTTTGTATTTCGAATTTTGATGTCCATGTATATGTAATAATTTACATGAAGGTATTGCAATGCGTCGCAGAAGATAGTCCATGTCCAAGTAATGTTGAGAAGAGAAGATCTAGACAAAATATCACTTGTCGGCCATAAGTTCATTTTTTGCCTTACAGACGTTAAGACTGCATCATTTCTACAATGCCATTTATTTCAAACCTAAACATTCTTATTATACACATGAACAACTTATTCCATTAAAATGAAAGCTTAATCTGAAAAGACCAGTTACCTTGATATTTTGAGTGAAAACATTTATTCATTTTCTACAAAAAATGGGAAATAATCGGTAAGAATAATCGGAGACCCTTGTACACTCTGTACACACGTTTAGTAGAATTTCACCATATATTGGGTAAAAAGGTACCATGCATGTTGGTTGGGTAAACAAACATGCATGTCATGGGCAGCGGAACCAGGGGGGGGGGGGGCTGCAGCCACCACACCTTTTTGAGTAGACAAGTTAAAAAAAATCTCGGGGAAAAAAGTCTCGAAAATTGTCATTAATGAGTGACATCAGATCAGCCCTTCCACTTTCAAAAACGCTCAGAGGCCCTGCATGTTCCCTTTTTACCCAGCACTTTTAGAGTTTATATTTGTGATGGTGTTGTCAAGGCAACTGTTTAAGCTGCATTGCGAGTAATGTAATGAATGCGAATAATAAATACATATATTTTGTCCTGGTTAAGCTACCCAATATGTGACACTAAATATTCTGTCAAAATAGTTTGTGTTTTTGTCCCATGTAAATGAGCCTTTCATGAGGTCCTCTCTGGTATGGTTATTGCGTATCATAAATGTATAATGGTTTCTTATATTATTTCATTTTAAAATTTTGTTATTTGAGTATGATTATTTATTTTTGGAGGAGTCTGAACAAAATGTTTCATTCAAGAGCAATTTTGTTTTCCTCGACCAAACTTTCTTTTGTTTCCAATTTTCTCAGCGGGGAGGGGCAGCCCCTCGGATCCCTTCTCTGGATCCTCATATGCCTATGAAGGAAATGAAGAAAGTGTAATGATCTATTTCTTACCCGTTTTAATTGTTGTACATGTGACAGAAGAACAGCTCACAGGGATAGCATACACCATATAGCCGTCGACAGGACCATTAGTGAACAGGGGTGGTGTCCAGGAGACTTTGGCTGAAGACTCTGTCACTTCCTTGACCGTTACGTTATTTGGAGGACCCGGTCCTAGGTAAGAAATCAAATAAAAGAATGGTGCTCCGACATGCGCTCGGGGCACAATTGCTCCGGGCTTTATTTCATAAAAAATATAGGGTTTGGTTTAGGGTTGCGATTGGGTTTCAGGTTAGGATTAGGGTTAGGATTAGTATGGTTAGGGTTAGGTATAGTGTTTGGTCCAGGGTAGAAGTTTAAAATTCGCTTAGTGTACGAAACTGTCGCCTAGCAATTATCACCGCAGCATATGTTGTACAACCGTGTAAACCGATGAAAATTTTTTGACTTTGGATCACATACGTGCTCTACAATATATTCATCTCATTATGATTTGTTAGTTGCATCTTTTATAGGGCTTTTTTAAATGAACCCATTAATTAAAACGGATATCTTTTCTTTCAACGTTCTTTAGGACATTTATTCAGATTATTCTTACCGGCTTTCAACGTTGTAAATTCATCGCTTATCGCCTGTGAACTATTGAGTATGTCTCCCGGACTAGGAATTCTTGATTCAATGTTGTATGCTATGACAGCTACCCTGTACGTTGCGAACGGATCCAACCGTAAGCTTTGGCTCAAAGTTTCTGTTTTGTAATCTGGAATGAGATCGATGAAACGTTAACCAGATAATTGTAACACAATACAAAAATACAATTTATATTTATAATCGTTTCAAGACATTCACAAGACCAGTATATTTGACAGTCTCCGTCAGTGTTAATGGTGTGAATTCATAATAACCTAAAAGTATACATTTCCTATATCAATCTAAATTTTAAAGTGATAATGGCCTTTGATGACTGATTGATGTTTTTGCCAACGTGTGGTTGTGTTTTGACATTTTTCTTTCCCATACGCAAAGTCTACAAAATCTTCTTGCCTTTCAGAAACGTAGAGCATGAGCTGGACAAACAGTTCTGAAGCTCTGCGAAAACCACGTATCCGTCAACCGTTCCATTGCCATTGGACCCACGAGGTGGTTCCCATGATACAAAAGCTGATGCTTGCGTCACTTGCGTTACCCTTACGTCAGTGGGAGGATGAGGCTCTTCAAAATAAAATTGATAGTGGATTAAGTAGGATAAGATAAGATTAGTGAAATTTACACTATGAACACAGATGTTCTTTAAGAGGATCCTTTTCGATAGATATACAAGTAAGATGTAAGACATTCTGTAACGGGACGAAATAACTTTTTTTTAATAGCAGTATTAATGAATAAAAAGCTCACAGTCAAACCTGTCAATAACCCTATTAAAAAATTGTGAGGAACTTTGTCGTGTAAAAAGAACTTTAAAACCTATTTTATATTCTTTTGTAATGTTTTTCCTGATCAATGGATATAAACAATTGCAGTCATACCACTGAGTATGAAATCTAGATAATAATTCTTACGAGGTATATAGACACTCACGTCCGAACTATTCATCCTTGGCCATGGTCTAATCAAATACCAATTATACAGTCGAAAAAATAAGTGCTTCCATACCGATAATTTATGCATTAAACAACAAGAATTGTTATTGTGGAAATAGTTGTTAAGTTATAGTTATTCTCAATGCAACAACTACACCATCTTTCTTCATAGAAACCCTTGATTACCAGCTTTCATTGTAGTCTGAGACGGGAACTCCAGTCGGGTTCTGATGCCTAAACTGTTGGAGCACTTCATGTAGAAAGTGTACTCTGTGTACGGTTGAAGTCCTGACAAAGTCGCCGTCGATGAATAAGTTGCTACAGCAATAGCTCTTTCGATGCCTTCCGTACTGGTGATATAGATCTTACAAGTATCGAAGAGGCCAGTAGTGCCAGGAATTGAGCTCCAAGAAATGTTAAGATGGGTTGCCATTATGGACACTACTTGAGGGTTAACCAAAACTGGAGATGTGATAGACCGAAAGAATTGTAGATTCACGAATAAACAATATCTCTCACATTAACATCTGAAAAAACACCAGCAAAACAAAACAAAACACTCGGCAATTAACTAGGTATGTAAATATCAGACGTTTCATGCTTTCTCGCCGTTCTAAACATACATGTCATTTTTATGGTGAACCTCGTACCAATGGTAACAAACAATTTAATTATTGTTACATAAACTTTGATACCAATTAGATACAAGTTGGCACAAAGACCTGAAGATCTATCTCAACAAGAAAATTTTGATTTCCGCAGAACATTAAAAAAAAAAAAAATCTGACAATTATATGTCCATTGATAATACAGTCATAATGTTTGTTTTTGTGGTAGAAACTTTACTGCCAAAGAAAACTTAGGTGCACCCGCATTCTTACCTGGACAATCATGTTCCTCTGTACGACCCCCAATAGAGCCATCGCTGCAGGTCAACGGTCTGTCACTAGCGGCAGCGCGATACAGGTAAGATTCGCCTGAACCTGCCCCGTAGACCACAGCGCGGAATCTCGGATAGAATGGCTGCCCCTCAGCAGTGTTCATGCGTTGACTTCTCAGAGAGTATGATCCGGCACTGACTATTGTCCACTTGGAGCACATCCTTGGACCGTCTAATATCTCGATATTGTAGTTCTCAACCCATGTCACCTGTTCATTCATACAAAAGGTGGCACTGGAGTCTTACTTCATGATTTTCACTAATGAAGCAATTAAAACCCTAAGAAAAGTTGTTTTCTAACGCATGTTTTCCAGTCAAATTTTAAGCATTGTTTTCTTTAAGCACAATGTAACAGCAAGGGACCAAAAAATGTAACGTAGGTCACCGAGTGAGTGTTGATGAGTGGCGAGAAAATCATAAATCTTCCCTTCCCCTTATAAATCTTTGAAGAGTTTATTCAGAACCATAGTCATGATAGTAGATCTCTGTTTAAGAGCCAATAGTATTTCACCTTTGTTGGACGTCACAAATCTAGAGATATATTCAAGATGAACTTGCATGGTTTCATATCCGTGACGAAGAGATTACTTTTGTTCCAGAGTGACAACTGGATGAGTATAGTTCAGGGGCGGCGCCAGGGTATTTAAATAGGGGGAGGGGGGCAAAAATAGCAACGTCGCACGTCGAGGTGTTTGAGAAAAGCAGTGAAAGCCTGGCATGACCGATGGATGTGCTCCCCCCACCCCCCCCCCCCACCCACGATTGGCAATATTTAGACAAAGCTTAAATGGCATGTGGTACGTTTCATTCAAAACAGAAAACAGTCGTAGAGCATCACAAGTGCATTCAGTTAAAACAATTCATGCATTAAAACGTGTCCTTATTCTGCATGGATCCCACTGGCAAATTAAAACTTGAAAGAAGGATTACAAGGTCACTTTATATGTACTTCAGACTCTATGACCCTAATTAGTAGGATAAATTGGGAATTTGTTCATTGCACCTAGTATCAAATGCATTGATTTATATATTTTGAACAACGATTTGAAAACAAAATAGAGAAGAACGGCCCTTTTAGGGAGAGGGTCTTGAAATAACAAATAGGACTATAACAGTTATGTCATAATTGCATGGCCTAGCCTTCTCTTCTCCATTTCCCCCTTCTCTTTCTCCTTTCCCCCCCTTCTCCTTTTTTTTTTTTTTTTTTTTTTTTTTGCTCGCTTGAAAAATGATAGGGGGGGGGGCTGCCCCCTGCTCCCCTTGTAGCGCCGCCCCTGGTATAGTTTATAGAATTTTAGGTTTTCCAATTTTGAATAACTAGGAAAACTTGTAGGTTTCGTGTTGGAAAAAAAAAAGTTTAATGCTAGTCACAACTTACCAAAAATGGTTGGTGGTCCTTGAAGACAGAGATGTTCTCAAAGTATCTGCATTCAGCTGTGAGTCCAAGGTGAATGGTATCAATAGACGTGGACGCCGAAGGGAAATCGAAAACTGGGAACTTTGCCTCCCTAACGAACTGCTCAATTGGTGGAACACGAATCATTGATGGATCACTTTCACGAGTTCTGTCACTTGTCCTTCCTTTGTTATACTGCATTACGCTTATTGGTTTGTCTGCAGACACATAGGTCATAGTCTGAGATGGAATATCTATTGTCACATATTCACCCATGTCCAGTCTCTCAATTATGTTGTTATAGAGGATGGTAGTTTGATCGCGGCCTGCTACAACTTGAAACACATAGCCAGAAGTACGACTGACAAACGGACTCAGCAAGAACATCCTTCCCCATGCTGTGAAAGGTGCTAGTTGTTCAGCTATGTGGTCACAATACTGGACACCTTCAGGGACGTTCACACATTTAGCTCCTGCACTTACTGCAATGGATGTATTTGCTAAAATTCGTGTTCCGGTGATTTCTGTGTATGGTGGAAGTAGTTGTATTGATTTGAAAGGACGAAGGATATATCGGAACACGTCGCCAGAATTAAACGTCTCATCCACAAAATTTACCGTAGATGTCATATGAACTTCGATAGACACGCTCTCTCCCAGCGACGATATTGAAACAACACCGCTCCCTTCTGCTTGGTTACTTCCCCAAGTTATTGTCGCTACGAAATATTCCTTGCCTAATGAGTGTGAGGACATCACGGTGAACATATCAGAGTTCGATGGATCGAGGTTATAGTTAAGAACAGTAATAGATTTGTCAGAGGCCACATGAACCGTGGAATCAATGGGACCTGACGTTGTTTGGTGAATAAGAGACCTCGATAAGGAGTACATGGAAGGACCCGAGCCGGGTGACAAAGTGATTTGTCTTTCCAGCGATCTTCCAGGAACTGCTATCATCACGGTGGTTGGCTCCTCAGTAGTTGCTTGAAGGATCACACCTATGATAGAATGCTGGATGTATTTTGGGTGATTTGGCATCGGGGCAAAGACGAAGGCTGTCCCACTTTGTGCAGCAACAGCACATGGTACAAACGTCTCTGAAAGTGAAAAGTAGCTTGATTACTATATTTCATTTCCAGGGTGCTTACTAGTGTTATTAGGTGAGTACATATCCACATTTGATATTCATATGTTCCCCAGTAAATTTCCCCCGTGGTTAGAACCATGCTTATCATCTTAAGATACCATACTGCACTCTAATACCCTAACTGGAAAGAACACAACGTCCAAAACTGGAAACAAGTGTTAAAGATGTGGTATCAGTGTGTAAATGGTGTGAAAACACTGTAGCATTTTTGGAGTCATTATGTGGTCACACTGCATTCTTATACACCTGGACCCCATTGTGACCATGTAGTGTTTCACATGATGTCATAGAGCCATGACAGTGTATACAATGTTTTCACACTGTCAAGGCAATAAGTAAGTTCAAACTTCTTTCTGTATTGACAATGTGAAAAAAGAGTGTTTTAAATGCATTGCATGTGCTCCAAATTATTTCGTGGTCATACACATACTGAGGTGCTCACTGTGGCTAATGTGTGCCATTTTCTTACCCCGCCATTACATTCCTCCTGTTTGAAATCGTCAATCTGGTTACACTGCATTCTACAGATTTTATTCTCACTGTGCCCAATGTATGTCACACTGGTACTACACAGTGTGTACAGTGTGTTCACAATTTCAACACAATAACTGAATGGACATAGCGCCAAATGTCACCCCTCGTTTCTTTCCATTTCATGAGCATCTCACATAGTATGGACAGTGGATATGATCCATATCACAGGTCTTAATAAAACTACGGTCTAAGTGAATACTACTTTTATTGGTTGAAATACAGAATACGGAAGAGAATTGATCAAGGTCAAAGCTAAACGGATTTATTAAAGTAGATATTCATTGATTTTTAAAACTGACTTAAGTTTCATTATTGCGTAGGTGAAGCTTAGACCGGACAAGTTTGTCAAAATTCGACGCTTGCAAGCATTCGAAGTAATGATTATTATCAATTGCAAATTGCTAAAATACAGCCCCGACATAGCACCTGAACAGCTCTCCGAAAGCCGCTGATATGTGTGACGTCAAAGACAGGACGTTAATTGCACAAGCAGACGATGTCCCATAACATCTCACATATTTTCAGTGCCTGTTTTGTCATCTTCTCTTCAGTTATTTCACTTCACTAGCATTAGTCTATTATGTTTAATACATATATTGCCTCACTCTAAACCCCGTGCATGGGTTTATTTGAATGGAAAATGAAGCGTTACAAGAATAAAGGAATCAGTTGCTTGTAAACAAAATAGACGCCATTGCATTCACAGCTGCATACACCGCTGGACGTTCGGCGTTGAATGAGGGATGAATACCGTCCTTGCAATCATTCAGCGGGCTTTTCAATTTGAAAGTGTGGTTTCTTTGATTGTTCATTAACCCTCATCCTATATATTTACAAACAAAAGATTTCAGTAATCATAATCTGTTTCATTCCCATTTTAGAATGGTGTGAAATATGGGCACGTTTGAATACACTAAATTCTTTATAATTTGAGAAATAACTGCACTGCACTTATGTTCATTCTTTATGGGACGTCGTCTGCTTGGACAGGATTGTTCCCTTTATTGACGTCATTGAAACATTGTTATTTTTTTTGGCGAAGCGCTTGTATATCGCAGATGCTGGGAGGTAGTTTTATTTGTATTATTGTTTAATTACCTGATATGTAGTTGACTTTAAACTGATACGATTGCTATCTGTTAACTTGCCAGTTTCTAGTGATACATTATTTATCATATTTGTGATTTTCTTTGAATGTGTACTTTAACAGACATTTGAAACCTCCCTGTGGAAACTAATCGTATGTCATATTCATAGCATTGCAGGTACATTCCCTACATTTATAATGTTTTATTTGTCAGGATGTGTTTTGACCTCCGTGCCCTATATTGCTATCGTTGCCAAGAAGTGAAACTGAAATGAAAAGAAACAGCATACAGGAAAAATGCTACGTATGTTTCAGGTATAAAGAGGTAATGCAAAGACTTCAGTTCAGAGCAAAATTTATGGAAGGAATGTAAGTGCTTAATGTATCATTATGAAAATCAGCAGAACATTATTCTGTTGACATGGTTAAGTAAAAAACACCTGACACTTTGGGGACCATTTTGCATTCATCATACACTCTTTTTATATTCAAATGAGATAGTAATTGATAGGACGCAAGTCTAAAGTAACAAACAAAAAAGAGAACAGTAAAAGGTAAATAAAATATGCAGATAAATCGAGAAGCTACGATGATCTTGATTAGCAAGTCATAATCGAATTTCATTTTTAAAAATATTGCTGGTATGTATTTAGAATCATCGTTTTTTGGAGGGGTATATATAAGAAAATCTATCTACATGAACATGAAAACAAATTCAACAATACACTTGAAAAATATAGCTAGTGCTGATATCAATTAGTGTTTTAAAGTGAAATATGAAAAAATAAATACATATATTTACCGAACAGGACGAACAGAAGACAAACGGAGGAAGCAAGGGCTTTTAAAGCCATGTCTAAATGTAAGGAAATATGAAGGAAAAGTTATTTCAGATTGAATGTTGACATAAAATTATAAAACCTCCTTAAATCTCCAGAAAGTTAATGTCAGATCACTGCCAGAAATTAGGTATGATTCTTGTGTTTTTTTTTGCGGACTCCTACAACCTTGCACTAATCCTGTTTTTACCTGTCATAACCGAATCTGTCATTTTTTCGCAATCACCTCAAGCACTATAAACAAAGGTTCCTTTGGCTGTCAGAAACACGACTTCATTATAAACAAACATTCTGTTGGACAACTATTGAACTTAGAGCGGAACTTGAAAGCTTTTTAAAGTAGATATTCAAAGCAAATCACAAATATGCTCAATAATGTATCTCTAGAAACTAGAAAGCGTGCAGATGGTAATCGTATAAGTTTTACGTTAACTGCGTGTTTGATGATTAAAAAATGGCACAAATAAAAACGCTTCTCAGCATCTGGGATATCCGAGCGATTCGCCAGAAATATACCCATGTTTTCATGACGTCACATCAGGTACCAATCCTGCCTAAGCAGACGACGTCCTATATCAAGTGAACGTAACTGCAATGCAATTATTTTTAAATTATAAAGAGTTTGGTGTGTTTCACCATGACCGTATTTCACATCATTCTAAAAGGGAAGTGAAACCGTTTCTAGTAACTAAAATCTTTTGTTTGTAAAAAGTCATGATAAGGGTCAATGATCAATCAAAGAAATCACACTTTCGAATTGTAAAGCCCGCTGAATTATAGCATGGATGGTATTCGTTCCCTCTTGAAACGCCGACATGCCGCGGTGCATGCAGCTGAAAATACAATGGCATCTTATTTTGTTTACAAGCGATTGATTCCTTTATTTTTTTAACGCTGCATTTTTCATCAAAATAATACCATGCAGGAAATTTAGAGTGAGGCAACAAATAAACATTTATACTGACGCTAGCGAAGTAAGAGAAATAAGTGAAGATGAGATGACAAAACAGGCACTGAAAATGTGTAAGATGTTATGGGGCATCGTCTGCTAGGAAGGATTGCTCCCCGGTATGACGTCACATATCTCAGCAGCGTTCAAAGAGCTCTATAGGTGCTATAGCGGGGCTGTGTTATATCATTTTATAATTGATAATAATCATTACTTCAAATGTTTCCAAGCGTTGAATTTTGATGAACCTTGTTCAATCTAAGCTTCACCTATGCAATAATAAAAATTAAATCAATATTCAAAATCAATGAAATTCTACTGAGGATTAGATGTTCTCAATTTTTCAAGTGTATATTCTCAACCTCTTGAGAGGCTGAGAGTTGATGAATTTGATTATGGATTTTGAATTTGATATATGACCTCGAGGACAGTCAGGTTATGATAATGTATGACATGGTGTACCCAGGGTAGCTCTCCCTGAGGGCCCTGCAATTAATATAACTCCAGTATTTCGGTATTTCCAGGTACCCATTAATACACCTGGGTCGAGAGGGACTGATTTGGGTAACCTTGTCCAAGCATGTAAGCGTCGAGCAAGTATCGAACACATGACCTCTCGTTTGAGAGTCAAGAGCCTTCACCAATATACCACGGTGATCCCTTCCTAATGGTTTCCTTGTAAAAGTGCATAAAATATAAATACAAACAATGAAATAAAAATGCTTGGCCACAGGTTACAACTTTGCACGGAATACATAAACAAACTCCATACAGTCGACTTGACAGTTTAAGAGCTTTGAAAAGTTCTTTCCGTTGAAGTTTTTTTTTTTTTTTTTTTTTTTGGATTTGTGATCCCATGTGGTCTCCGAACAGTTTCAGCTTTGTTGCCGAAAAATCGACTTGGGCAATTTGCATAATTTCCATGAATCTAAATTGCTCCTTCTAGTCAATATTTAGTAGCGAATACGCAGAATGTGTCAACTGATCTGCGCTATGATACGTGACTGCAACTGTGTTGTTCATCTCGAACATACGTATCCTGTGAGACATGGAAAGGAGGTTACGCAGTGGGGCGTAGAATGCATTTCACTGTTATTTTTTTCAATTAAATATCACGTAAATTCCATGTAAATACCAACTTAATTATACTTAAACAACTGAAAGTATATTCCTTCCGGTAGAACATAGACCTACAATATTCCCTGGTTAGGTGAAAGTACGCCTACTCCTAATGACTTTGTATGAAATAGTGTAAGTAAAACATGTAAAAGGGTTTGGGAGTGTTCAAATAATTATGACGTTGAATCAACCCTTACATAAAAAATTGGCTTGAATCGCTTAATTACGGTTGTTTGGTTGGTTTGATTGTTTATTTAACCTGACTGTTGATAAATTTGCATGAAAGCAGGAAATCATAGAAACAAATTTATTTAGTGTAAGTTCGAGATAAATCGGACAAAGAAAAGGAAGTTATGAATTTTTGGAAGTTGAGATCACTAGTGTTATGGCGACATTTGCTTTGATAATGCGTTCATGATGTGTGATGTCATATGGAGAACTTTCCCATTTGTTTTACATTACTCAAAATATCCCTTTTAGTATTAAAGCCTGGCTTAACTTAGGCCGCTGATTCATGGAAGGCCATTTGTCAATTCCTACGTCCCGTAGAAATTACTATATTTATGTAACAAAATAAAGAAATAAAAAATTTTCTGGCATGAAATGAGCATCAGATATCAATTCTATCGTGTTGGTTTTTGTATTTGCATTTAGACCCAGAACTAAGGTGATTTTGTACGATAAAAAGAGGGTGACATTATTTTGACTTTCCATAATTCGGTGGACTAAATCTACACACTTAGGCGTGGGCTTACAGTTAGGCGCCTTTCGTGAATACGGGCCTATATCTTTCTACATAGAGGTGTATTCGTAATTTCAAAATTATCGGGGGAGGGGGGGGGGGGGGGGGCTCAACCCCAAGTTCTCACATCACACACCTGTATTTCTACGTAAAAACAGCTAAAACAAGGACAATAGAAGAAGGATAACATGATTACAACATGGATAACGTGAAACTATGGATCTGGCTGATAACTGCTGATCGACATGAAACAGGTAGGCCTATACTCTGTCATAATGCACTCTATTCAATTCAAAGACGTACTTTATCTCTTTCAGGACAGGAATTATTGAAGGGCTAAATTGATCAAATTTTGTTCTTCAAATTGGCAACAAAAATATTTTTCTTTTAGTGCTACATGGTTCTAATAAGGCGTAATGTCTTTAAAAAAAATATTTATGGTTAGAAATGTTGTTGAAATGTTGAAAAGATGATTTTGAACCTCTTAATGTGTTGCGAATTCAACGATTTTAAAGCTTATTCTTGTTTTTAAAATTCCGGCATCAAACGCAATATGATCATGCAACAAAAATGGATATAGTGTTTGTAGAAGTTTTTGTTCTTTCTTCTCATGCATCTGGTATATTTTTAGAGCTCTTAATCAAAAGTTATTGAGCCAAACCACAAAATGTGGTAAATTGTCTCAAAAGGGTTAAATATAGCTTTGTAAACTTAATAGATTCACCAGTTTACATAATCTATAATATCTCACAAACCATTTAGAGTCAAAGAAAATGTTTATTGAAATATGTATATTCGTAATTAATTGGGGTTTTCCCCTGGCTGGATAGGTGAGAGGTCTATTGTATGCAAAATAGACAGACCAATGCCGGAAGGAACTTTCATGAACCTATAGAAACCAGTGGCGTACCCAGGTTTTTTTAAAGGGGGGGGGGGGTGTTTTTTACTCCAAAATTCTCTGACAAGCAAAAAAAAAAAGAAGGTCATCAGTACTTTTTTTTTTTTTTGGGGGGGGGGTCTTTTACTCAAAAATTATCTGACAAGCAAAAAAAAAAAAAAAAAAAAGGTTATCAGGAATTCTAAGGGGGAGGGGGGGGGGTGTTTTACTTGTAATTTTTACCATCAGCTAGAATTTTAGTCAATCTGGAAAGACGAAAATCCTTTTCAGTTTCTAGAAACAATCTTAACAGGAAGATAATGTGATGCATAATTATTTTGGCCTTATCACCTGTCCCCTACGAAAGTAGTATATACATATTTAGGATGTCATACAAATTTTTATGAATATAAATCACGATGAAGGTAATCCAGCAATGTGTAAAGAATTTTATGGGAACCTTCTCACATGAACGCTAATATTTGTTTATATGACTACTACAGGCTTTCGAGACATGGAAGACTGAGCATTTTGAAACTACAAATAATCGGACAAGTGTCACTTTATATTCTAGCAGTGATTTTCTTTACTTATATTTTCATATACTTTAATGACGGTATTAAATTAAATCATTTTTAAAATTTTCCAAAATAGAACAATGGAGTTTTAATTCGAAATCATAGTATTGTTATACAGGGGGAGGTATAAAAGCCAGAGAAGCAAAGATTGTGAGCAATAGACCGCTTCGGTAATGTATGCAAATTTTATACATACCTTTCAAACAAAGGTTGTTCTTGACAACCTGAAAGCTTTCCGGAGGCTTGCCGGACATAGCAACAAATAATGTATGCAAACTGGATTCCAAACAGTGAGGCTCATTTATAAAAAGCAGGTTAATGGAATAGCTCGTCACTAGGTGCTCAGAGAATATATGTGCATAAATTAGTACACATTACAGAAGCGGTCTATTGCCAATAGATACACTATACCATCGGCTGTCACCATACAAAGTATTACAAAATATAGTTGATATTTCTACAAAAGACGACAGCCCCTGGTTAAATTGAGCTCGTGACTATGTTGTTACATGGTTACCACGCACACAAATTTGAAATTGGTTTCCAATATTCAGTTCATTAAACAAAAGGTTATTGTGACCAAACTGTGTCCTCTATGACCTCAATTATCTATTTTCAGTATGGAAGTATTCTGCTTTCAAATGATACCTTGATAGCATTCCTTCGTGCATGCTTAACCGAGCAGCATCATTTAAAAATGACATGTAAAAATCCATTTCTGCCAGAAACGATAGGATCACATGCGAACATGACCTAAAGGAAACCTAAACTTTAAAACCCAATGAGAAGATTGCTTTCATGTGCTTCTTTTAATAAAGAGGAATTCCCTCATCATAAAATAAAAGATGTTGATGGTGGGGGTCAAGAAATGGCTTCTTAATCCTGAATTTTTACTTGCACTCATTATGGACGTCATTGTTTGCTTTGTTCGGAATGCAACTTCCCGGGGGGGGGGGGGCACTCAGTATATAGCATGAAGCTACATGGTATATAGTGTGCGGTGGGTATGTGCCGCAGAGAAGACCCCTATTTTTACACTCAAATCTCCGTTCCAAAGGATACCATTTTTGTCTTGTTGAGAAAAAGAAGAGAGAAAACCGTTCTAAAGCACCGCTTTTTTTTTTTTTTTTTTTTTTTTTTTTTTCTTCATTCCGTCGTTCCGGCCGTTCTGGCCCGTACCGGCCCGTTTCGAAGAATATAATTTTTGGTGAAAAGTTGAAAACAAGTTTCATTCCAGGTGCTTAATTCCTCCGGGCTTTCCCCATTGCTTCCAATCCGGTTCCAGTCCACCCCAGGGAATTCAGTTTTCATTCATGCTGAGCGCTAGACAGAAAAATCCGTCTGTTTGGAGGAGTTTTATAACATTTTTTTTACTTTTGATTCTCTCCTCCAGGGATTCCGCAAAGCCAGACGTAGTCTCAGCGGAGCATATCCCCGAACGAAATAGACTGATTTTTCGGTCTATAGCTGAGCGCATGCATGCGAATACACACACCATAGACTTGCCATGACATGCAGCGTATTCACAATGTAGCTAATGGGAGCTTGTGAGAACCAGTTCCGTATTTATATTGTAATCCAGTTCCAAAGACCCCCTTTTTCGAAAATGTTAGTAGTTCCGAAGACCATCCTTTTTTCATGATATGCTCGTTCCGAATCCCCCTTTTTTTGTCTTGCCAGCGGCACATACCTACCACTTTCATTAATAAATCAAGTAAGAGGCACCTTCATTGTCATCAGATGGTGAAGTATGGTATAAAGGGCACATGAGCCAGGAAACATGAGATTATGACAATTCTTCTCCTCATGATGGGCACCTTTTCCATTAGAAGAGGGACACTTTTTCATCGCTCCATGGATATTTATTGATTTGGGAGAATTCAGGGGGTGTACGCCCCTACCACCCGTGGCAATTGCATATCCCATCTTTTATGAAAATTCCGATTGAATGCATATCATCACATTATTGTTATATGGGAGTCTTGTATGAGGCGCCGTTCGTAAATTTATTATTTAGCTCAATTATTTACATATAATTCATTATTTAGCTCACTTCTACAATTATATATATAATGACATTAAAGATACAATTATTTATAAAGAACGATTTGCATGCACTTTAATTATATGTATATAATGGTTGCACGATATCCATTATATATAAATAATGAATTTTGCCATTTCCATCTTTTATAAATAATGGTTACACAATATTCATTATATAGAAATAATGATTTCACAAATTCATTATATAGAAATAATGAATTTTGCCATTTCCATTATTTATAGATAATGGTTACACAATATTCATTATATATAAATAATGAATACAACAATTCCCATTATATACAAATAATGATTTCACAAATTTATTTTATATAAATAATGAATTTTGCATTTCCATTATTTATAAATAATGATTTCACGATATTCATATTATACAAATAATGAATTTTGCAATTTCCATTATTTATAAATAATGGAAATGGAAAAATTCATTATTTATATATAATGGATATCGTGCAACCATTATATACATATAATTAAAGTGCATGCAAATCGTTCTTTATAAATAATTGTATCTTTAATGTCATTATATATAAATAATTGTAGAAGTGAGTTAAATAACGAATTATATGTAAATAATTGAGCTAAATGCCTCATAGTCTTGTGTATCATATATCTTTTAAAGCTTACATTTTCCTCACGCATGTTATGTCATGTTCTGACGTTTTCAAGGGTTTACAACAATTTGGCACAAATGGAATTTTACATTCCATTTTCAAAACAATGTTGCTCTAAGAAGAATGTATGAATTAATGCCAGCGATGCACCATTTGAAAGCATATTACTTTTACTTCGCGGAAAACAAAGAATTATATTCATACAGCTTATAGTTTGTTCACAATTAGCCTTTCTTTTTGGGTTTCGTTTTTCTGGGTCGCACTGTAAATCAAATGTAACCATTCGGCAACGTGTCCAGTCATAAAAAACAAAGACTTGCGCATGCACGATATAAATATTTGAATATAAACATAACAAATTAGTAGTTTCGGAAAAAAATGCTTCCTGCAATATTCCAAAAATATGTACAAATAACAAAATACATTAAGGCAACTAGATATTCGATTGATGAATGGCTGAACTAACCTTTAGCTTTTCTTCCAAAGTGAGGCGAGTTGACAAATTAATTGCCTTCGGAAGGCACGGCGAATATCGACAGACATAGACATAAGAGGCAATAGTACAGAGTAAAACGTTATATGACTCCCAAGTGTAAACTCTGTCTCTTTACCAAAGTTGCGACACAAGTTCAGATAGGCAAAAGTGGTGAAAGATACGTGGTCAGGCACGTCAAGTCAGATTGGGGGTGTCGCCAGAGAGAAGGGCTACGCCAGCGCACCCCTCAAGGTTTCATTTCGGCAAACCCACTATTGCTGTCCGAATGTTCGTTAATTTGAAGGTTTTTTTTTTGTTTGATTCTCTCCCCCCCCCCCCCGCCCCTTTTGTGGCATTTTTTGTTTGTTGGACAGTATCAAATCAGGAAATCTGACTACCTTTTTCAGGAAGATTCATAACAGCAAGATCTGGAATCCGCTTCCATTTTCCTTCTCTTTATTTGTTGGAGGAAATATCGGGAATCTTAGGGCCGAATTCGGTTCGGTACCCCGTCCCCCAGTTTAAAATGTTCTAGCGATGCCCCTGCCGGAAGCAAGTGTCATGTTTTTGTGCAACATTCAATGTTGCAGTCTCTCATGCACTTCCTCTTTTAACTCTTGGGCTACGTAACAATTTTCATGCATATCCTGAGGAAGAACAAAGTGATATCAATCCATTCAATACACAATTTTAAAGGGCTACATTTTTAAAATAACTAATGTGTATCAAGCATATTGAAATTTTCCTCGGAGGGGGTAAATATTTATTTTCCTTTTATAAATTATTTTTTTCAAACGCCATGTGGTACGCAAGATTATCAGTCATATCGGGAGGAGAGAAATGAAGGTGATAGTAACGAAGTTAACTTTTTCCCTCTTATCACAGGTGAAGTCGAATACAAAATAACATTAAAAGAAAAGAACACAGTGTTTGCAGTTTTCTGCTCATACATCTGGTATATTTTGAGGGCTCTGAATCAAAAGTTATTGAGCTAAATCACAAAATGTAGGTGATTATCCTGAATGAGATATCTATATCCCTTCGAAAAGTACATAGAAGACTGTGCCAAATATTCCGTATCTGGTATGAACACACAAAATAATAGCTGGGGAGGTTTTACTTACCAGAGAGTATTCTTTAAAATTCTTTTAATGCTTATAAATTATATTGATATTAATTGCTAAAACGTGCCAAGGAGTGCTGACTACAACATCCTTCCCTCCCAGAACAGAAAGGGGAATTCCATCTTTGTAATGAAAAAGAATGAGAGAGAAAAGAAAGAAACAGGCAATGGGGCAGAAGAGAGGTTTGAATCGGTGAGGGGAGGAGGAATGTGATGATCTTGCATGATTGATGGAACGAAATTTCACCAATGAGAGAGAAGGATGGTGGGACAAAAATTCTCTTTGGAGTACTCTTCATGAATATTCTGTCATTGCGTTCTAGTAGATAATAAGACAAATAAAGAAGTAATTATCTTTATGGTCTCATTTTCTTTTTTCAGAGGGATGGCTCATACTAGTATAAAATTGAATGCAGCTTGAACGTCTTACATGAATGACAGAAACGTCTCTCTTGAAATTAAGTAACTCTTTTAATAAAAAATCCATAACAATGAACGTTTCCAAGAAAAAAACATGGAACCCGAACGCGATTTGTTTATACTTCAACGAAGTAAGGAATATAATTTGACCTCTTCACCTGTCATACGAATCTCTTGATATCAACCTAAATAGTATGTGCTAAGGACGTCCTAGAATCATTTTTACCATTCTGGAAACTTCGTTTAACATGATACTTGAAACTGACATTAGAGAAAATATTTCCGAAGATTCGAAGGATCTCTTCGAGCTGAAGAGCAAACAAACTTTATGTGGCTTCAAAAACTCGAAAGGAAACATAACGTGATCAGGAAGATGACTTCATCATTATAGTAGCCATGGTAGCAGTTTTGGCAGAATTGGCAGAATACAAATTACAAAACGTAGAGGGCCTAGTAAGTTAAGTTTCGCCCACTCAGAGTCATCCATTATTTTTTGTGGATGCACTGAGCCCACTGATCTCTACGTACTTTTTTTAAAAGTAGAAATCATTGGTATAGCACAACGAACTCAAACATAGGTTTAAGTTCGATAGTATTAGTCGACATGATATTTTATGGACCTAGAAAAGTTCTTTCCGTTTAATTTTTTTTTTTTTTTTTTAATTTTTTTGTTGTTGATTTGTGACCAAACGTGATCTCCGAACGACTTCATCTTTGTTGCCGAAAAAAGCAACTTTGGGCATTTTGCATAATTTGCATAAATCCAAATGGCCACATGCATAGGTATAATGAAAAGCGCAAGACAACTCAAGCGCTACACCAAACTTATGCAATGACGCATGTGATACAATACAATTCATTGATATTACTTCCATTCGTAGTATCACAGGTTGTATTCCATAAGATGAACAACACTTTCGTTTTTTATATGCAAATTGCCCAAAGTTAATTTTTCGGCAACAAAACTGACATTGTTCGGAGATCACATGGGATCACAAATCAACAACAAATAAAATTCAAAGAACTTTTCTAGGTTCACTATTGACTACACAGGACTGTCAAATTGACTATAGCCCTATGTAGTAGTGTTACTAGGTAAAATACCCCAGGTTACGGTTACATACATATGAGATTTATTTTTTTTTTCCATTTACCTAGGATATAACTTACAATTCGGAATAATAAACTGTAAACAATCAACTGTCACTACTGACAACCTCCACCATCCTACAAATTCACCAAATTGACTTCAAATATGTCTATATCTTGAGGAAAATTCCATGAATACAATCATTTATGTGTAATGGGCCGTGTCAATAAACCAATTTTCGGGATCATCGCCCGATGAATGGGGTAAAATTCCTCCTCCCAAGTAAATATTAAACACTTTAGGATAACCAGGCTGGGGCAAGATTTCTATTCAGGTTAATAATACCGTGATTTGCGGAGAGTATTTAACAAAGCTGACTGAAATACAAGATTTCACTATAGAATTAGGCTTCCTCTGAGCACTGAGCACTGAGCACTTACAGGCATCAAGGGATTTGGAGGTCACTAGATGCGTTGCGGCTAATACCTATTCCAGGTAAGATCTTTGTTAACATTTTTTGACAACTTTATAGAAAAAGTCTATAAAGGTTGATGCATTGTTTAATCATGTTACTGTTACTTTACTATATCCTTTAAAATACAATATATATTGCCATCGCAAAAGTTGAATTGTAAGGGAAAGGGAGGGTGGCAGACAGAGGTAAAGGGAGAAAGAGGTAGAGAGAGTGAGAGAGAGGGAGAGAAAGTGGAGAGCAAGGAAGAGGAGAGACATGATGATTATTTGTGTGTGTGCGTGTGGGTGAGAGAGTTAGAGAGAGAGAGAGAGAGAGATGTGAGACAGTGGAGAAAGGGAGTAAGGGAGTAAAAGTAAAGAAGTAGCCCTACATACACACAGAAAGCGCCTTGTTAAAGAAAATTCCGTGTAAATTATTTTTCGTGTATAATCGCATTAGTTCACCAGGAATTTGGTAATTTCATTAGAGTAGATGCGCTTGAAATAACCATGCAACGGGGTAAAAATTACCAGATTTGTGTTGACTCCCAGTCAACCCGAAACTTCTTTGTGTTAAAATTTTGCAAAGAGTTTTTGTCAGTGAAATAAATGAAGAAATGCAATAAGGAGGGCACAGGTAAAAACCTCCCTTTTATTTATAAAATCTCCCTCTGTATCTTTAGAAATTCCAAGGGCAATTACGTTACATTCAGAGATTTGTGAACAGTTCTAATTTGAATATTAAAGGCTCACTGTTTTTGGTTCTTTTTTTGTTTGATGAATGTAGATATATAATCTTCATTAGGAGGACATCAAATACCTATATAACCTAGTACATATTGAAATTCCCTGACCCCCTGGAATCTTTGCCCACAGATTTAAAATGTTTGTGTCCAGTTATTCGAAGGCTGGTGAGGTAAGGAATCAATTTCATTCTTTAAAGTTTGCCCGGTATATACCATTCATACGTGTTTGCTAACGATTGACTGGTTATTCAAAGCTGGCTTTATTACTTAAAACCTGAGGAATGTTGCCGAGTGCTGAAACGGACCACTGAACTTTACACTACGTAGTGTAGAGATCAGTGAAACGGACGCACGGTAGGTTAAGCAAATGCCATTTTAGACGATTGAATTCATCGCGAAAGAAAAAGAAACCATTGTTATAGAATAAAATTTGATGTAGATCTTTGGCCGAGGATATTCATTTTCATTAGTTCCGGTACTTTAATTTTCTGATTTTTTTTTATACGTAATTATCTAAGGTTTCCTAAAGTGACAGATTTTAGATTAAAAATTTACGGAATTCTTGCTTCCTCCATTGGTCATGCGCCATTATTTTACTAGTTCAATGAGTTATATATAGCTAACAATAATAATAAATACAGTATTGACTATCTTGTTTGAAGCATCAGGAAATCATTATCAACACGGAAAATGTTTATTGCTTTACCATCAAGTATTGAGGATTATGTACATTAAAGAAAAATATTTTGTTAAATTCTGGAAAGCTTTGAATTGATATTTTGTGCAAAATTTGTGAGCAATTTTCCCCTTTATTTTACGAAATTTCATCACTCTTTTGAATCCTTTGAATCTATTTTCCTTATATTTTAATTGTTCACTTTTGAAGAAGTTATTTAGATTCACGCTGGTTAAATCGAAATAGTTTTCCCAGACCTTTTAAACATCATATAATTTCTTTAACACAGCTCTCCGAAATGGCGTTGTATGTGATATATTACATGTTCATGTGGCAGTTATGTTTCTTGCTCCATCGAAATCTATCTGTGGATGCTGTATTCAGTAAGTTCACGAATTCATTCTTTATTTCATACTTCTTAAGTTTTTAATCAAAACCGTTTACTAACTTGTTCGCCTTTTCTTCGTCTCAACTCCATAACCAAATCCTGTTTTTTCGCAGACTATAAGAAGAAGATAATGACATCCATATAAAACATTATGTAAACCAATGGATATGATCCTAATAGTTACATCTGGCACTTTTGGATAAAATGCATAATGATGAACAAAGCCTACATTGTTATTTTATGTTCAAGATGTGAATTGATGCGAGAGGTGTAAAAGTTCGACTGAGAAAAAGTGTTGTTTGATATAATTTTATTCTTTTCCGTTAAAACGAATAATATGAAAAGGTTATAAAGTGAAGGCCTACCTCTGTTTTCCTTAATGACCAAAAAGACATTTAAAATGTATTAACCCTTCAGCTGACCAGCGCGGAATAGTGATAGAAGCTGGGCAGAAACTTAACCTTAGTTCCCCTAACTACCCCGAGCAATACAATGGCAGTCTCACCATCATCTGGTCGATCACTGCCCCATTCGAACACCGCATCATCGTCCACTTCATTGACTTCAGCACGACGTATCTGAGAGACTCGCTGACCATCGGCACAGGTCGAAGTCCGACTGAACCCGGTAGTGTGGAGTTGTTCCTTCATTCTGGGTCTGATTTACCCGGTGTCCTTGAGTCACCAGGACGGTTCTTGTGGATCAGGTTTACCAGTGGGGAGGACATTGAGGTGTCTGACTACTCCATCAATTCTACCATGGATGACGGTTCTACCATGCAGACTAGCACATATGTATCTTCTACGATGTTTGTCGATTCATCGAGAGGCTTTCTTATACAACTGACTACAGTGGAGCATGAGGGTAGGAAAGTGTTGTTGTTGTTTTTTGTTTGCTTTGTTGTTGTTGTTGTTGTTGTTGTTTTGTGTTTTATGGGCAATATTTTACCTTCACCTGGTATTTTGAGAGCAGACGTTGAATTGTAAGGGAAAGGGAGAGTGTCAGTAAGAGGAAGATAAGAGTATTTCTGTAGTAAGGAGATGAAGTAATTCACATCTGGACAATTAAAAATCTTTAGTTGATCCAAAAGATCTCAGAAGAACTACCCGTGAAACAGGAGCGGCGGAAGGTCGGGCTCGGGCAATGAAAGGGGCACCTTTTGTTCGGCGGACAAAAGGTGCCCCCCCCCCGTTCCATTGTCCGAGCCCGACGTTCCGCCGCCTCTGCAATGAAACAAATTTCCCTTTTTAGAACTACCTCCTTGAAAGCTCATGGTGAGAAGAATTAAATGAACTTGAAAACCCACGGGAAAAAGGTGAAAACAGGTTCAAAGATTTCCTTATTTCTACACAGAAGTTGCTCCTCTAAAGATAATTCAAAAGAACAATCCTTTCATTTCACAGAGCAGAAGATAAGAATAAGAGACATATTCCACACCGAAATTTAATCACTATTAATCTAGATGTTTCGTTGTCTTCTTTTGTACTTGTTTACTTGGACAGGATGCACAGTTGACGAGTTTGAGTGCACCAATGGATTTTGCGTGCCAGAAAATGCGACTTGTGATGGCGTTAATGACTGCTTGGATTTCACCGATGAGGAAATCTGTCGTGCGTATAATAAAATGAAATCTATCTAATTAAGATTCCTGGGGGGTGTTTCAAAAAGCTGTTCGTAAAGTTACTCATGACTTTATGAATGACTTACATATGACAAGCCAAATGAGATGCTCAATCATTTTTAGCTGCATCAACTAACATTCTTATTATAACAAACATTTTTAATGCAAATTATATTTTTAACTTTGATTTAATTGAGGTTATTAGAAATACAGTCACATTTTGTTAAAACATCAGGAAAAACTTTGAGCATCCTATCTGGCACTTCATATTCAAGTCGTTCGTAAAGTCATGCGTAACTTTACGAACAGCTTTATGAAACACCCCCCTGAGAGAATATAATCATACGTATCATATCCACATTATGTTGGGAATATCTACATACAAAACCGAATAGAAATTTACAGACTTCAAGATCGTGACAAAATATTTTGATCAAATCAATTCATATTAGTGTTGTTAGTTTGAGTAGCCGTCTCAATCTCATGATCAATGGGCCATGAGAATTATACTGCTAATGGACTAATATTATTGCAGGTGATACAAAATTTCATGCCGCCCCACCCCCACCACCGCCCCAAATATCAATGTTTTATTACTGTGCATTTACCAAATACATATAATTCTCTCAACTCTACAAGCATTCTTGAAACTCTCAGCTGCATGATGGGATACTTATGATCAGTACACAGCAGTAAAACCTGACAAACAATAGGATAAGTTATCACAGGGAAAGTGATTCATCAATGATTATCATTTTATTGTGTTGTCTAATGAAGCCAAAATGACTATAAATGTTCTAAATACAGCTCGTTGCGTCCCTGTACCACTCCAGACGTGTCGTGACAGAGTGTTCCATAATCACACGTTCTTTCCAAACCAGTACGCAGCGAACGCCGCAGAAGCCGAAGTATTATATAGAACAGTAAGTTTGTTATAATGTGAAATCAGTCCTGCTTTGTTCATTTTTAGGACTGATGGTCCGAGAGTAATAGGTTATGTCAGTAAATGTAAATAGAACAGTGCATAACGATAAAATTCACAAGATTCGATAAGTAAAACATGTTGAGGAACGATTACATTAGTATGCATCTCTGATTTCATACCATCACCACCATCACTAAATCAACGCTTGCAACTAAAAAAAAAAATGTTTACAGTATTTGTATGATTCTAAATCGTTTTAAATTTCACACATGTGTAGTTCCTAACGGTTCATATAGAATTATAATACACCGAGTGCTTGCGTCCTAAATAGCAATCAATCTAGTGTAGTTTTGTCTTGGTTCAGAGCTTATGAAAAGTAAGCTATTCCAAACAGCCAAATGCACAACTAATGCTCACCATCAGAAAACACATACTTTTACAGAGAATTGAAACTTATTACCGAGCCGCTCTTATATTTTTATGGTAAGTATTTAATAGAAATATACTAAAACTTACTTCTACAGGCTTTGCCTCTTTCGTCTTGTCATCCCTATTTCACAATGCTCATGTGCCATGTCTTGTATGCCGAGTGTCCTCATTATGGGCTTACACACGGCCCCTGCTACACAGAATGCGTAGAAGCTACAAGGTCGTGCAAGGATACTTTTGAGGCCACTTTTCCTGGGGAAATGCCGATAGACTGCGATGCATTCACAGACTGGACTAGTGACGCGGGCAAAGGCTGCCTGAAAAATGAAAATGGTAAAACTCCCTCTCTGTTACATTAACTATAACAAACATCATGAACATGTTTATGTAAATAGCTGCTTAGGCTACTTGGTTTCTGTTTCAAGAAAGAATGAAAAGAACGCATTCCCACTACGTGGTTAAAATGGGTAACAACTCATTATTTTGAAGATTCGCGATGAACGAACCGTTGAAATTACTTGCGAATAACAAGCGTTCAAAATAAAGGAACCTTCAGTTGGACAATTCAAATTCAAATTCCAAAGGAAAAAGGAGTTCGCCATTTTTCAAAAACAAAGGAACGAACGACGAAGTTTATAATATCTTCCCTTTTTTCTTTTAAAATAATTATCACATCAGTGGGAAGGGGGAGAGGTATTGTCAGTAATCGTAACGACCACAACACCTTTCATAACATAAGAGCAGACGACAATTTTATTAACATCAACTCGCACATTTCCTCTTCAGATATCAACGATAAGTTGTTGTGCGGCACGAGGTCTGGATTTGTTGAGACCACCTCTCCACGGATCATAGGAGGTGTTAATGCCCGTCCTGGGGAATTCCCCTGGATAGCGTCCATCAGGGACTATTCTCGTGCCACATCTCATTTCTGTGGCGCCACCCTCATCGATTCGCGATGGGCGATAACAGCAGCACATTGCGTGTAGGTTTGAGAAATAAAACAGTTTAATTCTTCTCTTAGTTCTTACAATACAAGCCCGTAATGCCACTTAATTTAAAGAGAAAATTGAGTTTTGAGAAAGGTGAAAATAGTTTGTGAGCTTTCTCATTCTTTCTATAGCAGTTTGGAAGAACACATAGTTTGTAGAAATTCCCCCTGAAAACGATAGCTTTGCAAAAGCCCTCATATTCGAAATATGACAAGAAATAGTTCGGGCCATTCATGTACATGTGTGTGCAGCCCTATAAACCCATTTCTTTGTGCAGAGCATGTGCTTTTCAGTGAGATGATTTTGATCATTTTGATGATTCCGAAACATTACAGTATACAGCCATTCTTATGCAGACATGATCAACCTTTCCCAATTGCTTTGAGACAGTTTCTTTCACAATGTGATTGCCTGACCAGAATTTAACTTTATCTTTAAGCCAGGAGTTTCTGCCTGTGGTACTGTGAGAATACTTTTAGTTTCTCAACTGTAGGAAGTTAGGAACATACCGGTGATGCTATAATTGTTGATAGTTAGAAGGTCAGTGTAAGTCTTGTTCAGTCAGATTATATTTACTTCCAAGGACACAGCATTCTCCTGTATTAAAAGTGAAATGTTTTCTGGTGAAGGACGGGAGACAAAACAGTTTACAGTTTTGTCTTTGTCAGTAGTTTCGCGTAGCTATCCTTAAATTTGTCTGAATTATTTCAACCTCACCAAGCTGGCACATTTTATAAACATGACCTGTCTTACCTGTCTTTATCAGGGAATATAATTGCTGATAACTAAGTTATTGAGATGACTCCTGTTGTTAATGTTTTAATTGCGATTGTCATTCATTTTAAATTGATTTTCCTGTAGATTTGGATATGTGGATAGTCTTGTTTTCGGGGATCTTCAGATAAATTCTACATCTGAACATCGCGTGAGCGTGACCCCGAGCGAAGTCTACGTCTTCCCAGACTACAACTCCACTACGTACCATGGTGATCTAGCTCTGATCAAGCTGAGGGAACCTGTAACATTTACCCCCTATGTCTCTCCAGCATGCTTGCCTGACCTGCGGAATACTACCAAGATATTTCATCGATGCCTTGTAGCAGGGTGGGGCCTCACTTCCATTGAGTATGGTAGGTTATAATCTTTCCCTGATTTGTTAACATTACTTAATAGCAGTATGGAATTTGAATAAGGAGTATCATTATTTTTAAAGAATTTGTAGTGGCGTATCCAGACATTGATCAACGAGGGGAAGGGGAGGGCAAAATTTATCTCGGGTGCTGATCATAGTCTGTTAACAGGAATGCAAACGATGGGGGTTTCTTAACGTATGCTAACCAAGAAATCACTACTGTATAAGGCTCTCACTGCTGTAGAACAGCACCATTCTTTAAAATTCTTATCTTGTAGCCCTTCATTCTGGGTTGCGGACATCCGCTTAGGTATTGTGTTTGAAACACCACTGATGTGTTTTTAAATGTGTTTTGGTTCCCCCAACACTTACATTCTTAGAACTGTCTGCCGAGGTACTGAAGAAAGCTGTCATAGATCTCTTGGATTATGATATCTGCAATGGATGGTACGATGGCTTGCTAACGGAGCTTATGTTGTGTGCTGGATATGAAAGAGGTGGAATCGATACTTGTAGTGTAAGTATTTCAGTCTTTATTCCAATGCCTTGTCAGTGTGAAAGTTTTTTATCAAGAACCGTCAGAATAACAAGGCTTAACTTTATTGATACCCATGAGTATATTTTGAGATAAAGAAACAAGATGATTATTAATCCTTCTTATAACACTATAATTAGTATGGACCGATAAGTTAAACACACTTTTCCTGTATATCCGTCCGCATCGAAATATATTAATTTGTGTTTACTCATATCGGGGAACAAAATTTTCTTATTAAATCAACGTTCAAGAATACCATGTTTACGTTTATATTTCGAAAGATTTTTTTTCTTTATATCAGTAAGGCCCCTCTTTGTGTATTTTGTGTGTCTAATGAAAATTATTGACCTGACAATCAACATCTCTAGGCTAATTACCCCTTTAATTCTTTTTCAGGGTGACAGTGGAGGTCCTTTAACTTGCCAAAGTGACGATGGTCGATGGCATCTCATTGGTGTCACTAGCTGGGGTAATGGTTGTGCTGAACCTCGCTCACCAGGCGTTTACACTAATGTCTCGCAGTTCATGTCTTTCATTAATGGCGTCATGAGTGGAGGTAGGAGAAGCGTCATGGAAATGAATAGTAAAAAAGTTCTGTGCGATTAAAAGTCCACAGAGAGATAGACATTTCCACACCTGAAAAGAAATATACCATAATGATTATGAAAATCTAGTGCATACCCTCAGTGATTTGATAGAACCATTTTATGACTGAAATCGAGATTTTGTTGTTATAATGTAAAACCACAACTTGCAAGAATATCTCGGCACTTATGATAGGTGATTAATAGACTATTCTAAATGGCGGGGGATGTCGGATCAGATTTGCTAACAATTTAGCAAAAAGAATTTCAACATGTTCAATAAGCAAATGTAAAAAAGTACCCCAATTCTGTCATTTAAGGATATAGCATGTGAAATATAAGGGCCCTAAAATGTCATTATTCATCTAAAAGGCTTAGAAAAGGTCTTAACTTGCCAATAAAAAATCTTTAATAGGTATGGTCACATTCCTACACCCCACTTTTGGGCTGCATTTTATAAAACTGGATAAAGACCAGTCTAAAACACAGTGATGTATATCAATATCTACCTTTTCAGATGTTGATAACGTTATTAACGAAGCAATCGAAAGCACTGAGGACATCCTAACCATCGCTTCACCAACCTACCCAACGAACTATCCTTCGGATGTGCGACAAGTTTGGACCATCACAGCCCCAACAGACCATCTTCTGACTATGGTCTTTGCTGAAGTCAGCCTTGTGCCAAACGTCACTGACGGTGACGGAGATATCGTGTACATTGGAGATGGTCTCATACCATTAAGTTCAACCGAAATAGTCAGGGTGACCGGGAATGACAATGTGACGGAAGTGGATTTAACGAGTCGGCAGGTGTGGATCATGTTTGTGACTAACGCAGTGTTGTCAGATCGTGGCTTTCGGTTGGAGATAAGAGCAGTGTCATCAAATAGTAAGTTTAGAGAAATGTAATGATTAAATTTTACCGCATTCGGCATCTAACACCGGGAAATGAAAAATTAATGCTTCATCATACACCGACGATTCATGCATTATATATCAATCTCAAACCTAAACCTTGTGAAATTTAATATAGACTGATAGAGGAGCTTTTTTATTCGTTAATTGTGCAGTCATGTTGCTTATTCTCACAACAAATAAATATACAGTGTGAGTCAATAAAAAGAAAACCCATATTAAAGCCCCAATAGCTTTAAAAAAAAGTGAAATCGCTAAAATATGTTATAATAGTACGATAGTTGATAATGTCTTCTTTAATTAGTTTTTAAAGCATGTCAGTATTACATTTGTCCAAGTTTGGGATGAATGGTGGTAAGGAGCGCTGCTTTCATTATGGGTGAGTGCATTCAATTCAATTGAGACCATTCAACCAACCTTGTATTGACAGTCCATTTCATTCAAAACGTGGACAGAGGAAAATTTGACATGAATCAGGAAAATGCTACTGGTCATCATTCTGTCTATGGTCAGATTTTATTGATCAAGGTGTCACATTAAAGAAAACATGATAGGCTACAAGGTGAGTAACTTTGATTAAGTCTATATGTACTGATTGCAACAATATTTAGGTTTGCATCTGGGTTTCCCTTTTATTGACTCACACTGTTTATTGCTTTCTTGACGTATAGTTACAAATCACTGTGCTATAAACCCTTGTCTCAATGGAGGAACTTGCAGTGAAGATCATGAAGGTTACATCTGTCGCTGTGTCGATGGATACACGGGTACGGACTGCGGGGAAGGTAGGAATTAGTAGCTTCAACAAATGCATAATCAGTCTCAGGACGGTTGCTGTGACATTTATGATGAGGGAGCTGTGTGGTACTACTTATTCAAGAAAGTTTGCCGAAATCGTTTTCACTAGTTTGAAAAAATAAATCTTTGCATTTGCCGAAATGAGACAAAATAAGATCATCTAATATATGAAGTGCTGGATTTAAATCTTGCACACCTACAACCTATTACCTAACCAAGTATACTGTAACTTCCCTGTATAATTATATCAGGTATTTTACAACGAAAACCATATAACATGATTTCAGAGACACTTGAGATATTGCCGTTAATGAGTAACACGAGCTGCTCATTAGTGGTAGGCTACTTCAGCTGTTGTCATTTTGTTGTGAACAAACATAGGAATTTTATTTTCTCTAATATGCATGAATATTTTTTATTTCATTACTGTGGATTGTTACAAATAATACTTTGTAACAATCCACTTAGAACGGGTCAACTCAGTCTAATAATATTCACGGTTCTTAACGGAGGGTGTTGCTTTGTTTTGATTAGGTATTACATGTGCTTTAGAAGGAGTATGGTACAACGACCTCAACGATAAACTTTCCATCACCAAGACGTCAACCGGGATGATTTTGGGAGAATATTCGAATAATGTCGAACTGATCACGGGATGGACAGGTGAACTTATTTTCCGATAAATTATGTATAACATTTAGGAAATAGTACTATTACAAAGAAAAAAAATTGCATAATTACGAAGTGTCATAAACATATAATAATTGGACGCAAATTAATGTAGAATATGTATAATCTAGAAGTCATAATCTGTTAAAACGTATTTCATATGGAGCATGATTCCAACGATAATAAGAAATTTAAGGTTTATTCGCAGAGTGCATACATGTAAATCTATATCTAAATGCATTCCAATTACCTCGCACTAGCCCTTACCATGGTCGTTGGTTACGTCGATGACAACTGCGATGAGCGTCCTTCCTTTGGACTAGTAGTGACACGTGATAACGGTCAGGTGACCACGAGCTGGACTGGTCAGTGTCATTTCGTTGATGATAAGGAGGTTCTCTACACATCATGGACGTCAACACAACTCGCATCCACCTGCTACGAGGCAAAGACATCTACCAAGTAAGATTTAATCTAATTTCGCAATGCTTATCAATATAATTATGTATCAATGAAAGATATGTTTGAATTGTCTTTTAAAAAATTGTAATTAAAGATAGCCTCGTTCCTTCCTTTCATCTATGTTCCCGTCACAATAATACTAATGCAAACTGTAAACTTTTAATCTCATGATGGTTCTAAATTATTACATTTTTGGTCGAAAGTTCAAAGAAAACAAGTTCCTAAAATGCACAAGAGATAAATAATCTCATTTAGATTCCTTCACAGATAGATCTGTGCAGCTGCAGTCTACATTTTTTTTTAAATGTTTGATGAAAATAAATTTGAAATGGCTTGTCGTATTGGAAAATTATTAGTACATTTGTCATCTCACTATTACCTTCCAGATTTGGTTTGGACAAATGGACGCGGTACAGACAGATGATGGCGCCAGCTACAATAAGACGCGGAAACGATTGATTTATATAATTCTGAAAGATTAAAGATTCGTTACGGGCATTTTTTTTCTCTCGAAAGGCATCACTTTTGTATCCTCATTACCCTCCTTTGATTTGCTGTGTTTCTACCGATTTATGGACGGACATGTATCTCTAGATCCATTCTAGCTCTATTTCGGTAACGTATTTTCTAGCCCGCACGTAGCATATATTGAAGACTAGGTCGGAACGCAGGTGTCTGAACACGGGGGTGCTGGAATATAGGCATATCTGACTAGTTTGTCGGAATATAGAAGTGCCTAAAATGGAGGGGGCATAAACAAAGGGGTGTCTGGCCATAACGCAGGGCTGTCAACTTTGGGGAAATGCTTGGAGGGAGATTCGTATTTTTTTCTTCTCGCCAGCCCTCCAAAAGTCGCTCGGGGGGGGGGGGGGGGGGGGGGGGATGAGAACTTAGGGGTGTCGAGATATACAGGTATATCGGAATATACGGGTGCCTGGAAAAAGGGGCGTCGGAACACAGGGATGACTGGTCACAGGGGTGACGGAACAGAGGGTGTTTGAACAAAGGGGCGTCGGAATGTAGGGGCATCGGTTTGGAGGGACGTCAGAACACAGCGGTGTCAGTATATATGGGTGCTAGAACAACGGGGCGTCAGAACATAGGGATCTCTGATCCTAGGGTGTTTTACAGAAGAGTTTCGGATTAAAAGGATATTGAAACATAGGTATCTCATCATAAGGGTGTCGAACGATAAAAGTGAAACTCGGTCCCCGCCTTGGCTTATCTGGTAGAAATCTTTCGCTGTTCGAAACAGCAATGCTTATCAAAGCAGAATGTTCATAGTTATGCTTATATCATCAAAAAACATGTGTATTGTTTTAAAGCAGATATCGTGCTTTTTTTCTTTGATTCACCATTTAAAACATATGGTTTATGTTTACAAACTATGACAATATGTCCTACATGTAGTGGTAGCTCCCCCTGCATTTTCAGTAGCTCGTTTACCTAAATTTCAAGCTGTTTCTATTTGATGTAAATCAATTTTTGGAAACCCTGATCCATGTCTAAGGTCTAGATGGTATTAACTGTAAAGAATTTACAAATGTATAAGATGTATTTCCGTAAATGAAACTGATAAACTATATCTAAATTATATTCCAGTTCTAAAACATATTTGTTCCTTGCATATAACTTGACAGCTTAGTAGATCCGTAGAATATATTTGAACAATCTTCATCTACACAAAAACAAGGATCGTCGATAATTGACAAAATTGAGGTTTCATTTATTGAAATTTAATTCGCAAAAATGTCTGCAGGTGTACGCCTGAGATATAAACAAACACTGGAATAACTGTAGAATTATTGTAAGGTAATTTTATCATTGCATACTTATAAAAGATTATTCAGTTGTTAACCAAAATGGCCCATTCTTATGGACATGGTATTAACAAAGCAAGTGTGATTCATTCCAGACAACTTGAAATCCTCGTTGTCTGTAATAACAATTCTGTTAAAAAGAAAACATTTCTCACATTTAAAAAGAAAGTGAAAGTGAAAAGGAACATAATGACAAATGTTTTAATACCTACTTTGTAAAATTAGGAAAAGATAAATGACGAATATTTCAAATACGTCTGTGATTGGTACATCTCTGTACACTTGCAAAATCTTTCCCGTGCTATTGGTGGGGCTGAACGAGGATTTTAGCCCCACCGGTGGTACGGGACTGAGTAGCCCATGTAATAATATTTTATTATACGCTCTTTCTTTCTTTCTTTTCTTTTATTTTCTCTCCCTCTTTGTTTTATTTCTCTCTCTCTCTCTCTCTCTCTCTCTCGCTGTCTCTTTTCATTGAACCGTGAACGGCATCTTTTTTCTTCTTCTTTCTTTCTTTTTTCTGTCATTTTTTTTAATACACTTTTTTACAACCTGCAATTATTATTAGTACATGTATTTTTTTTTTTTGGGGGGGGAGGTACTTTACTGGTGAACCTTTTTATGTCTACATGTTCATGATATTGCATTTAATATTTATGCATTTCTACCACCAGCTAATGAGGAGAACCTTTCTTTTGGTAATCCGCAGGCAATAGCTGGTGTTTTTTTCCCCCCTTCTTCTCTCTTTCTGCTTTTTTACCTTGTGTACTTTGTATTTTGTATTCTCTGTAATTATTGTTATACTGTTTTCCTGGAAATGAAATGAAATAAAATGAAATAAATCTCATATATTATTCAAGTTGAAAGACAAGCCAACCGTATTGCACATAAAGCAATACATCTTTTCACTTTTTCACATACTAACTCCAATGTATATCTAATCAGATTTTGTATATGAGTGTAAACTTCATTTATTCATTATTTCTATATAGGAGATTGTAATCATATGTCAAATTTTAGAGTAATGAAATTAAATGATGTAACAGTTACGTTAATAAAGAGAAAATTAAGTATTCATTCACTAGTTCTTTTCTATTTTTGGCAATCACTGTTCTTCAGTACCCAACTGGCTGAACTGAGGCTCAGTCATGTCAGTGGAAGGTTGTGTTAATCTGTCAAATTTCACTTTTCAAGAAGACAAGACTTTTTACATGGTGGTATTTTCTCTTTCTCCTACCCTTTTTTCTCTCTCCCAGGCTTAATAGCCTGTTTTAGTTGTGGAAATCCGTCTCTACCACCCAAACGACAATATAATCAACATCGGAGCTCTATCAATCGTTTCACTGTATTAATTGCGAATAATTCAAACTATTGTGCTTTTTTCTACCACATTCAAGAAGCCAATAAAGATAAACAGTCATAAAACATTATGATCATCAGTCATAAACTAGCTAATTCAAATCTCCTTGAAAATGAGCAATAGTAAGTCAACAAACATGATTTGTATTTACAATTACACCTAATGCGCCTGTCACACTTTGCCGGATAAGGCAAACGCATGAGAAACGAATGTCGATTTTTGGCATCCGTTGATATCCGTTAAAATGCGTTTCATGTCTTTTTTATCCATTGGATGGACGTTCATCGTCGGGTGATTTCCGTCAAAGCGGCCAGAAAACTTTGTGCATGCATACAAAATTTTCTCGCTAGAAACGGATAGCGAGATCCGGCCCTTGTCCGATGGTTAATATATAAATATATAAATAAATAATTACGTGGGAATCATTATTCACAAAAAACATTGTGTGGGTGACGTATATCTCAGCGACAAAGTATCGCATCTGTGGTTCACTTTTTGTCATTATTTGCCATTTGCCATTACATTCGATTCAATCGCTCAAAACCTGACAGGAGCTGAAAGGAGGAATCAAATCAGTATTCAGCAGGCATTCAGCTCCCTTGCTTACTAGTCTTTGAACATTTAAATTGTCTGCCTAATAATATTACTTTCAGATTACATACAAACCTGTTTTGCGTACTCCTGCCTAAGAAGATTATTCATTTTTTTTATTCAAATGATATCTACTTGTACGTTTGCAATACTCAGTGCATAGTATGTTTGGGAGTTTTTTAATTTGACATGGTTTATTGAAGATAAAATCATCGCAGCTGAAAGCTGAATGGAGATCTTTAATATATTTTGAAGATAAAAACATACATAATAACGTACATGATAAATGGGAATATACAATAATAATGATGAATAATCAACATAGTTTTGTAATAACCCATATACTACGGGAACCGGGTGTCTCCTGTATTAAGCCTATGAGATTTAAAGAATTCAGTAGTCAACGGGTTAATATAAACTAAGGTAGGAGTAGAAAATGTCGCTAGTGAAATTATTTGCAATATAAAGTAATAATAAGTAACAACAGGTGTTTAAACAGTCAATAACAACTAAGGTAGACTTTAGGATGAGGTAATAAAATACACAATTCGTTACAATTGTGATGATTTTATATTTAGGTGAAAAAAGAACAGTTAAAAAAGAATTTCTATAAATTTGAAAATAAGAAGTTAAGCGATCTATTAGGAAAAGTAATTTATCGTCAAGGAATGAAATCATGATCAATTGTTTAACTGTTTCATCATCCAGTCTGGAACTTAAGAGAAATGTGAGAATAAAACCACAAAAAGTAAGACTACCAGTAATTTACAAATTTTCTCCAATGTAAATAGAAAAATGTGCCGGTGATAACAACATCCTAAATATCACAACTTTTGAACACAGAGAACGACTTCTCCTTGAAATCAAACGTTCCTTTGATGTTCATCTTTCGAGTTCGTGATCAAGATCACATTGGCTACAAAAGATCCATTTATATTATAGTTTCAGTTTAGTTTCACTTTCAGTTTATTTCTTATTTAAAATCACATAAATGGAACACAAACGATTACCGTTGCATTATTACAGTAATATAGGGAAAAATCTTCAATACTTTCAACAAAAGAAAAAATGCAAGTGAACATACAGAGACACAATATTCCATCATTTGGGATAAGTTGGGATAAGACAAACCTTTTCTGTGAAATATGAGGGAATCTAGTAAGAAGCCAGGCTTGTAATTGCAGATTCCCTTTAAAAAAAAAAAAAAAAAAAACAGTCCCTGACATTATTACATGTATATGAGAGATGATCTTAAGAAAAATAAAAATGATAAAATGGGGGAGATGAGGGGTATAGTACATAATTAATTAATTCCACAGTTTTGGTCCTGTAAATATAATTGTATTGTGTCCAAAAAGCTGTTCAAATACGTGGAAGGTGATAAGAATGGCTTTGTCTGGTTGGATAGGAGTGAAGTGAATAATTCATAACGAACACAGAAGAAACGGGGTTAGGAACTTTGTGAGTTGAAACATGAATATTCCTAGATTTCATGTAAATAGTCTGATATTCCTTAGAAAGAACCTGTTAGATATCTTTAAAATATTCATAAAGAAACTTTCTGTATTGGATAATGTCAGATATGAATGGTATATTTATTGAAAATCTGTATGGCAGCCAATTGGCTGAATTGTACAAATTTTTACAAATAAAAAGGAAATGCATTCAAGAAGAACAAACATAAATTACAACATAATCACGAAAATATATATGCATTAAAAATTAATGATAAAGCAAATTGACAATGGTAAAGGTGATTGTGACTGCAGTTAAGTAATGGTATATTTCACCTCTGCTTATCTCAAGTTCGTCCAAAGAAGAAGAAGGAGTGAATGAAGAAGAAGAGGAGGAGAAGGAGGAGGAAGAAGAAGAAGAGAAAGAAGAAGAAGAAGAAGAGAAAGAAGAAGAAGAAGAAGAAGAAGAAGAAGAAGAAGAAGAAGAAGAAGAAGAAGAAGAAGAAGAAGAGGGAGGTAGAGGGAGAGGAGGAAGAAGATGAGAAGAAGAGGAGGAGGAGGAGGGAGAGGAGAGGGGAAAAGAATAAGAAGGCGAAAGGATCAAAAAGGAGGTCACGGAATCAGATCGAATAAGCAATAGATAATAGACATGAGAATAGAAGAATAAAGACCAGGGAAAGGTGGACGAAAAGAAGATAGTGAACTTAGAAGTAGCTTCGTAGTTTGAGTTTATATAGACGGGTATTTTGTCAAAATGTGATAATCACCGTTATATTTCATAATGATATAATAAATATACAATCAAAATTCTGTTGAAAGCATTAGTTAATGGAATATACAATTAGCGAACATAAGAAATGAATTATTTTAAGGACACAATTTATATAGACGCAAGAATCTTATAGCATCATATTTATATCTGTGAGCAAAATGTAATGAGTAAGGAAGAGAGGATGAGAAGAGAGAGAAAGAAGATGATAAAAAGGCAGATATATAAAGCATTAGAGATGATGAAGGAGAGACAGAGACAGAAAGAAATAGAGAGAGGAGGAGAAGAGTCAGAAAGAGAGAGAGAGAAAAAAAAAAGAACGAATATGTAGTATAAAAACACAAAGTCTACAAAGTCTACAAATTCTAACAATGAATTCTGAAAGTTAAGATTCATTTAGCAACCTTACAAGGTATGGGATTGGGCTTAGTCTATATCGTTCGGTTCTACATCTGATCTGAGCATAGGGAGTAATTCTTCTGAGTGACCTTGTACTCTGTCTGAGAGGAGGCAACCAGGCTCTGAAGAGGGGTGACTGTTGGAGCGTTTTTGCGAATCTGGCACATAGATCATGTCTCCTTATTTCAAGTGATTTCACTTGTGCGATTTGCAGGGCATTCTCATACGTCATGAATCGATGTCCTAATACTATTCTCAAAGCCCGCTTCTGAACTCGTTCAATCTGTGCACTTTGTTGATTGGTAAGGCCCGGATGCCATGCAGGAACTGCGTATTCTACCAGAGGCCTGACATAGCCAGTGTACACGGTTAGTAGATCCTTCCAGGGAAGCTGGAAGTTTTTGAGTAGTTTCAACATGTAGATCCACCTGTTTGCTTTGGCGAGTATGCTGCTCACATGGCTGTTCCATTTGAGATCAGACTGCAAGGTGATACCAAGTATTTTCACAGTCTGTACCTCGTTCAGAGTCTGGTTACCTATTTCAACATTCACAGGTGGGAGTGGAGCCTTTCCAAAATCTATTCTCATGACATGACACTTACTGACATTCAACATCATGTTATTTGTACGACACCATGTGCTTAGTTCTTGCAGGCTGCTTTGCACTTCACTAGCCGCACCCCGTGTCTTCGCCTCAGCTAATGTCATGTCATCAACATACTTCCAATGCTCCAATCTAGACGATGCTAAAGCATCGTTGATAAGCACAAGGAAGAGGGCCGGGCCAAGGCGTGTACCTTGAGGGACACCGGCTTTGATAGGAGCTAGGTCGGACATGACTCCCCGATAGCGAACACACTGGGTGCGACCAGTAAGAAAATCTAACACCCACTGTATGATATAAGATCGACATCCAAGTTGAATGAACTTCGAAATGACCACCGAGTGATCAACCCTATCGAAAGCTTTCGAAAAATCAGTGGTAATCAGGGTGACAGTCGTGGATAGCTTATCTGTATTTCGAGTCAAGAAATTTACAATGTCAACAAGGCAATGGGTAGATGATCTACCGGGTCTGCTTCCAAACTGCTTCATATCTAGGAATGGTGCTATATCAGCCATCAACCACTTTGTGATGAACAGTTCTGCAATTTTAACAAAGTGATCTGTCAGAGCTATTGGTCTCAACCTATCAATTCTCGCCGGTTGTTCTTTAGGAACAGGTATTACTATTGCTTGCTTCCATCTGGTTGGCACTATCCCCTCTGCAAAGGAGCTGTTCAAAATGTCACTTAAGGGAGAACTAAGCTCGTAAGCAAACATCTTTATTAATCGAGCAGGGACTCCATCCGGACCTGACGACTTTCCAGGTTTAATGTTTTTGAGTTCGCGATACACTTCCCAAGGTTGGATTACAGGGGGCGTCCTTTGTGATGGTAGAAAACTTGGAAGTTTCGAACGGTCCAGAGGTGGGATGTCGTCGGCAACATCAATAAATAGCTTGTTGATGGCATTTGCTACCTGCATAGGTTGTAAATGGCTCTCTCCTGGGACTTGAATAGTTTGACCGGGCTTTTCTCTAGATGTCATGACTTTGATGTGTCTGTACCAAGACACAGGGTCTTCAGATTTGAGGTGAGCAATGCGATCGTGATAAAAGTGAGCTTTCGCTGATTTGATGGATCTGATGACTCTGTTTCTGCATGCTTTCCAGTCTTTCTGAGAACCGCTGATAAATAGATGTTGACGTTTCATGATGAGGGATTTAATCTTGGGTGTAATCCACGGTTTGTCCCTCGAGTGAATTCGAACTCTCTTTGTAGGAAAGTACGTATCCATGGCCGAAAGCAAGGATGAATAAAAAGCATCGCACTTCCCTGATGTTGTAAGAGCATCTGTAACATTGGACCAGTCATACTCCGAGATCCACCGACCAAAAGATCTCATGTCGGAATCTCGCATCGGTCTAACTGTACGTGTAGACATCTTGTTGGGTCTTTTCTCACATGCTAATACTGGTGACCATGTGACAACGTTGTGGTCGCTTAGGCCGATAGGTGACGAGATCATCGGAGCAACATAGAATTTATCCATGTTTGTCAATGTAGATACAGATGTAGATGTAGATACCTGTCAATAAACAAGGTGTACTCTTACTGGAGCCCTCTTCTGATTTCAAATCATATGCCATTTGAATTAGTGACAGGAAATGACCATTATGCATGTTATGGGAAGTGACGTACATACATAAACCTTGCTGCAAATCTATTGTTGCCTTGGCATCTTTGTTTTCCAAGAGCTTAAAGTACTCTTTTTCATTTCATGAGTAGGAACTTAAAGTGAATCCAATTTACATGTATAATTTGCTTTTTAAATTCAATCTGCTATGAACTAGAAATAATTCAGTCACCCTGGTCTTGGTTAGTAACAGTCGAAGGGGGTAAGCATGCGGTAAAGGAATTTTTCACACGTTTATCCAATAATTTGAAAAAATGGCATGGCTAGTGATTACTCTTTAGGATCTATCCGTCACAGATACATTATTGTGCTATGGCTGACATTATCACACAGATTAAATTTTTTTCGAGCTAAGATGACATTCCGCAATGTTTATAAATCTCTATGTAATGAAAAACTGAAAAATAATAATATAATAATAATATTGGGTATTTATAAAGCGCCATTTTCATTACGCAAATTGCTGAAGGCGCTGTAAAGTAGAGGAAGAGTACAGTAATTCAGAGTACAAGAGTACAAGAAAAAGTACAAGCAAACATATATTTAATGGGAAGAAAATAAAATAAAACAATTCATCCGGCAAGATGGATACCCCCTACCTCTTGTCCTTTTATAGTAGCCTTAAAGCTAAATCCTGGCTCACACGAAGAATCATTTGCTGACGTCACGTTACGACTGCGTCAGTGCCTGGTACCGTATTTTTGCGCGTCATGAAAGAGTGATTGCAAAATGAGCAGAGCAAACAATACTTTTAATAACCGGCGTTAATGCGTTAATTGCCTCCACAAGCACGATTAACGTAGGTACTGACGCAATCGAAATGACGCCTCCGGTAAGCCGGGCTTATCTGAAGAAATCATCGATATTTTCAGCAAGTGTGTGACCTTGACCTACAACGTCAATAAGAGAAAAAAGCTATTTAAGTGAGATTTATGTTTTTTCCAGTGAATTTTGGAAAAGCACTTCGGCAAGTATTACAAAATCACAGAAAATTTCAGCTTTAGGCCTATCACGGAATTTGGAAACATGAAAGTATTGAGTATTGTTACAGTAATTTTAAAAACAAGGAGAAAATAAGCTCTTTAAATTCATTTTTTCTACATATGTGCACGAATAGCAACATCACAGTAGCAATGTCATATGAAAAGGATTACTTTTGAAATGCTTTCATATGTAAAATATACCTAGAGACAACTTAACACAGGTTTGCGTATAATGCAGCATACCGATATCTATGTGCGTGTCTTTCCATGTTTATGGTTTCCAGCAAGATTTAGACAATTTCTAATCATTTTGATAGTTCCCAAACAGTTATTATATATTGTTATACTATTATATAAAACAGTTATTCATATCCAATACATAATATACCATTCTTAATAACTTTGTGTGTGTGTGTGTGTGCGCGTGTGCGCGTGTGTGCGTGTGTTTGTGAGTGTTTTGTTTTGTTTTTGTTTTTGTTTTTGTTTTTTGTTTTTGTAGTGCAAGTGCATGGCCAGTACAAGCTCAACATCACATTAAACATGTTTAAGGAAGTTTGTTTTTCATTCCTTCGACTTATACCAATAATACACATTGCCTTTAAACAGTGCTGGGGGATGTCCAACGGAATCATGACTAAAAACGAAAAGCGAAATGTTACAAACAAATAAAAACAAATTCATTTAGCACATCATGTGCAGAATACCTGTAGTTCATGCAATTTTTCAGTCATGTCACTTCCTTTGTGGTAGTGTTATTTTTTTCCCAGTCCTTTGTATAACACTTTGCAGATCCTAAAGGGGGGGGGGGGCTCTAGCAATGACAGTGCAGTATAATATACACACCTCGTTTATCTACTGACGTAGGTAAAAAGGAAATTAGTTTAATATAAAATATCTATGCTATCCGCTCAAGGGAGTGTTACATGAAACTAAATAGGCCTGATCTGATACTATGACGAGCAGTATCTTTTAGGGTGTTCACATTCAAGGGGCCTATCCCTTGGACCCTATACAAACTTTATCAAGAACCCAGAAGTAAAATGACGAAGGATGCTACAAATCTGAAAAATATTGTCACTTTGAAGAAAGGTCTCGTTCCTTCTAAAGCGGCGTTGCGAAATTGGTAAGTAATTCTGGCACCCATCAATCATGATAATACACACTTCAGTTAGGCTATATTCAATTTCATCGATTTAAATAGTCATCGAATATAGATAAGGAAAAGAGATTATCAGATGATCTGAAAAAGGGGGTATCTCACTGAGCGAATGCTTGCAATCGTAGTGAATTTGGGTTTGGTCAGGGTTCGTAAAAGGGTTGCAAAAAGTTTGCAAACAGTTTTTAATGTCGTTAACAGTTTTTCATGTCTCGAAGAAATTTTGAAGATGCTCAAAATTTCTTTGCGAATTTATTTTTCCGTATACAGTTGCAAGCGTTTGCAAAACAGTCGTAAGTCTTTGCAAACGGTTGTAAGACGTGTCGCTAAAGTTGTTTTTGATTCGCCAATGCTAGCGACCACGTGATCATTGTTCCTCTATGAAATCGACCCAATGATACCACTAACCGTTCTCCTATGTTGAACGATAGCTGCAGCAGCAGCCAGGCAAAGCAATTCTTAACACGTTGGGCCTCTTCCTGGCAGAAATTCTTTTCCATATTCTCGCTATCCATCTTAAAAAGGCAAGTCGTTTGAGATCTCTCTTCGACGGTGGTCAAAAGAAGTCTGAATGCTGGGGATGGTTTGCTCACCCTTTTATAGGGTTGGGTCCATAGATTCGTCCGGTACTTTACCAGCAGTTAGCACAAAGGTTCCAAACGTTCACAACAGTGGCAAAGGATTGGCAAATAGTTGCTAATCTTCGCAAAAACTGTCGCTAACATTTCCTTACAGCCGCCAACTGTCTTTCGCAAACACTTTTCAAACATTTGCGCGAATGTTGCTAATTGTGGCTAAGCGTCGCTAAGAGTCACTAAGCGTCGCTAAGCGTCGCTAAGCGTCGCTAAATGTCGCTAATGAAAGAGGCGAGCCAACATTCGTCAGAAAAGTTGGCCAATCCAAAAATCGCAACGTTCGTAAGCATTCGCCGCTCAGTGAGATACCACCTATAATTTTATGTAAAGTTTCAAAGGTTCTCAGATTGAATGTAGTGGACCATAATTGCTGAGTCCTCGTTTTTAATTGGTTTGCAAGTATTTCTGTGATTCAATGCAGCAATATGAAATGCAGGGGCGGCGATTTCTTGTCGTAGCCGGGGGGGGGGGGGTTCTTTGACGGTTCACCCCCCCCCCCCCAAAAAAAAAGAGAAGAAGAAGAAGAAGAAGAAAGAGAAAAAGGATTTTTTCTAGGTCACCAATGGTTTGGATGTTTTGTGCCCCTTTGTTCAAAAAGTCTGGTTCGGATGTTTTGTGCCCCTTTGTTCAAAAAGTCTGGCTACGCCATAGGTAACACACTATTCCCATTGTGATTGATAAATTACGATTTTTGAAACTGACCAGGTTGATATAGTTCATCACATGTATAAGGGTCGTTGGTTTTCATATTATCAACAAGATATGCAAACTTGAACGATTAGATAGATGATCTAAACACTATAGTCTCCCATTTGCTGCTCGATAAAGATATCGCGTAAATCACGATTGTTGTGTAAAAGTGTTAGTGGGTCTTTGGAGATAATTATGCTGGTTTCATTTGAAGCGAGATTTAACCGTGTTAACCTTTGTATTAAGTTGAATTATTGGAAAATAGGAAAATCTATAAAATAGTTTGAAAAAAATGTGAAAAAACCCTGGGAAAACATTAAGAAAATTATGAATGATCGAAAGGTGCGATCCCATAACCTATATGTAAATCTCAAATTAAGCGAATTGGTTATCCGACTGTAATGTAAGTGTCGATAATTCTTTAAAATATTTATATTAAAGTCCGAAAATAACACAATGTCATTACTAGTTTGTCAATTTGAAGTTCCCATATATATATATATATATGTATAGTAATCTAAAATTTTCTTTATTGTTTATAACCGATTTCATTTACAAAGTTAAAACAAAATCTGTGTGTCTCTGATTTATTTGGTCTCTTTCAAATAAACTTGTTATGAAAGTGGGATTCCCCTTTAATGGAATGATTCAGTATGGCAATTTGTAGCATTACTACAGAGGTATTTCGGATCAATTCAGTTATCTCAAAATCGGGAAGAAGAACTTTTCTTTAAAAATTGTTCTTCGCACATGAATGATGAAAACGTAAATCTAATTGAGATCTTGATACGTGAAGATTAAAAGTATAAGGTTCAAGTTATATTATCCATATAAAATTTAGAAATATGATTCCGCTATGGTTACATGATATTTTAAATAAAAAAAGAATCGATGCAGTGAACATTGGTGAAGTTCACGGTACATGTTAATAATTTGTGAACTGTTGAGGGATAATTGGACAGTTTTTCATGCGATGTCATTCATTCTTCAACACATTTCTTGTCTGATATACAAGCGTTTTTATATCTGGATCTGCACATCATGATGGTTTTACAGTCACTAATTACTCACTAGAGCTTATCACGTGCAAAAACCACAGATAACGTACTTCTGCTTACATCTACCTCTTCGCATGTGCAAGCTTTCAGATGCGTACAATGCTTAGTACGAATATTAAAATTCAAAGCATGTGCATAGTTTCATGAGATCAAGCCTGCATTATGATAAGGACTTTTTATATTTTATACCCACGGATTTCTTTTTTTTTTTTTTTAGTGTAATTTAAATTTTCATATTTGTACACCGATGATGTTACTACTTTTTTTTTACATATCGAGTTTATAGGCCATGACGAGTGATGGCATCAATCCAAAATGATAAGGAAAGAGAGTGCTACTCTATTCATTTTTTTCTCTCTGTTTTTACAGAATCAGAAAGCAATTTACTTGAAATTCACTATGTAGAGATAACTCTCTCCGTATTTGCCCATCTGTAATAATTATGTAATCGTATAATCTGTGCTGATATATCTATAATTTTGCTATATATTTCCTTATACATGCATGCGAAATTATATATACTACACGGAAAAATACACATGGTATATAAATCACACATATATTGAATATTTCTTGAATTCATAAAGGTAGTATTTTTGCATTGATGGGTATTTTAAAGAAATATTTTGTATCTTATTACAGGTATTTAGTTTCTGATAGTACAAACACTTTTATACATGTTGAAAAGTATTTATGGCAGAGGTGTAAATCAGTTTTAAATGTTGGTAAAGCTCAACATGATTTATCATGGCAGAAGACCATTGCATGTTTTACGTATGCCCTCTTTCTCCATGCGATATTTTAGTGGAAATTTCTTCGGCAGATATACTTATTCTTAAAAAGACAATTATATACTGAAATTATTTCTTGATTTGGTGGATATACCTGTATAGGTTTAAAAACCACATGACTTGTCGCACGACACAATCATAAATGATTCAATGAGACTCGTGAAAATATAAATAAAAAGAATTTGGAGAAAGACTATTACGTTAATTTCGTTCTAATTCATAGGATGTAACGTATTACGTAAAAATGTATCGTAGATAAACTTGTATGATGATTTCAATAAAACTCACCCAGTAGACGCTTTTATGACTGAATATGTTTTGATTTATCTGTTATCACCTAAAACCTTGATTTCATGGAGGAAACAAAAAAGTACAAAATATTGATTTGTTCACGCTAATGATAATAATGAAATAAATAATAATAATTTATAAAAATATATATATGTGTGTGTATATATATATATATATATATATATATATATACTGCGCTGCAAGAGCTCCTGATGTGCTTATGAATAATAATTTTTAAAACGCAGAAACTATATATATATATATATATATATATATATATATAACGAAATAGTATTTCGTTGATGATTTTGATAGTTTTCTGGATAGAAAAGAGATCAATATAATTCTTTGAAATATTTGGAGAGGTGGATTTGACTGTACATAGCTCATATAGTAAAGTCATTAAATCGGTTCTATGAACCGATTCATTTTCATTAGGTAACAGGTTGTTGCATGCTAATTTTAAATGTTTTGGCTATAAGAATGTTATGAGGACGAGTAGAATCAAAGTTTCTATTTATCATTTGCGAATTGAAGTATTTCATTCGTTTGAATGTCAGAAAATAGCCATAAATGTGTTTAAAGTTAGTAATTCCTTGATTCAGGCAAAGAAAAATTTCTTCAACTGTTTTTAGAATTAGCAATGTAATGGTAGGGTGAATAAGGTTTTTGTAATTGTTAGTCAGGTCGGGGTTACAAATTGGCTTTGCTATACCGTGCGTCTCAAAAAAAAACTTTACACTTTTGAAATGGCTGCCAAATAAAAAAATATATGATTCTGGGGGAAAGGGTTTATATGTATGGATAGCTCATGGACTCAACTGTCATATGACACCAAAAAGTCCGAAAATAATTCATGCTTGGGTGAGCACTGCTCACTTTTGTAAAGGGTATGAAAATTATGTTTCGCAGGAATTAGCCTTCCATTTGTGAGAGGTAAGTCCTTTGGTGCTTACAAAATTGAGGGTGATATGATGAATTCATGATCAATTGCGATCAGTTCGGGTTTGCTGAGTGAATTTTTGGTTTATGGGATTAACATTTTATGCATGAGTGAACAGGAATTGCATTTATTATTGTAGCATTGTAACTTTCCCTGGTAGACTCAGTGGTGTGTTCATGGGAGTCAGGATGGGGTGATGGTACATATTGCAGGGGAGGTGAGATAGGGTAGGACTTTATTGGGTGGATGGGATAAGGGTCAAGAGGAATTATGCCCCCCCCCCTCTCTCTCTCTCTCTCTCTCGCTTCCTGGGTGTGCTGGTGCATATCTTGACAATTCATATGCATTGGTCTCCACTCCAAAATATCCAGACACATTCCCTCATCCCGAATTCTATCATTTCCCAAATTTGGACCTGTTGCTATTACCCATTGACCTGAAGAATAAGTAGCCAACATCTGTGACATTCCTTTTTTCAACAAACCGTATTTGAATATTCAATTTACATAATCCCCACCTGGGTATTAGGTAAATCAATGAGATGTTCAACTAATCTTACAATAATTGAAATGTGGGGTATAATTCTTCACTATCCATTGAAGGTTTTTATTCAAAGTCACAGATGTAGAAAAAAAAAAACAGTGTGTAACATGGAAATGGCACATTACTGGATTAAGAATAAATAAAGAGCTGTAAGTTGTAACTCAGTCCTCATTCATTTTGGACTGACAGCCAAAGATGGAGAGGCCTCAGTTTTCACCACAGCAGCGTTCTTTTATGGTAACAGAGTCCATCGCAGTAACAATGTTACTGCTGTCCTTCGGAGGTTCCGGCAAGTCTTTCCGAATGTAAGATGCCAAACACGCGCAGCAGTCTACCTTGATATCAGGAAATATCGGGAAACAGGGTCCAGTCATAACCAGAATCAAGGAAGGTCTGGGCGGGGAAGAACTGGAAGATCAGCGGACAACATCGCAGCTGTACGCCAAGCTCTTCAGGATCACCAGGATGGAACAATTAGCAGTCGCCGTAATGGAATAGGAATTCCACACGCAACCTTCAACAGGATTACCCGACTGGACTTTACATTTCATCCCTATCAGATGATCAAGCGTCATGAACTGTTTCAGGGTGATCGCCAGCGTCGCTTAAGGTTTTGTCAGTGGCTGCTTCAAAGACCTGCCCGCTTCCTGGATGACTTCCTCATAGGAGATGAGTCTGGCTTCGCCTTGAATGCCCAAGTGAATACCCACAACCTGAGGGCATATCGAGAGCAGGGACACCCTCCTGACGAGTTTCACTATGAACGTAGTGATAGCAGATCTAAGGTGACTGTTTGGGCAGGCCTCATAGGGAGTGGAGACATCATCGGACCTGTCTTCTTCGACAACAATGTCAATGGAGCTGCCTATGTCTAGATGACAGATGAGGAAGTTGTCCCTGCCCTTGACAGGATCCCAAGATACCGCCGTCATTGAAACGGTCGCTTTCAGCGTGTATGGTGGGCACAACATGGAGCTCCTAGTAATCGTTCGAGAGCAGTGACAGAGCGTCTCACCCAGCTGTTCGGTGATCGGGTTGTTTCTTTGCACCGAGATGTTGAATGGCCCCCGCGTTCCCCCTGACCTTACGCCCCTGGATTTTTTATTGTGGGGATATCTGAAGGTGAAAGTGTACACTACCCCTCCAGTCAACTTGGACGAGATCAGGAGAAGAATCACCCGCGAGATGGATGAGCTCAGGCGAGACAGAGCAAAGGTCAGGAGAGCTGTACGGGACATGTTGAAGAGAGCAAGATTGTGCATCGAAAGAGGAGGTGGACATGTGGACAACTGAACTGGAAGACTTTGATTTTTAGTTTCTATTATCAGATATTCCCCCCCCCCTTTTTTTTCTCACTTACAAGATGGATAAAACAGTTGTAAAATTGAAAAGAATAAAAATCAGCTGAAAAGAAATACTGACATGTTCATTTTACAAATTTGTGTTACACTGTACCGTATTTCTTGTGCGAAACTCAACTGCTAAAATGACTGGTGGGTTGGTTGATTGATTGAGTGATTGACTGAGTTATTGATTAATTATGATTGATCTAATGAATAATTAATTGATTGAAATAGCTGAATGATGATTGAATGCTTGATTAATTGATTGACCGATTGATTGACTGATACATTGTGGATTAAGTGACTGATAGCTGAATGTTGATTGTCTAAATTACGGTATTGATGACTGATAGATTGTGATTGACTTTAGGTGTCAATGGGTAATAGCAACCAGTATGCACAAGCACACCCAGGAAGAGAGAGAGAGAGATATATATAGAGAGAGAGAGAAAGAGAGGGAGAGATAGAGAGAGAGAGAGAGAGAGAGAGAGAGGGGGGGGGGGGGGGGGGGGAGGGGCATACATGTCCTCTTGACCCTTATCCCATCTACCCAACAAAGTCCTACCCTACATCTCACCTCCCCTGCACCATGTACCATCACCATCCTGACTCCCATGAACACACCACTGAGTCTACTAGGGAAAGTTACAATGCTACAATAATAAATGCAATTCCTGTTCACTCATGCATAAAATGTTAATCCCATAAACCAAAAATTTCACTCAGCAAACCCAAACTCATCACAAATGATCACAAACTGGAAGGCCCATTCCTGCGCAACCTAATTTCCATATCCTTTACAAAAGTGAACAGTGCTCACCCAAGCATGAATTATTTTCGCTCTTTTTGGTGTCATATGAAAGTTGAGTCTATGAGCTTTCCATACATATAAACTCCCCCCCCCCCCCCCAGAATCATATATTTTTTATTTGGCAGCCATTTCAGAAGTGTAAAGGTTTTTTTTGAGACGCACGGTAGAAGATGACAAAGCATGACATTAAGAGCATGTTTGCTAATCATCATTGATCACCATCCTGGTTATGACGTCACATTTTTACGTGTCAACAATATCATTTTGACCTCTAAACCAATCTCAATGACTTCAAAAGAAACGGAATCTTTCGTATCGTTGGTTATATCAGTAAAATATGCCAATATGATATACTATGTTATATGATTTGTCTCATGCTAGTCTTATTATGATTTTCTATTGCATTGTTTATATCAATATGATATCCAGTTTTCAGTGAGTCACATGTGAAATATGAGTAGTGACATTATGATTTTCTATTTCATTATTTTTATCAATGTTCAATATGATATACCTTGGAAGTTACAACCCCTTCCCAGTGGAAATTTTTGTCAGTTTTTATATTTTTGTTATGTATATCCATACCTCTTCCTTCTGAAAAAAAAATTGGTCCACGGGCTTTACTGGGAAAAATTTCCCCCAATTTTTAGGGGCGGTCTGACAACACATCCCGATGGAAATTTTGTCAGTTTTTGCGTTTTGGTAACGTATAGCCATACACCTTCCTTCTGAAAAAGTTTGTAGCATATGATAGATGGGTTGAAATCTACCCGACTTTGGGGCCCTTTTGGGGGGCTCTGGGGGCCAAACACGGCTGCTCCGTTCGAGCTGACAAGCTTTTTGTGAATGATATGGATGGTCTTAAGTAACTTTAAGCGGTAAAATGGGGTGACTATTTCGGGACAGGCTCCCCAACTACAACCTTGTATTGACAATCCATTTCAATCAAAAACTTGGACAGAGGAAAATTTGACATGAATCAAGAAAATGCTACTGATCATCTGTCTATTATCAGATTTCATTGATCAGGATGTCAAATTAAAGAAAACATGATAGACTACAAGGTGAGAAACTTTGATTAAATCTAGTAATGATTGCAACAATAGTTAGGTTGAATCTGGGTTTCCTTTTTATTGACTCACACTGTATATTGCTTTCTTGACGTACATGTATAGTTACAAATAGCTGTGCTGCAAACTCTTGTCTCAATGGCGGGTTTTGCAGTGAAGATCATGAAGGTTACATCTGCCGCTGTGTGGATGGATACACGGGTACGGAATGCGGGGAAGGTAGGAACTTATAGCCTCAACACCATGGTTCTTTCCCTACAACTGCATTTTATCACTCTCAGGACGGTTGCTGTGACGTGTATAATGAGGGAGCTGTGTGGTACTACTTATTCAAGAAAGATTGCCGAAATCGTTTTCACAAGTTAAAAAATAAATCTTTGCATTTGCTGAGATGAGAGAAAATAAGTTCATCTAATATATGGAGTGCTGGATTTACATCATACTACAACCTCACCACATATACTGTAATTCCCTGTATAAATTTATCAGGTATTTTAGAGACGAAAACACATTATAACATGATTTCAGAGACTATTGAGATATTGCCGTTAATTAGTAACACGAGCTGCTCATTAGTGGTAGGCTACTTCAGTCGTTGTCATTTTGTTATGAACAAACATAGGAATTTTATTATCGCTAATATGCAGGAATATTTTTCATTTCATTACTGTGGATTTGTTAACAATCCACTTATAACGGGTCAACTCATTCTAATAATATTTACAGTTTTAAACTGATTCCGAGGGTTTTGTTTTGTTTTGATCAGGTATTACATGTGCTTTAGAAGGGGTATAGTACACGAGCTCAACGATAAACTTTCCATCACCAAGACGTCAACCAGGATGATTTTGGGAGACTACTCGACTAATGTCAAACTGATCACGGGATGGACAGGTGAACTTATTTTCCGATAAATTCTATACATCATTTAGAAAATAGTAGGTCTACTATATAAAAAAATACATTATTTGGAAGCATCATAAACATAATAAGTGGATGCAAATCAATGTAGGTTCCGTATAATCTAGAAGTCATATTCTGTTAAAACGGATTTCCTATGGAGCATGATTCCAACGATAATAAGGAATTTAAGGTTTATTCACAGACGGCAAACATCGAAATTTAAACCTAAATACATTTAATAATCTCGCACTAGCCCTTGCCATGGTCGTTGGTTACGTCGATGACAACTGCGATGAGCGTCCTTCCTTTGGACTAGTAGTGACACTTGACAACGGTCAAGTGACCACGAGCTGGACTGGTCAGTGTCTTTCGTTGATGATAACGTCAACACGACTCGCATCCAGCTGCTATGAGTCAAAAACATCCACCAAGTAAGACTTGGTGGATGTTTTTGCAATGCATATCAGTATAAGTATCAATGACAGATATGTTTAAATTGTCTTTCAAATCAATTTTCGGACAGCCTTCCCTATTACTGGAGCGCCGATTACTCGATCCACCTTCGGGATAGAAGTGGGGGGGGGGGGGGGGGGCTAACATACGCTGCATAGTGCATAGTGTGGGCCTACATGAATATTTATACCGTTATTAAAGATGCCTCTCTTCATCGATGCACCAGTCACAATAATACTAATACAAATTTCAAACTTTTAATCTCATGGAGGTGCGGTGCTAAATTAGAAAAAAAAAAAAACAAGTTCCTAAAATACACAATAGATTATTAATCATCTCATTAAGATTATCTCATAGATATCTATTGCTGCGGTATACATTTTGATTGCATTTTGGATGAAAATACACACAAATCATGGGCCGCGGAGCCAGGGGGCTGGGGGGCTGCAGCCCCCTCCCCCCCCCCCCCCCACTTTTTTGAGTAGACACGTTAAAAAAAATATCTGAAAAGGGGCTCGAAAATTGTCATTAATGAGTTAAATCAGATCAGAACGCTCCGCGGCCCCTGCAAATGGTTGGTCGTATCGGAAAATTATTAGTACATTTGTCATCTCACTGTTACCTTCCAGATTTTGTGTGGACAAATGGACGCGGTACAGACAGATGATGGCACCAGCTACAATAAGACGCGGGCACGACTGATTTGTGTATTTTGAAAGACTAAAGATTGGTTCAGGGGTATTTCTTTTATTCTCGAAAAGCAACACGTTTTGTATCCACAGTACCCTTCTTTGATTTGCTGTCTTTTACAAATTTATGGACGTACACCCCTATATTTTGACACTTCAGACAAGCGCGTAGCTTATGATGAAGATTAGGTCTGGACACATGCGTGTCAGAACACGGGGGGCGCTGGAATACAGGCGTGTCTGACTATGTTTTGTTGGAATATAGGGGTGCCTGAAAAGGAACGGGGTAGAAACGTAGGGCTATCTGGCCATAAGGGTATCGGAACATATAGGGGTGTCGCAATATAGTGGTGTCGGGACGTACAGCTTGACCCAAAAGTTAACATACGCCTGTTAGAAAAACAATATACATTTTTACAATATCACTCTTTCCTTTTCTCCTGATTGTAGAGACAAGTTTGGCCTCTGCTTAATTGTACCATGTAAAATCACTCTGAGATACAATGTATCTTCTAATAGGAATGAGTGATGTTGTGAAAATGTGAGGTAAAAATGTTTTTATTCCAGGTGTATGTAAACTTTTAAGCCCAACTGAAAGTGAATCGGAATATAGGGGTACCTGAAAAAGGGGGCTTTGGAACATAGGGATGACTGGCCCCAGGGATGTCGGAACATAATAATAATGCAGGCTGTTTGAACAGAGGGACGTCGGAATGTAGCGGCGTCGGTTTGGAGGGATGTCAGGGTATAGGGATGTCAGAATATAGGGGTACCAGACATAGGCGCCGGAAGGGGGGGCAGGGGGCGGTCGACCCCCAAACGAAAAAGTGGGGGGGGGGCAAAATGCATTTTCGCCCCCCAAAAAGCCCCCCCCCCCGTAAAAAAAAAAATCAGTAGTAAAGGAGTAAAAATCGTGTGTATATTAAAAGCTTGATTGCTTTATTACGTAATTGTAAGCCTTTGTATTCATTTTTCGTATTCATGGAGATCACTGAAGACAGATAAAGCATTCAAACTTTAAACTTTAACGAAGTGGAGGTTTTGTATTAGACGCAAGGTTGCCAGAGTTGGCAGAATTCTGCTTTCCAATACGTCATACACGTATTGGTAGCCTCCCCTGCATTCTTAATAGCATATTTACCCAAATATCAAGCTCTTTCTATGTGAAGTAAATAAATTTTAGGAAACCTTGATCAATGTGTCAAAGGTCTACATGGTATTAACTGTAAAGAATTTACAAATAAATAAGATGTAGTTCCGTAACTGAAATTAATAAACTATATCTACATTTATTCCAACTCTGAAACATACTTGTTTCCTTGCACATAACTTGACAGGCTTAGAGGACCCGTAGAATATACTTGAACAATCTTCATCTACACACAAACAAGGATCAAGGATCACTTTGTAGAAATTTGATTCGCAAAAATGTCTGCAGGTGTACGCGTGAGATATAAACAAACACTGGAATAACTGCAAAATTATTGTTAGGTAATTTTATAATTGCATACTTATAAAAGATTATTCAGTTGTTAACCACATTATGGGCATGGTATTAACAAAGCAAGTGTGATTCATTCCAGACAACTTGAAATCGTTGTCCGTAATAGCAATTCTGTTAAAAAGAAAACATTTTTCACAATTAAAAAGAAAGTTCTTTAAGCTGAAAAAGGAACATAATGACAAATGTTTCAATACCTACATTGTAAAATTGGGAAAAGATAAATGACGAATACTTCAAATACGTCTGTCATTGATACATCTCATTAAATATTATAAAGGTTGAAAGACAAGTCAACCGTTATGCATAAAGCAATACACCTCTTCACTTTTTCACATACTAACTCCAATGTATAGTTAATTAAATTTTGTATATGAGTGTAAACTTCATTTATTCATTATTTCTATATAGGAAATTGTAATCATATGTCAAATTTTTGAGTAATGAAATTAAATGATATAACAGTTATGCTAATAAAGAGAAAATTAAGTATTCATTCACTATTTTTTTTCTTCTATTTTTGGCAATCATTATTCTTCAGTACCCAACTGGCTGAACTGAGGCTCAATGAAAGGTTGTGTTAATCTGTCAAATTTCACTTTTCAAGAAGACAAGACTTTATGCATGGTCTTTATGCACGATTATGTATCGGCGATGGCTTACGGAATACAGTAATTGGGATCTGCCTATGCACGTGCCTGGCGAGATGGTGAGAGGACAGGGGATGTTGATGCTATATTTCGAAGAAGGTGAACTTTACAAATACTAGTAGTAGTCTTGTGTTAACGGTTATGGGGCGCCAATTGTTCACCGACTTATTCTGAACGAACTTGCTTCATTTTGTGACAAAATTCACTCAAATCTCGTTTTTGTTACAAAATTATTGAACAGCAAATCATTTTGAAACAAAATGAATTTCAAAAGGTGATTTTGTAACAAAAAAAATATTATATATATATTTTTTTTTGGGGGGGGGGAGGGTCACAAAATTACCTTTTAAAATTCATTTTCTTACAAAACGTTTGCTGAATTTTGTAACAAAAACAAGATTTTAGCGAATTTTGTCACAAAATGATTCAAGTTTGTACAGAATAAGTCGGTAAACACTTGGCGCCCCATACACGATATCCCATTGTTTCATCTGCTCCATACTGTCTGTTGCTGTTTTCGTGTAGGGGTTATTTAGCTACACAACCGTATACAGACCAGGGGCCGAATGTGTGTGTGTGTAGGGGGGGGGGGTGGGCTGGCTGATTTGATTTCACTCATTAATGACAAGTTTCGAACACTTTTCCGCTGTTTTATGGCATGTGTCTACTAAAAAAGAGTGTGGGGGCTGCCAGTCCCCAACCCCGCATATTCTCCAGCACACCACAGTATCATAGACAATTATTCAATTCAATTCAATTCAAATTAACATTTATTTTCTTCCATCGCTTTTGTCGACTTTTAACATTTGTTCACATAGTACAATATAATATAAAGTAACATTTTTATAATCAAAGAACTTTAAATACAAGGAAGAAGGCGCGAATCCCAGTAAGCTTACACTTGTAACGGGTACGCCTGAGAACACAAGTACAATATAAATAGAAGAAAAGAAGAGAGGGACAGGCAAAGAAAAGGAGAGAAAGGATAGGGAACTAGGAGGGAAGAGGAAGGAAGGGAACTGCAACATATAAGCAATTGATGGAGTCGTATAGCACGCATGTATAACAGTACAATGGCAAGATATAAGTGAAAATTACAATACATGTACGCAAATATTTACAGGTATTCTTACAGAATGATACTGGAAACAGGTTCAGATGAGATATTACCTAGTGAGACATTTTAACGGTTCATTCCCAGCCAGCAGATATGATGAGGATAAGAATGTTATGATTTTTCTCCTCCCTCATTCTGTATGTAGGTATAGATATAACTAGTAACAAAAACACTTGGTAACTATTTTCCTGTTCCAAGAGTAACATTTATGGAGATTAGTTATTTCGATTATTTTGAGACAATCGACAAAAGAGACATTTTTTTCTTCATAGTTTTAGAGGATAAGGTTGGATTGTCTCAGTAGATTTTCATAAGTAGTTAAAATTGACACAATTTGGTATATATATATATTGTAACGAATTTGGATATCCAGAATTCATCAAACAATACAATTGTAGTAGTGCATAATAATTCGATGTAAATTATAACTCTAGTCCTTGGCAACTTTTATGACTTAGTTTTTCGGCCTTGCCTGCGCGTCCAGGATTAAGTTGTTATTCGACCTCGAGCAGGTTTAGCCTCGTGTTACATAACGCCAGGGTCTCGCTCGTCGAGCGAGCGAGCTTGCCCTTGTGTTACGTAACGGCAAGGACGGACTTTCAGTCGCGTGCGGCCCTCCGACTGACCGTGAGCTGGGTCATACTCTGTCCTCAGTTTGAGGTCAGACTCTGTCCTCAGCTCGAGGTCGGGTTGTGTCCTTACTCGGAGGACGGCCTGCTCAATATAGTTCCATATAAAAGCCAAAGAAAATCGAAGAAGGACGGACTTCTCGAGATCTCGCTCTCACCGCCAAGTTAAGAACCCTCAGATTAGAATTTATACGAGGACTAGAGTGCACGGTTATTGTACAAGTATGCTCTATTGTAAATGTTGTTTCTCTACAATAAACTTTATTGAAGCTTACACTCATCTCTGCTCTATTCATTTTCAACTCGTAACATTGCATAATTTCGTTACAATATATATATATATATATATATATATTACGTGTATTCTTTTTCAAAAATAAGAAATGTGCTTATCGTCATCTTTACCGGCAAGGGGGGACTGAGCCTTAATCATGTACTGTAATTCGATATCATACATATTTTTTTTAAAGCTTCCATGATGTCCATGAGAAGCTTAACAGAGACACAGATATTCCCATGGGTTCAGGCAAATCGTTCCAAGCTTAGAACCATTGAAACGGATATTATACTGAAAAATGACTTTACGGTATTTAGGAATATAAATTTCATCGTTTGATTTGGTACCACACTTATGAATATCTGAAACACGTTGAAAAAGGTCACAAAACTGAGAAGGTCATTGCAAGTTTAGACATTTATATAACAAGGTACACTGTTGAAGTTTATTTGTATCTTAAATACGAAGAAACTTAAGAGATTTGAATAAAGGATCGCTACTGAATCGTGGATGAGACCTAATATAATAGTAGGGCCTTATTTTGCTGTGTACATAGCTTCTTAATACTAGTTCTAAATGTATTTGCCCATACTACATTACAATAAGATACGTATGGGAGAATTAATGAGCAGTATAAAATACGCAATAACTTTTAAGGTAGAAACATACTTAGGCGGTAAATAACACCAATGTTCTTAGCTACCTTCTTCAAGTTCATTTATATGATTTTCCATGTTAATTTACTATCTATAAAAACACCAAGAAATTTAGTAGATTCAACTCGAGGTAGAATATGATTTTTCAGTTTGATTTGTACGGAGCTAAAGTCAGGAGGTTTTGGAGAGTTGTAGAATATTATGTAGTTACATTTCTTGTAGTTGATTATTAATTTATTAGCAGCAAACCAATCGCAAACTTTCAGTAAATCAGTATTTACAATTTAACATAGAACATCAATATTTTTCTGAGAATACAATAAGTTTGTATCATCAGCGTAAAGACTAATAGAAGGTAGGTTGGATGATCGGTAAATGTCATTTACAAAGAGAATGAAAAGAAGGAGGCCTAACAATGATCCCTGGGGGACACCGCATGTAATTTCTTCAAAGTCTGACTGAGTAGAATTATAAACAGTACATTGATGACGATTATTTAGGTAGCTGGAAAAAGATCATGTGCTGTTCCACGAATGCCATAATAATTAAAGTTAGATAGTAAGATGTTATGGTTAATGGTATCAAAGGCCTTTGACAAGTTAATAAATACACCTAAAGCGATTGAATTATCTTCGAATGCATCAATTATTTTGTTGGTAAGTTCCAAAATTGAAAGTTGTGTTGAGTGATCTTTCCGGAAGGCAAATTGATTTGTAAAAAGACATTTATTCTTTTCAAGGAAATTATAGGTTCTATTGTAAATGACACGTTCCAAAATCTTAGAAAAACAGAGAGTACTGAAATAGGTCGGTAATTGTTAACTTGTTCCTTGACTCCACTTTTGAAAATTGGGGTAACTCTTGCTATTTTCATTTTTTTCTGGGAATTTACCAGTACTAAGTGATATATTGAATACATTGCATAATGGTTTACATGTAAATTCTCTTTTGAGAATCTGTTGACAGTTCACCATTACATTCAAAAGTACTAGAAATTTGTTGTCTTTTCTTGTTTAAAACTGAGTTTATTAATCGCCACATAGCATTGGAATTATGTCTATACTGATTAAATTTTTCTCTATAGTAGTTGGTTTTCACCTGTTTATTTAACGAATTTACTCTGTTACGTACTTCCTTGTACTTTTTCTCATTATTTTTTGATGGGTTATGGAGAAATATTTTTATACAAAGTATTTTTATATTGAATTGACTGAAGTAAATCATCAGCCATCCATGGTTTTAATTTTAATTTAGGCGTTTCAAAAGGGAAATTATAGTCTGCGGAACTTTGCCATAAATTCATCATAAGCTTGACTTGTGTCCTGTATGATGTCATCCCATGATGTCATCCCAACATGTACTCTCAATTTCATTTTTGAAATTAATCTTATTATTTGATGAAAACATCCTACGGGGAGCACATTTCGGCAGGATCGTCTGTTTAGTAGATTTCATAAAAGTTACGTGGAATATTAGGTGATCCGAAATGTCGGAGTATAACAATCGGCTTGTACTGGGTAAATGGAATTGATTAGTAATTATAATTATTATCTAGGATGGTAGCATTCTTGTCGTTATTTGAATGAGTGGAAGATGGAAGTTACTAAATAAGCAATTTACAAAGTTTTGAACTTGGTTGTTTGAGGAATGCTTTAAAATATCTATATTGAAATCACCCATTGAACATGTTGAATATATTGCTTTGTTTTCAGTTGAGAGAGTGGAAAGAATTTCATCGTGGTGTTGTGGTGTTGTGGTCTAGTGGATAAGTCACCGGACTACAGATCACAAGGTACGGGGTTCGAATCCCACCACGGCACTAAGGTCCTTTGGCAAGACTCTAATCTACGTTTGCCACTCTCCACCCAGGTGTAAATGGGTACCTGATATGCTTGAGCGCTAGTTACTTTGGCGGCTCGGCTATAACCAGGGGTAATAATGTCTAAGCGCCATAAGCGTCACTGCGTGACGGATATGAGCGCTATATAAGTAGCCATTATTATTATTATTATTATTATCGAGCTCTTCGATAAATTTGTTAGTATCCAAGGACGGTCACTTGTATAACACACCAACAATAACATTTCTTGCAGAGGTCTGCTTAATTTCAACAAATATAGAATCACACAGGCTTTCATTTAAAATAAAATCGTTGCTAATAGAAAAGGAGCGCGTTTCATGAATATACAGTCCAACACCGCCGCCATTAGCATACTCTCTACTGTTTTGCACGAATGAGTAGTCAGGAATATTTACAAGGGGATTACTATGTTTAAGCCATGTTTCAGAAATTGCAATTACATCAAATTTAAAATTAAGTGAGTTAAAACAGTTTGTAATCGAATCAATTGAATTTAGGAGACTTCTTGCATTGAAATGTATACTTGAGAATGTATCACTGCTTGGAATACCATACACTTCGTTAAATCTTTCTGTACGGTAATATTGGGAGTCGCCTAAGCTCTCTGTATAAAAATGAAAGTCGGGGTCTACATCATCGTTTCTAACAAAATTTTCGTGCGCTACAAATGGATCAAAATGTAAATGAGATAGACGATTAACTTCATGTTTTCATATAACCGTATGACAACAAGTGTTTGAAGCATGCTAACAACGTCGCAAAATTTTGGTTGTCATATTTCCTGATAGACGACATAGGTAAATCTACAAGAAAATAATGGAAGGCATACATACATTATAATGACAAGGTTGCACTTCTACTCTAGCGATAATATGGCATTATTAGCTTCAGTTTTGCTTGTAAAATGTTCGCTTCAACATTCTCTTACAAAATATAGGTTATGCCAACATAGAAAATGGGTAGTGCGTACACAACTCTAAAATAGCTTACTATAGGCAGCTACAAGTTACAGTATGCTTAAAGATGTACAGCCTGTCTGGGGTGCTGAAAGCAATCTCTCCAGAAATAAATTCTTGTATGCAGTACCATCTTCTTTCAGACGGCTTGAATTTGTAGTTAGATATGAATGTCTGGATGTACTCGAGCTCTTTGGTGTACTCCTTGATACTGACCAGTCCCTCAGCGTCATCCACCCAGGCAATCAGGACCTCATTTCTGTCAGTCCCAGCAACATAGCAACTACGGTCAGAGTCACTTGCCTTATGTTTTACCCGACCCCTTCTACCTACATATACAACTTTCTTTTCATCTGTTACGAGAAACGCTCCACTGTGACCACAACAAGTGATTTGATAGGGTTCATATCTACCACATGATATTTCCCTGATTGCTCTACCACCAGCAGAAGGGAAAACCTCGATCTTTTTGGTTTTTATGTTGCCAATGCAGATTTTATCACTGGTAGTTACAGCAAGTCCTTCTGACCCACTTTTATCCCCTGTAGTATCAAATTTCACACTCAGCTTCTCGCACTCTGGTGTGAATAATGTTACGATGCCTCTGGTATTGAGAACAACGTAGCTACCATCTGAGAGGAAGCGTAAACCACAAATCTTTATATCACGCAACACTGTCTGTTGAAGCTGACCATCAGTGGTGAAGAGTTTGATGCCTCCAGTAATGCATCCCACGGCTACCATACCATCTGGGGTAGCAGCCATGTCATTCATGGCGTCTGTCTTGCCTGAACCAGTGCTTCTCTTTAGAAATTGACCAAAACCTAATTCGTTTAATCTGGCATGTTTGTAAAAAGCGACCCTTTTTCCTTTCTTGGTTAATTTTACAGGGTATTCACAGTCAGGATTCTGTTGTCCTAGAACGCCTCGAAGGTCTTCGCAGAGCCAGTGCTTCATTCTCCATTAATATTTGATTCTCATTGGCGACCAGATCGGTCATGGTTGTCACCTGACTAATTTGCTGCTGAGCTGTTTTTCTTAAACTGCCCAATTTGGTCTCTATATTTTCAATCCTTTCAGTGACCTCTTCAACAAGTAGTTTCTTTCTTTCCAATAACTGTCGAACTGATTCCTCATAGGCTTGATTGATATCATGTATACACTGAATCTTTACTTTGCTTGTCAGTTCTTTCTGTTTGTCGATTGTGTGAATGTAATTCTGAAGAGTTGATTGTTTCGTGTCAGCCTTAGATCTAAGTTCCTTGACGATTTTCCTTCGGTTCCCTTCCTGTTCTGATGCATCAATAATCTGGTGTCCTTTGAACACATGCTCCTTTACACTGCACTTAAGGCAGACGTATTTGCTGCAGTCACAACAGAAGCACTGGTCTTCCTCGATCGGGTGTTTCCTGCATTTTCGGCGCTGCTGAGAAGGCGCCTCCTCTGGTGAAACTTCATTCATGGGCAATACCTCATGGTCACTAAAGCCGACACGGTCGTGGGTCTTTTTGCACTCGAGGCAAAGATATTTCCCGCAATCATGACAACTGACCTTGGCATTCTTGTTCTTTCCCTTCGCTTTGCAGTCGGTACAAAACTGTAATTCCGTTGTCATATTTTCCAGAAGAGACTGTAGGGTTAGATTGGTTTGCAACTGCCTCACATCTCGTCTGGGCAATGGGGTCACACCTCTACAAATTGGACATTTTATCAACTGATCGTTTACATGACATTCCAAGAGACGTTCAAGACAGACCTTGCAGAAGGTGTGGGAACAAGATAGGATCTTGGGTTCTTTGAAGATATTCATGCACATTGGACACTCTAGGCTCTGTGCGCTGACATACCTCATCTCACCTTCCATTGTTAGTGACCTAAGCAATAAGAGAAATCAGAATTATGGAATATCATCGATTTTAATAAATGACTTTAAATATACAAATGCTGTACAAAACCAAGTCTTAGACATACTGAGCGGTATCTTCTAGTCCTTTACATCAACGTACCCTTCGTATTAAGGATATCATAGCATAATTGGAATCAACCATATTAAAGAGAAAACTACAACATATTGTTTCCCTGCTTAACAAGATGCCGAAGCGATAAATCTGTGTCATTAAAAGTTTTGAATGTATTGGAACAGTCTTATTTTCTTTAAAATCTTAAAAGAATTTTAAAAAAATATATAATATCAATGAATTTAACACAGAGATTAAAAAATTATCAAATCCATGACATTTCCCGACGCATCCATTAACCTGAAATATGTCAAAACAAATAAACATGATAATCATGTTTTCAAAATGAAAAGATTATCCTTCAGTTTAGCATATGAGGTCACAAAGACGAAACGATAGGTCAGACGAGTACTCAAAATCTGTGGTTCACTTTAGTGATGATTATCATTTCATTCGATTATTGTCTATTAAATTAAATGGCACATAACGTGACAGGAGCTGAAAGAAGGAATAAAATCATTATTGCCCTTTCAGGCATTCAGCTCCCTTGCTTACTACCGCAAGTCTTAGAACATTATAATAGTCTATCTAACAATACTGCTTTCAGATTACATACAAACCTGTCTTGTGTACTCTTTTAAAAATGATATCAACCAGTAGGTTTACAATACTCAGTGCATTTTTTAAAATTTGACATGGTTTATTGAAGATAAAAATCACCACAGCTAAAAGGTGAATTCATATTCTTTTTTTATGAGGTCACAAAGACGAAACGATAGGTCAGACGAGTACTCAAAATCTGTGGTTCACTTTAGTGATGATTATCATTTCATTCGATTATTGTCTATTAAATTAAATGGCACATAACGTGACAGGAGCTGAAAGAAGGAATAAAATCATTATTGCCCTTTCAGGCATTCAGCTCCCTTGCTTACTACCGCAAGTCTTAGAACATTATAATAGTCTATCTAACAATACTGCTTTCAGATTACATACAAACCTGTCTTGTGTACTCTTTTAAAAATGATATCAACCAGTAGGTTTACAATACTCAGTGCATTTTTTAAAATTTGACATGGTTTATTGAAGATAAAAATCACCACAGCTAAAAGGTGAATTCATATTCTTTTTTTATATTTTGAACATGAAAATATACAATGATTATGATAAATAATCAACATAGTTTTGTATCAATATAAACTAAGGTAGTTAAACAGAATGTCGCTAGTTAAATTATTTGTAATAATAAGCAATGATAAGTAACTATTAGTGTTCAAACTGTCAATATCAACTAAGAGAGAATTTAAGATGTATTAATAGAATACATATTTCGTTACAAGTTTGATAACTCAATCTGTAGAGGAAAAAAAACACCACTAAAGAAGAATGTCTATGAATTTGAAAAAGAGAACTAAAGGAATATTAGGAAAAGTAATTTATCGTCAAGGAATGAAATCATAATCAAGTGTGTAACTGTTTGATTGTCCATTCAGGAAAATAACCGAAATGAATGGATAATATCATACGAACTAAGACTACAAGAAATTGATAACTTTTCTCAAATGAAAGTACAAAAATGGGCCGTTGATAACAACTTCTTAACATTACAACTTTTGAACAAAAAGAACGACTTTTCCTTGAAACAAAATGTTCCTTCGATGTTCATCTTTCGAGTTCGTGATCCAGATCACATTGGCTACAGAAGATCCATTTATATTATAGTTTAATATAATGATATTCCTTAGAAAGAATCTGTAAAATCTTAAAAGAAAAACTTTCTGTATTGGATAATGTCAGATATACATACCTATCAATAAACAAGGTGTACCTCCTTTCTTGACTGGAGCGCTATACTGATTTCGGATATGTCGAGTGCCATTTGAATTAGTGCCAGGAAAAAAACATTTAGGCATGTTGTGGGAAGTGACGTAGATAAACCTGGCTGCAGAATTAGCCTCTGTTGCCACAGAATCTTTGTTTTTTTCCAAGAGCTAAAAGTACTCCTTTTCATTTCTCGGGGAAGAACTTTTAAGCTCAAAAACTTTTAACTTTTAAGTTTAAAAACGTCATCTTATTTATAAATATTATTTATTTTTTTTGGTTTCTCTCTTTCTTGAAAAGGATTGCTCTAGAAATGTTTCGATATGTAAAATATAACTAGAGATAGCTTTGAACTTTGGAATGAATTTCTGATGGGTTTGTGTAGCGTGTACGATATCTATGTGCGGTGTTTTTCCATGTGTGTGGTTTCCAGCAAGATTTAGACAGTTTCTAATCATTTTGATAGTTCACAAACAGTTATACATTATTATTATATATTATTATATTAAACAGTTATTCATATCCAGTAACATGAAGTACGATTCTTAATAACTTTTTTTGGTGTTTTTTTTTTCTATGTATATGGCACATGCATGGCCAGTACTAGCTCAACATCACCTTAAACACATGTTTAAAAAAGTTTCTTCTTCATTCCTTCGACTTTCACCATTACTGTACATTGCCTTTAAACAGTAGAAGGGGGTGTCGAACGGAACCATGACCTGATGACTAAAAAATGTTGCGAAATATTACAGACACACACAAACAAATTCATTTAGCACATCACGTGCAGGATAGATGAAGTTCATGCAATTTCTTAATCATGCCACTTCCTTTGTGCTATATAGTAGGTTGTTTACAGTCCAGAACTTTACATATCCTAAATCTGTATAGAGCTCCAGCAACCATAGGCGCCGGAAGTGGGGGGGGGGGGGGGGGGGGGGGGGGGGCAGGGCGGTCGCCCCCCCAAACGAAAAAGTGGGGGTAAAATGCATTTCCCCCCCCCAAAAAAAAGCCCCCCCCCCAATAAAAAAAAAAAAATCAATAGTAAAGGAGTAAAAATCGTGTGTATATTAAAAGCTTGATTGCTTTATTACGTAATTATAAGCCTTTGTATTCATTTTTCGTATTCATGGACATCACTGAAGACAGATAAAGCATTCAAACCTTTTACTTTTAACGTAGTGGAGGTTTTGTATTAGACGTGTTTAATAACGAAATATTCTGAAAGGTATGTACGTGCGTCTGTATTGTTGTGAGAGGGTGGGAAAGCGTGTGTGTTTTTTTAGGGGTGAGAAGATATGAGCCCTTGAAAGGTGAGCCCCCTTGAATGTTTGCCCCCCCCCCCCCCAATCCCAAACTGCTTCAGGCGTGCCTGCCAGCAACGGCAGGGCAGTATGAAATACACACCTCGTTCATTTAATGACATAGGTACAATGGAAACTAAATATAAAATATCTACACTATTCGATCAGGGGGTATTAAACAAAGGAGTTCTACCCAATAATATTTTGACGAGCAGCGTCTTTTAAGGTGTTCATATTCAAGGAGCTTATCCCTTGTAGCCTATGCGAACTTTATCATGAACCAGGAAGTAAAACAACGATGCATGCTAAAAATCTGACCAGGAAATACTTTCATTTTGAAGGCAGATCTTGTTCCGTCTTGAGCGAAGTTGTGAAATTGGTGAGTCATTCTTCCACCCATTGATCATGATATCATACACTTTATTTATTCAGTTTCATCGGTTTGAATAGTCTTCGAATACAGATTGGAAAGAAGAGATTTTCAGATGATCTGTGGGCAACATGATTTGATAACACGTTTAGAAAGTTCTCAGACTGTTGTAGTAAACTCTATTTACCGAGTCTTTGTCATTTTGTTCTTCAGTATTTATGTGGTTTAATGCAGCAAATATGAAAGCTACCTACAATTTCGAAACAATATGAAGTTCTTTTATCAGTTGCATATAGTTTGATGTGTTTGGAATTGTTCCAGTAGCATGTCATGCTATTCGAATAGGCCGGAAAAGAAAGGAAATGATTAGCTAAAATGGACAGCTATGTCTCACTCATCCGCAGCTATTCTTCATTTAATGCTGCCATGATAATTCGTACATATCAGTCTTTCATTTATTGCAACCATAGGTTGGATTTTGTACAAAAGGAATTTAAAAATGGTTGACAATATAATATATCTTAAAATAAAAAATACACAGACTGACATATAAAATACATGAAAATAAGAACATAATACTTAAAAAAACAGCATTAACAACTACTGTACTCAGAAAGAGATGATATGACAGAATTCATATTTGGTGAAACATATTATCATAGAAATCAAATAGTAAATATGACCATAGAAAATCAGATTCGGATCAAATACAAATGAAAATCCAAGTGAAAATGGGAATGTAAAACAGTGTGCACCTGTATATGGTTTCAAAAGTAATTTTTACAAATTAGAATTGTTGTTTATAATCCAAAGTAAAGTGTATAGTCATTTGAGTTTCATTGTATGAATAGTCATTGAAAGGATAAATCATGAAGAAATACCTGCTTTACAGATAAAAGGTTTGTCTCACAAGGGCCGTAGGACTTGACATTTCTTTCTTTTGATAAAATAATACATGTATGTAATTTAAGTACAGAGATGAATTTTAGTCAAATTATAATTAGTAGAATTGGTATCAAGGCATAACAATACCCAAATAACTGAAGTCATTAGTGAATAATCACTTAAGCTTTCCCTTGTAAGTGAGATACTCATATGACATAGAAATTCTGTAAAAAAAAAAAAAGAAGAAGAAAATTTACAAATTAAATACTGAATGAGCAAAACAGTATCAGTAAATATTCGATGATTAAAAAGAATAGAGGTTAAGTTATCTTCCGGCTTTCTATACGAGGCTGGTAATTTCTATTCAGGTGCAGTCACTACACATTGTGTAGCTCAAATAGAGCGTCTATACGTTATATTAAGAAATTTCCGTGATTTACATCTATATATCAGTTCAGAAATGAATACAGTAGTTATACATAAATTTGCTTTTATATCAGATACATCCGTGTATAGTAAGAACATTTTTTGCTAACTATTGTAAATTAAATAAGCACCAAGGGATGAAGCTATTTTTGTATTTATTAGTCTTGCACTTAGGCAAGCAAAGTTCTTTTTTGTTTCTCAGGGAGTATCTAGTTTCCTTTTTGGCAGGTAAGAGACAATTTAGCTTATGACAGGGATTTCGTATTTGGGTAAACAATTTAAGGCAGAGTTTTCTTCTGCGGGTCAGATAAAGATTCAAGATTAAGGGACAAAAGGGCCTCATTGTATGACAATCCGGGAGCTATGATTCTGAGTGCTCTCTTCTAAATCGATTCTAACATGTCTGCCTGCAGTTTGGTCACACCTACATGAAATACCTGACATGCATATTCTAAAGGCCACCACACACCTTACGATCGGTCTGCGATCCAATTTGTCTAATAAATCGCTATGGCATTAAATATTGGCATTTTAACAAATGAAATCTACCATATTCAGGTTCTGAAAGGTAATATGAATACTAAACATAGGGTTTTGGTGAGCTGTCAGCATTCTACAGGAAATAAGGGCAAATTAATTCAAATCGTAGGCAGTCGTACAATTTTTGCGACGTCACTGCGACTCGGAGCTGATTTGGCCATTCCACCGACTAGAAAACTCGGCAACGGCCGTATTATTGATTTTATTATCTGTATGACTATTCAGACCCTCAATCAAAAATATTTTTCGTTTTTAAAATGATTTATCAAATGATATTACATTTTCTTCTGAAATCGGATCGCAGACCGATCGTAAGGTGGCGGTGGCCTTAAGACTGATCGAATACATGCTACATAGTGTTTGTACATATCAACCTGACTTAAACCAACTCTTCGTAATTGGATAAGAAGGTACAGACGTTTTGCTGCTTTAGTGTAGGTTTCCTTTACGTGAGTATCCCAGTTCAGCCTCATATTGATGTATAACCCTAGCAATTTCGCTTCTTCAACTCTCTCTACTATGTTTACAGCGATGGTAAGATGAGGTAATTCTCCATTATCTTTCATGAAACAAAATTAATGACCATTTCCTTTGTTTTTATTGGGGTTTTTTGCATGTTATTCGAATCTGACTATTAAAGCAACCAGATTATTCAGGGCGTTCTGAAGTGTACCACTTTTTCCTTTTGGGCAAATATCATACATGGTAGTATCATCAACATAACGACAGGAAGATTACAACATAAGTCTGTTTTCATAATTATAAACAGCAATGGACCTGTTCTGGTTCCTTGTGGGACGCCCCCATGGACATTTTCTCCAGTCAGACATAACTTGACTGATTTTCACCCTCTGTTGTCTTTGACAGAGAAATGCTCTTATCCAATTGACAAGTATGGGATCAAATTCGAAATTTTCCAACTTTCTGAGAAGCAAATTGTGATTTATCTTATCGGAAGGCTTTCTTATAGTCTATCAATAACACTCGCACAGCATTTCTCTTAGCGTCCGTTTCAAATGACCAATTATTGAAGAGATCAATCGAGGTAAATACAGACAAGGACCCAGGTATATTGACGTACTGGTTTGGATCAGCGTGAGGTAGACAACTATTCCAAATCCATTTACAAACATAACTTTCCAATATTTTTGCCAACACTGAAGTTAAAAAGATCGGTCTCAGATCATTTTCAGTTTATATGGGTAGGTTAATTTTGGATATTGGGATTATATCCGCTGATTTCCAAATAGATGGTACATATCCTTCCGCGATGGAAGCATTGAAGATTGAGCAAACAGGTTCCGCGAGAATACAGGAAAATTCCTTGAGAATCCAAGAAGGTATTCAATCTGGACCAGGTGCTTTCCTCACGTCGATAGCTCTCAGCTTCCTTTCTACAGCATAGACAGGTATGATATAAGCAGCAGGCGAGACATTCTCCTCTTGTTGTGATGATGAACCACGAGGTTGTAACGGCGAAGGTCTTCCGACACGGAGACAAAAAAGGAGTTGATCATATCAGCAAGGGTAAAATTGTCTCCATCTGCGATACCATTGGTGAGGTTGCTTAATGGGTCATATGATGATTTCTGAGCAGTGAGGTTCTTAAATTCTTCCCACCAGTTACGACGATTGTTATTATTTACTTGATCAACTGGGCTTTGGTAGTACCGTTTACGTAAGATTTTCCTCATGCGATTGACTTTATTCTTCAACAAATTATACAGACTAATATTGTTGGTGTGCAATGCTCGTTGCCGTTTACTAACTATGATCAGTAATCCATGGCCGTTCACTTTCAACCCTTGTAACAGTCTTAAAGGGGAAATGCTTTTCAATTAATGACATGAGCAGGTTTTCAAATATCAAATACTTCTCATGACATGATGAAGCTCAAAATAACGAGGTCCAATTTGTTTTTTGAAGTTCGGTTTCAAATAGAGCTTTGGCGTTTTCATTAAAACACCTGGTTCTTCGTTTCTCTTTCCTTGCGAAGGGTGCCAAGAATGATGGTTTAGGGGAACAAATCACTACCTTGTGATCAGATAATCCAAGAGCAGCTTCAATCTCAGGTTCATTGTAGTATTCAGACAGATAGGTATAAATAAGATCAAGTTTGGCACCCTGACGTATAGGTTTCTTCACTATCCAACCGCGTAACCAGGATTTAATTTTAGGGGGGGGGGCGGTTGTGAACAGGCGAAGCGTGCTCCCCAGGTGGATGGGTGCAAAGCGCGAAAGCTTTGACATTTGAGCAAATTTGAGAGAAAGGTAACGGCTCATACCACTTTTTTTCGGCTGAAAATTAGTTCGATGCCCCGACTGCTTTTCAATCATTGGACACTATACTGCACTCTATGTAACAAGGGTGGGCGCGCAGGGAGGGGGAGTTTCCCCCTTCCCGCGCGAGGGCAGCATTGTATGAAAAACACACTTCTTTTAGTCAGTTATATGTACGAGTGACATTACTGAAATGTAATTTTTTTTGTAAATCCTCCTTTGAAGAGGTATCAAACAACTGCTTGCAAATACGGTATTGAGCTGTATATAGGGGATATCGTCTATAATGTGAATACAGCCTGTGACTGGTCTCTGTAAAAGTTTTTTTTTTCCTTTTTTTTTAAAGGGCTTATTGAGCATGATAGCCAATCACGTGTGCTTAATGACATCGATCGTGAACCCGGAAGTTGCTCAATTTAATAATAATTATAACATTTATATAGCGCTTTATACTGGTGTTTCTAAGTGCACAGTATTCTTGCTATTAATAGAGTAACCTGAATTATTATTCAATCAAATTGAATTAATATTCATATTTGAGGGGAAAAAAAAAAAAAAAAAAAAAAAAAAAGGAAAATGATGTGCACCTCCATAAGTGTAGACCAACCCACAGCTGAGTGGAGAAAACTAAGCATTAAAAAGATGGGTTTTGAGTAAAGTCTTAAATTGTTCAAGGGAGTTGGCATTGTGGATATATGAGGGTAATCGATTCCAAAGGCATGGGGCAATTACAGAAAAGGCTCGATCACCATAATTGGTATTAGTTCGGGGTCCGCGGGTAAGCTGCAAGGTTGTTGAAGAACGAAGAGGTCGGAGAGAACTAGAGGAGCGAAGGGAGATGAGATCAGAAAGATATACAGGAGACAGGCCATTAATAATCTTATAGGTTATTAGAAGAATTTTGAAAATGATGCGCTGGCGTATTGGAAGCCAGTGCAATGAGCGAAGAATTGGTGTTATATGTCCACATTTTTTTGACAGGGTAACAAGCCTTGCAGCAGTATTCTGAATTCTTTGTAGTGGACGAAGATGGGATTGTGGGATTCCGGAAAAGGTAGAGTTGCAGTAATCAAGATGAGCAGATACAAAGGCATGGGTTAGTTTAGCAGCTGTGGGTTGGTCGAGTAGCTTCCTAATTTTTCCTATCTTGTGAATACCAAATGAGGCAGACCTGCAGACATTTTTTTTTTTTTTTTTTTTTTTTGAAATTCCTTTAAAGTATGTAAACTTTGATTATATAATTAAGCCACTTGAATCCTGAAGAAAGTATGCCTATAAAGACATGACATGGGCTGCAGGTAATTATCATCCCGTACATGTACTTTTCGTGATATTTGCCTTGCATTGTTCATGTGATTTAGTCAACGATAGATGTATCACCGCAAATAAGGTCGACTATCACCATGGGACAACAAAAACCTGAACAACTACCCCAAGAAAATTATCCCCATGACAATTACCCCCGAACAACTAACCCAGTCAACTGCCCCTTTTACTTTATCAAAATTACCCTCTGACAACTACCAAATGTGTAATTTCAGTTTGGGGAGGTAATTGAACGGGGTATAATTATCCTACAGAGTAGGTGTCCAAAGCTGTATGTAGTGTGAGGGAGGTGTACTAGACGGATGTCTTCCGGGGGTCAATTTGTCAGGGGATGATAATCCAAGGGCTTAATTTCCTGTTCTGGATCGGGGGGGGGGGGGGGGGATCAAAATTGCGTTGTGTACCTGTAGATGTGTAAGATATTTAAGGATGAAGTACTAATAAAATATCACAAATTCATATTTGAAGCTTGTTTTTCAAGCATGCTTGAAACTTAATTGAAAGCCATTTAATAGATTAATATATCGATACATCTTAATTTCTGTTATTGCTCTTTCAGATCTCTAATGATGGGAGATGAACTGAAACATGTCCTCACGAAGAGCCTAGAGTGTCCAATGTGCATGGATATCTTCAAAGAACCCAAGATCCTATCTTGTTCCCACACCTTCTGCAAGGTCTGCCTGGAACGTCTCCTAGAATGCCATGAGGATGACCAGTTCATAAAGTGCCCCGTTTGCAGGGTTGTTAACGAACTACCAAGCCGAGATGTGAGCCAGTTACCAACAAATCTAGTTGTGCAGTCTCTCCTGGACGACGTTACTAAGGAACGTCAGTTTTGTACCGAATGCAAAACAAAGGGAAAGAACGAGCAAGCTAAAGTCTACTGCCAAGATTGTGGAAAGTATTTTTGCCTCGAGTGTCAAAAGATCCACGACAGAAGCGGCATCCATGATCATGAAGTATTGCCCATGAATGAAGTTTCAACAGGAAAGGCTCCCTCACAACAGCGACGCAAATGTAGGCAACATCTAGAGGAGGAAGACCAGTGCTTCTGCTCTGACTGCAACAAATACGTCTGCATCAGGTGTGGAGTAACGAAGCATGCTTACAAAGGACATCAGATCATTGATGCATCACTCCAGGAAAGCAACCAGAAGAAGGCCTTCAAGAAACTTAAATCAAAGGTTGAGCTGAAACAGGCCAGTCTTCAGAAATACATTGATATAATCGACCAACAGAAAGAACAGACAACCAAAGTTAAGAAACAATGCATAGATGATATCAACCAAGCTTATGAAGAATCAGTTCGTCACTTAGCAGAAAGAAAAGAAATATTGGTTGAAGAAATCAAAGGAAGAGTTGAGAATCTAGAAGCAGAACTAGACAGCTTGAAGAAAACGGCCCAACAGCAAGCCAGTCAAGTGGCTACCATGACCGATCTGGTAGCCAAAGAGAATCAAGTATTGCTAGAGATGGAAGCACTTGCTGCACACCTCACACTCTGCGAAGACCTCCGAGATGCCCTGAAAAAAGTAGATCCCGACTATAAACATCCTGGGGAAATAGGTATGAGAGGGGGTCAGGTTGCCTTTGATAAAAACGTGAGAATAAAGGAATTCGGTCTTGGTCGTATCTATGAAAAAAATGTTGAGCCAGAAATGAGTGCCATGACTGCTACGCCGGACGGTATGATGGCAGTGGGTTGCAGTAACCGAGGTATCCAGGTTTTCTCCGGTGACGGCCTGCTTCAAAAGACAGTGCTCATTGACGTAAAGGTCAGAGGGTTGGATTTCCTGTCAGATTGTCGCTGTGTTGTGCTCAATACCAGCGGCGTCTTATCATTATATTCACCAGAGTATAAGAAGCTAGATGTGAAGTTCGACTCTATGACAGATAACGGCAAGCTCGGCTCTGGAGGTCTTGGCGTAACTGCCAATGATCAAATCTACGTTGGTAACATGGAAAAGAAGAAGATTGCGGTTTTCTCACCGGCCGGTGGGAAAGCAATTAGAGAATTATCATGCGTTGACTATGGACCTCACCAAATTTCTGGTTATGATGATACATTGCTCATAACAGAGTCCCAGGAAATTAGAATTGTTGATACACAGCACGGCTTGGTAAAACATTGGGCAGATGATTCAGAGTGGGATGTCTATGCTGCAGTGACTCAGAGAAAGACAGTCCTAATCGCCTGGGTGAAACATAGTGAGGGGCTGGTCTGCATCGAGGAGCACACTAAAGAGCTTGAATACGTCCAGGCTGTCAACAATGAATACAAATTTGAAAAATCGGTGAGAAATTGGTATTCCGTGCAGGAATTCACGTCAGGCGAGATTGCTTTCTGCACCGCAGAGAGGCTATACATCTTCAAGCGTGAGGTAACTTGCAGCTGTTTATAGCATGAAATTACTGAAGTAATACACTTCATATGGTGTATTATATTATAAACTACAAATCGTACTACTTTTACCATGTTGACATAGTTTATCACATTTGTTACATGTATAATGATTTTTGGTAGTCATTATCAATTATCATTAAGACATGCAAACATGAACCATTACAACGATGATCTTCAATATAGTTCCATGTTTTGCCGCGCGATAAAGATATTTTGTAAGCCAATATTTTTGTGTAAAAGTGTGACGTGGGTTCTTGTAGATTTGTTGTTGTTTTTTCATTAGAAGAGCGATCCATCCTTTGTAACCTCTCTCAGTTGAAATGTGGTACAGTATAGAAAAACCCCCAATAAAACAGTTCCGAATCGGTGAAAATTTGAAAAACAATGGAGAAACAAGAAGAAAACTATATGTATCGTGCTCAAAAATGTTAAAAATTCAAAATATTTTTCGTAATGTATTGTTTTGACCAATTTCGTTTACATGTTTATAACGTAAACAAATCTGTTTTTCTGAGTTATCTGGTCTCCTTCAGATGAACCTGCTATTACAATTGGATTTCATTTTAATCGAGTAATTTAATACGGCAATGTTTTGTAGAATATTACGCAGCCATTCATTAAGTTTGAAATCGGGAAGAAGATAATCTACTTTAATTGTTTCCTTTTTTACTTCGCTCTTCAAAGATATATTTTGAAAAACGTACATAATTGAGATTTTGATCTGTTAATTTAAGATTCAAGTTCCAAGTTTTGTTGTCTGTATAAAATTTAGAAATTCGATTTCGTTAGCGTTAGAACGAAATGATGAGGTGAAATATTCAATATACACGTTTATAATGTGTCAATAATGAGGAATGGTTGGGCAGTTTTCGTGTAATGTCATTTATTCTTCAACATATTTCTTGTCTGATTTGCTAGCGCTTTTATATCAGGATCTGCAAATCATGATGGTTTTACAGTCACTATAACTCACTATACCGGTGTCCCAAAGCGGAACGGCGGACTTTCAGTACTTTGCCTTCAAAAAGTAATTTAATTTTTTTTACAACATTGAGTAAAGCATCTTCTACCGAAGAGAATGGTACCAAGATCATTGAATTTGGTTCAGTAATTTTGATTCTATGCCCGTCTCTTAAAACACAGTCATTTATAAATTTTGCTTGATTTTTGCGACCGATGAGGTTTTATAATGTCAAGTTTAGCTTGCGTGCGAACGCTAAACGTTGTCACATACGCCTTTTATTCCGTTTCTACTGTGTCTTTTGTTGACAAGCATTAATGGCTTCCCCCACATGCCATATGAAGGCCATTCCCGACACAATTTTACTCTCATCGGTCGCAAAAAACATGCGAAATTTGAAAATGACTGTATTTGAAGAAACGGGCATAGAATCAAAATTATTTAACCAATTTCAATGATCTTGATATCATTCTCTTCGGTAGAATATGCTTTACCCAATGATGTGAAAAATATATATACTTTTAGAAGGCAAAGTACTGAAAATCCGCCATTCCGCTTTATTTAGGACACCCGGGTATAGAAATTATCACGTGATTTCAATACAAAGTCTATCAGATATACTACAGAGCGGGTCCAACGCAGATAATATGTGACAGGAAAAAAATATTATTTTGTTTATCAAAGGTGTTTGGGTTTTTTTTCATAAATTTATTTTTGAAATACTGTTAATAATTATAGTATTATTAGTGATGATAACGCGATTTTAACATGAAATATCACAACTGGAAGTAACGTAATGACATTGTCAGTTAAATAGTTCATTTTATGGTAATTAAAATTAATTTATTTTGATTTTACTGATTCAACACATTAACTACTTATTGTAGCGTGATATCAGCTATAGATAATCATCTATACATATACTGTCATATATAACCCCCGTTTGTTTAACCACAAGCTCACACTGCTTTCTTAGCAGTTAGGTAAAATACACCATCAATCAATCAATTAATCATCTGTCAATTAAAATCTCAAAGATGAATGATGTGTGATGTATTGACATATTTATTTTTGTTGGAAATACTCTATATATTAGAAAATTCGTGGTCATGCAAAGGCTTTAGACGAAGTACTTCTGCTTACGTCTACATACCTCTTCGCATGTGCAAGCTTTCATATCCATACAATGCTTACAGTACGAATATATAAATTAAAAGCATGTGCATAGTCTTATAAGAGATCAAGCCTGCATTCTGATTAGGACTTCTAATATTCTACTGTTCATCCAAAAATCTATTTTTGAATGTAATTGACATTTTGGTATTTGTACACAAATGATATTACGACTTATGTGTTTTGCATATCGAGTTTGAAGGCCATGTAGAGTGATGGAAAGAATCCAAAATGATGAGGAAAAAGAGTGCTACTCTGTTCATTTTTTTTCTATTTAAACAGAATCAGAAAGCCAGATAACTTTACAAATAATATTACTCCGTCTTTACAATCTTTAATATATAATCGTATAATCTACGCTGAGAAATCATGCATGCAGGGGCGTCGATATTGGGGGGTATGGGGGTGTCATCCCCCCCCCACTCAGAATTGCTGTCTGCAAATACGCCACCTCTGTCAGCAAAAAAATAAAAGGGGGAGGGAGAGGGAAGAGGAAAGAGAAAGGGAAAAGGAGGAAAGAGACAGGAGAAGAAAAAATAAAAGAAAAAAAGAAAAGGGAAAGGAAAGGAAAACAAAAACAGAAAGAAAAGAAAAGGAAAAGGGAAGGGAAAGGAAAAGGGAAGGGGGGAAAAAAGAAGGAAAAAAGGCCAATTTTTTTTGCTCGCTCGCAAAAATTTAGAAATTGAAAAGTTCATATTCGGGCAAAAGGCGTCCCCGTTCGGCAATGGGCTGCAACCTCCCCCCCCCCCCCCCTGAGGATTTTCAAAGTACCGATATTAGGGCAACCATCACTTCATTTTCGGGCAGCCAGGTGCCAGAATATCCACATATTTGGGCCGCGAGATTCCTAGATAATTATGTAACTTCTATACATTTTCACTATGAAAAGTAAAAAAAAAAAATTGCGAAAATTTAGAAATTGACAAGTTGATACTCGGGAAAAAGTGGTCAACCCTCCCCCCCCCCCCCCCCCCTTGCGAAAATTGGCCCGTATGATCAAGATCTCTACATCTGCGATTTGTGGGGGGGGGGGAGATCAGGGTGCAGCATTTGGGTATCACATCCTAAAAGTTTGTCGGCAAATTTGGGTTTCACACCCCCCCCCATTCAAAATTTTCTAGGGACGCCCCTGCATGCATGCAAATAATTATACAACACTGGAAAATGCACATATAACTCATAAATATGTTGACTATTGCTTAAAATCCTAAAGGCAGTATTTTTGCACTGATGGGTATTTTAAAGAAATCTTTTGTATCTGTTATGCATATAGGTATTTAGTTTCTGATAGTATAAACACTTTTCTACATTATGAAAAATATTTGTGCCAGAAGAGTAAATCAGTTTGGAGTGTTGGTAAAGCTTGAATGATTTATTATTGTAGAGGGACAGTGCATGATTATGCATTCTTTCCCCATGCGATATTTTAGTGGAAATTTTTTTACTTTCCATTTATGCTATTTATTATTTACCTGCATTGTGATTACTTGTGATTTTCTTTCACTAATATCGAATGGAGGTATTTGGAGCTAGTGTGCACATACGTGAAATAGTTTGAATAAAAACCTTTTGACTATATATTTCTGTGGCAAACAAAAATAATGATCGATTGAAATTATGTCTTGATTTGATGGAAATAACTGTATGAATTTAGAAAACCACATGAACTGGCATATGGCATATATGTATTGTTCTTATTCTCTGGGTTTAAAAAAAATCATATGTGTTACGAGCACAGACCTGTGGAAGAACAGTCCTCGGGCTGAGGTAGGCCCCCCCCCCCCCAATGCTTAAATAAAAAATACATACATCACAATCATATAGATAAAAGAGGGAGCCTTAAGATCTTAAGAATGTATACTGTATTATGTTAAGTTCTTTTCGATTCATAATTTGCAAGGGTTACAACGTAACAAATGTAAAATAAGGATATGCAATAAATAACAACTGTAATCAAAACAAGACAATCATTTTTAAAAAATGTTTTATTGCTCACTGAGTAGAATACCTGATAACTAAATTCATTCAACTATAGTTATGAACAATTTTTATTACTAAGGAAACGAAATTTAAATAAAATTGACCGCTTTGATCTAACGACACAGTGACATTCCCTTAGGTCATTATGTAGGCCTATATCTCTATTACACGATAATGAATACAAAAGAATAACTATATGGCACTGAGAATCCATTAATATAGCAAATGTTCCTCTATTTGTTCATAATCTGTCCTTTTCTGCCTTTTCCTTATTCCCGTACGATTTGCTGTAGAAGTTGCCGAAGAGTAGAACCATTGATATGGCGTATAGAAAGGCTGCGTAGTTAAAACCTTTAGGGAACGAACATTCGACGGAGATGTTGAGACCCGTGTGGAATAGAACCATGAAGAACTGGACCTTTGTTGGAAGATATAAATCAATCAAACCGCTATAAACCAAAAATCAAGTAAATTCATCACATGTGACCCCAAATAGCCCCATTAATGAGTTTTTTGCAAATACATTAAAACCACAAAGACCTGTTCATGTGATGTGCCTACAATCCTCATTTATTGAGAAGATATGAAAACGTCACCTTTTTTTTCTTGAATCAATGCAACACGATATTTTTCGGCAAATAATGATATTCAAGTTTATAAATATATGTCAGAGATTTCATAATCTTATTCTTTTAATTTTCAATCATGAGACCTGTATAAGAGAAATAAAACATAACAGGCCTTTCTCAACCACAGTAATAGGGGACAGAAGGTTAATTGTCCAGGGAACATGTTTAGGATTTTTTTTAAAAGAGACATCCAATAAAGATCATGACTTTGAATAAACCAGGAAGTGAGTACTAGAGATTTTTATCTTACCAGTTGTATTTGTGTGAGATATTTCTTCCATTTCAAATATTTTTGCATGTGCGGTCCCAGGGCAGAGAGGGCGTAGTATGTGTACATTATTGAATGAACGAAACAGTTGCACATCGCTAAAAAGAAAGCTGCAAGAGAAGATAAAGATATTGTAGATCTGTAATTGGTAATTGTACTAACAGGAACTCTAGCACCTTTTCATCAAATATATCCCCCCCCCCAAAAAAAAAAAAAAAATCTTTAGAATGACATTTGACCTTTGAAAAAGCTACGTAAATTGTTACGCATCTGCATCATTTCAATGCCAGCTTTGTTTCTCGCGAAAGAAAATGAGAAAAACAACTGACGTGTGTAATTTCATGGTACATGTATATTAAAATAGAGAATGTATTTCTATTAAAAAAACAAACAAACAACAACCTCTCCAAGGAGTAGAAGTTAACAAAATTACTATTACTATTACTATAACTAATACTATTAACAAAGGTTGTGCTGAGGGGTGCCTTTACATTCTGACCAAAAAAAAAAAAAAAAAAAAAAATGGGGACCGGGGGTCCTCACATTGTTGGATCTTTTGCACTCCTAATTTTGCTGACAGCTGCACCCAGCCCCCCCCCCCCAAGCACCCAAATCCAACTTCTGGGTTTCATTTGACTGAAACCTAGTACATACAACCACAGCCGTAGCCAAACTTGTTGAACTGGGGGGGGGGGGGAGGGGCATACAAAATTAAAGAAACATAATACACACACACACACACGCGCACACACACACCCTCACAAACACGCGTCTGACCTCCGAATCACCGTGTGTTTTTTTTGGGGGGAGGGGGAGGGTTAGCGGATAAACATCGGGGGCATGGCCCGCTTGCCCCCTCCCTTGGCTACGCCAGTGTATACAACCTTTTGTCACTTACACTGTCCACCTGCTACGAACTTGACACCCAGCCACCAGTTGACTATCATGGTACAGTGATGGTAAACGTGGAGGAATGTGACCTGGTTGTTTTTCTTACGGAGGATGAAGAAGACGGTGTCGAGAAGCTCGATAATCTTGGAGAAGAAATACCACCAGCATACACTCGCCATCTGTCAAGGGACAATGGTGTGAGTGTGACATCACTGAAGCATTGTCTATAAAGACACTCCCTTGATTCTCTCGGAAACTTGAATTGCATGACTTTGGTGAATTTCTATGGAATTGGTTTGACTTTGAAACAAGAGTTTTCTCCAATAATGGTTGTCTCTCTAAAAAACAAGAGAGACAGAGACAGAGACAGAGAGAAAGGAAGAGAAAGGAAGAGAAAGGGAGGGAGAGAGAGAGAGAGAGAAATAGAGAAAGAGAGAGAGAAAGAGGGGTGAGGTATGGGGAAAGGAACGTGAGTTGCCTTTCCCCATCCCGTAAGATTTCAAGAAACCCTCCACCATTCGGTCGTTTTGCTCCCCCGCATTTTATTAGACTGCAACCATTGGTGAGAACCCCATTGGACCATGTGGACGCCACTACCAAACGTCCACAGGACCAAATCTAAACAGATCAAAAGGGTAAGTATAACAGTACTCACCCTTAATGCAAGTGGGTTATTTGTGTAGTCGACGGGGTCACAAAAGTAGTTATATTTGGCAAGCCACGATGACATTCGAAACTGCAGGCAACAAAATAAGGACATGGAGGATGGCAAAATTACAAACTAAAACACATATGCAATAACCATAATTAAAACGGAGATCATTTGCCATCGGCTGTTGGCTTATTGAGCATTCTCAAGAATATCCCAGCATTCACTAATATTTGCCGCATTGTTAAGTAAGAATTGTTCATTCCTACACCCCTGCCTCCTCCTCTTCTCCATTTTCTCACTATTGTGTTTAATATGACTTGAAAAAATAAACCCTCAAGTTGTCTGAAACTATTCTCAAAGCATTATGTCAGTGTACATAGTATGTGAGCATGCGGATAAGAGATCTAGCTATACGAAAGTTAATGTTATTTTGTTTCTTTCCCTAATTTTTAAATGATAAAGAGTAGGTGAGTCTTCTATTTTATCATCATGGTTCCGTATTTTCAAAAATTACGATCTAATCATTATCCATCAATTATTTCATCCTCCCTCTAAAGGTGCATCTCTTAGTAAATATTATCAAACATTGCATTTAAAACAATTATCAGTCCAACCTCATAGCACATGTAGAGGGAAAGAAAAACCAATGCAGCGTTGTAGATGACCAAGACGGGCTTGAGATCGAACGGTTTCTGATTCTCCATGATCTTAGGACCGACATGGAGGAAGATGAAGTAGGCAACAAGGATGAGAGTGCATGGCAACGGGGACTGCATCAGCGGCCATTCTTCCACCCTGGTATCTGGTATAAGGAGGAAAAAAAATCATAAAAGCTATTTGATTTGATTTTGATTTGATTTGATGTTCATTTATTTCCATATAAATCATCATAAATTTACAATCTTTCAACATGTATGGTCACATAAAATCATACATAGGAAAAAGGGGTCGTCATAAGCAAAGCTTGACTTGACGTCCTCGTCACAAATAAAAAGATCATTCAATGAATATACATATGCAAACAATGCATAGTGGAAAGCAAAAAGCCAACCAATTACCCCCAAAAAAGGAAAGAGATGGAGAGAGAGAGAGAGGGGGGGGGGGGGAAGAGGAGTGAGAGGGGACAGTTGCACTCAGATAGTATCAAGAGGAACATAAGGTCTGTAAATACCAATCACTTTTACAAAATTCTTGACAACTGAGACTATAATATTGCAATGCACATGAATACATGTATGTGCTGTAAAATAACAACTGCGGGTATATTTCTATACATAAATACCAATGTTTCAGATACAGGAATTACTAATGTATAGATTGACTTGTAATAAAAGAAGTTAAGGCTTAATGATATTATATATTGCTAGAAAGGGTGATAACCACCCCCACCAGCAATACATGAGAGAAGATAATCTTTTAAGCGTTTCTTAAAAATGCACTTAGTTGGGCTTGAACGTATGTCATTGGGTAGTGAATTCCAAATATCGGGTCCAACGTGCCTTATAGATCTATGAGCCAGGGCTGTTTCCAAAATGGGGTAACCTCGCTAGTCATAAGGACCGCTATTCATAAGGACAACTTATTCATAAGGACCGCTATCCATAACGCGTGACTAAATGAATAGCGGTTTTGTATGAATAGCGGTCCTTCTACATAGCGAGCAAACCATGGACAAATTACCTCGCTATTCATAAGGACTTCCGTTAATAAGGACCACTATTCATAACTATTCATAAGGACCGCTATTCATAACGCGTGTTAAATGAATAGCAGGTTTCTATGAATAGCGAGTGGACCCCGATGCAGAAGTAACTACATTATCAATGTGCGCGTTAAAATTCGAGCACTGATCGATCATAATACCCACTGGAGGTGCCGTGGTCCAGTGGTTTAAGGCGCTTGACTGGAGATGCGAGGATCGGGTGTTCGATCCCCGGCACGGCACTTATGCCCTTGAGCAAGGCATTTTATCTACATTGCTCTTTTATCGTACATCAAATAAATGAAGTGTTATAGGCATATTGATACCAGCGTGTGCACGTGTGTTACCAACCCCCCCCCCCCCCCAAAAAAAAAAAAAAAAAAAAAAAAAAACCAAAAAACTTTGTACTTTTCTTCTTTTCTGTTGATATTCCATCATTGGCTATGTGAAAATGTAAATTGTTCACCAATGCCCCGTTGTTCCTAAAATGTATGAAATTCGTTTTAATCACATTTAAAGATAATTTGTTACATCTAAATCAAGTGGATAGTTTTGGCAATTCGGTATTCATGGTTTCATTGAGTATATCAGGATTTGGATGAGAAAGAAATACATTTATATCATCTGCGCTGCAAACAGAACAAACTTTAGCACATGCATGCCACAGACACAGTAATAATGATATTTTAAATATAGATCGAGGTATGAATAATAACAATTTTTAAAAACCCCTGAAAACTCAACGGTATTCTAATAACAGTCATTTCCAGGCCCCTTAAGAACCTCGACACCCTGTCTGGCATAGTTCGACAATATTATTTCACTCAATAAGTTATTTAATAAATCTAAATACAATCTGCACACGTTTCGAATAGGATTATCCATAAAATAGGCCTAATAATGGAAGCCATTACGTTAATCAAAAGTACGAAAATTCAAATACTAGTTTATTGATTCCCTTTACCTTCACCCCCCCCCCTTCTCCGTTACCAGACAGCTATTGTTTACTGCCAATAATTGTGTACATATGCAATGCCTGTTTTTCCTTATTATTTCTGTAATCAAGCAGCTCTAAAGCCACGATGCAAACAATATCAAAACAAATTCAAATTTCACTGTAAACACACGGTACCGTTTTAATGCTTGTAATGATCTCCCCAATAATTTAAGTTTCTTGGTATACAAATAACAGTTTAAAGCATATATATTTCATAATTTTCCATTCTGTTCCTATTCACCCCGATGTTTGGGTGAATAGGAACAGTCACAAAATTCCATACAAAAATAAAATTTGATATTAATGGAATTTCATGAATGGACATTTCATGGCGCCAAAGCATTCGCCTCATGCCATGTAGTAAAAATGTTGTAAGGCAAAATCTGTCAAATCTGTTCCTATTCACCCCGTTTTACTGTATTGCCTGTGTTAAGGCCACCGCACACCTTACGATCGGTCTGCGATCCGATTTGTGAAATAAATTGCTATGGCATTAAATATTGGCATTTTAACAAATGAAATCTACCCTATTCAGGTTCTGAAAAGTAATATGAATACTAAACATAGGGTTTTGGTGAGCTGTCAGCTTTCTAAAGGGAATAAAAGCAAAATTAGTTTCAAATCGTGGGCAGTCGTACGATTTTTGTGACGTCACTACGACTCGGAGCCGATTTGGCTATTTCACCGAATAGAAAACTCGGCAAAGGCCGTATTATCGATTTTACTATCTGCGTGACTATGCAGACCCTCAATAAGAAATATTTTTCGTTTTTAAATGATTTGTCAAATGTTATTACATTTTATTCTGAAATCGGATCGCAGACCGATCGTAAGGTGTGCGGTGGCCTTTACCCAAGGTTTCTTAGTATACGTTCTACTTTTTTTTTATTTTTTTTATAGCAGTCATTTTGGGAATGTTTTTATCTACAAAATAATGTAATTTTGTCATGAAAAAATTGTAAGCCTCTCCAACTAATTGTATCATGAGCACATCTTCCCATTCTTCTGTGCTAAGATCTAAATTAAGTCTTTGTATTTTTTCAGGGGTGTAGATTCTAACAAGCGAGATCCTTTCACGGCGGACCATTTGGTTACATTGCGATCGTGAAAATAAGGAGATTATTGGCAGGTGATCAGAAATATCGGAGTAAAGATTCCCAGATGAAATAATGCGTTTGTTCACATTAGTAATTAAGTTATCAATCAATGTGGAGGACTGCATCATTATTCTTGTGGGTTCATTAACGAGAGTATCGTGAGCATTTGCATAAAAAATATTTTGAAAGCGTCGACAGTTTATGTCATTAGAAAGTAGGTCAATGTTAAATTCTCCTAAAATGTGTGTAAATTTAGACATAAAATATTCTCGAGTTGTTAAAAAGAATCTCCAGATTACAAGCAGGGGGTCTGTAAATAACACATGATACGATTTTTGCCGTTTTCTGTTTTAGAGTTAAATATTTGAAGGTACTATTCAAGACATTTAGTTGTAAAAGGAATCGTACATGCACTGGAATGTTAAATATACAGTTATATGCTGGCAACAAGGCTGCCAGCATATAATTGGTTTGATTTCAGTTGATTTCAATCGAAATAAATTCGATTGTGACTCTTAAATAGCTACGTTTTTCTTGTTTTCTAAAATGCCTTTACTAAACATATAGGAAAACCCAAATAGTTGCAGTACACATATATATTTCATTTTTGAAGAAAAAACATTATTTGGTGTTTTTCCTTGTTATCCTGCCACTGAAAACTTTGATTCATTTTTGTTTCATAAACCGTAATAACTTTTAATTAAACTATCTTTAAAATCAGTCTGAAACATGACTTCTCTAGCAAAATTCAAAAGTAAACAGCTTACCTCCTTTTGAAAGAGTAGAGTTGTAAACATCTGAAATTCTGTCTATGAGCTCCATCATTGGGCCTCCCTCATGAAACCCCCGATTGATATGGTTCGGCGATGGTGAATGTGACGATTCAGTACTCACAATTCTAGCTGAAACATGCAAAATAAACTTGGTTTAGGTTTCTCTTTGTAAGTATAGTCATAGACATATATATTTTCTATGTTGATGGAGATTATATAAATGAATGAAAATATTTGCAGAAGCAAGGCAAACGCCAAGCGTTGTCTCGCCTGCATCTCGCTATGCGAATGAGAATGTGAACTTTGGTCTGGCAGCTTTATTATACTATTAAAGCAATAATGATATACATATACATATTATCCCTGGAAAATGAGACAATGCTGTTTGTGCATGCTGTTAATACTTTCCCTTTCAATTAAGTTTAATGACCTTTTGACTTCTGACCTAGGTCAGATTTGACCTATTTTTCGAAGTTGACCTGTGCCTTCAAGGGATGTAACTGTGCTATGAATCTGGTGATCATACCTCAAAGGTACAAAAAGTTATCAAAATGTACATGTAAAGCGATTTTCATTGATAGTTCATTGACCTTGTGAACTTTTACATTGACCCATTTACAAACATGACATGCACCTTCAAGAGATATACATGTACTTGTGATTTGACTTTGGTGATCCTTCCTCAAAGGTACAGAGAGTTTTTTACATGTGAGGTGATTTTTCACTGAAAGTTCAGTGATCTCTTGACCTTTGTCCTTCGTCAGATTCGACTCATTTTCGAACTTGATCTGTGCCTTTAAGAGATGTACCTGTGGTATGAATTTAGTGATTCTTCCTCAATTCCATAGAAAGTTATTGTGATTACAGTGCTTTTTGCAGAAAGTTCATGGACCTCTTGATCTTTGACCGTGTTTAGATTCTACTCATTTTCGAACTTGACCTACGCCTTTAAGAGATGTACCTGTGATATGAATTTGGTGATTCTACCTCAAATCCATAGAAGTAATTACAGCGTGAATGTTGACGCGAGGCCGACTCCGGAAACAGTGACGCATATCGTCTCGCTCCGCTACGCAGGCGAGACAAAAATGAAGAAAAAAATACGAAGAACAGAAGGAGAAAGAAACGACTGCGAGTTAGATTTGCATTATTGAGAGACTGTTAAAATGAATCTTGAGACAACTTTTGTTTATGGAAGAGTGAAAAACACACATTTGTATGAGAAGATTTTAATTCCACATCTTGATGTAATAATACTTGTTAGTCATTGACAATTAAACGGAAATTAATAACTGATTGTATAAGTCAAACTTCACATTTTAAACTAAACATTCTAAATCTAATTCTCATTCTTAAATAGGCTATTCATTAGGACACAACTTGCGAGATGTTTTTGTTTGTGGGCCATAATTAATACCTTAATTCTCAACTGAGAAACATCAATATAAAAATATATTATGATAATAGCTACGAGAGAGAGAGAGAGGGGGGAGAGGGAAAGAGGGAGAGAGAGGGAGAGAGTGGGGGGCAAATGGGGAGAAAGAGTGAGAGGGGGCTAGATGGGGTGAAAGAGTGAGAAAAGAAAGGAAGATGTACATAGAGAAATATATAGGGCGAGAGAGAAAGAGGGAATGGACACAAAGAGAAAAACAAAATGAGGAAGAGAGCAGAGTGATAGGGGGTTACAAGATGTGGAGAATGGGGAAGAGATATGGGTGGGGAAAGGGAGATAGATTTTTTCGATGACAAAAAAACATGCTACAGAAATAACAATCTATTCATAACAATCAGTTATTCAGCTAATGACAACAAGAACTACGGTCATCCATAGTACAAAAATAATGTAAGAGGTGGCTGTTTGTATTATTTCCACAGATAAGGAACGAGTTATGATTACTTTTCGTCAACACCAAAGACACCCATGCACATCCCATTAAACACTATTATCTGCTCATGCCATTAATCATTAACACTTTACTACAGCCTGGTCCCATAATTATGTCTCTACATCTTCCCCAAACAGCCAAGTAGCATTTTTAATTTGGAACGATTTTCGATATACTATACTGTATTACCTGAGATTTCAGTCAGTCTGTTTCAAATCAATCACATATATAATTGAAGGTGCTTACTTCGTTTTGTTCATAGCTTCTGATTAAGAATATATCTCATTACAGGAAGTTTCTTATTGATTTTTTTAAATCTCTTGTTATTATCACTATTAAAAAATTACTTTCGTGTGGAATTCCTTCCTACTGTAATTTGTCGTTTTTTTGGGGGTTTTTTTTTCGAATTCATATTGATATGTTATGTCGTGTTTAATCTACGCGAGATTAGACTTGAAAGGAAATTTTCCATCTGCTGCTAGCTAATTCATATTTTGAAATTCTTCTGTACTTGTGTATGTAAAGTGTTATGTTTTTATTTTGTATTTTTTTGGTAGATATAAAACTTCATTTAGAAATAAACTTTAATTTGAACTTCTGAATTAAACAAAAGTGCAAATTTCACATGATCATATTGATTTCAAAATGTAACCCCAAATGCTGAAGCTTAGGGCTCTAGGCCTGATAAATGTATTGTACAAAATATACATATAAAATTATAAATATATATCATAACCCTGAACGCGCTTTTATATAGTGTGTCGTGGGTTTACCATTATCCATCATACATATCTTAGCTCTGTGCACTTTTTGTGCGTTTAACCATGAACACTATTTTAAGGCGGATTCACACCGAACACGACAAACGACAAACGACACCACACCACGACATGCTACACGACCAACGGCAAAAAACCAGTACACACCGCAAATGACATTCGCTAAAAAGTCTTGCTGGAGAGATGGTGTGTCGTCTTCGATGATGAGAATGTCGTGATAGAATTCATTTGAAATTCATCATTTTAGTCATCCAAAATAATTGCAAAGATAAGACGGAAGTTTTACATTTGTTAAATTGGAAATCAAATATTCTTTATTTTGGGGTTTCTAAAAGTTGTTTAATTGGTCATATGACTATATTGAAGAATTACATATACATATTAAGATAATTAATTTCTATGTAAATCTTCAACGTGTGATGATGCTGAAGAATTACATAAAAATTAATGATCTTTGTTGTCTGTTCGGAATGATTCCAGCGGTTTTGTTTTATACACTCACTGCTTACCATTTGTTTTATAGACAAAATGATCTGAAATATAATTTATATTTTCTTATGAATTTAAAATAATTGTGCAGGCCTATATACTTTACATGCAGTATGGGTATCTGCAGACATTTGGAGAGTACTTGCATTTCTTATTTGGTGGACTTACGGAAATAGGGACATTTTTGTTTTCTCTTTAATACGAGGACATAGTCTTAACAGATAACCGATGGTGGTCTCACATTTCAACCTGATCTCGGACGTAATATGCACATCCCCCCCCCCCCCCCCCCCATTTAAAACAAAATCTTCTTTCTGCGATCACTTAACTCACTGGTGTAGCTACTTGGGGAGGGGCGAAAAAAAGGGGAGGTGAACGGGAACTTGAAAATAAGATGATAGGACACCTCACACACCCTCCCCTTGGTCTTATTACTTCACATTCTATCTATCAAGTAAGACCGCCAGTGCCCCCCCCCCCCTCTCAATGGTGGGACCACAGAGCCAACTTCTTAGATTCTGCTGTTGACTACTCTTAAGACCTGAAACAAAATAGTTTGATGGTTTATTTTACCTGACTGCTGAGAATCATGTATATGCTTTTAAATAAGCAACCAGGGAACCGACGGCTTAAAGTCCTCTTCGAGGGACTTGGTCGAGGATTAATGCCCTACCACAGGGCACTAGCGCATTCACTTGGTCTCGAACCCGGGTCCTCCCAGTTACGAAATCACTGCTCTACCACTGAGTCATCGCTTATATAACAACAGACATTCAAAAATGTACATATACCTAGAGTTCGACTGTATAAGATTGTAGACAGGTAACTTTTTATACAAATGCAATGATAAATCAATGTCATTTTCCTATCTGGCTAAGCCTTTTTTTATTAGTCCCATCTGTTCATAGTTTCATCAATATCACTTAACTAACAACCATCTGGTGTTTACCCACATTCTAACACATCCTAACCAATCTTCATCATTGGCTTTATGTTGTAACTGAATGCATAATAATAATAATTGTTCATAATCTAGGGATTATGAAGTTACCCTCCCCCCCCCCCCCACCCGAGTGCCGAAACTTATCTACGTTATATACAAGCGAGGGAGCGAAGCGACCGGGCAGCAATTTTTTTTTCTCCATTTTTAACCATACAATCGCAATTTCTTGTGCATTTTACCCAGGAAAGTTTACAATTGACCACCGCAATTGAGCGGTACATTTTGTACATTGATATAAAACAGTTTTCTATTTACTCACTTCTACAATCGGGAGGAAAACTAACGAAAACACTTGCGAAATAGTCAAGAAATTCAGCAAGGCGACCTGAAGTTGAGATTTCTTTCATATGTGGAACCTTTGCAAATGCTGTTTTATACCCTTTATCCTATTTTTAGCAGGAGTCAGATGAAACGTATATCGATAGCGAGCAAAGCAACGACAATTACATCTTTATTTTTCAAATTTTGAACCCTTTAAGCTATTTAAGAACTATATACTGGGGGCGCGAAATTACGAGATCCTGAAAGAAAATGATTATGTGAGGGAGCAAAGCGATTTCAAACCCTAAAAAACTAGATTTCTAGGCATTTACCCTGCGGATTTGGAGGGCATAATCCGTAACGATTCTGAGCTTTCTTAATTTCCCCCTTTTTTCTTTTTCTTTCTCACGTTCCCCCTGCCCCCCCCCCCCTAGATACGCCACTGACTGAATGTTATGTTATGTTATGTTCGAACTGAAATGTTATGTCAAATATTTCCTTACCTACTCACTTTCATACAATAAATCTGAAATAAAATCTCCATTACAACCGTATACACTCCAATTCTCTCCTTTCTTTCTAATTGTGAATATAGGGGGAAAGTTGTGGCTATTGTTAAATACTTTATGTATATATGTAAAAGTTATGCCAAAACACACTCATGGTTGATAACAAAAATCTGCTGATATTTTTCAACAAAGCAAAATGAATTCTTTTTCCACATCATTAGGGAAAATCTTAAAATAACTCAAAAGAATCCCTTTTAAAAGTCGCTTTAAAAAAAAGGAATTTAAATGTATTTCCCAATTCCTTCTCCTTTTCTGCTTCTTTCTATCCTCCCTCTCTCTTTGCAAAATTATAACAAGTTCACTGTTCAATGTATTATGTTTGTTAGTGCTGACAAAACTGATTGTAATTGGAAAGATTAACATTAAACAATACTAAACCAATTATATTTAAAAGAATAAACAAAGGTATTTAATACTGCAATTCAAAACTTAAGTGAGATAGATAATAATACATCAAACACCTTTAATATATAAACCAGTATGAATTTTTTTCTTAAAACAGTAGCCTCCCCTACATTAAAAAAAGTTATCATGCAAATGTGCAATCAATTTAACTAAATCTTATGAATAAGATTTAGTTAAATTATTGTAAGGGATGGAAATATATTTCAGGCTCCATTTAAGTGTAAATTAACTTCATCCAAAAAAAGGATGTCCGATTTAGAAAGCAAACATAATTAGCTCCGACACCCTGTAAATCCCACAAATATAAAATCTACAACAAATGTAAGAATAAATACTAATGTAAAAAAAACCCAACAACAACAAAAAACAAATTGCACCCGCAAATGTAATAACATGTCAACCACAAAGTGTAAAAATAACCACAAACGTAACATTTTTTTTTTTTATTTTTTGCCACAAATACCATAACATGTCAACCACAAACGTAAAAACTCTTTGCTTGCATAATGCGCCTATGTATGATCAGTAAATCAGTAATTATGAGATGTATGTGTGTGTGTTTATACTTGTGTGTGACGTTTTCCTGACCATTAAAATCCCTAAAATATTGAAAGACCCTTTACCATACAGCAAAAACGCTGTTTAAAATTTCGCTGTTTAAAATTGTGTTGTTTAAATTTTAAACAACGTTGTTTAAAAAACGGACCTTGTATTTTAAACAACTGCTGTTTAAGACATCAATGATATTGTAGAATAATCTTTTAAACAACGTTGTTTAAAAAGATTGAAAATTTGCGCTAGACGGGTTTCCTTCTCCGCCAAACACGGCTCGGCTTCATCATGGCGGATGACTTTGTGGTTGACATGTTGCAGAAGTTCCAAATGCCGGAGTTGATTGATACATTCAGACTAGACTAGAGGTAAGCATTTAGACTAAATATATTGTAATCTGATCGAGTTTATACTCAAGACATATTTGTGCTGCCATGACATTTATATGATATCTAGATCTAAGCCACAGTCACATAATTAATTATGATTTAGACCTGCAACTTTGCAAGTCGCCCTTCCAGCGTAGCGCAGCGCAGTTTAAGCTGCACATAGTGAACGCGCGCGTGGGTCCGGTATACTGTGTGCAAATAACTTAAACTGCGCTGCGCTGCAAAGTTCCAGGTCTACATAAGTTATTTTGTGGATGTGGTCTAGATCTAGACATCGTGTAGATGTCACCGCAACACAAATATGTCTTGAGTATAAACTCGATCAGATTACAATATTATTTAGTCTAAATGCTTACCTCTGAACGTATCAATCAGCTCTGGCATTTGGAACTTATATGTGTACAATAGCCTTAAACACATCTGTAGGCCCTATAATGTTTGAAACAATTATTTCGAACAATTAACTTTGAAAGTATTTTTTAAACAACAGTTGTAAAAAAAAGTTTTAAACAACTTAATTTAAACAACCTAGATGTTTTAAACAATTTTTTTTAAACAACAAATATTTTAAACAATAGTTGTGTAAAAGTTTTAAACAACTGTGTGTGTTTAAACAACTTAATTTAAACAATCTATAGTTGTTTAAAAGCCGTTGTTTAAAAAAATTGTTTAAAATTTTAAACAACAGGCTGTTTAAAGTTTAAACAACCGTAGTTGTTTAACATTTTAAACAACAGTTGTTAGAGTGACCGGCTTAAACAGCGTTGTTTAAAAATTTTGAAGAGTTTAAAATATTTTTTACTGTATATAGCTGCACAACTATGTCAAAACATGTCAACTGCAAGTTAAAAAAAACATTAAGCTGGTGGTCACTAGCGCACCCAAGGGGGGGGGGGGCAAAGGGGCAGACTGCCCCCCTGACAACTTACTGATAACTTTTGTTTGTGGTTTTTTTTTTGTTGCTTGTCAGAGAATTCTGTGGAGGACAACTGGGGCCCGTTGCACAAAACTTGCGTTTGAACGCAACTCAGGAAAATCAAACGCAACTTTATTTTCAGCCAATCAGAAGTGCGCATTAAGGACTTGCGTTTGATTTTTAGGAGTTGCGATTAAACGCAAGTTTTGTGCAACGGGCCCGTTTTGTGCAACGGGCCCCTGGACAGATAAAGAGTACTTTTCCTAACTGTTAAAGGGCAGAAGTATATTTGCATAAATTCTGCACTATATGAATCAATCAGAACATCATCATAATCAGCATCATCATGGTCATCAATATAATCTCTGTCATCGTCATTATCTGCTTCGGAACACAGTAACTGGCGACAATCTGTTCAGTTAGGTTTTGATTTCCCTGCATTTTATGTCGCCAGCTGGAAGAAAAATAGGATGCAGCACAAGCAGCACAGATTGACGCCGACGACAATCCGTGTAAGCGGCGACAATCTGTGCTGCAAAAAAATGCTGTGTATGTAGCTCTACGGTACTTTTTGTGCGGTGCCATAACATAATTTACACGTAAAATCCCATAGAGATTTGAGCTAGAGAGATTAAGTTTCTGCCATCAATTAGCAGCTTTGGGAATGGATGAAATATGACGTCACTGCAAATCCTCTACTAATTGGTTGATGGCCAAGATGTCGTTTTGTAGTGCTGGAAAATCGTTGAGCGATTTTCTGAAACGGCTAAAATCGTCGTGCACGACGTTTCGAATGATGTCGTGGCAGTGTACACGGTGCCATATATGCATGTTAGGGTTTGCATTAGAGCGATTTTTGTTTAAAGTCGTTCATATAGACTTGTTGTCGTGCCGCCGTGTCGTCGTCGTCGTGTTCGATGTGAATCCATCTTAATTACGTTTGAGGAACCTTTGAACATGCAAGTTACTCTTTCATTGATGATGATGAACACAAACATCGATTTATCTCATGCTTACATTGGTATCTTAAGTATATTTGTGCAGAGATACAGGACGGTTAAGAATCAAACATAATAGTAGGAAAAGAGATTATTGCTGCGATGGAATAAAGGTGATAGACTTAAAATTGGGTCAAAAGACGGTTAGAAGATCGTAATAGATGGAAGCTGGACATGCTGGAAGGGCGAAAAGGGTCAACCGCGTAGCCAGGATTTAATTTCAGGGGGGCGGTTGTGAGCACGCAAATCGTGCAAAACTTCTAATGAGCACACGATGTGGGTGCAGGGAAGAAAGCTTCTCTTTTTTTTGGTGCAAATTTTGAGGGAAAGATAATGGCTCGTAGTACCTTTTTTAGGCGGAAAGTTAGTTAGACACCCTGAATTCTTTTCAACTATTTTGATGCAATACTGCACTGCACATGTAACAGCAGAAGATAGCGGCGCTGGCGAGTTCTACCCAAGTGTCCGCACTCCGCAGAGGAGTTCAACTCTTGAATGTATTGTCGAGCAGGACAAGCATCAAATTCATGAAGTATAAGGAGGAAGGAAAGAGAGAGAAAGAGAGAGAGGGGGGGGGGGGGGGGTAAGTACAGAGGGAATGAAAGGGACTAAAAGAGAGATGAGAGAAGGGGTTTGGTTGAGGAAAAAATGGATGAGATACAGGGCATATAGGCCTACTCTAAACCGTATCCGGACAACTACCCCCTGGACAATTACCCCCCGGACAACCACCCCCGGAAAACCACCCCCTGGACGACTACCCCCCTAGGACAACTACCCCCCAGGACAACTACCCCCTAGGACAACTACCCCCCAGGACAACTACCCCCCAGGACAATTACCCCCCGGACAACTACCCCCCGAACAACTACCCCCTGGACAGCTACCCCCGGAAAAATTGTCCTGGAGGTAATTGTCCTGGGGGTAGTTGTCCTGGGGGTAATTGTCCTGGGGGGTAGTTGTCCTGGGGGGTAGATGTCCTGGGGGGTAGATGTCCTAGGGGGGTAGTCGTCCAGGGGGTGGTTTTCCGGGGGGTAGTTGTCCGGGGGGTAGTTGTCTAGGGGGTAGTTGTCCTAGAATCACTCTAAACAGAGCTTTCTATATGTTTTGGTTTAACCAGATGATTTAGAACATTGTCGGGCACTGTATTCAAACAGTTCGAGACAGAATTTTCTCAGTGTATTTGGAGATAGAACGTCAACCAGTACCGTAGAAATCTCTTTCACATTGCCTATAAGTTTTCTCATTAGTTATGATGTATGCCTTCTACACGCAAATACGTTCGGCGTCACCTCACAAGGGAATCTATATAGGTCTATAGTAGCACGTGTATGTTCAAAGCATAATGGATGTTTTGGATCAGTATGTGGACCTCGACATGTAGACGCTTTCTATTATCAATTTTCGTTCATAACTATATGGACCGCATGCCCCCTACATCAAGTCATTTCTTAACTAAATGCATACACGCACCAAAAGTTTATCGGATAAAGATAGAAATATAATACAATCTTACCTTCTTATTGATATGATCTTTCGGAATACCCCTCATAGATCGGTTTAAGGATCTATCTCGTTTGAAGGCCGATGTATCCGCTGCAAATTATTACAAGGACCTGGGCAATGGAGGGTGTGTTCGGTTACGTAACGATTATGTAATAATATCAATAAATGTTGTATCACGGTGCATGCCGATTTCACATGAGGATAGAAAACACATTACAGTTTCGGACATTATGTTTCGAATAACTCTGCTCCATTTCTGTATTGAAAGGTCTCCAAATTTCCCTCTCAATTTAATTTTAAGCAGGTAAATTCCTGTAGTTTTCTTTTTTAACATGCCCCCTCCGTTTCATTGTATATGCTAGGTAAATAATGATTATTTTTTGTACTCTTCTTATAGTACCCTTTATCTTTGTATGTTAGTTTGATATACTAAACTTATTACATTGTTTTATGTTTAATCATTTGATCGATATGTATCATGTATAATTATTTTGAAACGGAAAATAAATCAAATCAATTCAAAATCAAATAGTGGTTATTTGAGTATGTCATCACATTCACACATGCCTTGAGATGTCACTCCATATTAAGCCATTTTAGTTCATTAAGCTTTCAATTATATCAAAATGGATAAGTGATTGAAATAACGATATGATAAAAAGCTGAAGTAAATTTCGTGTTTGAAATTCCGGGATATCTTTTTTACAACTTAGAAATAATTTTGATATAAAAATGTAAGTTGAAAACGAAATATACAATGCGTTATGTGCTTTATTCTTTCTCTGAATACAGTACCATATGCATAAGTTCTTTGAAATAACTGTATATAGAGATGTTGCCAGTGTCGGCTCAAGGGGCAATTCTTTGCTTGTCAATTTTTAATAAAGACTTTCTTTGTTAGACGCGCAACCTCTAATCGTTTTATCGACTTTGAAATTTGCACAGAGAAATGGTGGGGGAATAATGTGCGATTCTTGGAGGGCTGGTGAGAGATAACAAATCTGAACATAATTTGCTGCCCTCGGTAAAATAACATGTGAACCGCCACTGGGGATAAACGTTTATCTTGTCAGCCTCTTATAACCCATAAGTTTCATGAAGAAAATAAAAGACAACTTGCTGAATCCAAAACGTGTGACTAACTCACAAGACAACTGGATTCATGAACTTTATGATTTACTTAAATATTTATTTAAATTATATATCGAATATCTAGACAAAAATAGCATCCAACAATTCAGTAAGATAATAATACTCTAAGAGTCATTCGTTAGCATTTTGATACAGAATATGCAGAAATTTATTGTGGTTGATACAGCAATAATTAAAAATGAATAGGCCTATCAGTATCAATAGATAATGATTACTAAAGGACTGGTAAATGATGCATTTTTATAAAAAATCAAAAATTTGGAGTAACAATCAATGAGAATCGATACATTTCTTTCAAAATTCTTTTTCTAAATTTTACCTTACAAAATTTGAAACATTCACACTTAACAGTGACATAATTATCGTCCTTTTACACTTGACGCGGTCCTTCATTGTATTACATAAAACTAAACTAAACTAGTTAAAATTTGCTTGTAAGGATAATAGGCGTAAGTTCTGGTCATTTGTTCGTAATCGTAAGCATGCTGCATCTCCTCTTAAGTTTAAGTTCAACAATGTAAGTGTATGTAAACCGAGTGATATTGCTAATGCATTCAGCTCTTTTTTCTCATCTGTTTTTGGTCCTTCCTTACCTCTGTCTGATTCTCCTTCTTCCTGCTCTTTGCCTATTCCTCCTCTCTCTCATCTGTCTGTCTCTGCATTTGACATCTATTCTGCTCTTCTTGGCCTATCCAAGAACAAACCTCCAGGTCCAGATGGCTTATTACCCAGTGTTCTTAGTCACATTGCTCTTGAAATTTCACACCCTCTTTCCATCTTATTTAATGCATCTCTTCACAGTGGAACTGTCCCGTCTTCTTGGAAACGGGCCCATATCACCCCCGTGTTCAAGACTGGTGAAACATCCTCTATTGCCAATTACCGACCAGTTGCATTAACATCCGTGTTGTGTAGAGTACTTGAGAAAGTTATTGTGAAGGCTATTGATTTTCATGTTGAATCATATGGCCTCCTTAACAGATACCAGCATGGGTTTACCAGAAGGAGAAGCTGCGTAACCCAGCTTGTCAATGTGCTCCATAGGTGGGCAACTATTTTAGATAAGCGGTCACCACCTCGGATTGATGCAGTGTTTTTGGATATGTCCAAAGCGTGAAGCAGAGGCGAGGTGAGATGGAGTACGATGAAAGACTTCTGGTACTTCACTGGTCTTCACTTTCATCTCGTAGGGACTACTTGTTATGTTCATTTGCTTATAAAACCCTTTCAGGCCTATGCGACTGCCAAACACTTCGAGAGAACTTGCTCATCAATCCACGTCGTCTGGAGGTTCTTTCTTTTCGACATCTTTCCTCTAGAACTCAAGCCCTTTATTTTTCCCCCTCCAGAAGACTACCTCGATTGTGGGACACATTGTCAAATGACATCAAGGACATTGCAGTTCTCTCTCCTTCTACATTCCTAAAGTCTCTAAAGAGTGCAATTTTATTCTCTGATTAAGTGGTACAGGAACTTTTGTCTCCTTTTTTCTGCCCTATTACTTTTATTTGATTACACTAGATGCATATGATTTTATTCCGTCTTAGTTGTTATGATGTCGGAATTATGTCTTATCAGAGCCAGCCCTCTCTCTCTTTCTCTCTTTCTTTCTCTCTCTTTTCCTCCCTCTCCCTTCTCTTCTTTCAGTCTGCTCCTACCTTGTATTTCTCTCCTGAATGTTGACTGCCTTACATGCACATGTAATAGCATACATGTTAAGTATAGTGTGTGTGGCTTCTAAAATGTTTTCTGTAAGATTTCACTTCATTATTTATTCAATACTTGTTGATATATAATTTATACAGTGATCATTTTCCTTTCCTTCTCTTTTCCCTCTCCCCTACTCTCTCTCTCTCTCTCTCTCTTTCTTTTTCTTTCTTTGTTTGATTTCTTTCTGCCTCTTTCTCTCTCTCTCTCTCTCTCCCTCTCCCTTTCTCACTAACTGACAGCTAGTTCACTGAGAGCTATTTCTACATATGCATACATGTACATATTGAAATTATTTATCATGGATTTTTCCATTAGACTTAAATTTTTTAATTCTTATTTGGTTATGCCCTAGCGTGTTGATTATCCTTACTCTGGGCTATACTGAGATGATCTCCCATTTTTGTTCCATACCTTCCAGATTTACTTTGCAGCAGTAACATATATACACAATTCATTTTGCAATATTGTCAGACTCTATCATTTATGTTCATATTGGCGATAATAGTAGCCAGTTTTGCCTAAATTCCTATTTGTTTCTTT